>CP054669.1:6563379-7263417 GCA_013348765.1 Carpinus viminea | reverse complement strand
ATATTTATATATGATATGTTTGTAACTTTTAATAATATATGATATGTTATGTAATAATATATATATTAACAACAAGTAACATAAACTACATAAGTAACATAATTATTAATTAGTTTGTAATTACATATTAATTACCTTTGTAAGTATTTATATCATACATTCTTATTATAATATTTTGTAATTTAGTACATATTAAGTAATTATGTATATTGCATATATGTTGTGTTTTTATTTTTTATTTTTTAAAGTTAACCGATTATGATTTAATATTTAAGGATTTTTTTTTAAAGTACAAGTAAATATAAATTTGGGGTCAAATATTTTTGATTTTTCAATATGGACTCTTTTTATAGCAATTGAGACTAAAAAGACACAAAATACAAAAGACAAATGAATGTAAAAAATGCTATAGTGTTAATAAAAGCCCAAAACACCCAAAAAGCAAAAAAAAAAGCCTAATTTTGAAAAAACGGTTAACGGGCGGTCACCTATTTCACTAACCGCTAACTGACGGTTAACCGCTAACTGTTAACCGCTAAGTGGTTAGCGGTTGCGATTAGTGAAATCTACTAACCGCTAAGGCAATTATGGTTAGTGGTTATTACCACTAACCGCTAACTATAACCGCATTAATACCCCTAACTTTGACATGGTACTTTCAAGCTGAACCTGCCATCCCTCCTCTAGAAATGAGCACAACAGCTTCCTTTTTCACATATAGTTTATTATTATGTTTTTTAATCTTTTCTAATAATATAATGATTTTCAAATTTTTTTATGCTGTAAACGAGAGGAAAGAGAAAAGTTGTCTTATTTTTAAAATTTTTTAATAAGAGGGATAAAATAAAGAGAGATTTTAAGATATTCAACCTTAACCGTTGCTTAAATTATAGCAAACATAATAGTTGAATAATGCTACAAGTTTATTCTGTTTCCATTTTAAGTACATCCAAGAATGATATGATTTTTAAAATTATTATTAAGTTTATGATTAATCATTATTAGATTTAATCAAGTTGTGATTTTAATAGACACGTCATCATTTGATGGACTTAAGATAAATATAATAAAAACTTTTAAAATTACTCCATAACAACATGTAAGCCGGAGCCGAACAATTATATTAAAAAAAAAAAAAAACTCTTTTATTTTTTAATATTTTGACTAAATTCCCATCACCTATGTCGAGATTGTCGTCTAATGAAATAATATCCTCTTTATCTTAAAAGGAATCATGACATTTAAAAGACGTAACACTATATTAATTAAATGATATGCCGGTGAGATATATAAATTAAATCTGCTCCTTCACTTAAATTTTTGTGAATCAGTGCCAAAAAAAAAAAAAAAAGAAGAAAGAAGGTATTTTCTATAAATTTGAATTAGATGTAAAAAAAATTATGAAAGATACCAACTTTCACTCAATTTTGAAATTACTCTCTTGGAAGTCAAAAACTCTCAATTTATAGTATCAAACTTTTAATTTTTTTTACAATATCCTTCAAATATTAAGATTTTTCATTAAATCTTGATAAAATTTTTGAATTGCCAATGTTTTGGTATTATAAAAAAAATTGTAAAAATTCAAATGTTGGGCGGGATTTAATGAAATTTGTAAACATACTTACGCCTGAATCTTTATAATATATATATATTTTTTATTTTCTATTAAAAAAACATAAAACACTGTAAAAAAAATTTGAAAGTTGAATTTGAAATTTCTCTTTATCGTATGATATATATTCTTTTACGGAACCAACCAAAAGAATTGGTTATTTAGAAAGAAAAAAAAAAAAAGAATTGGTTATGCCGTTATGATGAAATATATTGGTTCTTTTACGGAACCAATATATATTCTTTGTCGTATGATGGTTATGCCGTTATGATTTGAACCAACCAAAAAAGCAAATCAGAGGTTCATGAACGAAGGACACAAGGAAGCAACCCCGAAGGGTAATGTTAGGCATTGGATGATGCTTCTAGAAGATTGGGTACCTATCAACTTGTCGCAACTTAAGATTTTTTTGTACTTGCTCTTTGATTGGCCAGCTAAGCTTAGAGTTAGATATAGGATGGCAGAATCTATAAGCTTGAGAACCAACAAGGGCGGTAATTTAATGACTCAAAAAAGTTTTAAAATGGTCGATACATATATTAGGGCATGTATTTGAATTTTTATAATAATTTTTTTTTAAATATGTCTGATTAATATTAGTTACTTTTAATTCTAATTGATGCTCTAGTAAAATAAATTAGACTTATGACTCAATCGGACTTAAAAAACACTTACGATTTCCATCCACTTAAGAGAGAGAAATTTGGGTTTTGAGTTTTGCAGTCCCTCTCATCATCTTATATTAATCAACAAAGATGAGGTGAAAAAACCTCCGAACACCTCAACAACTCTCTCTCTCTCTCACAATTCACAAACATATATTTACCAATTTTTTTTTATATTCTTTACATTTATATTATATTTTTCTTGAGCTTTATTAATGATTCTCCATGTTGATGATAACATGGGAACCACTCAACCATTGATTATACCTAACACGAGGAGTGGCAAGATGTATGACGATCATATATATGATCGTTGGAAAGTGGGATTAATTAATTATTTTATTTTATTTTATTGATGAATGAGTAAAGTTTATACCAACAAAAGAGCAGCAAAATTAATGGGTCCTTGAAAGAATAAATCAACGTTATCATATATATATATAAAAGCCGAGTTTTTGCTTTGAGAGACCCCAGAATTGCGACATATGTCCTCAATCGGTCATATTAAAAAGTACCTAGAATTACGACACGTGGCGTTTTAAATGTTAGTCTTTTAATGAGATAATTAAAACATAGGAATTTTATTTGTAATGCATTGAATTGTCTAAATGAAAAAAAACGAAAGGTTTTCAAATTCTCTCTTTCTATCTCTTTATCTAATTTTCTTTTCATCTTCTCTTACTTTATGCTTTTATTTTAATGCGAGACAATTAAAACGTATAGGTTTTATTTGTAATATATTTAATTGTCTTAATGAAAAAAACAAAAGGTTCACAAATTCTCTTGCCTAGAATTGGTGTTTTAGATTTTAGCATTTTAGTGAGACAATTAAAACATAAGGGTTTTATTTGTAATATATTTAATTGTCTTAATGAAGAAAATAAAAGGTTTACAAATTCTCTTCTTTATTTTTCTTTTTATCTTCTCTTGCTTTCTCTTTATATTTCAATGTGAGACAATTAAAACGTATGAGTTTTATTTGGAATGCATTTAATTGATATCTTAATGAGGAAAACAAAAGGTTCCTAAATTCTTTATTTGTGTTTATTTTTCTTTTTTCTCGCTTGCTTTCTATTTATATCTCAATGTTTCTTTATAAATTTCACAACCAATTCAGGAAAAAGACGAAAGAGATGTAGAGAGAGTTTCCAATCATTGTTTCTCAATGAAAAATTATACTATGGTTCTTTTCTTTTCTTTTCCTTTTTTTTTTTTTGCTAGAATATATATTTTACATTATATTGGTATTGTCATTTTATATTTTTTCTATCTTTATTTTTTGTGCTTATGTTTTTTCATTTTGTTTTGGTCCATTATATATATTTTTTCTTTTGTTTTTTTAATTTTCTCTTCTTTTACTTTCTATTTTATATCAATCAATTCTGGAAAAAGACAAAAGAAAGAGTTTCTATTAATTGTTTCTCAATGAAAAATTATACTATAGTTATTTTGTTTTTGTTTTTTTTTTTCCCTGTAACAATTATTTTCAATTTTCCAATCAATGTTTCTCAATAAAAAATTATATTGTAGTTTTTTTTTTCTTTGTTTTGCTAGAATAGTTATTTTCATTTTTTTTTTTTGTCTTTATTTCCAATGCTTATGCTCTTCCAAATAAAACCCTTATGTTTTAATTGTCTTAATGAAGAAAATAAAAGGTTCACAAATTCTCTTTCTTTATTTTTCTTTTTATCTTCTCTTACTTTCTCTTTATATTTCAATGTGAGACAATTAAAACGTATGAGTTTTATTTGGAATGCATTTAATTGATATCTTAATGAGGAAAACAAAAGGTTCCCAAATTCTTTATTTGTGTTTATTTTTCTTTTTTCTCGCTTGCTTTCTATTTATATCTCAATGTTTCTTAGTAAATTTCACTCCCAATTCAGGAAAAAAGATGAGAGAAATGTAAAGAGAGTTTCCAATCGTTGTTTCTCAATGAAAAATTATACTACGGTTCTTTTCTTTTCTTTTCCTTTTTTTTTGGCTAGAATATTTATTTTACATTATATTAGTATTGTCATTTTATATTTTTTCTATCTTTATTTTTTGTGCTTATGTTTTTTCATTTTGTTTTGGTCCATTATATTTTTTTTCTTTTGTTTTTAATTGTATCTTCTTTTACTTTCTATTTTATATCAATCAATTCCGAAAAAAGACAAAAGAAATAGTTTCTATTAATTGTTTCTCAATGAAAAATTATACTATAGTTATTTTGTTTTTGTTTTTTTTTCCCCTATAACAATTATTTTCAATTTTTTTTCTTTTTGTCTTTATTTCCAATGCTTATGCTCTTCCATTTTTTGTTTTGACCCTTATTTTTTTTCTAATTTATATATTATTTTTTATTCAAATAATTAATTTTATTTTTTGTAAATTTTACATTGAATTTAGAAAATAATAGTGAAAGAGTTTCTTTTTGTAGAAACTCAATTTTTTCAATATATTTCACACTCAATTTTTCAATCGTATAATTTTTTTTATTTGTTTTCCTGTATGTCTTAAAATTAGTTTCTTTTACTTTTATGTACGTGAAGGATGGTTGAAAAAAAAACATTTATTTTTCCATTATATTAGTATTGTCATTTTATATGTTTTTTTTATCTTTATTTTCGGTGCTTATGTTCTTCCATTTTTTGTTTTTATCCCATATATATATATATATATATATATATATATATATATATATTCTTTCACTTTCTATTTATATCAATCAATTCCGAAAAAAAGACAAGAGAGAGAGATTCTATTCGTTGTTTCTCAATTAAAAATTATATTGTGGTTATTTTTTTTATTTTTTTTCTTCCTATAATAGTTCTTATCAATTTTTTAATCTTTATTTCTCAATGAAAAATTATACTACAGTTTTTTGGTTTTTGTTTTTGCTAGAATAGTTCTTTTCAATTATATTAATATTTTCATTTTTTTTAATCTTTATTTCCGGTGCTTTTGTTTTTGTTTTTTTTTACCTTTTCTTAATTTATATATTATTTTTTATTCAAATGATTACTTTTCTTTTGTAAATTTTACATTGAATTCATGAAATAATAGTGAGAGTTTCTTTTCATAGAAACTCAATTTTTCCAATATATTTCACATTCAATTTTCCAATCGTAGATTTTTTGCCTTTCTTTTCCAAAGATGTCTTAAAATTAGTTTCATTTTCTTATATTTGTGGATTTCATTGAACTGAGAAAAGATACCAAAAGATAGTTCTTTTTATTATATTATTATTTTTAAAAATAAATTACCAACATTCTTTTGTTTACAAAATTAGTAAACATAAGCATGTCAGATATCAACATACTCATATATTTGCGATTGTAATGGTAAAATTTCTCAAAAGTTTGTTTATGAAGAGAAAGCTTCAACTCTTGAAAGACAAAAGTTTACCACAATGGATTGTGTAGTGGAGGAGAAGTGGTATCATTGTTGAATATAATGTAATTAATCATTTTCTATAATTGATTAATCTAGGTTTTATTTTGAATTTTTTCCTTTATATTTCATTTTAAACTACATATATGCATGGAAACAAATATTTAACATGTTTCAATTTATAAGAAATAAAATTTATGAATTTTTAAATTTATTGGATATGTGAGTTTATGCTATTAAGTAAAACTATGGTTTAAAATGATTTTATGAATATTTGTAATTTTTTGTAGCTAAATTGTTAATTAAGAGAAGAAAATAAAATTTGTTGTTTATAATCTTTTAAAGATTTTTTAACTTAATTATATATATATATATATATATATAAATAACCCGGCGGATATATGCGCGGGCTCTAAGCTAGTAAATTATAATAAGGAAGTCTCACCTCCCTTTGAATTTTCTCCTAAGAAAGAGGAAGATTCCATACCTTATTTCATTTCGATTTCTCCACGAGTTTAGATGGTACCACCAAACACTAAGCAGCATATATTCCCTCTTTTTCTCTTCTTTTTTTTTTAAAAAAAAAATGTAGTGGGTAAGCATAAAAATAAATAAATTATTAGCTTTGATTTTTTTTTTTTTACATGTCAAAAAATTCTAACTAGTAACATTTACTTCATAAAGTGTAGTTCATAGCAAATTAAATTATTCCTTTAGGGCAGCTCTTAGTTCTTATTTCCTGCTTCTAATACTTTTTTTTTTTTTTCTATATAATTACTGTACGACTAGCTATGTCATTGGTGTACTTATACTATTGGACTGATCACACGAGTTTTTCTTTACACAAAACTATATATATATATATATATATATATATATAATGATTGAACAAATAATACATGGCTCTTATAATTGGCTTCATCCATGCGTTCTAGGAAGAAAAAGAAAAAAAAGAAAAAAACACCAATTGTTTAACGTCTATAGAAAGTTGTGTATACACTTTCTTTTTTTTTAAAGCAACCTTAATTACCACGAATTTATATATGCATTTCCCGCCTTCGTGAGACAAAAAGATGGGGTGATCAGTCACAGGGATTTCTAGTCATTGGTGATTGATTACTGAGGTCCAAAAATGGCTAAAGTGTCAAATTAAGCACATTTTTCCTAATTTTCATGCCGAAAGGTTGCTTCTTATCAACCCTTAAGTCTGAATTAAGGATTTCTTAACCCTATTTTAAACTGGGGTATTACATTCTTTATTTCTTATAAAACTTAATTTCATCAACTCTATCCTAGGTTTGTGCCCTCATAAAAGTGTGGAAGATTGTTGAATAAATGGTGATTTATCATAGTATTATAGTAAAGTTTATACCAACAAAATTAATGGGTCCTTGAAAGAATAAATCAACGTTATAAATTATAATAAGGAAGTCTCACCTCCCATTGAATTTTCTCCTAAGAAAGAGGAAGATTTCATGCCTTATTTCATTTCGATTTCTCCACAAGTTTAAATGGTACCACCAAACACTAAGCAGCATATATTTCCTCTTTTTCTCCTTTAAAAAAAGAAGAAAAAAAAAAGTGTTGGGTAAGCATAAAAATAAATAAATTACTAGCTTTGATTTTTTTTTTTTTTTTTGACATACCAAAAAATCCGAACAAGTAACATTTACTTCATAAAGCGTGGGTCCACATCCAATTGAATTATTCTTTAAGGGCAGCTCTTAGTTCCTATTTCTTGCTTCTAATACCTTTTTTTTATATATATAATTAAGAAATTTATATTATATAGGCATGGGTCAACAGCCCAAAATTATTAAATGCTTAAGGTTTTTTTTTTTGGCAAATAAATCCTTGGGTACGTCGAACTCGACAATAAAATCAATCCGTCAAATTTTCTTAACTTCCGTTACCTTATTTAAAACACACCGTTTTTGACCCATTAAAATATTAATTTTTTTAATTTAATTTTAAAAAATAAATTTATAATTGTTTTAAATTAAAAAAAAAAACAATTTATAATTGTTTTTCTATACAATTATTGTACTACTGGCTATGTCATTGGTGTACTTATACTCTTGGACTGATCACACGAGTTTTTTTTTTACACAAAAACTACATATATATATATATATATATATAATGATTGAACAAATAATACATGGCTCTTATAATTGGCTCCATCCATGCGTTCTAGGAAAAAAAAAAAGAACCAATTGTTTAACGTCTATAGAAAGTTGTGTATACACTATACATTTTTTTTTTTTTTTAAAGCAACCATAATTACCACGAATTTATATATGCATTTCCCGCCTTAATGAGACAAAAAGATGGGATGATCGGTCACATGGATTTCTAGTCATTGGTGATCGATTATTGAGGTCCAAAAATGGATAAAGTGTCAAATTAAGCACATTTTTCCTAATTTTCATGCCAAAAGGTTGCTTCTTATTAACCCTTAAGTCTGAATTAAGGATTTCTTAACCCTAGTTTAAACTTGGGTATTACATTCTTTATTCCTTATAAAACTTAATTTCGTCAACTCTGTCCTAGGTTTGTGTCCTCATAAAAGTATGGAAGATTGTTGAATAAATGGTTATTTAACATAATATCAAAGTTTATACCAACAAAAGAGTAACAAAATTAATGGTCCTTGAAAGAATAAATCAATGTTATCATATATATATATATATATATATAAAAGCCGAGTTTTGAGGAAGAGATTGCTTAGAATGTGACACATGTCCATATTTTTTAATATAAATGTATGAAAATGTATGTTTAGATAATCTTTTAGTGAGACAATTAAAACATAGGGGTTTTATTTGTAATGCATTAAATTTTCTTAATGAAAAAAACAAAAGATTTTCAAATTGTCTATTTCTCTCTCTTTATCTAATTTTCTTTTCATCTTCTTCTACTTTATATTGAATTGTCTTAATGAAGAAAACAAAAGATTCACAAATTTTCTCTCTTTATTTTTCTTTTAATCTTCTCTTACTTTCTCTTTATATTAACATATATATATATATATATAGAAAAGCTGAGTTTCGACATAGAGATTGCTTAGAATTGTGACACATGTCCATGTTTTTAGTACAAATGTATAAAAAGGGAAATGCTACAATGCAATCAAATGACCACATTTTGCCCATCAAATCCTAGGTGGCATGACTCAATCCTGGTTAGGTGAACTAGGGTTATTGACTTTTAGAAAAAGATAAAATAAAAATCAAGAGAGTTAAAACTTAAAAGCGATATGGCTTTCCCCCTCCAAAATCTTTTCCTCTTCCCTCTTCTTCCTACACTTCTCCCTCCCCAACAGGCCAACACCTCTACCTCCGCCACCTTCAACCATTGCCACCACCATCGATGCCCACCCACAACACACCAAAAATCCAAGACGCACCCGACCCTGGAGGCGCCCGACTGCAACAGATCGGAGGCGACCACCCTTTGCACGGAGACGCCCACACCACGACAGATTCAGAACCCGGTGGCGCCACCAACCACCATCTCTCTCGCCCGGCCCACGCCTTGGCTTCCGGTGAGGCCCACGCCCATGCTGACCCACCATCCAACCAAAAAGAGCTTTTTTTTTTTCCTCATAGATCTACATTATGTTTACGTCCTTGAGTTTTTTCGATGCTTCTTTGAAATTGAGGATGGGAAATGGATCTAGAGTGAGAGCTTGTTTTGTACTCGTAGGTAATGTTTGTTAAAATGCCTGAGTGAGATACAGTTTTGTTTTAGTCATATATATTTTCTGTAAATTCTATTATTTGAATTAATATTATTTTCTCTGTTAATATTCTCGGTATTCCATCTTTAACTCTTTTAGGGTTGTATTTGTCACGAGCGTCTTTCTTGTGTTGCTGACCTTCGTTTTGTTTGTAGTTGAGCAAAACCCAATCTTGTGATAGAGTTTTTTCGAGTGTAAATGCATGTTGAATTAAGATATGTACAAGACTACAAGTATTTAGTCATTGATTTCATTGCAACTATTTGTTATGTTTTGACCAGTGAACAGATAAATATTTTGAATTTTAGAATTGAGATGTCCACAAGTAGTAGTAACTTAATCTCAATTGACAATTTGCAAGGGAACTGCAGTAACAATTATGAATTTTCCAAGAAGAAATCTCATTCTACAGGGAGTTCTACTTGGAGAATGAATGTCCATTCACTGAATTGGTATTTAATTGAAAGAAGTCTCCTTATTCTATGAAAAGTTGTGCAAGATTGATTCAATTATATTAGTAATTTTATTATAAAATTTGCATTCTAAATAATTAGCTACTACATCGTGGGGATATTCCCACTTGTATAAGATTTCAAAGCTCGAATACATTACTCAAAAAATAAAATTGCACTTTCACTAACAAATGGATTCACCAATTAGCAAATACCCCCATTAACAAAAACAATCTTCAAGTCCAAGACATTGCAAATATGTGAAACTCAACTCTCCATTAGATGTAATAACAGTAAGCTAATTCCAGAAAAAAAAATGTAGAATAAAGGAAGCCAAATTTGGAGTCAATATAACACTATTTACAAATTAATTTTGCTTTAGGAGTCAATATAACACCCAAAATGAACAAGAGAAAAGTAAAATTAATTCAAATAATAGACTTTACAGAAAATATATATGACTAAAACAAAACTATATCTCACTCAGGCATTTTAACAAACATATTACCTATGAATACAAACAGTGGCGGATCCAGAAATTTCATTCATAGGGGGCATGATTTTTTTTTAATGAATATAAAAAATAAAGTTAAACGAAAATATAACTAACAGAATAAGTGAATAAACTCAACAAAAATGTAATTATGTTTTAAAACATATAAATATAACCTACAATTTATTTTGTCACGACTAGTACTAATTCAATTATCATCGACGAGTCTTCATACCTTGGAATCGCTACATGATTTCTTCATTACTGATAGTCTTGAATATGTCTTCCTTAATATAAGTAATCAGACAATCATTCATCTATTGATCTCTCATTCAGTCGTTTATAATGAGATTCTAACTCAATAGAATCATTATTTTTATTCATAATCTCAGATAACTACAAATTATATATTTATACAATTAAAATATGAAACAAAATTATATAAATTAATAAATAATTAAATATAAAAATTATCAAGAATATGCTGAATTAATAGCAATATAAATTTAATTACATATTTACAATTTTACATACCTCAATTTTCCGTTGAAATTATTATTAAAATAACTAAATAGGTCAATCCTGGTTCTTGAATAGCAAATTAGCAATATAAATACTAAAACAATTAAATCTAAAGAATAATTTAAATCTAAATCTAAATTTTAATTATATATTTATATACCTCAATTTTTCTTCAAGTTGAAAAGTGAAAGAAAATTGAGTCTTAGTTTTATTGAAGTTGAAAATAAGGAAGCTAGAAGCCTAGAAATATAAAAATTTAATCACCTTTTTTTTAGTTGCACATTGGCAGCGACTAAAAGCCTTTTTTTTTCTTCTTAGAGTTTACTAGACGGTGAAAATTAGAATAACATATTTTTAAAGTTTTTTTTAGTTAAAAGCTGGCTGGAGGCTGCTCAAAGGCCTTTATTTATTATTATTTTTTCTTCTTAGGGTTTATGGGGTGAAAATTGAATAATATATTTTAAAGTTTTTTTTTTTTTTAGTTGAAAGGCAGCTGTTAAAAAAAAAAAAAAAAAAACAACTAACTAACGACTATTCACCCCCACCAGGCCATTTAAGTCTCAAGTCTCACTTATAAAAAAAGTCTCAAGTCTCAACTCTTTTTTCAAAGGCCGCTGTTAAAAAAAAAAACGAGGCAGCATTTTGTCTTATGCACTGTCCATGGACCCCACCCCACAGCCCACTAGGCCATTTAAGTCTCAACTCTCAATTGAAAACGCACCGTTTGATGATGAAAACTATTCATCATCTTCCTTCTTGGTTCTTCTGTAACTGTAAGAATGAAATTGAGGTTTTTAAATTTTTCAAATTTCAATAGGGCATGATCATAGTTCATAGAGGCATAATAAGGGAAAAAAAATTCGAAGGTAAAGGAAATTTTAGGAGTTGAGGGTGGGCATATGCCACCCTCGACCCAAATCCATCAATACACAAAACAAGCTCTCACTCTAGATCCATTTCCCATCCTCAATTTCAAAGAAGCATCTAAAAACTGGGGCATAAAAATAATGCAGATCTGTGAGGAAAAAAACCCTTCGTTGGATGGTGGGTCATGTGGGCGTGGCCTCGCCAAAGGCGTGGGGTGGGCGAGATATGGTGGTTGGGGTGTCGCGAGTTGCAGATCTGTCCCGTGGTGTGGGGTGTCTGTGCAAAGGGTGGTCGCTCAATCACAGGTGGCGCCATCCTAGGTGCTTCAATTTCGAGCTGCTGTGGTGGGCGCCACCGGTGCTGCTGGTGGTGGCAGTGGTTGAAAGTGGCGGAGGCAGAGGTTGTTGGCCCTGTTGGGGGAGGGAGAAGTGTAGGAAGAAGAGGGAGGAGAAAAGATTTTGGGGGGAAAAAAAAGAAGCCCTATACGCTTTTAAGTTTTAACTCTTCAAATTTTTCATTTATTTTATTTTTTTTCTAAAAGTCAATAACCCTGGTTCACCTAACCAGGATTGAGTCTTGCCACCTAGGATTTGATGGGCAAAATGTGGTCATTTGATTGCATTGTACCATTTTCATATAAAATGTTTTTTTTTTTAAACATGTCCACCCAAGGAAGGGAGGAGAATTAACTTTTGACCTCCGATTCATTAGGCGTGGTTCACATGATTGAGATACATCTTGAGACATGAAAATATATGTTTAGATAGTCTTTTAGTGAGATAATTAAAACATAGGGTTTTATTGTAATGCATTGAATTTTCTTAATGAAAAAACAAAAGGTTTTCAAATTGTTTCTTTCTCTCTATTTATCTAATTTTCTTTTCATCTTCTCTTTCTTTATGTTGAATTGTCTTAATGAAGAAAACAAAAGGTTCACAAATTTCCTCTCTTTATTTTTCTTTTAATCTTCTCTTGCTTTTTCTTTATATTATCACACACACACACACACACACACACACACACACACACACACATATATATAAGCCGAGTTTTGACATCGAGATTGCTTAGAATTGCGACATGTGTCTATTTTTTTTTTTTTTTTGACATATCCACGCAAGGGTAGAGGGAGGGGGGATTCGAATTTGTGACATTCGCTTCATAAGGCGTGGTTTACAGCTAATTGAGCTACCTCTTGGGGACTGTGTCCATGTTTTTTAGTACAAATGTATAAAAATATATGTTTAGATAGTCTTTTAGTGAGACAGTTAAAACATAGGTGTAAGTTCTTGTTGGCGTAATTCGGTAAGCAAAATGGTGATCAAAAGTGCCGCCGCTTGGACGAGAAGAAAGGCCGTCCGGATGCTCGAAGAATTATATTTTTCCAGAGAGCCTAGTCTGTAATCTCGTCTGTAAGCCCGTCCGGACGAGCTCGATAAACAAGAATTCCCGAGAGCCTCGTCTGCAGTGTCATCTGAAATTCGTCCGGACGACGTTTACTAAAAAGAACATATCTAGAGTTATAGGACTTGGATTGGAGCAAGCTTTATGACGTTGGAAAGCTAACTCAAAGATCTACAAAGTCATGTTTCACGAGGTTCAGCTAATTCCAATGTTTACTAGGTCAAAACGGGCCATAAAGAGAAGTCGATAGAATAGCTCGTCTGAAATCTCGTCCGGACGAGACTGCAGACGAGCATGTGTTAAAAACACGTTTTGGACATGTTTTGTTGCCACATCCGGACGGCACATGTTCCCGTCTGAATGCCACTTACCTGTAACAGTTTTAAATGAATTGAAACTGCTTCCTAGGTCTAAGGATGATGGGGCTATTATAAATACACCTCTATAGAAAGAGAGATGTACGAATTTTCACCCCCAGAGAGTTCGTGAGAGGTTGTGCTTAAAGAGAGAATTATTTGTGAGCCTTGTTGTTCCTCTTAGAGGATCTTTGTTAGTTTGTTAGTGAGCGTAATTGAGAAGTCTATCGGAAGAGTCCAGTAAAGGAGAATCACATTGAAGAAGATTGTGAGCGAGGAGACGAGTTGGAGGCTTGTCGATCTTACAGAGCCAAGGTCTTGCAAAGGGTTGTAAGTGTTCCTAGTGTCTGTAATCTCTGGATAATCTTTTGATAGTGATTTCCTGGGTTTGGCTGCCCCGGAAAGGTTTTACTTTTAGATTTATTTCTAAAAGGTTTCCTCTTCGTCATCAAAATCTTTGTGTTTGATTTTTCATATTTTGGTGATTGCTTGCTTAGATTTAAATATAAACCGTGATATTTATCTGCTTAGCATTTTTCAATTGGTATCGAGTAGGTTCACTTTGTTTGGATTAATTTCGAGTGTGATCCTTTTTGTTTTTAAATGTCTCAAACCCTTAACATCGGCCTAACTTTGATGGATCGATTATGGCTATTGGAAGTCCCATATGAGATTTTTCTTAAAATCAATAGATGTTTGGTTTGTTATTGAATTTGGATTTCAAGCTCCAGATAAGCCGACAGCTGAATGGTCTATTGCTGAAAATAAATCTCATCTGGCGAATGACAAAGCTATGAATGCATTGTACTTAGCAATTTCACAAACTGAGTACTCTAGAATTTCAAATTGTGATAGTGCCAAAGATGCATGGGAGATTTTAGAAACTACTTATGAAGGAACAAATCTTGTTAAAGCTACAAAACTTCAAATGTTAGTTTCTAAGTTTGAGAAAATTGAAATGTTAGAGGATGAGACTTTTAACGACTTCTTTGGTAAACTTAGTGAAATTAGAAACTCCATGATAAATCTAGGAAAGAAAGTTTCTGACACTAAGATAGTTAGAAAGGTTATGAGATCACTCCTTGAAAGATTCAAAATGAAGGTAACAACCATTGAGTCATGCACTGATCTGGAAACCATGAGGATAGAAGAGTTAGTTGGTGCCTTGCAAACTTATGAGTTTTCTTTGTCTAAACCTAAAAATAATAAGGATCTTCCCCTTAGAACTCTTAGGAAGAACTCTGACGAGTTATCTGATGAGGAACCAAGTGATGAGGAACTTGCCTTGGTAGCTAGAAAGTTCTATAAGTTTAGACATCGAATTCCCAGGAGTTTTGAAAAGCCAGAAGAAAGAGACCCACGTGGTCCAAAATGTTATGAGTGCTCTGGCTATGGTCATTTGCGCAAGGATTGTGCTAACCTCATGAGTAATAAACCAAATGATAAAAAAGCCTTCAATATTACCATGAGTGACACGATGAGGAGTTTCTTGATGATTCTCCAAATTATGTAGCGTTTGGTGCTTCCTATGATTCTGATGATTCTAATCAATCAGAAGTTCAGTCTGCTTATGAAAATGAATCAAATAGAGTTAGTGACCTTCAAAACTCCTTTGACAATTTGAAGGAAAATTTTTCTACACTTAGAAATACTAACCTAAAATTGTTAGGATGTCAAGAATCTTGAACTTGAAAGGGATAATTTGTTGAAAGAATTGAGTGATTCACATGCTGTTTGCAATTCTCAAATCTGAAAATCATATGTTGAATTGCTAAGAATAAATCCTCCAAAATGATCTGATTGAAACTAGAAATCACTTGAGTACTTTTCTAGTGAAAAGCTTAATCAAATGTTGCATGCTCTAAGCTAGTGATGATCTGGTTTAGGATTTGATAAAACTGCATCTTGTTCTTCTAACGTGCTCATACTTCAAAGATTGTGTAGAAGAATCTCGGTGAAGGAAAGCTCTCCGACTCGGCAAGGTAAGAAAGGTAAGAAAATTCGTGTGTACCTAATGCATTTGTACCTAAGCCTAAAGTCACAAGATCCTCCTAGGAAATTACCTTCTCAAAGGTTTGTCCCTACATGCCATCATTGTGGAAAAGTGGGTCACATTCGACCTCATTGTTTTAATTTGAAACCTCATATGCAGAAGAATAAAATTTTGTATCTAGGAAAGATTGTGAGGATTTGGTCACGATGATGAAGGAGTGCTATCTAGGTTAGACCAGTTTGAAAAGTCCATAAACCTAGACCTAAGATCACTCAAGTGTGGGTTAGGAAGGATGATACCATTCACCCATTGAGGGGAGTGGTAATGAACTCACCTTATTTTAGGTGAGCCAATAACATGTCTAGGATTGTTTTTAATGTTTATCCTTGCATTTCCTAGAGCATGTTGTTTTTGTTTTGTTAAATTTCTTTTGTGTGCATTTTTTGTTAAAAAAAATTCAAAAGACAAAAATATGTTTAGTTAGTTGTTTTCTTTCTTCTTTGTCTTATGCACCTAGATAGTCCATTAAATTCTCATGTTGCCTTTATGGATTTAATCCTTGCATCTTGGAATGTTCTTAATATGCATGAGATGAACTTTTGTTCAATGGACTCGGTCTTGTGGTTACCTAAAGCCGGAGTTTATGTGGTACGTTTTGCCTATGCTTAATCTCTTGTGCACATTTAAGCTTATATTTTTGGGTAACCATATGAGGTTTTTGACTAGTATTTGTTTCAAATTGACCATTTGCTAGTTGAACCTAGGGCTTAAAAATTTCCTGCTTTCTTGGTTGTTATAAGGACCACATGTTTAAAGACACTTTCTCATAAAGAAAAAGAAACAAAATAGTGAAACAAATAAAATCAAAATATCATATTTCAAAAGGAATTTATTTCACTGTGTCAAACTTGTGCAAATTGTTTTACAATGAGAAATGTATAGAATGAGAGTGGCTAGGCCTTAGTATGATAAGGTTTAACTTTTGATCTGAGATACTTGTCAAAACCTCATGGTGGTGAAACTCCAATTTTTTGATGGCTCACACACACTACACACAAGCATGGGTTGACTGAAACATTTTTATTTGGCTTGGGTTAAACAATTTCAATGTCTTGTTGTCAATTCAAATCTCATGTATATTTTGTATATTTGGAGCATGTTCGGCTTATTCATTGCTGAAATTCATAAGTCTTTGATGTGTTTATCACGTGTGTTCATTTGACTTCTTGAAGAGGAGAAACATTTTTCATTTCAAGTTGCTTGTTGTTTTTTGAGCCATATATTGAGGGGGAGTTTCTGTTATTTATGATCTTGCTTTATCTTCATGCATTTTCCTATCTGTGATCATGAGTTGTGTTTACATTTTTCCTGTTCCACATATGTTTTGATGATCTTTGTTGAGTGTTTCAGGAAACATGATACCTTTTGTCAATTTGTGACAAAAAGGGGGAGTAAAAATTGGGGATTGATGGATGACTCGTCCAATTGATTTTGTCACTGAATTGCCAAAGGAAGTTTGTAAGTTCTTGTTGGCGTAATTCGATAAGCAAAATAGTGATCAAAAGTGCCGCCGCTTGGACGAGAAGAAAGGCTGTCCGGACGCTCGAAGAATTATATTTTTCCAAAGAGCCTCGTCTGCAATCTCGTCCGAGCAGCTCGATAAACAAGAATTCGAGAGTCTTCTGCGTGTCATCTGAAATTTGTCCGAACGATGTTTACTAAAAGGTCATATCTAGAGTTCTAGGACTCATATTGGAGTAAGCTTTATGGCGTTGGAAAGCTAACTCAAAGATCTACAAAGTCATGTTTCACAAGGTTCAGCTAATTCCAATGTTTACTAGGGCAAAATGGGCCATAAAGAGAAGTCGGCAGAATAGCTCGTCTTCAATCTCGTCCGGACGATACTAGACGAGCATGTGTTAAAACACATTTTGATGTGTTTTGTTGCCCCGTCGACGGCACATGTTCTGTTCGAACGCCACCTACCTGTAATAGTTTAAATGAATTGAAACTGCTCCGTAGGTCTAAGGATGATGTGGCTATTTTAAATACACCTCTATAGAAAGAGAGAGGTTCGAATTTTCACCCCAGAGAGTTCATGAGAGGCTTGCAAAGAGAGAATTATTTGTGAGCCTTGTTGTTCCTTTTAAAGGATCTTTGTTAGTTTGTTTGTGGCGTAATTGAGAAGTCTATCGGAAGAGTCGAAAGGAGAATTGATAAGCGAATGTTGCACATTCAAGCCCTTAACTCACATTTGTTAATTCCTTAGCATTGTTATTTGTTTGATTTTGTGTTGTTTTTGTGTTTTCAGTATTTAATAAAGATGCAAGAAAAACCATTAAATTTGGGTTTAAAGCACAATTTGAGTGGACCTAGAAGATATGATTAAGCTTAATCAATCACAATAGAGGATGATATGATGTTAAGTTTAATCATAACAAGAAAAGGATAAAATCGGAATTTCTCCACTTTGAGTCAAAATCGGATCGGATAGAATTTCGATAATCAATTTTATACAAATCATGCTGAAATAGGATTTTCCTAAATCAGAATCCTGCTGCCAAAAATCGCCCTCAAGTGAAGAAGGCAAATCTGACGAATCCTTTTCCCACTTGTACATGGATTGACTCCTAATTCAACTAGGAGAATGAATTCGAATTTTCTAGGTTTACTAGGGCTTCTAGGACTTGTTGCTCCTATAAATAAGCCTCTATGCTTCAAGAGAAGATATACTCAGTTTATACTTAGTTTTAGATGTAAAATAATTCTTGGAGGCTTAGCGGAGTCATGAGTAACCTTTGTGGGGTATTGATGTAACCCTATCCAAGCACAATGGTTTGATTGTATTTAATTTCAGACTTTCAATTTATGTATGTTGATTATATAACTGTGAGAATTGCTACAATTGAATTCTGTTCTTAATTATTAAATGCAATTGTTCTTAAATTCCAAAATCAATATTTGTGAAATTTTATCTTGTCTTAGAAAGTATTTTACTTTTATTGAACTCAAATCATTCCTATTTTCGTGATTATGGGGATGATGGTTATATAATGGGTTTAATAGGCATATGATTAATAGGATTAAGATAGGTCATATACTACACCCTAGTTTAGTGTAATTTAGGTAGACGATCCGTGCCAAACCAAGATGGGTTATGCTATTCCATTAATTGTATGAAACTTATTAAAGGGTTTTATAGTTTATGCCTAGGGAAGACGCATCTTAGTGGTTAGGTGGACGATCCGCCAACCAAGATAGATTATCCTTACTCTTTAATCAAGTAGTTTCTTGTTTAATTATAATATACATAGAATGAATTTCAATTAAATCGATTGACCATTGTTGTAAGTAATAGAGGTGAAGTTAATACCCTACACTCCTTTTTATTTTAATTATCTTTTATGCATTTAGTTTTAGAAAATAAAATCAAAACAATTCTCTTTAATTAATTAGGTTAAATTTAGTCTTTCGAATTTAGTGAAACCCCTTCCTTGAGGTTCGACACTCAATATAGCCCTATCCTCAGTGGTTAATTTTATTATTGATATTTCGGTCAGAAATTACCACATCAAGAATCACGTTGAAGAAGATTGTGAGCGAGGAGACAAGTTGAAGCTTGTCGATCTTCTGAGCCAAGGTCTTGCAAAGGGTTGTAAGTGTTCTAGTAATCTATAATCTTTTGACAATGATTTCCTAGGTTTGGGAGAGGTTTTACTTTTAGATTTGTTTCTAAAAGGTTTCCTATTCGTCACCAAAATCTTTGTGTTTGATTTTTCATATTTTGGTGATTGCTTGCTTAGATTTAAATATCTATTAATTCTGCATAAACTGTGATATTTATCTGTTTAGCGTTTTTCAATAGGGATTTTATTTGTAATACATTGAATTTTCTTAATGAAAAAAACAAAAGGTTTTCAAATTGTCTATTTCTCTCTTTATCTAATTTTTATTTTTTGGGTTTGTTAGGGGTTCTCCTCGCAGTGTTCTCCTGGCGTTCTCCCAGTCTTACGTAGAACATGATTTAAGAAAAAATAAAATTGTAGTACCATTTTTTTGCTAACAAATTAATTTTTATAAGTTAATTGTTAAGTTCTAATGCTTTAAAACTTGTTTTTTGATTCAAAATTAAAACCTAAAGGTGGAAGGTTAACCCTTTAGGGATGGTATCACTCAAAATGAATTTGATCATCCTAAATTTGATGCTAATGCCTCAATTTTGGTGCTAATACCTAAAAAAACGGTGGTAGAGGCCACTACAATTTTATTTTTTCTTAAATAATGTTTTATGTAAGTGGGAGAACACTAGGAGAACCTACAGGGAGAACCCCTAGCATTTTCCTTCTTTTTTTCTTTTTTTTTTCCATCTTCTCTTCCTTTATGTTTAATTGTCTTAATAAAGAAAACAAAAGGTTTACAAATTCTCTCTCTCTCTCTCTTTATTTTTCATTTAATCTTCTCTTTCTTTCTCTTTATATTATATATATAATATAAGCCGAGTTTTGGCGTAGAGATTACTTAAAATTGCAATACGTGTCCATGTTTTTTAGTACAAATGTATGAAAATGTATATTTAGATAGTCTTTTACAAATTTTCTTAAGAGACAAATTGTCTCTTTCGTCCTCTTTATCTAATTTTCTTTTACTTTATGTTTAATTGTCTTAATAAAGAAAATAAGCGATTCTCAAATTGTCTCTATCTCTCTCTTTATCTAATTTTCGTTTTATCTTCTCTTGCTATATGTTGAATTGTCTTAATAAAGAAAATAAAAGGTTTACAAATTTTCTCTCATTATTTTTCTTTTCATCTTCTCTTATTTTCTCTTTATATTATCATATATATATATATATGTTTTAGTTTTGATGTAAAGATTGCTTAGAATTATACACATGTCCATATTTTTTAGTACAAATGTATGAAAATATATGTTTAGATAGTCTTTTAGTGAAACAATTAAAACACATAGGTTTTATTTGTAATATGTTGAATTTTCTTAATGAAGAAAACAAAAGGTTTTCAAATTGTTCATTTCTCTCTTTATCTAATTTTCTATTCATCTTTTCTTTATTTATGTTGAATTGTCTTAATGAAAAAAACAAAAGGTTCACAAATTTTCTCTCTTTATTTTTCTTTTAATCTTCTTTTACTTTCACTTTATATTATCATATATATATATGTACAAATGTATGTTTAAATAGTCTTTTAGTGAGACAATTATAACATAGTGGTTTTTATTTATAACGCATTGAATTTTCTAAATGAAAAAAACCATAGGTTTTCAAATTGTCTCTTTCTCTCTCTTTATCTAATTTTCTTTTCATCTTCTCTTACTTTATGTTGAATTGTCTTAATGAATAAAATAAAAGGTTCACAAATTTTCACTCTTTATTTTTCTTTTAATCTTCTCTTGCTTTCTCTTTATATTATCATATATATATATATAAAAATTATATACAGTGTCCATAGTATATCTTTTAGTACAAATGTATGAAAATGTATGTTTAGATAGTGTTTTAGTAAGACAATTAAAACATTGGGGTTTTACTTGCAATGCATTGAATTTTCTTAATGAAGTAAACAAAAGGTTTTCAAATTGTCTATTTCTCTCTTTATCAAATTTTCTTTTCATCTTCTCTTACTTTATGTTTAATTGTCTTAATGAAAAAAGGGAAAATTATACTTTATCCTCCTAAACTATCCACCCATTTTCACTTTTACCTCCAAAGTTTCCAATGTGACACTTAACCACCCCCCAAACTTTCAAATTATGACAATTCGACCACTTTGATCCTTTTTTTTCCCAAAATGCCCCCATCACATATTTTATTTTTTTTTAAAAGAAAATCCAAAACAAAAACAAAAAGCCAAAAAAAAGAAGAAGAAAAAAAAGAAAGAAATATGTTGGGGTGGCCAAACCACCACCCAGCATATTTCTTTTTCTTTTTTTTTTTTTCTTTTTTTTAATAATAAAATATGTGATGGGGGCATTTTGGGAAAAAAATATCAAAGTAGTCGAATTGCCAAAATTTGAAAGTTTGAGGGGGTAAAGTGTCACATTTGAAACTTTGGAGGTAAAAGTGAAAATAAGTGGATAATTCAGGGGGTCAAGTGTAATTTTACCATGAAAAAAACAAAAGGTTTTCAAATTGTCTATTTTTCTCTTTATCTAATTTTCTTTTCATCTTCTCTTCCTTTATGTTGAATTGTCTTAATGAAGAAAATGAAAGGTTCACAAATTTTCCCTCACTCTTTATTTTTCTTTTAATCTTCTCTTACTTTCTCTTTATATTATCATATATATATATATATAGAAAAGTTGAGTTTTGACATAGAGATTGCTTAGAATTGCGACACGTGTCCATGTTTTTTAGTACAAATGTATGAAATGTATGTTTAGATAGTCTTTTAGTAAGATAATTAAAACATGAGAAATGTTAAAGGCACAACATACACCCAACAAAGACCCAACTTTCTTTAAGTGCTAGATTTTTTTAAAAAAAAACTGCCAATGGAGGAGAGAGAGAGCTTTAAACTATAAATTAAGTCTAAAATAGGAGAGAAGTTGGGTCTATAGGGGTTTTATTATAATGCATTGAATTTTCTTAATCAAGAAAACAAAAGATTTTCAAATTGTTTATTTCTCTCTCTTTATCTAATTTTCTTTTTATATTTTCTTTCTTTATGTTGAATTGTCTTAATGAAGAAAACAAAAGGTCCACATATTTTCTCTCTTTATTTTTCTTTTAATCTTTTCTTGCTTTCTCTTTATATTATTATATATATTTTTTTTAAAAAAAATTATTATCATCATATATAGAGAATTTATATCAGATAAGCATGGGTCGGAGGTCCAAAATTATTATATACTTAAGTTTTTTTTTTTTGACAATTAAAGGCATGGGTACATCGATGCCTACCATAAAATCCTTCCATCCAATTTTGTTAACTGCCGTTACCTTTTTTAAAACGCACCGTTTTTTACCCATTAAAATATTATTTTTTTAAATTTAATTTTACAAATTAAATATATTATAAAAAAAGAGGGTTCTGAACCACCCCATGGCCCAAGGGGGCCAGCCAGCCCTATGGGTGGTTCGCCACCTCTATTTTTTTTTTTTCATAGAGTCAACGGGTGGCCAAGCCACTTACATGGGGTGGTTCGCCACCCCGGATCAGCCTATCTCGGGTGGCGAATCACCCCATGGCCTGGTGGCCTACCACCCCTATGGGGTGGTTCGGCAACCCTCTTCTTTTTTTTCTTTTTTTTTTTTTTAAATTTTTAAATTTTTAAATTTTAATATATTTAATTTTAAAATTAAATTTAAAAAATAATATTTTAATGGGTAAAAACGCATGCGTTTAAGAAAGGTAATCAGTTAACAAAATTGGAAAGGATTTTATGGTAGGCGCCATGTACCCATGCCTTTAATTGTCAAAAAAACTTAAGTATATAATAATTTTGGACCTCGACTCATGCTTATCTAATATAAATTCCCTCATATATATATATATAAAAGCCAAGTTTTAACGTCGGGAGTGCTTAAAATTGCGACACGTGTCCATACTTTTTAATATATAAACCGGTTTTTTTTTTTTCTTTTAATATCTAATCCAATAAGGAAAGACTTGGTTGCTCTATTAGAGACTATAATGAATATTTTATTCCAGCAAATTAAATAATTCAGCAATCAAATATATTTTATTTTATTATTTAGGTTATTTAAATTATGATTTTATTTAATTGTAATTTTTTCTTTATTATTCCTGAAATTTCCATAATAGGCTTAGGTTTACTTTTACTCCAAGTTTGCTTATTGTTATAAATACAGACCTAATATGTAAGATGCATATTTTAGTTATTTTGATTATAAGCTTTTTCATTTA
The DNA here is from genome assembly GCA_013348765.1 of Carpinus viminea. Lineage (NCBI taxonomy): Eukaryota > Viridiplantae > Streptophyta > Magnoliopsida > Fagales > Betulaceae > Carpinus > Carpinus viminea. Next base: position 7,240,048 of record CP054669.1, on the reverse strand, counting down.
GAAATCAAAATAAATTCTCTTATCACTTTCAAGTTTGGTCTAATTTTGTTTTCTTTTTTCTTTTCACAAAGGAATTAGGCAGCACAAGCCTTTTTTATTGAAGAAGGAAAGGGAGAAGGAGTTGAGGTATTTTCATTAATTTTTATATAGTTTCATTACTTTATTTTGTATCAATAATTTATTAAAAATATTTGTAGGTTCATTTTTTTTCCGGTATGTATTTGTGTATGTTCAATTGAGAATTAAGGTAATAAATTTTTTTTAAAAATATTTTTATGATTCAGTATTAACTCTATTTTTTATTTTTTTATTTTGTTATTTTTTTTTCCTTCAATTAGTATTATTTTTAAAAGACAATATATAAACCTTTTTTAACGGCCAATAAACTGTTGTTGCTTTTAAATATGACAAGGAAATTTTATGTATTTTTATTAATTTATGAAACACTCTATGAGTGATTTTCTATCAATTTTGCCTTGATTTCTTGATAGAATTTTTTTCCAGTATCTATTTGTGCATATTCAATTGAGAATTAAGATAATAAATTTTTAAAAATATTTTTTATGATTCAGTATTAACTCTTTTTTTTTTGTTATTTTTTTTTCCTTCAATTAGTACTATTTTGTATGTTTTAGATAAAGAGTGCAACTTCATAAGTAAAACTCGATTTTATTTTCATTATTCTTCTTTACTTTTACTCAGAGTTTGCTTATTGTTATAAATACAGACCTAATATGTAAGAGGCAGATTTTAGTTAATTTGATTATAAGCTCTTTCATTCAGAAATTAGAATAAATTCTCTTATCACTTTCAAGTTTGGTCTATTTTTTCTTTTTTTTCAAAAAGGAATGTATTGAAGAAGGAGAGGAAGAAGGAGTTGAGGTATTTTCATTAATTTTTATATAGTTTTTTACTTTATTTTGTATCATTAATTTATTAAAAAATATTTGTAGGTTCTTTTTTTTTTCCGGTATGTATTTGTGTATGTTCAATTGAGAATTAAGGTAATAATTTTTTTAAAAAAAATATTTTTATGATTCAGTATTAACTCTATTTTTATTTTTTTTTATTTTGATATTTTTTTTCCTTCAATTAGTATTATTTTTAAAAGACAATATATCAACCTTTTTTAACGGCCAATAAACTGTTGTTGCTTTTAAATATGACAAGGAAATTTTATGTATTTTTATTAATTTATGAAACACTCTATGAGTGATTTTCTATCACTTTTGCCTTGATTTCTTGATAGAATTTTTTTTCCAGTATGTATTTGTGCATATTCAATTGAGAATTAAGATAATAAATTTTTAAAAATATTTTTTGTGATTTGGTATTGACTCTTTTTTTTGGTTATTTTTTCCTTCAATTAGTACTATTTTTTGTATGTTTTAGATAAAGTGCAACTTCATAAGTAAAACTCTTTTTATTTTCATTATTCTTCTTATATTTTTTTAATACATCATTCGTTTAACTTTATTGTTGTTTTTTTTAAATAATAATAATAATAATAATAATAAAGATAGGTATTTTGATTATAAGCCATCTCATCAAATCAAAATAAATCTCTATCACTTTCAACTTTTGTCTACTTTTATTTTCTTTATCTATTTATTTTTATTTTTCACAAAAGGAATTTTGTATTGAAGTAGGAGAGGAGAAGGAGTTGAGGTATTTTCATTAATTTTTATATAGTTTCTTTACTTTATTTTTATATATTTTTACTTTATTTTGTATCATTAATTTGTTAAAAAGATTTGTAGGTTCATTTTTTTGTTTCATATGTATTTGTGTATGTTCAATTGAGAATTAAGATAATAAATTTTTTAAAATATTTTATGATTCAGATTAACTCTATTTTTTTTTTTGTTATTTTTTTTCCTTCAATTAGTATTATTTTTAAAAGACAATATATCAACCTTTTTTAATAGCCCATAAACTGTTGTTGCTTTTAAATACAACAAGGCGATTTTATGTATTTTATTAATCTATGAAACACTCTATGAGTGATTTTTTTATCACTTTTGTCTTGATTTCTTGATAGAATTTTTCCAATATGTATTTGTGCATATTCAATTGAGAATTAAGATTGATTTTGTATTAACTCTTTTTTTTTTTTTTTTTCCTTCAATTTTTTTGTATGTTTTAGATAAAGTGCAACTTCACAAGTAAAACTCTGCTTTTATTTTCATTTTTCTTCTTATATTTTTTTAATACATCATTCGTTAACTTTATTGTTGTTGTTGTTTTTTGTTTTGTTTTTTAATAAAGATAGGTATTTTTGATTATAAGCCCTCTCATTCAAAATTAGAATAAATTCCTCTATCACTTTCAAGTTTGGTCTAATTTGTTTTATTTATCTATTTTTTCTACATCATTTCTTGCATTTCTTAATTTTTGTTTTAAATATAATGTTTATATGTCATTATTTATTCTAATATCTTGTCAACTTTCTATCTTATTTTTTTAAAATATACAATTCTGCAATTTATTACTATGCTATAATTTATAAAATTCATTGTCTTACTTTATCTTGAATATACATGAATTTTTAAATGCTTTTTAATGAATAGATAATCAATTTATAACAAAATTAATATTATGTAATATATATAATAATTTGATACAATCATTTTAATTCTATTTAATATAAATTCTTGGTAAAATCATCACTTTTACCATTGTTCCATGTTGTTTTTAAAAAACATATTTTATGATCACAATCTTAAAATATTTTGAAAATTTTCCATTAAAGGTTTTCAAATTCTCTTTTCATCTCTTACCATATTTTATTTTCATCTTTTCATTTATATTTATTATCATTAAGCAACAATATAGGTTTATCAATTGAAATAAAACAACATTCATTTCTCTTACTAATCTCCTAAAATTTGTTTTTTTAATTATTATTTTGTGAACAATTAAAACTAATTATTTATATTATATTTAGAAAACAAAATGTTCAAAATTCTCTTTCTTTATTTTTCTTTTATCTTCTTTGCTTTCTTTATATTTCAATGTGAGACAATTAAAACATATGAGTTTTATTTGGAATGCATTTAATTGATATCTTAATGAGGAAAACAAAAAGTTCCCAAATTCTTTATTTGTGTTTATTTTTCTTTTTCTCCTTGCTTTCTATTTATATCTCAATGTTTCTTTAATGTAGAGAGAGAGTTTCCAATCGTTGTTTCTCAATGAAAAATTATACTACGGTTCTTTTCTTTTCTTTTCCTTTTTTTTTTTGCTAGAATATTTATTTTACATTATAGTAGTATTGTCATTTTATATTTCTTCTATCTTTATTTTCGGTGCTTATGTTTTTTCATTTTGTTTTGGTCCCTTATATTTTTTTTTTTGCTTTTGTTTTTTAATTTTCTCTTCTTTTACTTTCTATTTTATATCAATCAATTCCCGAAAAAGACAAGAGAAAGAGTTTCTATTCATTGTTTCTCAGTAAAAAAATTATACTATAGTTATTTTGTTTTTGTTTTTTTTTTCCCCCCTATAACAATCATTTTCAATTTTTTAGTCAATGTTTCTCAATGAAAAATTATATTATAGTTTTTGTTTCTTTTTCTTTTTCTTTTTTTGCTCGAATAGTTATTTTCATATTTTCGATCTTTTTGTGTGTGTGTGTGTGTGTGTGTGTGTCTTGTCTTGTCTTGTCTTTATTTCCAATGCTTATGCTTTTCCATTTTTTGTTTTGACCCTTATTTTTTTCTAATTTAAATATTATTTTTTATTCAAATCATTAATTTTATTTTTTTGTAAATTTTACATTGAATTCAGAAAATAATAGTGAGAGAGTTTCTTTTTGTAGAAACTCAATTTTTTCAATATATTTCACACTCAATTTTTCAATCGTATAATTTTTTTTATTTGTTTTCCTATATCTCTTAAAATTAGTTTCTTTTACTTTTATATACGTGAAGGATGGTTGAAAAAAAAAAATTATTTTTCCATTATATTAGTATTTTCATTTTATATGTTTTTTTATCTTTATTTTCGGTACTTATGTTCTTCCATTTTTGTTTTTGTCCCATATATATATATATATATATATATATATATATATATATTCTTCTTTCACTTTCTATTTATATCAATCAATTCCAAAAAAAAGACAAGAGAGAGAGATTCTTATTTGTTTCTCAATGAAAAATTATCGTAGTTATTTTCTTTTTATATTTTTTTCCTATAATAGTTCTTTTCAATTTTTTAATCTTTATTTCTCAATGAAAAATTATACTACAATTTTTTGCTTTTTTTTTTTTTGGCTAGAATAGTTCTTTTCAATAATATTAATATTTTCATTTTTTTTAATCTTTATTTCCGGTGCTTTTGTTCTTTTTTTTTACCCTTTTTTTTAATTTATATATTATTTTTTATTCAAATGATTACTTTTCTTTTGTAAATTTTACATTGAATTCATGAAATAATAGTGAGAGTTTCTTTTCCTAGAAACTCAATTTTTCCAATATATTTCACATTCAATTTTCCAATCGTAGATTTTTTTTGCCTCTTTTCTGATATGTCTTAAAATTATTTCATTTTCTTATATTTGTGGATTTTATTGGAACTGAGAAAAAGATACAAAAAAGATAGGTTTTTTTTTTTTTTTTGAAAGTGGATTCCATTATTATAAAATCAAATATTCTGTTCTTTCAATACAATATCAATAATCCATTCCGGCCTATCACTATTCCAGCTCTTAGGTTCAAGAAACTGCAGACCCGCCTTTGCCAGCAAGTGCGCCGCCCCATTAGCTCCTCTTCGTGTATGGCCCATCACCCAACTACCTCCCTGCATTAATAAGACCTCGACATCATTGACAATTTGACCGAGTCACCGAAGGCTCCCAGACACACCCATCCTGGTTAATTGCTTTAATCACCTCCAATGCGTCACCCTCAAAATACAATTCTTCAGTCCCAACGCGAGGCTAAGTTCCACCGCTTGACGAGCAGCCAGAGCTTCTGCCATCGAAGGATCTTGGACGAACTCCTTTGCCCGCTACTCATAGCAATAAAAAGATAGTTCTTTTTTATTATATTAGTATTTTTAAAAATTAAATTCTGAACATTCTTTGTTTACAAAATTAAAACATAACTGTAATCAGATATCAACATACTCATATTTTTAAACGTTTCTTTATTTTTGCCGTGTAATGGTAAAATATCTCAAAAAGTTTGTTTATGAAGAAAAGCTTCAACTCTTGAAAGACAAAGTTTACAACAATGGATTGTGTAGTGGAGGAGAAGTGATATCCTTGTTGGAATATAATGTAATCAATCATTTTCTATAATTGTTTAATCTAGGCTTTTATTTTGAATTTTTTCCTTTATATTTCATTTTAAACTACATATATGCATGAAAACAAATATTTAACATGTTTCAATTTATAAGAAATAAAATTTATGAATTTTTAAATTTATTGGATATGTGGGTTTATGCTATTAAGTAAAACTATGGTTTAAAATGATCTTATGAATATTTGTAATTTTGGTAGCTAAATTGTTAATTAAGAGAAGAAAATAAATGTTAGCCTTTTAATGAGATAATTAAAACATATGAATTTTATTTGTAATGCATTGAATTGTCTAAATGAAGAAAACGAAAGGTTTTCAAATTCTCTCTTTCTATCTCTTTATCTAATTTTATTTTCATCTTCTCTTACTTTATGCTTTTATCTTAATGTGAGACAATTAAACGTATAGGTTTTATTTGTAATATATTTAATTGTTTTAATGAAAAAACAAAAGGTTCACAAATTCTCTTGCCTAGAATTGGTGTTTTAGATTTTAGCTTTTAGTGAGACAATTAAAACATAGGGTTTTATTTGTAATATATTTAATTGTCTTAATGAAGAAAACAAAAGTTCACAAATTTCTCTCTTTATTTTTCTTTTATCTTCTCTTGCTTTCTCTTTATATTTCAATGTGAGACAATTAAACGTATGAGTTTTATTTGGAATGCATTTAATTGATATCTTAATGGAAAAACAAAAGTTTCCAAATTCTTTATTTGTGTTTATTTTTCTTTTTTCCTTGCTTTCTATTTATATCTCAATGTTTCTTTAAATTTCACCCAATTTAGGAAAAAGAGAGAGAAATGTAGAGAGAGAGTTTCAATCGTTGTTTCTCAATGAAAAATTATACTACGTTTTTCTTTTCTTTTCTTTTTTGCTAGAATATTTATTTTACATTATATTAGTATTGTCATTTTATATTTTTCTATCTTTATTTTCGTGCTTATGTTTTTCATTTTGTTTTGGTCCCATATATTTTTTTTTTTTTTTTTTTTAATTTTCTCTTCTTTTACTTTTTATTTTATATCAATCAATTCTAAAAAGACAAAGAAAGAGTTTCTATTCATTGTTTCAAATGAAAAATTATACTATAGTTATTTTGTTTTTTTTTTTTCCCTATAACAATTATTTTCAATTTTCCAGTCAATGTTTCTCAATGAAAAATTATATTATAGTTTTTTTTTTTTTTTTTCTTTTTTTGCTAGAATAGTTATTTTCATATTTTCGTTTTTTTTCTTTTGGGTCTTTGTCTTTGTCTTTATTTCCAATGCTTATGGTCTTCCATTTTAGTTTTGACCCTTATTTTTTCTAATTTATATATTATTTTTATTCAAATAATTAATTTTATTTTTGTAAATTTTACATTGAATTCAGAAAATAATAGTGAGAGAGTTCTTTTGTAGAAACTCAATTTTTCAATATATTTCACACTCAATTTTTCAATCATATAATTTTTTTATTTGTTTTCCTGTATATCTAAAATTAGTTTCTTTTACTTTTATATACATGAAGGATGGTTGAAAAAAAAATTATTTTTCCATTATATTAGTATTGTCATTTTATATGTTTTTTTATCTTTATTTTCGGTGCTTATGTTCTTCCATTTTTGTTTTTGTCCCATATATATATTTTTTCTTTCACTTTCTATTTATATCAATCAATTCCGAATAAAAGACAAGAGAGAGAGATTCTATTCATTGTTTCTCAAAAAAATTATATTGTAGCTATTTTCTTTTTATATTTTTTTGTATAATAGTTCTTTTCAATTTTTAATCTTTATTTCTCAATGAAAAATTATACAATTTTTTTGCTTTGTTTTTGTTTTTTTGTTTTTGTTTTGCTAGAATAGTTATTTTCAATTATATTAATATTTTCATTTTTTTAATCTTTATTTCCGGTTCTTTTGTTCTTTTTTTTTTTTACCTTTTTTTAATTTATATATTATTTTTATTCAAATGATTACTTTTCTTTTGTAAATTTTACATTGAATTCATGAAATAATAGTGAGAGTTTCTTTCAGAGAACCTCAATTTTCCAATATATTTCACATTCAATTTTCCAATCGTAGATTTTTTTTGCCTTTACTTTTCAATATGTCTTAAAATTAGTTTCATTTTCTTATATTTGTAGATTTCATTGGAATTGAGAAAAAGATACCAAAAAGATAGTTCTTTTTTATTATATTAGTATTTTTTAAAAATTAAATTACCAACATTCTTTTGTTTACAAAATTAGTAAATATAACTGTAATCAGATATCAATATACTCATATATTTTAGAATATTTCTTAATTTTTGCCAGTGTAATGGTAAAATTTCTCAAAAAGTTTGTTTATGAAGAGAAAGTTTCAACTCTTGAAAGACAAAAGTTTACCACAATGGATTGTGTAGTGGAGGAGAAGTGGTATCATTGTTGGAATATAATGTAATCAATCATTTTCTATAATTGATTAATCTAGGTTTTTATTTTGAATTTTTTTTTCCTTTATATTTCATTTTAAACTACATATATGCATGAAACAAATATTTAACATGTTTCAATTTATAAGAAATAAAATTTATGAATTTTTAAATTTATTGATATGTGGGTTTATGCTATTAAGTAAAACTATGGTTTAAAATGATCTTATGAATATTTGTAATTTTTGGTAGCTAAATTGTTAATTAAGAGAAGAAAATAAAATTTGTTGTTTATAATCTTTTAAAGATTTTTTGACTTAATTATATATATATAAAATAACCTGGCGCATAGCGCGGGCTCTAAGCTAGTTATATGTATAAAGCCGAGTTTTGACATAGAGATTGCTTAGAATTACGACACATGTCTATGTTTTTTAGTACAAATGTATGAAAATGTATGTTTAGATAGTCTTTCATTGAGAGAATAAAAACATAGGGGTTTTATTTGTAATACATTAAATTTTCTTAATGAAAAAAACAAAAGGTTTTCAAATTGTCTCTTTCTCTCTTTTTATCTAATTTTCTTTTCTTCTCTTGCTTTATATTGAATTTTCTTAATAAAGAAAACAAAATATTCACAAATTTCTCTCTCTCTTTATTTTTCTTTTAATCTTCTCTTGCTTTCCCTTTATATTATATTATATTATATTATGTTTTATATATATATATAAGCTGAGTTTTGATGTAGAGATTGCTTAAAATTGCAATATGTGTCTATGTTTTCTTCGTACAAATGTATGAAAATGTATGTTAGATAGTCTTTCACAAATTTTCTTAAGAGACAAATTGTCTCTTTCTCTATCTTTATCTAATTTTCTTTTCATCTTCTCTTATTTTATGTTTAATAGTCATAATGAAGAAAACAAAAGGTTCTCAAATTGTTTGTTTCTCTCTCTTCATCTAATTTTCTTTTCATCTTCTCTTGCTTTATGTTGAATTGTCTTAAGAATGAAAACAAAATGTTCACAAATTTTCTCTCTTTATTTTTCTTTTCTTCTTCACTTACGTTCTCTTTATATTGTCATATATATATATATATATAGAAAAACCGAGTTTTGACATAGAAATTGCTTAGAATTATGACACTTGTCCATGTTTTTTAGTACAAATGTATGAGAATGTACGTTTAGATAGTCTTTTAGTAAGACAATTAAAACACATGGGTTTTATTTGTAATGCATTGAATTTTCTTAATGAAGAAAACAAAAGATTTACAAATTATTTATTTCTCTCTTTATCTAATTTTCTTTTCATCTTTTCTTTCTTTATGTTGAATTGTCTTAATAAAAAAACAAAAGGTTCACAAATTTTCTCTCTTTTTTTTTTTTTAATCTTCTCTTACTTTCTCTTTATATTATCATATCATATATCATATATATATATATATATATATATATATATAAAAGCCGAGTTTTGATGTAGAGATTGCTTAGAATTGTACACGTGTCCATGTATTTTAGTACAAATGTATGAAAATGTATGTTTAGATAGTTTTTTGTGAGACAATTAAAACATAAGGGTTTTATTTGTAATGCATTGAATTTTCTTAATGGAAAAAACCATAGGTTTTCAAATTGTCTCTTTCGCTCCCTTTATCTAATTTTCTTTTCATGCATTATGTTGAATTGTCTTAATGAAGAAAACCAAAGGTTCACAAATTCTCTCTCTCTCTCTTTATTTTCTTTTAATCTTCTCTTGCTTTCTCTTTTGTATTATATATATATATATATATATATATATTAGTTTTGAGGTAGAGATTGCTTAGAATTGTAACACGTGTCTACATTTTTTAGTACAAATATATGAAAATCTATGTTTAGATAGTCTTTTAGTAAGACAATTAAAACATAGGGGTTTTCATTTGTAATACATTGAATTTTCTTAATGAAGAAAGCAAAAGGTTTTCAAATTGTCTCTTTCTCTCTCTTTATCTAATTTTCTTTTCATCTTATCTTGCTTTATGTTTAATTGTCTTAATGAAAAAACAAAAGATTTTTCAAATTGTCTCTTTCTGTCTCTTTTCTAATTTTCCTTTCATCTTCTCTTACTTTGTGTTGAATTGTCTTAATGAAAGAAAAAAAAAAAAAGGTTAACAAATTTTCTCTCTCTCTCTCTCTCTCTCTTTCTTTTAATCTTCTCTTACTTTCTCTTTATATTATCATATATATATATATATATATATATATATGTAGAAAAGCCGAGTTCTGACGTAAAGATTGCTTAGAATTGTGACACATGTTCATGTTTTTTAATACATATATATGAAAATGTATGTTTAGATAGTCTTTTAGTGAGACAATTAAAACATATAGGTTTTATTGTAATGCATTGAGTTTTCTTAATGAAGAAAACAAACAGGTTTTCAAATTGTTTATTTATCTCTCCTTATCTAATTTTCTTTTCATCTTTTCATTCTTTATGTTGAATTGTCTTAATGAAGAAAACAAAGGGTTTACAAATTTTCTCTCTTTATTTTTCTTTTAATCTTCTCTTGCTCTCTCTTTATCTTATATATATGAGAAAACTTTGAATGCAGACAATCTGTAAAAGACACTTTTTACAGCAACAAATCAGAACTTGACACATCAGCCAAGAGCATAAAATTCATTTGAAATGAAAACATCTAATTCTCTTTATTTTCTCCTTTCTCTCCCGCATGCTCCCGCCCCCTCTCCCAAATTCCCCTGCCACCTCCCACCCCACCACCACAATCGGCCACCACCAAGCATCGCCTCCAATTTTCGTTGCCCACCACCATCCGGCCGAACTGTATCAACCTCGCACCCCTCCAGCCAAATGGAAACCACCCCCCTCTAGCCGGAATCAGCCCATGAGAGAGATGATGTTGGATTTGGACAACTGTAGATGGCCAATTGAACGGCACGAAAGCCGTAGACTAAGGTCAGTAATGGCAGGGATGACGACTTGTTCAATGACTGGAGAAGCTAGTTGTTGCCGTTGGTGATGGCAGTGGACAAAGATGGAACGGAGTGGTTGGCTGCGGTGGCCAGATCTGGCCGGAGCCATGGTGGATGGATCTGTTTGGAACAAAACGGTTGAAATGGCCCGAAATCCGCCCAACCACGGCTGGGTACAGGCCTGGGTCACAACCTTACCCACGGCGAATTTCGTGGGTCACGGCTTGACCATCAATTCCAGCTTGGTTTTCTTCTTCTCCGGCGAATATGGGAATTGGCCGGGTTTTGGGCGGTGGCCGGTGAGACTCCATGGATTTCGGCGTTTGGCTGCTTCAGGCCTCCAGTTGTTTCTGTCGAGTGGTGGCTTTGATTAGGTAAGATTAGAGAAAGAGATGATGAAATTTTTTTAAGGATCTAGTGTTTCCAAGTGTATTGCAGGTTATGTACTTATTTGATGTGGCAGTTTTTAATAGGGTGCTGTAAAAGATGGTATTTGCAGTCCATCCGTATGTAAGGGGCTCCCTATATATATATATATATATATAAGCTGAGTTTTGACTTAGAGATTGCTTAGAATTGCGACAATGTCCATGTTTTTTAGTACAAATGTATGAAAATGTATGTTTAGATATATAGTCTCTTAGTGAGACAATTAAAACGTATGGGTTTTATTTATAATGTATTGAATTTTCTTAATAAAAAAACAAAAAAGGTTTTCAATTTGTCTCTTTCTCTCTCTTTATCTAATTTGCTTTTCATATTCTCTTACTTTATGTTTAATTGTCTTAACAAAGAAAACAAAAGGTTTACAAATTTTCTTTCTCTCCCTCTCTCTCTCTCTCTCTCTTTATTTTTCTTTTAATCGTCTCTTTCTTTCTCTTTATACTATCTTGGAGAAATTACATTTTACCCCCTGAACTATCCAGTCATTTGCATCTTTATCTTCTAATTTTCAAATGTGACACTTAACCCCCCCAAACTTTCAAATTGTTGCAATTCGACCACTTTGACCTTTTTTTCCCCAAAATGCCCCCATCACATTTAAAAAAAATAAATAAATAACAACCTAAAAAAGAAAAAGGAAAAAAAAAAGAAAAAGAATATGCTAGGTGGATGAACCACCCATTTGATTTTTAAAATAAAGAATAAAATATGTGATGAGGGCATTTTGGAAAAAAAAAAAAAAGAATGTCAAAGTGGTCAAATTGCAACAATTTGAAAGTTTGAGGATTAAGTGTCACATTTAAAACTTTGAGGTAAAAGTACAAATGATCGGATAGTTCAGGGGATAAAGTGTAATTTCCCATGTTATGATATATATATATAAGCTGAGTTTTACGTAGAGATTGCTCAAAATTGCAACACGTGTCCATGTTTGTTAGTACAAATGTATGAAAATTTATGTTTGGCTAGTCTTTCACAAATTTTCTTAAGAGACAAATTGTCTCTTCTCTCTCTTTATCTATTTTTTTTTAAAATTTTCTTTTACTTTATTTTTAATTGTCTTAATGGAGAAAACAAAAGGTTTTCAAATTGTCTCTTTCTCTCTCTTTATATAATTTTCTTTTCATCTTTTCTTCTTTCTTTTTTTTTTTCTTTTCTTTTCATCTTTTCTTGCTTTATGTTGAATTGTTCTAATGAAAAAAACAAAAGGTTCACAAATTTTGTCTCTTTATTTTTCTTTTAATCTTCACTTGCTTTCTCTTTATATTATCATATATATATATATATATATATATATATATATATATATATATATATATATAAGGCAAGTTTTGATGTAGAGATTACTTAGAATTGTGACATATGTCCATGTTTTTTAATACAAATATATGAAAATGTATGTTTAGATAATCTTTTAGTAAGACGATTAAAATATATGGGTTTTATTTGTAATGCATTGAATTTTCTTAATGAAAAAATAAAAGGTTTTCAAATTGTTTCTTTCTCCCTTTGTTTAATTTTCTTTTCATCTTCTCTTTTTTTTTTTTTTAATTTATTTTTTTGACATGTCTACACAAGAGGGGGGAGGAGGATTCGAATTAGTGACCTTCACTTCATTAGGCGTGGTCCCAGATGATTGAACTACCTCTTGGGGACTCTTTTTTTTTTTTTTTTTATGTTGAATTGTCTTAATGAAAAAAACGAAAGGTTCACAAATTTTCTCTCTTTATTTTTCTTTTAATCTTCTCTTACTTTCTCTTTATATTATCATATCATATATTATATATACATATAAAAGCCGAGTTTTGATGTAGAAATTGCTTAGAATTGCGATACGTGTCCATATTTTTTAACACAAATGTATGAAAATGTATGTTTAGATAGTCTTTTAGTGAGACAATTAAAACATAGGGGTTTTATTTGTAATGCATTGAATTTTCTTAACGAATAAAACTATAGGTTTTCAAATTGTCTCTTTGTCTCTTCATCTAATTTTCTTTTTATCTTCTCTTACTTTATGTTTAATTATTTTAATGAACAAACCAAAAAGTTCACAAATTTTCTATCTCTTTATTTTTTTTTACTCTTCTCTTACTTTCTCTTATATTATCATATATATATATAAAAGCCTAGTTTTGACATAGAAATTGCTTAGTATTGTGACATGTGTCCATGTTTTTTAATACAAATGTATGTTTAGATTGCTTTTTAGTGAGACAATTAAAACATAGGAGTTTTATTTGTAATGCATTGAATTATCTTTATATATTATTTTTTATTCAAATTTACTTATTTTTATTTGATACAAGTTACAAAATTTCTTTTGGGGTAAATATATAAGAACACCTTGGGTCTACCTTTCAAAATTTTAAAATGCTTAGGTTTTTTTTTTTTTGAAAATTTACTCCCTATGTGTAAGGAAATTAGAATAAAATCCATGCTGTCACACTTTTGGTAACGGCCATTAACGGACCCAAAACGCACCGTTTTGGTTGATTAAAATAATAATTTTTGAAATTTTAATTTTAAAATTTTAAATCTAAAATTAAAAAATTAAAAAAAAGAAAGAAAGAAAGAAGGAGAAGAACAGGGGGTGGCCGATCCACCCACAGTGGTGGCTGGCCACCCCTAAGGCCATGGGGGTGGCCAAGCCATCTCCATGGCCTAAGGGCCACCCCCTGTAAAAATAAAAATAAAAAAAAAAACACGAACAGGGTGCCCGGGGTGGTCGTTTGGCTCTAAGGGGTGGCCGAACCACCCCCATGGCCTTGGAGGTGGTTGGGCCACCCCATAGGGCCAAACGGCCACCCTCGTTTTTTTTTTTAATGCTCTTTTCTGTGTTTCTCTATTTCCTGATTTGGGATCATGCTATTTTCGACTACTTCCAGACCAACCAATTTGAGAGCCTCTTCTCAAAGTGTAACTCGATCGCCACTCGTCCATGCACTCGATTCATGGGACTACCGTTCTTTCATCTCAGCTTCTGATGACTACCAGCCTTGTGGTTTCGTTACCATCGCCGCCTACGACAAATTCTTGGGGTTAGAGCTTGAAGGAAGTTGCAACTTTTCTTGCCCACGTTGGCAGCAAAACCTCCTGTGAGTTAAGAGTTTCCGCGCGCATGCATGTCTATTGGCCGTGCTCTGTTTTTTACATCAAACGATTTTGAGAATATATATATATTCATTCTCAAAATGATACGAAGTGGCTACAAGGGAACAACAATGGAGATGCCAGGAAAGCACCTAGGTATCTGAGCTGCAGTCTCTTCGTGACTGAAAAGAAATCAGATCAGATCAAAGTTTTCTTCTTCTTTCTTTCTTTAGTCTTTGTTAATGCTCTGTTTTAGAACATTGAAACAGAGGTGAACAGAGGGATCAGTAATTCCCTTTACTCATCTTTTTATTGTTTTCTAATGATAACTTGGAACAATGGAATCAATCTCAATTGTCACTCTACCTTCGCTATGCATAATCGCTGATTTCCTAGTATATATAATAGACGCCCATGGCTTAGACAAAAAGAAAAGCTAAGCCTGTAATTTCTGACTTTTCCCACTTCTCATTTCCTTTCCTTCCTTTTTTACTCCAGATCATGGGCTTCCAATTCTCCTCTCCTTGCTTTGTACTCCAAATAAAAAAAACTACTATAAATGTCTCTCTTTCTCTCTCTGTGAAAATAACTGACAAACACAGTGATATGGTATATAAGGATTTGGGATTGGATTCTCCTCTACATATCATTTGCTGCATTATCAAGTGCTTGAAAACAAAGAGCCAAGAAAATTCAGTGAGTTAAAACTGTCTACCAAACAGTTTTTTTTTTTTTAAAAAAAAAGACTAGAACAGGGGTAGCCATTTGGCCCTATGGGGTGACCGAATGTTACAAACCTAAGTTCACAATAGGATAAATTAAGTTCTAAGGGAACCTAGACCTTTCAAACACAAGGTTTGGGATTAATTCTCTTATATCTTTATTCATAACATAATGGCCTATAGGCAAACTATTACAATATTTATAGGGCTGAGTCATCAAGACCCTTATATGGAATAAAATAAAGACAATAATATAACCATAATACGGCTAGGGTTAGCCGACTTATGCTAATATAATATAAACCTAATACATAAAATTAATACGGCTAGCCTAATATAGAAAGACTCGTAACATTTCTCCCCTCTTAAAATAGACCTTGTCCTCAAGGTCCTAAAAATCTTGTTCTTGAAATAATCTTGCTCTTGAAACCACATCTGTAGATCGGCTTCCTAGGTGGTTGTTCTTTTAGGGGAACTTCATCCTCCGTGAGCTGCCTTAGTGCAAACATCCTGTGTGATGCAAATTGTTGTGCACAATTTTGATTCCACGCCTGGTAACACTTCAGGGACAACCCACTCCTCTGCTACTTGGTTTTCGCCGTGTTACGTATAAACAACGGTGGGATTTGAAAGGCCATAGTAAGTGGTATTCCGCCTAGGTCAAATAGATCCTCTTTGAACTGTGGTTCCTCTAGATGTATCTTGTGGGTTCGTGCTCCAATTTGTGCAGTTAGGGGCACGCATGGTGTTTGGGGTTTGGGTGTATGGGTTGCCAGCAATGACGAGGTAAATTTTTGTAAGAATCTCGGTTGTGGTGGACTGAGTGGGTTTGAGATTTTGGGGGCTTCGGTGATGACTAAATGGGTTGGGATTTGGGAATTGGCAGCCGTATCCGTATCATTGGTGGGTTGGGTTTTTGGTGGAGATTGCACCTTTGGCGATGATGTTGAGGAAGGAGCAATTAGCCGATTAACTTTGGAGTTCATGGCATCAACGAACTTGAGCATCTCACACATTGCGGAATCTAATTTTGCCACTTTTGCCTCTAAACAATCAAGCCTTTGATCCAAATTGGAAGATGGCAGCAAAGCCATTGTTGACCAATTGTTACGAACCTAAGTTCGCAATATGATAAATTAGGTTCTAAGGGAACCTAGACCTAAGATTCTAATGGAACCTAGACCTTTCAAACACAAGGTTTGAGATTAATTCTCTTCATATCTTTATTCATAACATAATGGCCTTTAAATAGGCAAACTATTACAATATTTATAGGGCTGAGTCATCAAGACCCTTATATGGAATAAAATAAAGACAATAAAATAACCCTAATACGGCTAGGGTTAGCCGACTTATGCTAACATAATATAAACCTAATACATAAAATTAATACGGCTAGCCTAATATAGAAAGACCCGTAACACCGAACCACCCCCAAGGCCATGGGGGTGGTTTGGCCACCCCCAGACTGGTGCTTGAAAACAAAGAGCCAAGAAAATTCAGTGAGTTAAAACTGTCTACCAAACAGTTTTTTTTTTTTTTAAATGGACTAGAACAGGGGTGGCCGTTTGGCCCTATGGGGTGCCCAGCCACCCCCAAGGCCATAGGGGTGGTTCGGCCACCCCTTAGAGCCAAACGGCTACCCCGGGCACCCTGTTCGTATTTATTTTTTTATTTTTTTTTATTTTTACAAGGGTGGCCCTTAGGCCACGGGGGTGGCTCGACCACCACCAGACCGGCCGGTCTGACGGTGGCCAAGCCACCCCCATGGCCTTAGGAATGGCCAGCCACCACTGTGGGTGGAAATCGGCCACCCCCTGTTCTTCTCCTTCTTTTTTAAAAATTTTTTTTTTTTAAATTTTTAGATTTAAAATTTTAAAATTAAAATTTCAAAAATTATTATTTTAATCAACCAAAACGGTACATTTTGGGTCCGTTAACGGCCGTTACCAAAAGTGTAATGGCAGAGATTTTATTCTAGTTTCCTTACACTCAATGAGTAAATTTTAAAAAAAAAAAACCTAAGCATTTTAAAATTTTGGAAGGTAGACCCAATGTGTTATTATATATTTACCCTTTCTTTTGTAAATTTAATTGACTTTTGTTGTTTATTTTTTTTTTTTTGGTATTTCAATATTCATGCCACTGTTTTTTATCTCTTCTCTTTTAAAAGAAAAATTAAACTACCAACATTCTTTTGTTTTGAAAATTAATAAACATAATTGTAATAAGATATCAACATGCTCATATATTTTAGAACAATTCTTTATTTTTGTCAATGTAATAGTAAAATTGCTCCAAAAAAAAAAAATTGTTAATGAGGATAAAGTTCAACTCCTAAAAGACAGAAGTTTACAAAAATTGGTTGTGTAGTGGAGGAGAAGTGGTATTATTGTTAGAATATAATGATTAATCAATCATTTTCTATAATTGATTATTCTAGGTTTTTATTTTGATTTTTCTTCCTTTATATTTCATTTTAAACTATATAAATGGGAACAAACATTTAACACATTTCAATTTATAAGAACTAAAATTTATGAATTTATTGGGTATGTGGGTTTATGCTATTAAGTAAAACTACTGTTTAAAATGATCTTATGAATATTTTTCATTTTTGATAGCTAATTTGTTAATTAAGAGAAGAAAATATAATTTGTTGTTAATAATATTTTAAAGATTTTTTGACTTAATTATATATTAAAAAAAAAAACCCGACGCATAGCGCGCTCTAAGCTAGTAAATTATAATAAGGAAGTCTCACCTCCCATTGAATTTTCTCCTAAGAAAGAGGAAGATTCCATGCCTTATTTCATTTCGATTTCTCCACAAGTTTAGATGGTACCACCAAACACTAAGCAGCATTTATTCCCTCTTTTTCTCTTTTTTTTTTTTAAAAAAAAAAAGAAAAAGAAAAAAATGTGGTGGGTAAGCATAAAAATAAATAAATTACTAGCTTTGATTTTTTTTTTTTTTTTGACATATCAAAATATTTAAATTAGTAACATTCGCCTCATTAAGCGTGATCACTGCCAATTGAATTATTCCTTAAGGACAGCTCTTAGTTCCTATTTCCTGCTTCTAATACTTTTTTTTTTTTTTATATATATAATTATTGTGCGACTTTATTTTTTTCTATATAATTATTGTACGACTAGCTATGTCATTGCTGTACTTAATACTCTTGGACTGATCACACGAGTTTTTCGGATCAAGATCCCCAGCAATTTTGAAAAATTGCTAGTCAGTTTTTTTGAAAATCTCAGCCATTGAAAAAAATCTAATGGCTTAAAATTAAACACACATTTAATATAGGAGAGATAAACTTAAAATTTTGAATTTTGAAATTCAACCTCAAAATCTATGCTATCCACTAAAAAAATAGAGTGTTTTATTTTGAGCCATTAGATTACTTCAATGGTTGAGATTTTAAAAAAAAATTGGCTAGCAATTTTTGAAAAATTGCTGGGGATCTTGATCCGAGTTTTTCTTTACACAAAACTATATATATATATATATATAATGATTGAACAAATAATACATGGCTGATGGCTCTTATAATTGGCTTCATCCATGCGTTCTAAAAAAAAAAAATCTAATTGTTTAACGTCTATAGAAAGTTCTATATATACCTTTTTTTTTTTTTTTAAAGCAACCTTAATTACCACGAATTTATATATGCATTTCCCGCCTTCATGAGACAAAAATGGTCGATTACTGAGGTCCAAAAATGGCTCAAGTGTCAAATTAAGCACATTTTCCCTAATTTTCATGCCGAAAGCTTGTTTCTTATTAGAGTAAAGTTTTAAGCCTTTCTAGAGTCTTCTAGAGTCACCCAAAATCTGATGTGGCATTTAACATTACCATTGAATTTAAGATGTGATTTAAAATTACCATTGACTTTTGATCTATTAGTGATTTTAAATGTCACATCACATTTGTGATGACTCTAAGAAGACTCTAGGAAACCTTATAACATTGCCCTTCTTATTAACCCTAATTAAGTATGAATTAAGGATTTCTTAACCCAAGTTTAAACTGGGGTATTACATTCTTTATTCCTTATAAAACTTAATTTCCTCAACTCTGTCCTAAGTTCGTGTCCTCATAAAAGTGTGAAAGATTGTTGAATAAATGATGATTTAACATAGTATCAGAGCTAAAACTCTTAGGATCAAACTTTGATTTCGTCATTTACCTCTTATTTTAATTAAATATCCCCACTTGTTTGACATCACCTATTAAAAATGGAGTTTGAACCCATAAATGAAAGAAAGTGTTAAATAATGATTAAGTGATTAAATTTAGTTCTTCATATAAACTTAAACTTTTTGAATAACTGATGATTTAACAGATAAATCATAAAGTGTATTGTAGCTAATGTTACCAATCGTTGCCATATTCAACCCCTAATCTCATCCATTCGAAACAAAAAAAGATAGCTCCATTTATCTTAGTTGGGGTCTGTGGGTATGTCATGATCCTATGCTTCTTGAAAAAAGAAACAAACTTTTCATAGTTAACTACCCTCAAAACCAATCCAACTAATCAAAACTAGGCACAGTGTTCACATATAATCCAAGTATCAAATATATTAATACAAGTTATTGAAACCTCAGACCTCAAATAGGTGTGGGTGGCAAGTCGATGTACCGTGTTCTGCTTCTCACATTACTTTTTCGACTTCATAATTATACAACAATATCTTTGAAATAGTGTTCAAAGTATTTGATTTATGTTCATTTTATTATTGAAATTCAAAATTAGTACAACAAATGGTTTATACATATATAAACCAAATTTAAATATAGGAAAAGAGGATCAATTATGTAAACTTTAATTATCCCGTGTTTGGATTAAACTTTTGACCTTTATCAAATTCAAAAAAGTATACGCAACATCTTTATCAACATGCATGACTATGGCATCTAATCATGCATGGAGCATCAAAATTATTATTAACTCATCAGATCACTATTAAGACCGACAAGACAGGACATAATTACGTAGTTACCGTGTTATATAACTGTGCTTCTGATTTGATTCATCACGATTCCTCATCATCATCATCATCAACTGACGAATGCTGATGCTCCATACCACATTTATAAATTTATAATACATGTATTATTTATTTATTCTTTTTAATAAATTCCCAAAAAAGTGATGCCCGAACGGGGAAGTATGATGGTCAAGCTGGCAGCTATTACTTTATTTATTGAGAGCTGCTGCTGTCCAGTTAAGGCAGAAAACATGGGTTTTTTGCCTTCCACTTATCTATTGACACCTCAACAATTCCAAAAAAATACACCAACTAAAAATGAAATCAAAACACCAAATCAATAAATTAATCAACCAAATAAATAACTCAACTCCTACCTCCGGCGATAGACGCCGTCACTTACCGCCATCCGCCGCCCATCTCAGGCGACGGACGCCACCACCTCCGGCGACTTTTCCGGCGAACCAAAAAAAAAAAAAGAAGATAGATTTGGCCCAGGTGGCGCGATCCACCTGGCCGGGGGAGATCCGCCACCCTCGGTGGCCATATTTACCTCGATAAACCAACCAAAAAAAAAAAAGATCCGCCACTTTTGTCTCTCCGTGAACCAAAAAATCCGCAAGCCTAAAAATCGCTTTCTAATGCCTCAAAATCGATTCTAATGCCACAAACTCGTTTCTAATGCCTCAAAACTAAAACCTAGAGGGGAAGGTGAACCCTATTTGGAATTTTATCATCCTAAAAAAAAAAAAATCAGACTAACCGGAACCGGAAGGAAAAAAAAAACCCAACCCCGGCGAGACCCAGCCGTGGGTCTCGTAACCAGCGAGGTGTGTCGCCGCGAAATCCTTCCGGCGAGACCCAGCCCTTCTGTCCAGACCCACCTCATCGGAGAACCAAAAAAACCAAACCACGGTGGGTTGCATTGGCCGGCCGTGGGTGGCCCGTGGGTCTCCTTTCTTTCTCCCAAATCATCTCTCTTTCTCTGTTAAATGACAAGAAGAAGAAGGAAGAAGAAGAAGAAGGAAGAAGAAGCATGGGAGAGGTCGGCGGGAGGAAATGGGAGAGAAGAAGAAAGGGAAGGAAGAAGAAGAAAAAAGAAAAAATTTAATGTTTTAGAGTGTAGGATAATTTTATGAGTTTTTTTCTCTTTATATGATGTGGCAGATTGTGATTAGGGGTGTAAAAGGAGGGTTTTACGCCTCATCCGAACGGAAGTTAATCTCTTATTTATTTATTAGTGTGAACGGGAAGTATGGTGTGAACTGTGTTAAAAAATAGAGAGAAATTCGAAGAGAAGATGTTACATTTTTTATTACTTTTTCACTTATGAACATATTCAATAAAGCAAGTTCAAGTACAACGCAAAGAGTAATGCAATCAAAGAAATGACAGTAATTAATTATCCCCATTAATAAATTCTTTTGGATAGCTTTTTGGAGAATATTTTATGTCACAGACTTAAGCCAGCCATCATTTGATCGAGGAAGTGTTGAAGATGGGGCTCCTCCACGCACCAAGTCATCAACCGCACACTTTTGTTGGGCAAAGGCAAGGATCCCACTATGCCCACAGGTATCATGCTTGACCCTTGTATTGGAACGATGTGCTCAGATGCTCGGCCCCTTTAGCCAGCTCCCCAACTGCGTTTAGAAATTGTGCAGCTCCTAGGCCAATCACGATTCCACCACATGCAAATTGTGTCTCCTGAAACACATTCATGCAAAATATATAGGAACAAGTATGAAATGCGGAAAGAAGCCATCATGTAGTGGAAGCACTGGAGTGAAGTGCCACCAGGGAGGCATAAAATCCATCCTTAATATTAATCAAACTTTCATGCTTTCCTTTCTCCACAATTACTCCATTTTTAACCACTGCAATTAGATCTGCATTCTTGATTGTGGATAATCGATGAGCCACAACAACTGTTGTTCGGTTAACCACCACTCGATCTAATGCATCTTGAACCACTTTTTCAGACTCAGCATCCAGTGCACTGGTAGCCTCATCTAATAGTAATATTTTTGGACTTTTAACGATAGCCCGTGCTATGGCGACACGCTGCTTCTGCCCGCCGGACAGCTGCACTCCTCGCTCCCCGACCATGGTATCGTAACCCTGCATTTTGCATTGTAGCAAGACATGAGGATTGAAGGCAAGCACCCACATTTGAAAATAAATTAAGGGACTTAGATGCACAGTTTTGACAATGAAAATATGATGGATTTTGAAAATTGATTTGCATTGCTCTAACCTGTTGTAAGCTACTAATAAACTTGTGGGCATTGGCCATCTCTGATGCAGCTATAATTTCTGACTCAATTGCAATTCCTTCCTTCCCATATGCAATGTTGGCGCGGATGGTGTCATTGAACAAGATTGGTTCTTGGCTCACAAGTCCCATCTGCTGCCTTAACCACTTGAGTTGGAATTTTTGAATTTCAATTCCATCCAGTGTAATATGACCCGAATCAGGATCATAAAATCTTTGCAAGAGCGAGACCACGGTGGATTTCCCACTGCCACTTTCTCCAACCAAGGCAACAGTCTAAAAGAAGATATCAAGACCAATATGATTTAGTTTTAAATGAAATGCTACTTGACAGAAGTTGAAAAATACAATCCTATCAGTATCACTAAACTTTACCTTGCCAGAATGAATAGTCAAGCAGAGGTCTCGGAAGATCTGAATATCTGGCCTAGATGGGTACGTGAAGGATACATGACGAAGCTCAATTTCACCCTTTACATCATCTAATTTCATGCCGGACTCCTCACTTGGGTCTATCTTCGACTTCCTGTCCATTATGGAAAATATGGAAGCAGCAGCACTCTTGGCTTTGCTAGAATCAGGAGCAAAGGAGCTTGATTGAGAAATTCCCAAGGCTGCCATGGTTAAGGCAAAGAAAACCTGCAGACCATACACACTTGTCAAAGTTACTAAAAGATCATTTGTGAGTGTTAATTTTGAAGTTGTCAAACATCTTATGACAATTTTATTATTTTTATATAAGTAATTGAAAATCTTTAATACATATGGGAAGAATATATACCCGGAAAACATCTGAGAATGATGCTTTGCCAGCCTTAACAAGTCGAGATCCTGCATAGAAACTGGTTGCATACACAGAAAACAGTAAGAAGAAAGATAGCCCAAATCCTATTCCACTGACCACGCCTTGCCTTATCCCCGACTTCATAGGGCCTTCACATTTCTTTTTGTATAATTGCATCACCTTCTCTTCAGCGCAGAAAGAAGAAACCGTTCTTATACTTCCAACTGCATCATTAGCAACCTGGCTTGCTTCCTCGTACTTCATCTGCAACCATTCATAATAAATCAACTCGCAAAGAAGAATTCTACAACATCATCAACTTCAGGTAAAATGAAGCAGTAGCAGCCTGGATTTGTAAAATCAACAATATCTAGGTGTTTTCAAATACTTTCCCCTAAACCTTGGACAGAATTTCTACTACTTTTTTCTTTTAGCAATGAAAATGCTTAAATGTTTACCATGCTGGAATCATGAATAGTGGAGGTATTAGTGTTAGACAATACCTTTGCATCTTCGCTGAATCCTTTCATGAACTTCACTTGAAGAAATCCATTAACTCCAATCAAAGGAATCAATGCAAGGACAATAAGAGCCAACTGCCAGCTTGCAACAAAAGCAATGACCACCCCAGCAACTGCCGAAGCAGCATTTTCCACCAACAGACCAAGTGCATCCCCAACTAAGGCACGAACTGATGCTGCATCTGCTGATAGCCTTGCACCAATTGCACCACTTGAGTGCTCAGGCTCATCGAACCAGCCTACCTCCATGCGAACCACCTTCTCAAAGCACATTACTCTAATACGCTGGATTAATTTACACCCAGCCACAGAAAAGAAGTATGTCCGTGCTGGAATCGTTATAAAAGCTGCTAGACCAAGGACCATAAACATTAATGCCCAAAATCCTGAATCCTTTTTTAGTTTGTGAGGTGGTTCGAAAAACGTTTTGATAACGCTGGAAATTAGTAAACCAAAAATTGGAAATATTACACCACTGATGACTGCAGCTATGGCTCCAATTATAAGCACTGGAATCTCAGGCTTGTTGATGTAGGCAAGGCGGCGGAGTGACACCTTTGGAGATTTTTCTGTGGATGCCGGAGGATTTTCTTTTTCTGTCCATGCAGTGTCTGGTCCATTAACTCCTGTTGGTAAGCCAAATGATACAGAGAATGAGTGGCGGCTACTATTTCCGGCTCCAGATGATCCCCGACTTACGGATCGTGGGATTGACATTCTTTGACTTGAATGTCTTGCAGATTCCATTGTAATTTCTGATTTGTTTTTATCATCTAATGCGTGTTCTGACTCTTTGTTTACTTCCTGCAAACGTATAAGCTGAGAGTATGCTCCTTCGGGATCCTGAGTAGTTCTGAGTGTGAGCCTGGTCAATTGAGAGAGACATTATAATTCAGAAATATAAGTCAACTCTCTTTCACACCAAGAATAGTTTGAGATTCAAAAACTAATTATGAAATAGGATGCATGCATGTCTGTATTTGTTAGATACCTTTTTCAACCATCTTTCCTCTATGAATGACTGCAATCATATCAGCATTCCTTATTGTGCTCAAACGATGGGCAACAATGACAGTTGTCCGGTTGACCATAATCCTGTCTAATGCCTCTTGCACTACCCTCTCAGATTCTGCATCAAGTGCACTTGTAGCTTCATCCAGAAGTAAGACTCGTGGGTTTTTTAGAATTGCTCTTGCAATGGCAATCCTTTGCTTCTGTCCGCCAGACAGCTGTGTTCCATGCTCACCGACCATGGTATCTAATCCCTGGAAGTGAATTTCAAAATCCCAAAGTAAATTAACAATTTTTCTGACAATGAATATGAACCAAGGTCTTAAAGTATAACCATGTAGACTGAAAATTTGTACCTGTGGCAATTTATCGATGAATTTGGCAGCATTTGCAAGTTCAGCTGCTGCTTTTATCTCTTCAGTAGTTGCACCATCCTTTCCATATGCAATGTTATCCTTAATGCTGGATGTAAATAATACAGGTTCCTGGCTGACAAGACCAATTTTCTCCCTAATCCATTTAAGCTGAAACTCTTTGAGGTTAATGTCATCTATAAGAACTTCACCAGCCAGAGGATCATAGAATCTCTCTATCAAACTAATCACTGTTGACTTCCCACTTCCACTTTGCCCAACCAAAGCTGCAGTTGTGCCACTCGCAATCGAAAGAGAGAACCCATCGAATATATGCTCATTAGGTCTGCTCGGGTAACTGAAATAAACATCCCTTAACTCTATATCTCCATGAATGTCATCTAATATTTTTCCCTTCGTGTCATAAGCATCTATTTCTGGCTTCCTCTCTATAGTTTCAAACATTTTAAATGCTGCAGCTTGACCGGCGGCAAATGCACCTACGCAGGGTGATGCCTGGCCTAGAGACCTGAAATACCAAAAAGCAATAAGAAGAAATAATTAAGAAACTATGATTTACAAATTGCCAATACATACATTGACATGCATTTTGCTAGCTTGTGATGAAAACAAACCAGAAGGAACTTTCCCTTTAAATGGTACAATTAGGATTGTAAATATAATAGCCTATGAGCATGCTATTGGAAGATTAAAAAATAAAAAAACAAGAAATATAGCTCACATGGAACCAGTTAACACAGCAATAATCACGTTCAGCACGTCACCCCCAGTATATCCTTTTTCCAGTATCATCTTTCCACCAAACCATATAGCCAAAGAATAACTCAAGAACACCACTAACATAAGCGAGCCAAGACCAAATCCTGTAGCCAAGCCTTCCTGAACACCCGATTTGTAAGCTTTCACAAGAAATTTGTTGTACTTAGTTATAGCTTGCTTCTCGCCGGTGAATGATGCAACCTAGAAAGGGACAAAGTTTAAGATATCATAATTGGAATAAATTGACATACTATATTGAAACATATGCACCAAAATATCTCAGGCATGTGTTTAGTTATGACAACATGACGTACTGTTCTAATTGAGCCTATTGTCTGTTCAACTAGATTTGCTGCATTGGCATAAGCACTTTGTCCAGCGGATGCCATCTTGGATATGAACAAGGACATAATTGCACCAGATGCCACAAGAAGAGGAATAGAGGATAACATGACAAGGGTTAGAAGCCACCCTTTTATAAATGCTATTACAAAGCCTCCTAAGAACGTTGACACCAGCTGCACAAATTTTCCAACCTGCACAAACAGACTTGTTAAACCCCAGGATCATGTGCAAAAAGATGCATGGAGTTGGCATTTGATGTAATTGTAGCAGCACTGTAGTACCTTCTCACCCATTGCATCTTGTATGAGGACAGTGTCACCAGACATTCTCCCAACAACCTCTCCGGTGTTTGTTTCCAAATCAAAAAATGCAACATCTTGTCTCAATATAGTCTTCAGATACAAACCCCTTATTCGTGCAGCCTGTCTCTCCCCTGTGACCATCCAACAAGCCACCTCTGAAAAATAACGAACATAATACATTTCTCAAATCAATAACCGATTCTGATGAGCAAAGAGCATCTGCAAGCAATAAAAACTTTAAAGTGAACGGAGAAATGACATGTACTTACGTAGGAATGCTGCCACAGCCGCTCCCAGTCCCAAGTAGACAAATTTCAAAGCGACCTATATATTTTCATGGAAACCAGTTTGTCACATCTTCATATCACAATTGTAAATTGTCAGAAAAGAAAGAACAGGGTTGGTTGGTAATATGTCCCTTGGCATGGATAATGGATTAGTTTGCAATACAAGCTGGAATATATCAAATTCTAACCTCCAAAAAGTAATTTAAAATCATAAAATCAAAAATTTAAATGACATGTTTCAGTGAAAAGATTCAACCTTAAAAATTAATTAGCTTTTGCTGGGATTTCTTACCTTGGAAACTACATCAACCACCGCGTTGTTAGTCTGGTTTTGCCCAAAGGAATTGACCAAATCCCCAAAGAACACGGTCATAAGAGGCATGCATATCCCATTACCGATGGCACCAATCGTGCCAAAGATCATCAGCAAAATATCAGTGGAATCTGCGAACGCGAACAGTTTGTGAAATGGAACCGCGTTAGTTTTCTCTTCTTTGCTCTTCTTTGAGTCTTCCTGATCATCAATAATGCCGGGCGTTTTCTCTACTTCTGCCTTTCTTTCTGATGTGGTGGCTTCATCATTATTTAGTTGGCCACCCAAGCCATTCTCTACCCCCATATTATAAAAATCTGAGATGCTAATCCAATTCTCAGCTACTTTATTCAGGACAAGCAGAATTTATATAGCTCCTGCAGGACACAGTTAATGTCAAAAATCAGCAACTAAGGCAATATTTTCTATGTATCCAACTGACCAAATCCAAGACCATTGGTTACATTCCATAGATTTACTTTCTTAATATCATAAACTAATATTAATTAAGTACCCCACCGACAGAGAAAGCCGGCAATTATGGATTCGAGACAATAGACATGATCATTACAAGCAGACACCGTCAGAAATAAATCCTCTGGAAGCTCAAATGCCGGGCAAGGCCCTTGTTTGGTACTCCCCAGAAGTTACAAATGCCCTACCTCTAAAAATCTTGACCAGAAACAAATTGTTTCCCACCAAGCGGAAGGAAACAACAAAGATGAGAGACAGAGAGAGAGAGGGAGACAGAGAGAGAGAGAGGTTGGTTGTTTATTTTTGTCTTATAAAAGTAAAACGTTGAAAAATCTAAAAAAGGGTGCCCACGAAGTCAAAAACTAAGAAATGAAAGGAATGAATATTTGTTCTGTTTTGGTAGGATGATACATTTATCTATGGATCTCCGAAATCGAAGACTCTAAAAAAACAGAAACTTTCTATTTAAAAGCATCACCATTATCATTTTTAACATAAGATTTATATCATGGAAACCATTAAATGAAGGACAAGCGTGCCGTTGAGAAAGATATATGAATCTTTAGAATGATCAAAAGGGTACCTGAAACTGAAACGACCAGTGTCAGAGATCCACGGATGCTCGATCAGCTTATTGCACTTTGAATGGGGATGCTCTGTTTCTTGAGCTGTTCTAAGAACATATATACTATATGCGCCTGTCTTTTGCTTGAACCGCAAGCAACTAACTATTCCTGCAGCCTAAAGGCTCCTAGCCTCCTACCATTAGAAGAGCAAGGAACGTGAAAAGTCAGGTGCCGGAAATTTCATCTTTGTCAACCAATTTTGAATTTTATTTATTATTATTTTTTAGTATTAAACATATTGGTTTGTTTTCTTTGGCTCCATGTAATTTAACTACCTATATGTTCTTGTTGAGGACGCAATAATTAATATATTAATCATTTTATTAAAACAAAAAATAGAAGACAACTTTGACACGCTACTTTCAGGCGAACCTGCCATCACTCCTCTAGAAATGACCACAACAGCTTCCTTTTTCACATATAGTTTATTATTATTATTTATCTTTTCTAATAATATAATGGTTTTCAAATATTTTATGCAGTAAACGAGAGGAAAGAGAAAAGTTGGCTTATTTTTAGAAATTTTAATAAGAAACAAAAGGAACAGAGATTTTGAGACATTTAATTTGGCGATTACTTAAATTACAGTAGACATAACAGTTAAGTAATGCTACAAGTTTATCTTATATTTATTTTAAGTCTATTCAAAAATAATGTGATTATTAAAATTATTATTAGGCTTGTGATTAATCATTATTGAATTTTAATCAAATAGTAATTTTAATAATCATATCATCTTTGAATAGATTTAAGATAAACACAAGAAAAACTTCTAAATTTATTCCATAACAACATATAAGCCGAAACCGAATAATTATATTTAAAAATGAAAAACAAAACACTTTTATTTTTTAATATTTTGATTAAATTCCCATCACCCATGTCAAGATTGTCGTCTAATTAAATGTCATGATTCCTTTATCTTAAAAGGATTCATGACATTTAAAAGACGTAACACTATATTTAAATGATATGAGGGTGAGATATATAAATTAAATCTGCTCCTTTACTTAAATTTGCATGTGAATCAGTGCCCAAAAAAGAAAAAAAGAAAAAAAAGAATGGTATTTTCTATAAATTTGAATTAGATGTTATAAAAAAAATTATGAAAGATGCGAAAAATTTTACTGAACTTGAATTTTCTCTCAATTTTGAAATTACTTTTCTAAACTTAAAAACTCTCAATTTATAGCATTAAACTTTTAATTTTTTTGCAATATCTTTTATATGTTAAGATTTTTCGTTAAATCTAGATAAAATTTTCTAATTGCCGATGTTTTTGTATTATAAAAAAATAAAATATAAAAATATAAAATTCATATGTTGGAAGAGATTTAAGAAATTTGTAAACATACTTACATCTAAATCTTTATAATATATTTTTTTAGGGTTAAATACTTAATACCTCATTGGGTTTTAAAATTTTATTTTTCCTCCTTAGGGTTTGAAAATGACCAATTTAATCTTTGTAGTTTTAAAAGTAACTAAATTAGTCTATTCCGTCGTTGATATTAGTTGACTTAACGGAATGACGTGGATCGATTAAGTTGATGACGATACCTAATTAAAATTTTTATTTAAAAAAAATACAAAAAGAAAAAGAAAAAGAAAAAGACAATAGAGGCATGGATTTAGGGTTGAAGGAGCTGTAGAAGGAAGATATCGAAGATATCCTTGACGACAACAAAATTCTCCTCTTGTTGAATGGTTTCTCAGATTTCTCCAGATCCTTCACTGTGCAAGCTTATGTTAGATTTGCAAATGACTTTGATTTCCCACTAAAATGGCTTGATAATCCCGTCCTGCATACCAATTAACAAAATCCATTTCAAAAAAGCCATAATTAATTCCAAAAGTCAAAACAATAAAATCACAAGAAGAAAGAATAATTACTTGATGGGAAGAGTCTTCCAGAGAACCCAAAGAAGCAAATCCTTCTCCGCTGAAACTGCTCCGCATCTCCTTGGAGGAAACATCAACGTTGTCCTCTTCTTCACTATCAGCCACCCCAATTTTTTGTCTTTTTTATTCTTTTTTTTTGAAAAATTTTTTTTTTTTATTTTTTGAAAAATTAAAAAAATTTAATTAAAATCCCAAGTGTCAACTTTAATTGGTCCGTGTCGATCGTTAAGTCAACTAACTCATTTGAATGATTAATTTAATCTTTTCAAAATTATAAGAATTTGATCACTTTCCAAATCTTAAGAAAAAAAAAAAGTTTAAAACCTCAAGGTATTTAACTTTTTTTTTAATTTTCTACTTAAAAACATAAAATATTGTAAAAAATAAAAGTTGAATACGCTAAATTGAAATTTCTCTTGTATGATATTCTTTTACGGAATCTGAGCCAAATATATATTATTATATATATATATATATATATTTCTCAGTGGCGTGATGGTTATGCCGTTATGATTATGATTTGAACCAACCAAAAAGCAAATCAGAGGTTCATGAACGAAGGACACAAGGAAGCAACCCGAAGGTTAATGATAGAAAGTTAGACATTGGATGATGCTTCTAGAAGATTGGGTATCTATCCACTTGTCGCAACTTAAGATTGTTTTGTACTCGCTCTTTGATTGGCCAGCTAAGCTTAAGAGTCAGATACAGGATGGCCATCTACAAGCTTGAAAACCATCAAGGCGATGATTCAATGACTCAAAAAAGTTTTCAAGTGGTTTGAACAGTATTAGGGTGTGTATTCAAATTTTACAATAAATTTTTTTTTATATATGTCTAATTAATATTATTTATTTTTAATTATAATTGATGTTCTAATAGAATTAAGTTAGATTATAAGTCAGTCAAACTTAAAAAAATATCTATAATTTTCACTAGCTTAAGAGAGAGATTTGGGTTTTGAGTTTTGTAATCCTTTCTCATCATCTTATATTAAACAACAAAGATGAAGTGAAAAAAAACTCCCAACACCTCAACAACTCTCTCTCTCTCTCTCACAATTCACAAACATATATTTATCAATTTTTTATATTCTTTACATTTATATTATATTTTTCCTGAGCTTTATTAATGATTCTCCATGTTGATGATAGCATGGGAACCGCTCGACATTATACCTATCACGAGGAGTACGTGGCAAGTTGTATGACGATCATATATATGATCGTTGGAAAGCGGGATTAATTAATTAATTTATTTTATTTTATAGATGAATGAGTAAAGTTTATACCAACAAAAGATCGAGCAGCAAAATTAATGGGTCCTTGAAAGAATAAATCAACGTTATAATGAGGAAGAGGAAGATTTGAGGTCTCACCTCCCATTGAATTTTCTCCTAAGAAAGAGGAAGATTCCATGCCTTATTTCATTTCGATTTCTCCACAAGTTTAGATGGTACCACCAAACACTTAGCAGCATATATTCCCTCTTTTTCTCCTTTTTTTTTTTTTAAAAAAAAAAATGTGATGGGTAAACATAAAAATAAATAAATTACTAGCTTTGATTTTTTATTTTTTTTTGGCATGCCAAATAATTCAAACTAGTAACATTCATTTCATAAAACATGATTCATAACCAATTGAATTATTCATTGAGGACAATTCTTTATTCCTATTTCCTGCTTCTAATACTTTTTTTTTTTCTATATAATTATTGTGCGACTTTATTTTTTCTATATAATTATTGTACGACTAGCTATGTCATTGGTGTACTTATACTCTTGGATTGATCACACGAGTTTTTCTTTACACAAAAACTATATATATATATATATATATATAATGATTGAACAAATAATACATGGCTCTTATAATTGGCTTCATCCATGCGTTCTAGGAAGAAGAAAAAAAAAATTGTTTTAATGTCTGTAGAAAGTTCTGTATACACTTTTTTTATTTTTTATTTTTAAAGCAACCTTAATTACCACGAATTTATATTTGCATTTCCCGTCTTCATGAGACAAAAAGAGGGGGTGATCAGTCACAGGGATTTCTAGCAATTGGTGATCGATTACTGAGGTCCAAAAATGGCTCAAGTGTCAAATTAAGCACATTTTCCCTAATTTTCATGCCAAAAGGTTGTTTCTTATTAACCCTAATTAAGTCTGAATTAAGGATTTCTTATCCCTAGTTTAAACTGGGGTATTACATTCTTTATTCCTTATAAAACTTAATTTCATCAACTCTGTCCTAGGTTTGTGTCCTCATAAAAGTGTGGAAGATTATTGGATAAATGGTTATTTAATATAGTATCAGAGTCAAAACTCTTAGGATCAAACTTTAATTTTCATTTACCTCTCATTTTAATTAAATATTTCACTTGTTCGCATCACCTATTAAAATTGAGTTTGAGCCCATAAATGAGAAAAGGTGTTAAATAATGATTAAATGATTAAATTTAGTTCTTCATATAAACTTAAGCTTTTTGGATATCCGGTGATTTAACAAATAAATCATCAAGAGTATTGTAGCTAATGTTACCAATTGTTGCCATATTCAACCCCTAATCTCATCCATTCGAAACAAAAAAGATAGCTCAATTAATCTTAGTTGGGGTCTGTGGGTATGTCATGATCCTATGCTTCTTGAAAAAAGAAACAAACTTTTCATAGTTAACTACCCTCAAAACCAATCCAACTAATCAAAACTAGGCACAATGTTCACATATAATCCAAGTATCAAATATATTAATACAAGTTATTGAAACCTCAAACCTCAAATAGGTATGGGTGACACTGACAAGTTTACATATTGTGTTCTGTTTCTTACGATACTTCTTTGACTTTATGATTATATAACAATATCTTTGAAATAGTGTTCAAAGTATTTGATTTATGTTCATTTTATTATTAAAATTTAAAATTAGTACAACAAACGGCTTATACATATATAAACCAAATTTAAATATAGGAAGAGAGGATCCATTAACGTCCAACTTTATTTGAGAGTTTGGTCAATAAAAACTGTGGTACCGTGACGGCGTGTAAACTTTAATTATCTCGTGTTTGGATTAAACTTTTGACCTTTATCAAATTCAAAAAAGGTATTCGCAACATCTTTATCAACATGCATGATGATTATGGCATCTAATCATGCATGGAGCATCAAAATTATTATTATTAACTCATTTGATCACTATTAAGACTGACAAGACTGACAAGATAATTACGTAGTTATCGCGTGTTATTTAACTGTGCTTCTGATTTGATTCATCACAATTTCTCCTCCTCCTCGTCATCATCGTCATCAACTGAGGAGTGCTGGTGCTCCATACCACATTTATAAATTTATAATACAATATATGTATTATTTATTTATTCTTTTTAATAAATTCCGAAAAAAGTGATGCCCAAGAAAATGGTGTGAACGGGGAAGTAAAGATGGTCAAGCTGGCAGCATGATGCAAAGCTAAGAAAAAACATGTCATTGACTTTTTTGTGGCATGCTTTCTTCACTGGGGGGCCACGGCTACTGCATGTGGGGATGATGATGTGGATGCCCCATTGACATCCGCATCGATCCTCATATTCCCAAATTTTTGCCATCATAGCTACCAAGAAAATGGTATATAACTACATCATTCTGCATGGTCATGGACATTCTTTCTAACATGCTTCTTTTTTTTTTTTTATTCAGAAAATTCTAATTTTCCATTCAATTTAAGTGAAAGAGATAGGTGGTTTAGAAGGTTAATTACAATTTTTTAAAATTCAAGAAAGACATTGCAAATTAATCAAATGATAGTTTAAGAAAGTGAATATAGTTTTAATCTAATATATTGAAACGACATGAACATGATCGATTTATATTTAAAGTATGGACATGCAATTATAATATAAAGTGATATATGTCATTAGAGCATGTGAATTTTTTAAATGCATGTCAAATTTACGTGCTTTATGGACATTTAATTTAATAGATTGTCTTTAAAAAAAAAAAACTTTATTATTGTTTTTATTTTTGAATTGGAAGATGAACTTTGTTCTTAATACAATTTTAAGTAACTTTATAGGAATAACCAAACTCTGATCAAGCCCAGACCTCGACCAAAATTGGTCCATGAAGATTTTGGCCCATTAGACAGACTTATCTGCTTGAGCAGTTCTTAGATTGTCTCAAAGACCTATTTAAACAGTTAAGCCTCATAAGGTTAGCCTCATAAGGTTGGGCTTTTTCATAATTGCCTATTCAAATTGCAAGACAATTCTCAATTGTCTATCTCTTTCTCATATATCTTTGTTTTATAACATTTTTAATGGAAGAGCTATGAAGATTACAAAGTCATAAAAACGATTCTAAACTTTCGCTAACTAATGCACAATTACATTTAAGGAATATATCTGCTTTGTTCACATTAGATTTAGGACATAGGTAGCTCAAATACAAAACAAAAATAAAAAACAACTAAGAACTAAAAATTTGGGTGAGAGTTAAGCCCTACATCGATCTACTATATCCTCAACTCAATGGCCATGACAACAAATCCATTATCAACCCAAAGGCCAAGACAAATAAAATAAAAAACAAAAACCCCACAAGCAACAGATGAAGAGCACGGCATCGTAAACATTTTTTCGGAAGACATGCCTTAGCCAAAGAAAATGATCAAATATAAGGTTGAAGAGACTAGATCTAGATTTACAAATTAGATCTAAAGCAATCCGCTATAAACGAAAACTTGTTGAGCCTAGAAATAAGATATCGAGCATTGCTACAAGTAAAAAGAGAAGAGGAAGATCTAAATGATTCTTTTGAAGTTCTTCTATGTTAGAAAATAGATGAATTCTAAAGAGAATATGTTATTTTATTTATTGCTTTTTCACTTATGAACATATTCAATAAAACAAAGTTCGAGTACAACGCAAAGAGTAATGCAATTAAAAATATGACAATAATTAATTATCCCCATTAATAAATTCTTTTGGATAGGTTTTTTGAGAATATTTTATGTCAGAGACTAAAGCCAGCCATCATTTGATCGAGGAAGTGTTGGCGATGGGGCTCCTCCACGCACCAAGTCATCAACCGCACACCTTTGTTGGGCGAAGGCAAGGATCCCACTATGCCCACAGGTATCATGCTTGACCCTTGTATTGGAACGATGTGGACCGATGCGCCCCATCCGTAGTCCACTTGGTTGAATCCCAGCCGTCCCCACTCCGATATGAACAGAGTGGTGTGGGCCATCGGCGGTGCAAATGGGTCGTCTCCGTCTTCCTCCACTGACTCACCCTTCACTGCCTTCATGTACTTGCCAAACGCAGTGGGGAGCGTAGCCTTCGCTTCTTGGATCATTCCCACAACATCGTTGACTGATGCCCCGGTGAGGGAATCACTCCAGGCTGTGGTTGTCACCGGGAAGAAGCAGTTTCCGTAGAAACCGTTTGGCAATGGAGGGTCCAAGAGCTGCCGGCAATTTGCGAAGAAGACAAGCGTGAGTTGTGTATTCTGCTTCCAGTTTATAGCTCGTGTTCGGCAGCTCCAGAATTTGGCGGCGACAATTTCGAAAGAAGAGCATTTCTGTCCTGTTGATTGATGAAATTCTTGCTTGAGCTGGTTGATTTGATCGAGAGTTATATCTACGTTGGCATGCTCTAGCCTGTAGGTGGGGTATTGGCGGCGGCGGGGGTGGGTTTACCGGCGCAGTGAGCTTTGCTTCTTCCGGTGGAGGTGGAAAAAAGTCCCTCTGCCACACTGGTATAGTGCTCAGATGCTCAGCCCCTTTAGCCAGCTCGCCGACTGCGTTTAGAAATTGTGCAGCTCCTAGGCCATCGCATATGGTATGGCAGAATATGAGGCCAATCACGATTCCACCATAGGGCTGTGAACCGACATACTTGACAACTCGCTTGATACCCGTTAGGCTAAGTTCGACTTGAACTCGAGCTCAACACTGTATAAGCTCGCTCATTACTATCAAAACTTACTCGATTAATTAGTGACACATATTCGGCTTGCTCGATTAAGTTCGACGGGGATTCGTGAGTTCGACTCGTTTAAGTCAAGTTTATCCCGCTTGTTAGCTCATTTATAAACAAAAAAAAGTTATATAAATTTGTATATTAGTAATTAAGTAATATATGTTATATAAGTTATTTAATATTTAGGGAAAAATACAAAATTAGTCCCTGTGGTTTACCTGATTTACAATTTACTCCATGTGGTATCAAAACGAACTCAAAAGTCCTTGTAGTATGTAAAAAAAACAATTTAGTCCTTACAATTAAATTCCATCCATTGACTTAACGGATTCCGTTAGCGTGCCATGTCACATCCAATTAAATTATGACACGTGTTATGTTTTATTTATGACTTTTAAAAATTACACTTGGATTTTTCACGTCATATTATTATGCCAACTAATATTCCAATCTCAGCTTTCTTTTTTTTTTTTATTTTTACGTTAAACACATTAGGTAAAATATTTTTAAAAACCCTAATTCTACCAAATTATTGATCTAAAAACCTAATTCAAAAGAAAACAAATTATTCTTCTTCATCTCTTTTTCTTTGTATTCTTCTTCTTCTTCTTCTTCTTCTCTTTTTCTCCCTTTTCTTCTTCTCCTTCTCCTTCTCTTTTTCTCCATTTTTTTCTTGTCGTGGTTTTTTCTCCATCTCTTCTTCTCCATTTTTTCTTGTCGAGTGTTTTTTTTTTTTGTCTCTTCCTATATTCTATTTCTCTCTTATGCTCTTCTCCTATGTTGAAATTCCTCTTTTTCTTGGCAACATTCAAGAGGGCGTATGAGAAGAGAAAAAAAAAAATTTTTGACACTCGATAAGATATAGAAATTTAATTCTAGACTTTCAGTATAGTTTGTATATATTCTCACTTCCTTTGTTACTTCTCACAACATCTTTAACAATTTAAAATAATTGATTACCAAAAGTTTACGAGTTCTTATAAATTAATTTATCTATGGACAACAAAAGCAATTTTATTTACAACAATTAAATCTCAAAATAAGATTTTTCTAACCCAAACTCCATTGAAAAGAATTCACTAATTCCAACAAAAAAGAAAAGACAAACAATTGAATAAATCAAAACAAATTTGAAGTTTTGTTGGTTTTCCGATGTCAACTATATATACTTTTATGTTATAGAAGAACAAGAAGAAGACAAAGAAAAAGAGACAAAGAAGAAGAGGGAAATTATTATTTTGACAAAAAATAATAATTATGTGTTACTTAATATTTGTATGTATATTTTTTATATAATATACATATGTTAACTAATTAAATATATACTTATATTGAATAGTTAAAATACAAGTAAGTATTAACGTACTAAATAATTTGTACACTTTAATTAAGGCCCCCTACCTTAATTTAAAAAAATGCATTAATATCATATGAATATGAAATATTCTAAAATAAATAAGACTTTCCTTTCAAAAAAAAAAAAAAGACTTAAAAAACCGATAGTAATAAATAAGAGAATCAAATAAAAATAAAATACTCAATCCTAATTATGTTTCACATGTCTAACTGTAAACAAAATTTAGAAAATTGTATTAAACACATATGAGCTACATATGTATTATATTGAGTTTGCATTTAACAAATTTGTTCTACAACTGAAATTTGGACATGAGTTAGCAAATGTTGAAGCCATAAATAAGACTTGATTGTAAGATTTTTATATTTGTCTTTATGACGTTGAAACATCATAGCTTTTACTCTATGATGTAAGAGTTTTATACTCTTATCTTTTTTTAATGAATGAATATGAAAGATTCTCCTAAAAAAAACATATTAATATTTTTTTGAATTGATATTAATATAAAGCATATTAATATTAGTTCTTGCACTTGTTGATTCTAGAGTTCTCAGTTGATTTTCAAGTTGAATAAATTTTTTTTCTTTCTAAAATTGCTAATTTTTTTTTTTTTAAAAAAAAATATAGTATTAAAAATCAATACTATTCAATTCATAGCATTAAACCATATCTTCTTCAATATTCTATATATTTTGAAAGTCTCATAGTTGAAAATGGAAAAAACAATTTAATAAATGATTAGAAGAAGAAAAGTTTCATTTAAAAATTCTCATCTTCAATTTCATTTGTGAACTTTTTCCGTTTTGGTCATGGCTAATTAATGATTTTTATTTACGATTGATTTGATTGCGTTTAATGTTTAGTAAAAGACGCCTAAAATGGTTTTCCTTATGGAAACCAAACTACAAGCACGTCGTATGGAAACTATTAAGTGTCGGATGGGGTTTGGAAGCGTGTTTGGAGTGGACAGTGTGGGTCGAAGTGGGGATTTGGCACTCTTGTGGAGTGACGGGATAAAGGTAGAGATTATAAATTATAGCAGGAGGCATGTTAATGCTAAGGTCAACTTCAAGCAAACTAATAAAGAATGGCAATTCACAGGTTTTTACGGGCACCCGGAGGTGGGAAAAAGAAAGGAGGCTTGGAATTTACTTCGTTTCATTAAACCATCGGTACCAACCCCATGGTTGTGTGCGGGTGATTTTAATGAAATAATTGATGATTCCGAGAAGCTTGGCGAAAAAAGGCGTGTTTTGTGGCAAATGGTGGATTTTCAAAGAACCTTGCAGGTGTGTGAACTACATGATTTGGGGTTTTCGAGGCCAAAATTTACATGGTCAAATGGGCAGGAGGGCTCATCCTTTATACAAGAAAGGTTAGATAGGGCGGTGGGAAATTGTGAATGGCGGTGGATGTTTCCTGAGATGGCTGTGGATATTTTGGCAGCTAGAAGTTTAGATCATACCCCAATATTAATAGCTTGTGAGCGACAAAAGCTGTGGAAACCCAGCAAAACTTCAAATTTAAATATGAAGTGGGTGGAGGAAAGAATAGGAAACAAAAGGAGATCATAAAGAAAGTTTGGAGGCTTAGGCAGAGAAGTGCACATAATTGGAGCCAAGTTGTAAAAAACCTGAATTGCAGTAGGCATGCAATTATTCGTGAGACAAAAGACGCAGCCCAACCCTTGGAAGAAATGCTACGGTCCGGGAGATACAAAGCTATGAAAGGACCCAAGATCTTCAAGTTTTGGGATGGCTACGAACGGAAGTGGACAAATTACTGGAGCTTGAGGAGACTAAGTTGAAACAAAGGGCTAAGATTAATTGGTTAAAGCATGGGGATCAAAATTCAAAATTTTATCATGCATGCATTAATCAAAGGAGGAGAAACAATTATATTTCTCATATTACGGACTCAAGGGGTATTGAAGTCTTTAAACATGATGGGATAGAAGGTGCTTTTATTGATTATTTCAAGAATATTTTCACTTCTCAAGGGCAAGTGGGTTTGGCCGAATGTCTGGAGGGTTTGCCAAAAAAAGTCATGAACTTGATGAATGAGAAGCTGTTGAGAGAACCCACCATGGAAGAATTTGATGTGGCTATTTCACAAATGGACCCTCTCAAATCACCTGGGCCGATGGCTTCCCTGCAGGTTTTTATCAAGATAATTGGCATTCGGTGGGTCCATCTCTTTTCAACGCATCTCTTGATTTTTTCAAGTATGGAGATTTTGATTCGGCCGTGAATTATACTCATATTTGTCTCATACCAAAAAAAAATCATGCATCTTGTGTTACAGATTTTAGGCCCATCACTCTGTGTAATGTAGTGTATAAGATTATTTTGAAGGTTTTGGCAAATAGACTAAAATCCATTCTCCCTAGCATTATATCCAAAAATGAAAGTACCTTCATTCCAGGTAGACTGATTTTGGATAATATTTTGGCGGCATACGAGACCCTCCATACCATGCATGCTTGGATGTGGGGAAAAGTGGGGTATATGGCCATTAAGCTTGATATGAGCAAGGCTTATGATCAAGTAGAATGGGGATTTTTAGAAGCAGGAATGATAAAAATGTTTTGCAGAGGGATGGGTTAAGCTTGTAATGAAATGTGTGTCCACAGTGATGTATTCCATTATTATAAATGGGGAACCGGTGGGTCTCATAAAACCTACAAGGGGTATTAGGCAAGGGGATCCTCTCTCCCTTACCTGTTCATTCTTTGTGTGGAGGTCCTCAGCTATCATTTCCAAATGGCGGCTCAAAATGGTACCCTTAAAGGTGTCCCTACTTCACTGAATAGGCCAAAACTTAACCACTTATTTTTTGCAGATGATAGTCTGCTGTTTTGTAGGGCTACTATTCAGGAGTGGAACCGGTTAAGTGGCATTTTGGAGATGTATGAATGGGTGTCAAGCCAAAGGCTCAATAAAGAAAAAACAACGATTTACTTTAGTAGGAATACATCGAGGAAGCTCGAAGGTTGATTCTCAACATTTCAAGAATTCCTACTTCTCGGTATGATAAGTATTTGGGGCTCCCAACAATGGTGGGAAAATCCCAGATGAGAGAGTTTCAAATAATTAAGGATCGTGTGAGGAAGAAAATAGGTGATTGGAAAGTGAAATTTCTTTCACAAGCAGGGAAGGAGATCCTTATCAAAGCGGTGGTCCAAGCTATCCCGACGTATAGCATGAGCATTTTCCAGCTGCCAAAGGAACTTTGTAAAGACCTGAATACGCTAATGCAAAATTTTTGGTGGGGGCACATGGAAAATGAGAAAAAAATTCATTAGATGAGCTGGAAAAATTGGGGAGATTGAAATCGCAAGGAGGTATGGGGTTTCGGGATTTGGAGTGTTTTAACAAGGCATTGCTAGCAAAACAGTTTTGGAGACTGGTTCAAGAACCAAATAGTTTAGCTTCCTATATTTTGGCAGCGAAATATTTTCATGGAGGATCTTGGCAGGATGCTAAGCTTGGGAGTAGGCCATCTCTAGCTTGGAGAAGCATGATGTGGGCTAAGGAGCTTTTGGAGGAATGGCTTTATTGGCGCCTTGGAGATGGGAAGCAGGTTCATATCTAGAAAGACAAGTGGGTGCCCAGACCTACCACTTACAAAGTCCAATCTCCATGTATGGTGCTGCAAGAAGATGCCACGGTGGATGCCTTAATTGATACAATCACCAAAGATTGGAAGGTGCACTTGGTAAGACAGATTTTCAGGGAAGAGGAGGCGGAGCTAATTTGCAATATACCTCTGAGTAAGCATCAACAAAAAGATAAACTCATATGGGAAGCCATTACTTCGGGTTTGTTCACTGTCCGGAGTGCCTACTTCTAGAACATGAGAAAAATTGAAAACTAAAGGTGAAGGTTCTGAACCTAAGGTGGGGGAGCAAATATGGAAGACAATTTGGAGATTAAAAGTCACAAATCCAACAAGGTTTTTCTTTGGAAGGCATGTAGTAACATTTTGCCAACCAAAGATAACCTTCAAAGGAGAGGGATAAAGCTGGATATTGTTTGTGATTTTTGCAAGCGGGAAGAAGAGTCTGTACGACACGTCCTTTGGGATTGCTGCAGCACAAGATGTGTGGGGTATCTGTGGTATGAAGTTACAAAAAGCCCAATGTGAAGGTGACGGCTTCATGGATATCATGGAAGTTCTGATGAAAAGATACGACATGGATGAGATGACTCTCGTGGCGTCCATCGCAAGGAATATATGGCTGAGACGAAATACCTGTTGCACGGAGGGGAGTTTAAGCACCCAAAGAGATTGGTACAGGAGACAAAGGACTTCATGCAATAGTTCCGCCTAGCGACAATAAGGGCGGATGAAACAGAAGAGACGAGTAGGCAGGATAATCCATCTCCTACAAGGTGGAGCCCACCCTGGTGTATACAAGGTGAATTGGGATATTGCTTTGGACAATCTTAACAAAAAGATGGGGTGGGTTGTCGTGAAAGACTTTAGAGGCATGGTCTGTGCAGCTCTAAGGAGAACTTTCAAGATTTTTCAAGAACCCGTTGTAGGGGAAGGAATGGCTGCCCTAGTAGCAATGGAGTTCTGCAAAGATATTGGGCTACAAGAAATCTTGTTGGAAGGGGACTCCCTGGTAATAGTAAAGGTCTTAAAGGAGTAGGTGGATTCTGGAGCAGGTATGGACATATAACGGTTGACATACAATGGGTACTTCGGCATTTCAGGAGGTGGGACGTGGGCCATGTGAAACGAAGGGCAAACGAAGCTGCACACATGCTCGCCAAGGAGCCTCTGCTCCATGAAGATGATCGGGTTTGGCTGGAGGAAGTACCCCATAGTATTTTTAATACTATTTCTTTAGAGCGTTTAGCTCTGGATGTATAGAGCTTGGGCTCTTCTTTTGATCTATCAATAAAAGGTCTCAAACGTTTTTTTTAAAAAAAAAGTAAAAGATTTTGTTTTATTTTCTATTAATAAAAATATTATGTACTAACATATTAATATTAGTTATTTTTTCAACATATTGATTTTTTTTATTTCAAAGTAGGACTTTTTGACTTTCATTAATAAATTATAATTAAACTTTTTTTTTTTTTATAATGGAATTTGTAGGAAAATGTTATTTTATTTATATTTAGTGGAATAATATTGTCTTCTTATATATACATAAAAGTGTTTTGAAATATATATATATATATTTACAGATCCAACAGTTAGCTTTTGATCTAACCGTTTAATTACTTGTATAGATTGGACTTGAACATGTGACGTATCGGTCATGTAGAATCTAGAGAAAAACGAACAAATCTTAGCTGTTGAATTTATTGGGCACATCCTAACCGTTCATTTCTTATCATCTGCATTAAAAGCATCAACTACCCCCAAATCCAATGGCTGTGATTAGCCCATAAGCCAGCTTGTAGTACACGGTTTACAACTCTCCACACTGACACACTCTCAAATTCCCAAGAATCATCTTCACTGTCCATCCACAAATTGCATCCTAACCATTCATTTTATTTTAACCTTAAATCTAGTTCTTTTTCTCCAACCCACATCACTTTTCTCTTCCATTTTCTACTCCTTCCTCCCCCTTCTTCCTTGGTTCTCACCCATCCATGCACAACTTGATTGTTTTCATTCTCAACACACAAAAATGCACACAACCCTAGTAATCTCATGACACATTCACCACGATTTCACTATCTCTTGAAGCAAGAAGCTAATCGTTCTTTGGACATCAAACTACATCTCTCAGTCAAACCCTAGTAATCTCATGACACATTCACACGATTTCACTATCTCTTGAAGCAGCGAAGCTAATCGTTCTTTGGACATCAAACTACATCTCTCAGTCAAAGATTATCTTCACCACCTATTCTCTCTTTCTCTGTTGTGGTTTTTGCTTGGATATATATATTTTTACTTGTATAGATTGGACTTGAACATGTGACTTATCGGTCATGTAGAATCTAGAGAAAAACGAACAAATCTTAGCTGTTGAATTTATTGGGCACATCCTAACCGTTCATTTCTTATCATCTGCATTAAAAGCATCAACTACCCCCAAATCCAATGGCTGTGATTAGCCCATAAGCCAGCTGTAGTACACGGTTTACAACTCTCTACACTGCCCCACACACACTCTCAAATTCCCAAGAATCATCTTCACTGTCCATCCACAAAT
Organism: Carpinus viminea; assembly: GCA_013348765.1. Lineage (NCBI taxonomy): Eukaryota > Viridiplantae > Streptophyta > Magnoliopsida > Fagales > Betulaceae > Carpinus > Carpinus viminea. The sequence continues at coordinate 7,196,608 of CP054669.1, read as the reverse complement.
TGCATCCTAACCATTCATTTTATTTTAACCTTAAATCTAGTTCTTTTTTCTCATTCTTCACACAGCCTGCACCCAACCCACATCACTTTTCTCTTCCATTTTCTACTCCTTCCTCCCCCTTCTTCCTTGGTTCTCACCCATCCATGCACAACTTGATTGTTTTCATTCTCAACACACAAAAATGCACACAACCCTAGTAATCTCATGACACTTTCACACGATTTCACTATCTCTTGAAGCAGCGAAGCTAATCGTTCTTTGGACATCAAACTACATCTCCCAGTTAAAGATTATCTTCACCACCTATTCTCTCTTTCTCTGTTGTGGTTTTTGCTTGGATATATATATATTTTTGCTAACAAGCTTAAGCCGAGTTGAGCCACTCGAGTACTCGGCTCGGCTCGAAATTGCCCTTGTAACGATCCCAAGCCATTATACCTTCCCAGCGAGCCGAGTTCAAGTTCGAGCAAGGGTTTTCAAGCTCGACTCGAGCTCGAGACGGGCTAGTTTATATGCCTTCTAAAATGAAACAATGCGAGATGCCAAAACTACTGCTTGACTCGATTCTTACAACCTATTCCACCACATGCAAATTGTTAGGGGTGTCAATGCAGGCGTTATATAATTGCCCGACAACCGCCTAACTTACTATAACACCGCTAACACTTAGCTATATAATTTAAATTATAATAATATATACATATAACATAATCAATTGATCATTAATGATTAAATCACGTTTTTGTTTTAGATAATTAAATCACAATCTGAGTATTAATATATTATCACTATAATTTATATGATTATATTACATGATCAATTAATCATAAAATCATTTGATTATATAATTACAAATTATACATACATATTCATAAGTATGCAAGTTCATACTAATACAACAATGAACAATTAAGTATCTAGATACTTAGTTCTAATGTATGTTATCAACTACATAACATAAACTACATAAGTAACATAATTATTAATTAGTTTGTAGTTACATATTAACTAGCTTTCTAAATACTTATATCATACATTCTTATTATAATATTTTGTAATTTAGTATATATTAAGTAATTGTACATATATGCAATTATGCATATTGAATAATATAAATGTATAAGATCAATACTTAATCATATGATTCAATGATAATTCAAATATTTTATTCAAGTTAATCATATTATTAATACAATGATAATGTGATTCATATAATATAAATTAAGTAATTAATATTGGATTCATTAACAATATGTTACTTGTAACCACAATTGAATCAAAGCATTATTTAGATACTTTATACTTATAAATATATTACATTATCTTAAATTCTTAGATCTAAGATAATTTTTTATTATAATTAATATGAATTATGATTTGTGAGATAATATGATCATATATTTAAATTTAAGTATATTATGACCATTAGATCATTAATTTAGGACATAGGAGTTTGAGCATTACCATTAAATAATAAGTTTAATTAAAGCTATTAAATTAAGTAATTAATATTGGATTCATTAAACAATGTGTTACTTATAACCACAATTGAATCAAAGCATTATTAGATACTTTATACTTATAAAACATATATCACATTATCTTAGATTCTTAGATCTAAGATAATTTTATTATATTAATATGAATTGTGATTTGTGAGATCATATGATCATATAATTTAAGTATGAATGTATGACCATTAGATCATTAGGAATTTAGGACTTAGGAGTTTGAGCATTACCATTAGATAATAAGTTTTCAATTAAAAAAAGCTTATAAGTAAATATGATAATAATTTCATAAGGAGTCCTGAGACCATTTATAAACTTACCCATCTTAGTATCATAATATGAGTGTATGACCATTAGATCATTAGAAATTTAGGACTTAGGAGTTTGAGCATTACCATTAGATAATAAGTTCAATTAAAAAAAAAAGATTATAAGTAAATATGATCATAATTTATATGTTTTAGTTAAACTTCTTTTATATGTTGTGTTAATTTTTTTTTATATTGTATTGAACTTTTTTTATATGTTTTGTTTTTTTATTATTATTATTATTTTTTTTTTAACGGGTTATGATTTAATATTTAAGGATTTTTTTAAAGTACAAGTAAATATAAAATTGGGGTCAAATATTTTTTATTTTTCAATATGGGCTCTTTTTATAGCAATTGGGACAAAAAGACAATTAAAAAAAAAAAACAAATTAGTGTAAAAAAATGCTACAATAGTAATAAAAGCCCAAAAAAAGCCCAATTTTGAAAAAAAAGCGGTTAGTGGGCGGTTATCTATTTCATTAATCGCTAACCGCTTTGGGTTATGATTAGTGAAATCTACTAACCGCTAAGATTATAGTTAGCGATTATTGTTATTAACCGCTAATCATGCAAATTAATTTGTTTGTTAAAGCTTTTTCCCTGTTATTTTTTTTCTTTGATAAATAAAAAAACAAACTGGTCAATCGGGTCTTTGATTATATTATCTGAAAATTAATTGACGTTGAGTAAAAGGATTTAAAGTATTATGATTCATGAAAAAGGATTTAAAATATATAGGAACAAGTATGAAATGCGGAAAGAAGCCATCATGTAGTGGAAGCACTAGAGTGAAGTGCCACCAGGGAGGCATAAAATCCATCCTTAATATTAATCAAACTTTCATGCTTTCCTTTCTCCACAATTACTCCATTTTTAATCACTGCAATTAGATCTGCATTCTTGATTGTGGATAATCGATGAGCCACAACAACTGTTGTTCGGTTAACCACCACTCGATCTAATGCATCTTGAACCACTTTTTCAGACTCAACATCCAGTGCACTCGTAGCCTCATCTAATAGTAATATTTTTGGACTTTTAACGATAGCCCGTGCTATGGCGACACGCTGCTTCTTTGCCCGCCGGACAGCTGCACTCCTCGCTCCCGACCATGGTATCATAACCCTGAATTTTGCATTGTAGCAAGACATGAGGATTGAAGGCAAGCACCCACATTTGAAAATAAATTAATGGGACTTAGATGTACAGTTTTAACAATGATAATATGATGGATTTTGAAAATTGATTTGCATTGCTCTAACCTGTTGTAAGCTACTAATAAACTTGTGGGCATTGGCCAACTCTGATGCAGCTATAATTTCTGACTCAATTGCAATTCCTTCCTTCCCATATGCAATGTTGGCGCGAATGGTGTCATTGAACAAGATTGGTTCTTGGCTCACAAGTCCCATCTGCTGCCTTAACCACTTGAGTTGGAATTTTTGAATTTCAATTCCATCGAGTGTAATATGGCCCGAATCGGGATCATAAAATCTTTGCAAGAGCGAGACCACGGTGGATTTCCCACTTTCTCCAACCAGGGCAACAGTCTAAAAGAAGATATCAAGACCAATATGATTTAGTTTTAAATGAAATGCTACTTGACAGAAGTTGAAAAATACAATCCTATCAGTATCACTAAACTTTACCTTGCCAGAATGAATAGTCAAGCAGAGGTCTTGAAAGATCTGAATATCTGGCCTAGATGGGTACGTGAAGGATACATGACGAAGCTCAATTTCACCCTTTACATCGTCTAATTTCATGCCGGACTCCTCACTTGGGTCTATCTTCGACTTCCTGTCCATTATGGAAAATATGGAAGCGGCAGCACTCTTGGCTTTGGTAGAATCAGGAGCAAAGGAGCTTGATTGAGAAATTCCCATGGCTGCCATGGTTAAGGCAAAGAAAACCTGCAGACCATGCACACTTGTCAAAGTTACTAAAAGATCATTTGTGAGTGTTAATTTTGAAGTTGTCAAACGTCTTGTGACAATTTTATTATTTTTATATAAGTAATTGAAAATCTTATACATATGGGAAGAATATATACCCGGAAAACATCTGAGAATGATGCTTTGCCATCCTTAACAAGTCGAGATCCTGCATAGAAACTGGTTGCATACACAGAAAACAGTAAGAAGAAAGATAGCCCAAATCCTATTCCACTGACCACGCCTTGCCTTATCCCCGACTTCATAGGGCCTTCACATTTCTTTTTGTATAATTGCATCACCTTCTCTTCAGCGCAGAAAGAAGAAACCGTTCTTATACTTCCAACTGCATCATTAGCAACCTGGCTTGCTTCCTCGTACTTCATCTGTAACCATTCATAATAAATCAACTCGCAAAGAAGAATTCTACAACATCATCAACTTCAGGTAAAATGAAGCAGTAGCAGCCTGGATTTGTAAAATCAACAATATCTAGGTGTTTTCAAATACTTTCCCCTAAACCTTGGACAGAATTTCTACTACTTTTTTCTTTTAGCAATGAAAATGCTTAAATGTTTACCATGCTGGAATCATGAATAGTGGAGGTATTAGTGTTAGACAATACCTTTGCATCTTCGCTGAATCCTTTCATGAACTTCACTTGAAGAAATCCATTAACTCCAACCAAAGGAATCAATGCAAGGACAATAAGAGCCAACTGCCAGCTTGCAACAAAAGCAATGACCACCCCAGCAACTGCTGAAGCAGCATTTTCCACCAACTGACCAAATGCATCCCCAACTAAGGCACGAACTGATGCTGCATCTGCTGATAGCCTTGCACCAATTGCACCACTCGAGTGCTCAGGCTCATCGAACCAGCCAACCTCCATGCGAACCACCTTCTCAAAGTACATTACTCTAATACGCTGGATTAATTTACACCCAGCCACAGAAAAGAAGTATGTTCGTGCTGGAATCGTTATAAAAGATGCTAGACCAAGGACCATGAACATTAATGCCCAAAATCCTGAATCCTTTTTTAGTTCGTGAGGTGGTTTGAAAAACGTTTTGATAACGCTGGAAATTAGTATGCCATAAATTGGAAATATTACACCACTGATGATTGCAGTTATGGCTCCAATTATAAGCACTGGAATCTCAGGCTTGTTGATGTACGCAAGGCGGCGGAGTGACACCTTTGGAGATTTTTCTGTGGATGGTGGAGGATTTTCTTTTTCTGTCCATGCAGTGTCCGGTCCATTAACTCCTGTTGGTAAGCCAAATGATATGGAGAATGAGCGGCGGCTACTATTTTCGGCTCCAGATGATCCCTGACTTATGGATCGTGGGAGTGACATTCTTTGACTTGAATGTCTATCAGATTCCATTGTAATTTCTGATTTGTTTTTATCATCTAATGCATGTTCTGACTCTTTGTTTACTTCCTGCAAATGTATAAGCTGAGAGTATGCTCCTTCGGAATCCCTGCATAGTTCTGAGTGCGGGCCTGATCAATTGAGAGAGACATTATAATTCAGAAACATAAGTCAACTCTCTTTCACACCAAGAATAAGTTGAGATTCAAAAACTAATTATGAAACTAGCTCATAACCTGCGCCCCGCGCATCATTCCTTAGCAAGTGTATAAGCTGAGAGTATGCTCCTTCGGGATCCCTGAGTAGTTCTGAGTGCGAGCCTGATTAATTGTGAGAGACATTATAATTCAGAAACATAAGTCAACTCTCTTTCACACCAAGAATAGGTTGAGATTCAAAAACTAATTATGAAACTAGCTCATAACCCGCGCCCCGCGCATCATTCCTTATCATTTAATTTCAAAACTTAAATCACATTTCTATTGTATTTTTTATTATAAGTTAAAAAAGTTGTGTAAAGAAATCTATTACGCCTATTTCAATAGTAAAAAATAATAATATTAAAGGTTATACAATAGTATATTGTTAAACATAGATAACTTAGAAGCCAGAAAGAGAGACAGAGATAAAAGAGATGGTGGAAAACGAAGAAAACCCTATTTGAACGGTTGGTTTGGTTTTTTTTTTCTATGGGATTTGAATGGTTGAGTTATATATAGAGACTAAGTCGTGTGAGAGACCAGTGGGATACATAACGAACAGTTTCAAAAATATAAAACACTCTATTTTTCACTTAAAACACATGAACCGGTTCAATTTTTATAACCGGCGCTATGCGTGGGATTCGGCATTATAATTTAAACACATCATTTTTCATTATAAGTTAAAAAGATGTGTAATATATATATATATATATATATATATATCACCTCTTTAAATAAAATAAATAAATAAATCTTTGTTCCTATAAGTATATATGATTTAAAATGAATAGTATAAAGATAAAAAAAAAATAGCAAGAATAATACATGGATTATAATATAGTTAATGCAATTAGTGACACTAAGATTATATTGAAATATAATTAACGTAATTAATGACGCTAATTAATGACCGATTTTATAAGAAAAAACGTATTAATATGCATATTAAATTTATTAAATGTAATAATTTGATTTATATTATTTGTTTCCTTATTTGACTTAAACATTAATGATACTTAATTTATTGAATAACTTATATGTAGAAAACTCTTGAAATATAATTAATCTATTTCTTCAATATATATATATATGGGTTAAATACATCATTAGTCCCTAGGGTTTGAAAATTTTATTTTTTCCTCCCTAGGGTTTGGAAAGTGACCAAATTAGTCCCTATGGTTTTTTTATTTTTTATTTTTACATGTCCGCACAAGAGAGGGAGGGGGGATTCGAACTAGTGACCACCACTTCATTAAGCATGGTCTCAACCGATTGAACTACCTCAAAGTTGATATACATATATGTGATGATTTGATAATTAATTAACGTCAACGCAGTTAATGACGTTAATTTATGACCAATTTCTAAGAAAAAACCAGTTTATATATATATATGATGTGTTTTGACTAAACGTAATAATTTAATTTATATTATTTGTTTCCTTATTTGACTGGGACATTAATATAATACTTAATTTATTGAATAATTTATATATGAAAAACTCTTGAAATATAATTAATGTAATTAATGATGCTAATTAATGACCGACTTTTTTTTAGAAAACCAATTCACTCTTAAAAAATCGATTCAAAAATTATGTTTAAAAAAATCGGTTCAGTATTAAAATAAAAAAGATTTACGTCATATGTTGCAATATGAAGACACTTTTTTAAGTGATTCAGCTTTTATATATATATATATATATATATGATAGGATGCATGCATGTCAGTATTTGTTAGATACCTTTTTCAACCATCTTTCCTCTATGAATGACTGCAATCATATCAGCATTCCTTACTGTGCTCAAACGATGGGCAACAATGACAGTTGTCCGGTTGACCATAATCCTGTCTAATGCCTCTTGCACTACCCTCTCAGATTCTGCATCAAGTGCACTTGTAGCTTCATCCAGAAGTAAGACTAGTGGGTCTTTTAGAATTGCTCTTGCAATGGCAATCCTTTGCTTCTGTCCACCAGACAGCTGTGTTCCATGCTCACCGACCATGGTATCTAATCCCTGGAAGTGAATTTCAAAATCCCAAAGTAAATTAACAATTTTTCTGACAATGAATATGAACCAAGGTCTTAAAGAATAACCATGTAGACTGAAAATTTGTACCTGTGGCAATTTATCGATGAATTTGGCAGCATTTGCAAGTTCAGCTGCTGCTTTTATCTCTTCAGTAGTTGCACCATCCTTTCCATATGCAATGTTATCCTTAATGCTGGATGCAAATAATACAGGTTCCTGGCTGACAAGACCAATTTTCTCCCTAATCCATTTAAGCTGAAACTCTTTGAGGTTAATGCCATCTATAAGAACTTCACCAGCCAGAGGATCGTAGAATCTCTCTATCAAACTAATCACTGTTGACTTCCCACTTCCACTTTGCCCAACCAAAGCTGCAGTTGTGCCACTCGCGATCGAAAGAGAGAACCCATCGAATATTTGCTCATCAGGTCTGCTCGGATAACAGAAATAAACATCCCTTAACTCTATATCTCCACGAATGTCATCTAATATTTTTCCCTTCGTGTCATAAGCATCTATTTCTGGCTTCCTCTCTATAGTTTCAAACATTTTAAATGCTGCAGCTTGACCGGCGGCAAATGCACCTATGCAGGGCGATGCCTGGCCTAGAGACCTGAAATATCAAAAAGCAATAAGAAAGAGAGAAATAATTAAGAAACTATGATTTACAAATTGCCAATACATACATTGACATGCACTTTGCTATCTTGTGATGAAACCAGACCAGATGGAACTTTCCCTTTAAATGGTACAATTAGGATTGTAAATACAATAGCCTATGAACATGCTATTGGAAGATTAAAAAATAAAAATAAAAAAACAAGAAATATAGCTCACATGGAACCAGTTAACACAGCAACAATCACGTTCAGCACGTCACCCCCAGTATATCCTTTTTCCAGTATCATCTTTGCACCAAACCATATAGCCAAAGAATAACTCAAGAACATTACTGACATAAGCGAGCCAAGACCAAATCCTGTAGCCAAGCCTTCGTGAACACCCGATTTGTAAGCTTTCACAAGAAATTTGTTGTACTTAGTTACAGCTTGCTTCTCGCCGGTGAATGATGCAACCTAGAAAGGGACAAAGTTTAAGATATCATAATTGGGATAAATTGACATACTATATTGCAACCTAGAAAGGGACAAAGTTTAAGATATCATAATTGGGATAAATTGACATACTATATTGAAACATATGCACCAAATATCTCAGGCATGTGTTTAGTTATGACCACATGACGTACTGTTCTAATTGAGCCTATTGTCTGTTCAACTAGATTTGCAGCATTGGCATAAGCACTTTGTCCAGTGGATGCCATCTTGGATATGAACAAGGACATAACTGCACCAGATGCCACAAGAAGAGGAATAGAGGATAACAGGACAAGGGTTAGAAGCCACCCTCTTATAAATGCTATTACAAAGCCTCCTAAGAACGTTGACACCAGCTGCACAAATTTTCCAACCTGCACAAACAGACTTGTTAAACCCCAGGATCATGTGCAAAAAGATGCATGGAGTTGGCATTTGATGTAATTGTAGCAGCACTGTAGTACCTTCTCACCCATTGCATCTTGTATGAGGACAGTGTCACCAGACATTCTCCCAACAACCTCTCCGGTGTTTGTCTCCAAATCAAAAAATGCAACATCTTGTCTCAATATAGTCTTCAGATACAAACCCCTTATTCGTGCAGCCTGTCTCTCCCCTGTGACCATCCAACAAGCCACCTCTGAAAAACAACAAACATAATACATTTCTCAAATCAGTAACCGATTCTGATGAGCGAAGAGCATCTGCAAGCAATAAAAACTTTAAAGTGAACGGAGAAATGACGTGTACTTACGTAGGAATGCTGCCACAGCCGCTCCCAGTCCCAAGTAGACAAATTTCAAAGCGACCTATATATTTTCAAGGAAACCAGTTCGTCACATCTTCATATCACAATTGTAAATTGTCAGAAAAGAAAGAACAGGGTTGGTTGGTAATATGTCCCTTGGCATGGATAATGGATTAGTTTGCAATTCAAGCTGGAATAAACCAAATTCTAACCTCCAAAAAGTAATTTAAAATCATAAAATCAAAAATTTAAATGACATGTTTCAGTGAAAAGATTCAACCTTAAAAATTAATTAGCTCTTGCTGGGAATTCTTACCTTGGAAACTACATCAACCACCGCGTTGTTATTCTGGTTTTGCCCAAAAGAATTGACCATATCCCCATAGAACACGGTCAGAAGAGGCATGCACATCCCATTCCCGATGGCACCAATCGTTCCAAAGATCATCAGCAAAATATCAGTGGAATCTGCGAACGCGAACAGTTTGTGAAATGGAACCGCGTTAGTTTTCTCTTCTTCTTTGCTCTTCTTTGAGTCTTCCTGATCATCAATAATGCCGGGTGTTTTCTCTGCTTCTGCCTTTCTTTCTGATGTGGTGGCTTCATCATTATTTAGTTGGCCACCCAAGCCATTCTCTTCCCCCATATTATCAAAATCTGAGATGCTAATCCAATTCTCAGCTACTTTATTCAGGACAAGCAGAATTTATATAGCTCCTGCAGGACACAGTTAATGTCAAAAATCAGCAACTAAGGCAATATTTTCTATGTATCCAACTGACCAAATCCAAGACCATTGGTTACATTCCATAGATTTACATTCTTAATATCTTATATTAATTAAGTACCCACCGACAGAGAAAGCCGGCAATTATGGATTCGAGACAATAGATATGATCATTACAAGCAGACACCGTCAGAAATAAATCCTCTGGAAGCTCAAATATTGCCGAGCAAGGCCCTTGTTTGGTACTCCTCAGAACTGGTGTACTTATACTCATGGACTGATCACACGAGTTTTTCTTACACAAAAACTAATATATATACACTTTTCTTTTTCTTTTTCTTTTTTTAAAGCAACCTTAATTACCACGAATTTATACGTGCATTTCCCGCCTTCATGAGACAAAAATGGTGATCGATTACTGAGGTCCAAAAATGGCTCAAGTGTCAAATTAAGCACATTTTTCCTAATTTTCATGCCAAAAGGTTGTTTCTTATTAACCCTAATTAATTCTGAATTAAGGATTTCTTAAACTGGGGTATTACATTCTTTATTCCTTATAAAACTTAATTTCATCAACTCTAGCCTGTTCTAGGTTTGTGTCGTAAAAGTGTGGAAGATTGTTGAATAAATAGTGATTTAACATAATAGAATAGTCAAAAGTCTTAGGATCAAACTTTGATTTCGTCATTTACCTCTCATTTTAATTAAATATTCCAATTGTTCGGCATCACTTACTAAAAATGGAGTTTGAGCACACAAATGAGATAAAGTGTTAAATAATGATTAAGTGATTAAATTTAGTTCTTCTTATAAGTTTAAACTTTTCGGATAATTGATGATTTAACCGATAAACCATCAAGAGTGTTGTAGCCAAAGTTACTCATGTTATACCAATCGTTGCCATATTCAACCCCTAATCTCATCCATTTGAAACAGAAAAGATAGTTCATTCTTAGTTGGGGTTTGTGGGTATATCATGATCCTATTCCTATGCTTCTTGAAAAAAGAAACAAAACTTTTCATATTTAACTACCCTCAAAACCGATCCAACTAATCAAAACTAGGATCAATGATCACAGATAATCCAAGTATATATCAACCATACTAAAACAAGTTATTGAAACCTCAAACCTCAAATAGGTGTGGGTGGAGTTAACGTATCGTGTTCTACTTTTCACGATACTTATTCGACCTTTCATAGTTATACAACAATAACTTTGAAATAGTGTTCAAAGTATTTGATTTAAGTTTATTTTATTATTAAAATTTAAAATCAGTACAACAAATGGTTTATATATGTAAACCAAATTTTAAATATAGGAAGAGAGGATCCATTAATGTCCAACTTTTATTTTAGAGTTTGGTCAACAAAAACTACGGTATCGTGACGGTGTGAACTTTAGGTTCCATTTGCGGAGAGGACGGGAATGGAACTATAGCGAAACTGTAGCTACAGAGCGGTTCCGTACTATAGCCAGTTTGCAACGAAGACTTGCAGACTTCTGCTCCAACTTTTGCGATTTTCAAAAAAAAAAATTTGACCTACAAACCTGCTACTCTCCATCACCTTTTCCAAAATGGACAAATGGACAAATCGCATGTGAGCGGTGGGTCTGTAGTGGGTCCGCAGGTGGAAAAAAAAAATTTGAAAATGCAAAAGTCTTTATTGCAAACTGGCTGCAGTACGAAACTATGTCAAAATCATTCACATTCTACAACGGAGATTACTCGTGTTTGGATTAAACTTTTGACCTCTATCAAATTCAAACAAGGTATACGCAACATCTTTACCAGCATGCATGATTGTGGAATCTAATCATGCATGGAGCATCAAAATTATTATTATTAACTCATTAAATCACTATTAAGACCGACAAGACAGGACATAATTACGTAGTTACCACGTGTTATATAACTGTGCTTCTGATTTGATTCACCACAATCACAAAGACGTAACTCCTCCTCATCATCATCAACCGACGAATGCAGTTGCTCCATACCACATTTATATATTTATAATATAATATATGTATTATTTATTTATTCTTTTTAATAAATTCCGAAAAAAGTGATGCCCAAGAAAATGGCGTTAATGGGGAAAAGTATGATGGTCAAGCTGGCAGCACGATGCAAAGCTAAGAAAAAACATGTCATTGACTTTTTTTGTTGCATGCCTTCTTCACTAGGGGCAACAGCTACTGCATGTGGGATGATGATGGGGCATATCCTCATATTCCCAAATTTTTGCCATCATAGCTACCAAGAAAATGTTATATAACTACTTCATCCATGGTCATGGACATTCTTTCTAATTAACATGCTCTCTTTTTTTTTCTTTTTTTATGCAGAAAATTCTAATTTTCCATTCTATTTAAGTGAAAGAAGTAGGTAGTTTAGAAGGCTAATTACAATTTTTTTAAAATAAAATAAAAAAACATTACAAATTAATCAAATGACCATTTAAGAGAGTGGATGTAGTTTTAATCTAATCTATTAAAACAACATGAACATGATCAATTTATATTTAAAGTATGGACATGCAATTATAATATAAAGTGATATATGTCAGAACTTTTTAAATGCATGTCAAATTTATGTGCTTTACGGACATTTAATTTAATAGATTGAAAAAAAAAAACTTTATTATAATTTTTATTTTTGAATTGGAAAATGAACTTTGTTCTTAATACAATTTTAAGTAACTTTATAGGAATAACCAAACTCTGATCAAGCCCAGACTCGACCAAAGTTGGTCCATTGGCCCATTAGACAGACTTATCTGCTTGAGCAGTTCTTAGATTGTCTCAAACAAGTATTTAAACAGTTAAGCCTCATAAGGTTAGCCTCATAAGGTTGGGCTTTTTCATAATTGTCTATTCAAATTACGAGGCAATTCTCAATTGTGTCCATCTCTTTCTCACATCTCTTTATTTTAGAACATTTTCAATGGAAGAGTTATAAAGATTACAAAGTCATAAAAATGACTCTAAATTTTCGCTAACTAATGTACAATTACATTAAAGGAAGGAACATATTTGCTTTGTTCACACTAGATTTAGGACATAGGTAGCCCAAATACAAAACAAAAATAAAAAACAACTAGAAACTAAAAATTTGGCTGTGAGAGTTAAGCCCCTACACCGATCTACTACATCCTCAACCCAAAGGCCATGACAACAAATCCATTATCAACCCAAAGGCCAGGACAAACAAAATAAAAAATAAAAAACAAAAACCCCACAAGCAGCAACGGAAGAGCACGACATCGTAAATATCCATTCGGAAAACACACCTTAGCCGAAGAAGACAATCAGATCTAAGGTTGAAGATACTAGATCTACAAACTAAATCAACCTTAGATCTAAAGCAACCCACCAAAAATGGAAACCAGTTGAGCCTAGAGAGAAGACATCGAGCATTGCTTTTGTGAAAAGAGAGGAAGAAAGATCTAGCTAGATTTAGATCTTCCATTCTCTTGAAGTTCTTTTGTGTTTTCTAGACCCAAAGGCCATGACAACAATCCATTATCAACCCAAAGGCCAGGGCAAACAAAAGAAAAAATAAAAAACGAAAACCCAACAAGCAATAGTGGAAGAGCACGACATCATAAATATCCATTTGGAAGACATACCTTAGCCGAAGAAGACGATCAGATCTAAGGTTGAAGATACTATATCTAAAACAACCCGCCAAAAATGGAAACCAATTGAGCCTAGAGAGAAGACATCGAGCACCGCTTCCATGAAAAGAGAGGAAGAAAGATCTAACTAGATTTAGATCTTCCATTCTCTTGAAGTTCTTTTGTGTTTTCTAGAAGAAAATAAAGAGGAATTCTAAAGAGAAAATGTTACTTTATTTATTGCTTTTTCACTTATGAACATATTCAATAAACAAAGTACAAGTGCAACCCAAAGAGTAATGCAATTAAAAATATGGCAATAATTAATTATCCCCATTAATAAATTCTTTTGGATAGGTTTTTTGAGAATATTTTATGTCACAGACTTACTGCAGCCATCATTTGATCGAGGAAGTGTTGGCGATGGGGCTCCTCCACGCACCAAGTCATCAACCGCACACCTTTGTTGGGCAAAGGCAAGGATCCCACTATGCCCACAGGTATCATGCTTGACCCTTGTATTGGAATGATGTGGACCGGTGCGCCCCATCCGTAGTCCACTTGGTTGAATCCCAGCCGTCCCCACTCTGATATGAACAGAGTGGTGTAGGCCACCGGCGGTGCAAATGGGTCGTCTCCGTCTTCCTCCACTGACTCACCCTTCACTGCCTTCATGTACTTGCCAAACGCAGTGGGGAGCGTAGCCTTTGCTTCTTGGATCATTCCCACAACATCGTTGACTGATGCCCCGGCGAGGGAATCGCTCCAGGCTGTGATTGTCACCGGGAAGAAGCAGTTTCCGTAGAAACCGTTTGGCAATGGAGGGTCCAAGAGCTGCCGGCAATTTGCGAAGAAGACAAGCGTGAGTTGTGTATTCTGCTTCCAGTTTATAGCTCGTGTTCGGCAGCTCCAGAATTTGGCGGCGACAATTTCGAAAGAAGAGCATTTCTGTCCTGTTGATCGATGAAATTCTTGCTTGAGCTGGTTGATTTGATCGAGAGTTATATCTACGTTGGCATGCTCTAGCCTGTAGTTGGGTATTGGCGGCGGCGGGGATAGGTTTACCGGCGCAGTGAGCTTTGCTTCTTCCGGTGGAGGTGGAAAAAATTCCCTCTGCCACACTGGTATAGTGCTCAGATGCTCAGCCCCTTTAGCCAGCTCGCCGACTGCGTTTAGAAATTGTGCAGCTCCTAAGCCATCACATATGGTATGGCAGAATATGAGGCCAATCACGATTCCACCACATGCAAATTGTGTCACCTGAAACACATTCATGCAAATTAATTTGTTTGTTAAAGCTTTTTTCCCGTTATTTTTTTTTTCTTTGATAAATAAAAACAAATTGGTTGATTGGGTCTTTGATTATCTCATCTGAAAATTAATTGACGCTGAGTAAAGAAGGCCAAAGTGATTATATCATTTGAAATTGCTCTTCACAAAACATGTTCTAAAATACATTAACAAACGGAGCGTAATCGAAGGCCATTGTATCATTGGTGTCGTTTTCTTTAAGCTTCTATAAGTTGTTTCAAAGTCTAGCTAATAACATTGTTTAGCAAAGTACTAGAATTGGTTCCTTAATTATTGGATATATATATATACATATACCTGCATCTGCACAAGTGGGTCTATGCCTTGATTTTCTGGGATATGGTCAGGCAGAAGGTCATCAGATGGGATGGATACAACATCGTCCAAGTAATTGACAGCATCAAGAGTACAATCAGCAGAAGCCTCGACAAACCACACCTTCTCCACAGCATTCGATTTGGAGCCGACCACCTTGGCTGCTCGACTCTTTCAGCCTCCCAGCAAGAGGGTAGTAAGGAACCAAAGCCCTCGACAAACCTCTCTTATAACTTTTGCTGCCACTTTTCAGGGCCATGTCCAAAAACATGCAAAGTTCGAATATTGCATCTCAGGACAGGCAATCTATCAATAACTGACAGATCAAGTGTTCCAGATGGTGTCTGCTCAGAAGGGCTAACTAGGCTTCCTCTTGACCTGATCACAGAGAAAGCCATAATTAGTTGAAGATTGAAGGATAGAATACCATTTTGGTATGTGTTGGATAGGATAGAATTTTATAGGGAAAGTAGGAGAATGGAAATGTATATTTTAAAGATATAAATTCCTTGGCTTTGAAGTCTGAACTATTGGGGTTTGGTACAAGTACTTCTCCAAGCAAAGTGGCCTTTTTTCCTTAGGGTTTTCGACAACTTGCTTTTAAAATTATGCACAGGTGCCATCATATAGGAAGGGTTGCATTCTTGCTTACGTAATTGCACGTAATTTATTAATAAATGTTACGGGTATTAAATTTTTTTATCAAAAGATGAATATTAAGATGATGTGGAGCTTATTTATTAATTGTTTTGATTATTTCTAATGATAGAATAAACTTCACATCAATCTTGGTAAAAGATTTGGCACTACTAGTATTTTTCAAATTTATACTGTTTACTAACCTCAAACTAGCTAGTAGAGCATCAATCATTTTTTGAACAGAAAATGTCCCAACAAGGCAACAAGTAGGTGAGTTGATCCATACTTATTCGGACAAATGGATCTCATATCAATTCTCTCACAATAAATGAATCACGATCTGTGGCCAGCCACTTACATCAATTCAACGATTTTTTTTTGGGGAGGGGGGTGGTTTAAAGAATTTTTTTTGGAAAAAAATTGTTTGTTTCTTAAGAAATAACTATTCCTCTCATCTTGGTAAGTAAGAATAACTATTATTAGGAGTAGATCTTTACTAAATAAAAAGAATGGCTACAATTTTTTAGGTATATTCTGCGAACCAAACAAGCTATTGGAGTTGCAAACAAACATTGAGAAAAAAGAACAAGAGAATATGTTTATCATTCTTGTTGGGAGATTAAAGCAAATATGAAGTTTATACCAAGAGTACATTAATATATATAATTGAATACAACTCTAGCCCAAAAGCCTAAGCTAATGGGCTAAGGTCCACTTAGGTATATTAAGTACTCTCTTCTTTTATATTTTCTCAATGTGGGACACCATTCACAAGTGCACTCACAACAATCTCCCCCTCACTTGTGAGTCTCTTCACATTGACCAAACTCCCTCATGAGTCTTTACATATCCAAGAGTGTCTCACGTCAAGAGTTGCGGAAAGGGACACAACTCCAAACTCGACGTATCCAGACACCCATCCCAATAGAAACTCCAAACTCACATTGTGATGCCGTAGTCTGTAGTACCTTTTAAGTATCTGAAAATTTACTTAACTGCATTCCAATGCTGTTTCCCCGGATTTGCCATGTACTTGCTCACCACGCTCACTGCATGAGCCAAATCTGGCCTGGTACAATTGTTGTGAGTGCACTTATGAATATTGTGTCCCACATTGAGAAAATATAAAAGAAAATAGTGCTTAATATATAAGTGGACCTTAGCCCATTAGCTTAGGCTTTCAGACTAGAGTTGTGTTCAACTATGTATATTAATGTGCTCTTGATATAAACTCTATAATTGCTTTAATCTCCCAACAATTCTTAATCTAAAAGGAACCGGGAAATGAAGAATCATAAGAAAAACAAACAAAATCCAAAAAATGGGTGAACTCCCCATGCAATTCAATGGACTCAATACAAACAATACGCTGCGAAAATATGAACAAACCGTAAGAAATGAGATAAACAAGTGTCCCAATCGCCACATAAAGCGTTGGAACTGTGACAACCACTTGCGACTATATTTTCAAGAAAACAATTACGTACAACACAAAATATGACACTATTCATCCCCGTTTGTAGCCGAAGGAAACAAAAAAACACCTATATTTATGTTACAGATCGACCACTTGCTGTCATCATTTGATTGAGGAAGGGTTGGCGATGGGCCTCCTTGATCACGTACACCCCATGTCATCAATCGCACACCTTTGTTGGGCAAAGGCAAGGATCCAACCACGTACACCAGCTAGCGGGAATCATGCTAGACTCTTGGATTGGAACGACGTGGACAAGGAGCCCCCCACCCGTAGTCCAATTCACATGGTTGAATCCCAGCCGTCTAATTAAACAGCGTGGTATAGGCCATTGGTGCAGCAAATGGGTAGTCTCCGCGCGTCTTTCACAAAATCGCCTTTCAAATGCCTTGATGATGTACTTGACAAACTCAGTGGGCCGGAGTGTAGCCTTTGCTTCTTGGATCATTCCCACAACAATATCGCTAGCTGATTGATGCCCGAGCCAGTGGCTCGCTCCAAGCCGTGACTGTTGCCGTAGAAACCGTTCGGCATTGGAGGGTTCAATAGCTGCCGGCAGTATGCGAAGAAGACAAGCAAGAGTTGTGTATTTTGCTTCCAGTTTATGGCTCCCGTTCAACACCTCCACAATTTGGCGGCGACGGTTTCGAAAGAAGAGCATATCATATATATATATATATATATATATATAACCCGAGTTTTGAAGTAGTTTACTTTCCATAATGGATCTACAATTTCTTCGAACAAAAAGAAATTGCAAAGAAACTTGTGATTGTTGGACTTTGGTGCATCCAATGGCATCCAACTAATTGCCCTTCCATAAAAGTTGTGATTCAAATGTTAAAAGGAGGGCATAAACTAACTATGCCTCTTAATCGTTTGTCTCAACAAATCCTACAAGATTGAAGCTAAACCAAGAGTTAGATGTCATCCTAGAACAAGAATAATGATCATGTTGTACTCAAGAATTAGAACTATTAATCTTTCCTTCTATTTTTTTTCTTTAGTTGTCGAGTTCTTGGGTTGTGACATGTGAATTGTTACATAATCTGAAAGTGAAAATCTTTTTAGCTACCATTACACATGTTTGATGGTCACGATCTATTTCTTGCAAAAGAGGAATGGTCTATAAATTAAGTACACATAATGTATTTCTCTTGTTAAATTATTAGTTATGGCAAAATCTTAACATGATAGGAACATGTGAAATATTTTAACATTATATTTTACGCGTGGACTCAAAGTACTCTTTTTAATGTGAAATATTTAATTGAATTTAGACTAAATTACAGAGTCAAGGACCTTTGACTCTTGTACCATGTTAAATCATTACTTATCCTAAAAACTTGATTTAGAGGTAAATTCATTTGATTTAAAATTTTAACACTTCTATCCAAAAAAAATACTATACATTATGGTTTGAGGCACTCCCCTAAGAATCCCTTACTACCTAAGTACCTATTTGAATATCGTCCTCAATTTATAATACACCGGATACACCTGATATATATATATATATATATGTTTGCAAGTAAAGATAAAGTAGAGATAAGGCTGGAGATCAAGTCAAAGGAAATATTAGATTCAAAGTGTTTTTAAACATTATCAACAAACTTATCTAAAGATAAATTCTTACGTTTGTAATTTATATTTTAAAGCCAATTATATATCCGGTAACTTCTATAAATACAAGTATTGACAAAAACCTCATTCAGGCTTACTAACAATTATCACCTTTTATTATAATATTGTATCAAAGTTAAAGATCCTTAATTTGTTTGAACCTTGATTCCATCATTCATTCTTAATTTAATTAAAATTTTCATATGTTGGGCCTCACTTGTTAAAAAGAAAGTTCAAGTTCACACTGAGGGAAAGTGTTAAAGTGTTAATTAAATGATTAAATTTATATTTTTCTTATTAGCTTAAGCTTTTTAGACAAGTGGTAATTTAACAATTCAATACACGTACACACTAACCCTTTTCTAGTCATTTTACTCTCTCTCAGCTTCAGCTTTGTTAACTTGAGCGTCGAATTGTCTATGATCTCTAGACCGGTGGCCTTCTAACGACCCTCCCTTATTTTTTTTCAGGCGAAGCTCCTCCCTGAAATTGGTTTGAGGCCACTTTGATGATGAAGGAAGAATTTTCACAGTTATCCCAACAAAGAAAAACACTGGATGGAATGGAATGGAATTTTAATTTCCTGAGGCCTTCATATGACATTTACTGAAGGCGACTTTTTTTGTGGCACCAACCCACTGATCTTGATGTAGCTATCTCACTCAAACCCGCGGAAGTGCTTGATGCTTAATTGCTTAGTCAATTATGGAGTTTCCGAATGAAAACACAACTCATAATGGAGATGCATCGTTCTTCATTATCTTCCCAACCGCTTCCGTATGCATTTGTTGAAACTTGAAAAACTTATGTCCATGCATGTAAGTTTCAAGGAAAAATCATCTCCAATCTTTCATTAATCGTTCTAAACAACTTAAAGGTAGCCCTTAAACACAATTAAGTAGCCAAAGGATTCAATTAAAATAAGAAGTCAGTGCATTAAATGAAATTGATTGGAACGGCAGCTACTCAGTAGGTCAAACGCTTTAGGTGATCTACTCCCCTGCTATTTCTTCAATTTTTATTCCCCTTTTATAATAGACTCGATCAATCTTTTATTTTGTGCCTTCGATGTAAGATTGACTAAATAGAATAAACTTTCAAACCCTTATTAATTGCCTTTATTTATCATCATGGAGAGGACTAGAAGCGTGGAGTCTTTGGATTGAGATAAACTTCCAAACTTGTTGGTCAGTCAAGAGCAGGAATACGTGCAGTACCAAACACAATAACAACCAAGGAAGAATTTTCACACTTTCTCTCAATTAATCACAAAGAAAAACACTGCTCGATCGATGGAATGGAAATTTCCTGAGGCCTTATATATCACATTTAATTAGCTCTTGACCGACTTTTATAAAGCTGAGATTACAGTGACTTTATTATATATTTTGTAACAAATTAAGAAATGGAAGAATTTGTACACTTTCTTCTCCCAACAAAGAAAAACAATGGATGGAATTTTCCTGAGGCCTACTGTCTATTGATGTTGCAATCTCAGCTCAAAAAGAGGGAAACGTGATGAATGCTTAGTCAATTATGGACCCCATAATAATTAATTGATTGTAGACTCACTCGTCGAGTCTCCTTTCAGATTTTTTTTTTTTTTTTTTATGAGATTTTTATATTTTAAAATTTGAACACCCTTTATTTTATTTAATGATTTAAATAAATGCAGAAATTTTTGTTATGAAGGTAAATAAATTCGAATATTAAAAATTAAAATTAATTAGTTCAGTAACACATAGTTTTTGTATTTATTTAATCAGTTAGATAAAATGAAATGTTCAATTAAATTTTAAAATATGAAAATTTTATATTCTAAAAAAAAATATGAAGGGATACAAATCCAATTATGGCCCATTCAAATATTGCATATACAATTTACCATATATTTCACCTGACCAGTGACCGCTCCAAATTTGATCAATTTACAATAATTTTATTGTATTCCAACAGCTCCGATTTCTATGGTATGCAAAAATAACAAATAAATTGCTACTATTAAATTCTATCTAAAATCTTTATAAATTCTGTTAGTGTGGATTTATCTCGATAAGTAGACTGATTATATAAAGTCTTTATTCAAGTAGACCGTAGAAGTAGTTCAATAAAGAGTAATATTCAATTTTAAATTTTTAAATTGTGGGAAACTCTATTGTGAGAGATTCTATTGTTCCTGTTCTTGGCTTGTCTTTCCAATTTCATCCTTGTGCTTCATCACTAGCTCATCAGCCTTGAGTTGAGAAATCCAAAGGATTCTAAACGGGCCTCCTTGGCCCAATAAATCAAAGTAATGTACATTCGAGTTGAAGACTTTCTAGCCCTCAGAAATCAGGCCCACATGGCTACAAGATCTTCTTTTTTCTTTCTTTTTTATTTTTTTTCCTATTCAAAGTTGGGGAAGGGTAAAGGGAGGCTCCAAGCCTACAAGAGCATTGGTTTGACACAAACCATGATTTTAGTAACGTTTTTGATACGTGAGATTTTAAGCATTTTCATGTCTAAATACAGCTTGAATTTTGTAATTTAAAATTTATAATTTATTTAAAATTGTAGGAGATTATAATTGGTGCACTAGTTTGACACAAACCTCGATTTTAGTAACTACGCAAGCAATAGCCCCATTTCCTGTATTCTTGAATTCATGAAAAAGCTCAAAGGCTTCATAAGAATTCAATTTTTTTGCATATCTGCCAAGAAAAAAATGGGAAGGATTATCTCGAGCTCTAAGTTACAAAGGGTTGATCTAATCTAATATGCCAAATCAACAATGCAAAGTAAAAGTAATTGAGAATGAAGAATAGCTCCATATATGCCTTCTCAAACTCAAACTCAATTCGTTAAGCATGAGCAAGAAGAATTTGAACATAAGAAATGTTATAACAAGGATGTTATCGTTGGACAAATGAACTCCTTTTACTACACATAAATATCAAGCATCTTTGTGCTGTCAAACATACATGAGAAAACTACTTATTCACTTGACTTAACATATCAATTAACTTGCATTAAACAAATGAGTAGATTGACTTGATTCATCTAATTGTATTGATGAGCCAGTTTGATTTGAATTTTCTCCAACATCCATTATGGGACTCTCTAGTGATGATAGAGAAGGCTTGAGAGGCATTTGTACGTATTCAACTTCTCCTTCAAGCATTTTTAGGACATTGTTCATTGAAGGACAATCGCTAGGCTTCATCTGTATACACCATAATGCCACTATGATCACCTTCTTAATCATTTTCTTTTCCTCCTCTGGCATCTTCCATTTCTATATCCTTTTTGCCGTGCAATTGGTCATAGATCCAAGTAGGCAAGTAAATTTGGCTTGAATGCTCTACAAATACATTTAAGTTCTTTCTTCTACCTGCTATTTCCATTAATAACATTCAAAACTATAAACATCTAGCTCTGTTTTCAGCCGCCATCTTTTAATTTGGTGTCTCATCTCGTTAAACGCAAGGACTGTTGAAATTTTTCAAACCTTGAACAATACTCTATCTTGCAAATTACTCATATATATGTATTTTTCTATCTTCTCTTTTCACTAGGACTTCCCTTTTCTCTCAGACTCCCATTTGTCTTTTCCCTCATCTCCCTACGCAAGTTCACTCCCGTCTCTGTGACTACTTTTTGTTTCCTTTCAACAAGAACACCTGCTTTGTAGAAGACGCCTCCAATGTTTCTGTAGAATAACCTAGGGGCTATATATCCTAATGTCCCTCTTACTGCAGTAAGAGAAACAATGTTGTTATCTATTAGATATAGTTGTGCCAAACCAAAGTCAAAAACCATAAAAGTAAAATTCTCGTCAAGAAGAATGTTGTGAGGCTTGATATCAAAATGCAAAATCTACATGTCACATCCTCGATGTAAATATTCAATCCACAAGCAATTCCAATAGCAATATCATATATTTTCTTGTAGCTTAGGACAACACTTTCTTTTGGTGAAAAAATGTATTTATTCAAAGACCCTTTAGGCTTGAATTCATATATAAGAGCTTGCTTCGACCCTTGAATGGAAAAACCAATAAGTTGCACTACATTAACATGGTGAATGCTTCCAATGGTTGCAACTTCATTTATAAAGTCTTGTCCATTAACTTTGGATTTACCCAACGTCTTTATAACTACAAGACGGCCATCATAGCCTCCTTCACCTAATTTGTCCTTGAAATTTTTGATCTTCTTAGTTTCTGAGTCAAAGTACCTTATTGGCATGAGATTATTGTGGGTTTGTAGAAATTCTTCTAAAGCATCATGCATAGATAAAATGCCTTCTACAAGACTACAACATTTGTATATCAAAAACGCAGTCAGACATTGAGTCCCTAATACTGTTATTAGGGCATGATATGCTCCTAGGAAAGAACATCCAAATAATTAGAAGAAAATTAACAAATTAGTTTATTGTTTTATTGGTGTCAACACCAGTATTTTTAGTTTATAAAAATTAGTAATAACCTCCAAATAATCTCCTTCCTAAATCCATATAATTAAGCTAGAATGATATTTGTTGTCTTTTTCCTGTAAATGTCATAATAATATTTTCATCGTGTTGTACATTCAAACTGTTTTCATGTTTCACATTGTAAGGAATAATCTATTGACAAAAAATCGAAGAAGATCATATATAGGAGAGAAACAAGTTTTTGCCAATATAAACTAGCACCGAAAAAAAACGTACTGCAACAGATAGAAGAAAAAAAAATGAATGAATTAGTAATTAATCAAAAACATAAATAATTTCCCCTAATTGACCATGCTGAACAAGTAGAAACTTAAATTTTATTCAGTAGGTTGAGGAAGCTTATTTCTTAAGAAATTTGACCATTTTTTCGTCTTATTCTCCTCAATATTGTACGTGTAAAGCATATAAATTAAGAAAGAAGCCTCATCGAAGAATGCATCGTCTAGGACTAATCACTTGGATTGTATTTTCCAAGTTTTCCTTATGGTGGATCTATGGAGCTTATGACTGTTCCCAAAAAAAAGGTACCTAATGACTCATTAGTTATCATTATCACTTCAATTTCTTCGTGTTTTCCTCATCACTTCAAAGTTTGCTTCTTTTTTCCCTCTTTTTTTTTTTTTTTTTAAATGAACATTTGCGAGTATGATTTTTGGATTTAGAGGTCTAGGTTTGATGGATCATGTGGACTATATAGGTTGTGTTTGGGGTTTAGGGGTGTTAGAATCGAAGTCTAAGGGTTTAGGGTATTGGTAGTTTCAGATTAATTTTGGTTAAGATATTTGAACGATTACTTTCTGTGTTTTGAATTATTAGTCTTGGGATTGTTATTAGTGGGTGATGTTTATTTGGTATGGCTTTATCAATATCTCCCTCTTTCATTCTTTCTGTGTGTGCCTTGGGGTAGAGATTATCTTGGAAGCTTTCTTTTAACGACTTTATGGTTCTGGCTTGCCTATTGGACATGTCCTTCAATGTTTATCTTTATCTGTTTTAGTTGAGGGTTGGTGGCTTTTTGGTGCTAGAAAGATTCAATACAAATTCCTAAGAAAGATCCAATACAAATTCCAACAACTTCATGAAGATTTGTTGAAAACTGGGAATTTAAAACTCTATGACGCTATCAAGTTTTGATCTTCATGGCAAAAAATCTGATCATCTAGTTGAATCATCTTGGTCACCAACATTTCCCCTAATTCCACTACAACAGAAGAAGTGTGGCAGCTTGACCCGACCACAGGCCCTGCAATAGAGCATTGTACATTGTAAAAACGATAAATCAATGTAACTACAAATTTACTTATTAATTGTCCATGTAAGTAAATATCTAATTTTTAAGCAGGTTTCATAATTGTTGGTCCAAAACAAACACGAGGTAGTGGACTTACACAAGCAAACCTGAATTTTTATTTTTTTTTACTAAGCACACACATTTGTTGTATGTGATTGATTGTTTTAGTAAATAAAGGCATAAGGTGATGCACATTGCTTTCTTTACCATAAATTCATTCAAATTCATATTTTCATCAAAGGCTTTCAAGAAACGATTTGTATCAGTTCATGTCATTATTTATGAAAACTGACCCCTTTCTTTTGCAAAGCCTCGAGCCCCTGCCTCTCTAGTCTAAAAGGCAGCCAAACCTTTTCAAGTAAATTATGTCACCTCTATTCTCTACTCAAATAGAGGCTTGTCACGTTTGAAGACCATGAATCAAACGAGGCTCAATGAACAGACCAAGAATGTTCCTTAGTCTCATTAAAACAGGAGAAACTTGGGTAAATGACAAACTGGCATGCTATAGTTTCAAATTATGAAAATCACACAAAAAACATCAACTTTTAATATGCTTGCAAAAGCTATAAATATTTATTTTGCCAGCTCCAGAAAAAACAATTTCTCGAGGGCACACAATTATTATGATCTATGGGTTTTCAATGAATTTCACGAGCCAGAAGAAAAAAGTGCCCTATTGCATCTACTGAAACCGGATCCACTTATTCCAACACTTTATTAAAAATGTTAGATGGGCAGGAGTGTCAGCTAGACTCAAAGTATTCCTCAGCTATTCTTATCTGTCTTTATCTAAACTAACCTGAAAGAAGTCCTTACTAAACTACCAACACAGGAAGGAAGTTCAAACCATAACCAGAAGCCAAATTTCCAAGACTCATTTGTTTGTCTGAAAAGGCAAGCTGAACTAAACTGTATCAAAAATGATCAAACATTGTTACCTAATTTCGTCACAAAATTTAAAAATTACATATATGTTTCTGGAATATATGACTTCCACATGAAACATTTACAGATATCAATATAGGCAAAACACACTAACCAAAAAAATAATTGGCAAAGTACTTACTTGCACCGCACTATCACAGGAATAGGTTTTAAAGCCTTCGGTCCATTTCTTATGCCTCGGAGAAGTCTGCATAATATACAAAGCCTTTTAAGTATCATTTTCATACACAAAAAGCATTCCATACCCAAAATCCCCACACACAAACTAAGGCAGTGAAAATTCTTCATAGAATGAATCGAAACCTCAAACTAGTCTAGCACCAAAAAGCCACCAACCCTCATTGGCTGAAACAGATAAAGATAAACATTGAAGGACATGTCCAACAGGTAAGCCAGAATCATAAAGTTGTTAAAAGAAAGCTTCCAAGATAATCCCTACCCCAAGGCACACAAAGAAAGAATGAGGTGGTGTTTAGTAAAAGCGTTCTGTGGGGGTAGACATTGTGCATATTGGTGTGGACACTCTGCATCTTTTGTCTTTTTCTTAAAAAAACAACAAACAAAGTCACACCCAAAATATAAAATTACCGAAATACCCCTTTCATAAAAATCAAAGAGGAAACCAAGGAGGATTTGGAGTTTGAAGATGGGAAATCTAGAGGTGATAGAAGCAGAAAATGGTCAAGAACGAGGAGCTTGAGTGATCTTGTTGCAGCTGTTGACAGCCCATTCCTTGCCCCTTTGGCTTCCCCACGACTAAAGACTCCTCCTTTGAATGCTTTGGATTCTTACAACCACCACGGATTCAACCCACTCTTTGAATCTTCAGCGGAGGCAGAAATGAACAGGTTGAGATCTTCACCCCCTCCAAGCTTCAAGCTCTTGAGGGAAGCAGAGGAGAAACTATATAGAAGATTGAGGGAAGAAGCCTAGAAAAAGGCACTGCAAAATTGCGGGCCTGTTCAAGATTCTGGAGTTAAAGCCTCTCCCAATTCAACAGTGGTCACAGCAGAAAAAGATGGGTTTTTCCTCAAAACCCCCAAAACCAGTCTCTCTATTTGAAGACTGCTTGTCACTCTCACGCGGACACAGATGCAGACAGACAGATAGTCATCTTCCCCTTGATTTTCTGACCCAAATATCTCCTTCCTTTTCCATAACTTGACTTCTCTTTCAAGGAACAGGATGATGTCAGGCTTCAAGCCAAAATTTGATCTTCTGGTTTGCTCCGATGTTTCTCCTTTCCTCCATGAGCAAAAGCTTCAAATACCTCACACAGACAGACTGCTCGTCAAGAAATAGCTGTCAAATACCTCTTTGATACCTTTTTAATTGTTAGTCTCTTCCACAAAAACCCATATTTGGGCCTGAAAAATTTCTTAAGCTTTTTTGCAGGGGTGAAGATGGAGGGAGAAGAACCGAAGGTAAAGGAGTCTGTGGTCATTTGGACCAAAAACAACGAACAACACAAAGTTCAAAAATTGGAGGGTAAAATCGTCTTTTTTGCCTGACAAAAAATTTGAAAGTAAAACCCATTGTCTGGTCAAAACGCACGGACAGTCAAAATGAAAACAGTATCCACACTGAACGCTTTTACCAAATGAATCCTGAAAAGGGAGATACTAATAAAACCATACCAAATAAACATCAACCACTAATAACAATCCCAAGACTAAAAATTCAGAACACATAAGTAATCATTCAGATATCTTAACCCAAATTAATCTGAAACTACCAATACCCTAAACCGTTAGACTTTGATTCTAAACACCCCTAAACCCCAAACACAACCTATATAGTCCACATAATCCATCAAACCCAAACCTCCAAATCCAAAAATCATACTGCAAATGTTCATTTAAAAAAAAAAAAAAGAGAGAAAGAAAAGCAAACTCTGAAGTAACGAGGAAAACACAAAGAAACTGAAGTGATAATGATAACTGATGATTCACTAGGTACCTTCTTTTTGGGAACAGCCATAAGCTCCATAGATCCACCATAAGGAAAACTTGGGAAATCCAATCCGAATCCAATGTTGTTGTTGTCTCGGTTTTGATTGAACTCAGGCAAAACGCAAGGTGGAGATGAGACCCCATGGTGAATGACCCCATCTAACGGCGGAGGCAGGGCCATGACGTGGCTCAATCTTCAAAGCCCTAATGCGCAGCTCATGCTCCCACTGGCACTCCTTAGCATTGCTGCCATTCTCACCGCCGCCGTCCACAGACTAGTTGGTCGGTCACCAAGCCACTGTGGGAAGCAGAGGCGTTGTAGGTTAATAACCAAAAAGGGCACGTGGACCAAACTTGAAAATACCATTAAAATACTTCATGTTAAAATGGTGACATTTTCCTTAAAACCTTTTTTTTTTGGACAAAATAACATTTTCCTTTTCACAATTATACAAGTCCTGCTAAAATTAATGTTTATTTACCTGTTTATTTCTCAAATTTGTATATAAACGGACAAATAACTGTGTATATTCACTTCAAAAAAAAAATGTATATAATTGAATAAAAGTTATAATGCTCCCAACAATTTTCTTATAAATAACACTTTTCTAACAAAAATATTTTTCAATTTGAACTCATTCTATTCATTTAGAAATAGAATAGAATGATTTGACTTGATATCTTGTTTTTAAGAGATAACTCAATCAACTGAGAATCACACATCATGAAGTAAAGGTAACTAGTTCAAATCTTCTTTTCCTTTCTTTGTTCTTGTGCGGCATGTAAAAAAAAAAAAACCTTGTCCTAACCAAAACTTTGATGGTGAATTTTTCATTTGTTGTATCATACAACAATACAAATAACTATTTCACTTGTGCCACTATATAAAACGAGCTTGAAACCTGTGCATTGCACAGGCGTGTTTTTAAAAATGATAGGAATGAAAAAATAATAATAATAATTAGTGAATAAAAAAAAAAAAAAGTTTCAAGTAGGAAGCAGGAGAAAAAAAGAAAAAAGAAAAAGGAAAATGCCAAAATTCTATTCAAAAAAGAGAAATGAGTTAAATTAAAGAAACCTAAAGTTGGGAATGATTATAGAAACTCATATAAAGATTAAAAATATAAGATTTCTGAATTTCTAAATAATCATAATGAAAAGTTTCTTAGAACCTTTCCCAAAACCGCCTATTCCAGCAGAGACAGAAAATAAATTTTTGGCGAAAGCAAATTGGGAACTGTCGGTGTCATTTCACTTTCAATTTTAAATTTTTTTTCTGCAACATGATTAAAGAAAAAGAAATTAATATTACCTTCATAAATCAAAGCAACGAAGAAGAAAAATCAATTCCTATTCTTTCCTACTACGTATAGAAGCCTCAGGATCAAATAAGAAAATTAAAAAAATCAATATCCAACCACCTCTTAATACTAATTTAGATATTAATTATATCGACAAAAACAGATTCGCTTTGATACCCTAATTCATCTGCGTGCTCTGTCAACCAAACTTCATTGACAAACACCATTAATAACCCCAAGAGTTGTTCCACATTCCACAAAATCACGTAACTTTTATGCAAGAAATATAACAGAGAGAGACAGATAAAACCTGTGCGTTTCGTCGTTAGTGGGAGAGAGGGAAGATGGATTTTGATAGTGAGCTGGGGTTTTGAAATTTGGGGATTTTGACGGAGGGTAGCTCCGTAGCTCGTCGCCGGAGATGTTGGTGGCTCGTCGTTTGTGGTGCTTGGCGTTCGTGGTCTCCGGTGGCCTGCCGTCGGTGAGGGAGAGGGAAGAGGAAGAGAATAGAGATTTGTCTGAAAATGTGGGAAGAGAGTGTTGTTTCTAACCTGTGAAGAGAGAGGAGAGTGTCACAAGTTTCAAACCTAAACAAAATTCACGCGAATGGGGTGTTTGGTCATGTTAAATGAATGGGGTTTGGTGTTACAGTTTTTTTCAAAAAAACCAAAAAATAAGAAGAAGAAGAAGAAGCAGCTTTTTAAAATAATAATAATAAAAAAAATATTAGGGTAAAATAGAAAGAAAAAAAAAAAAAAATATATATACCCCTATCATTTCTCTTGAAAAAATGTACACATGAGTTATGAATAGTAGGATTATATTGAATATTTTGTGTTTATAATAATTGCTCTGAAAGTATAAATATATTGGATCATTGGTGAAAATACTCTAAAATCATTTATCTTAAGAAGTTAGGATTATTGTGGTTGGGTTAGGTATGGTATTTACTTTGATAGTAAGCAAGCAACAACATATACGATGAAAATTAATCTAAAGATTAAAATAAATAAATAAATTGACCTGATATAAAGGAGATAGAATTTTGAACCTTTTTTTTTTTTAATTACTTGCGGTAGAAGGTGATGAGTTATATATATATGAAGATTAATAAATAGTGGGGATGAAGAGAGGAATAGAGAGACAATGGATTCTTATTTGGTATTTGGGTTGTTTGAATAATTGTGAGTAGAAAATTTGAAGGTTTGTGATCACATAGTTTAATTAGTCGGTTATTTGATGTTTCCAATGTTTACACCTGGTATAAAACAAAATTGAGAAGATGGTTAACTAAACTAACAATGTTTTCACTTTCATATCATGTATTTTATTCTGAAAACTCACCTATTTTATATTTATATATATATATTAATATTAGATATTAGACTAGATTTATATTAGATAATGTAGGGATAAAGTAATAACAATGTTTG
Organism: Carpinus viminea; assembly: GCA_013348765.1. Classification (NCBI taxonomy): domain Eukaryota; kingdom Viridiplantae; phylum Streptophyta; class Magnoliopsida; order Fagales; family Betulaceae; genus Carpinus; species Carpinus viminea. The sequence goes on along the minus strand of CP054669.1, from coordinate 7,166,281 downwards.
ATAAAGTTTGAGATTGAGAAAAAGAACAGTTTGATGAAAAATGTGTTTTGATTTTAAAATTTAAAGGAGTTTTTTTTTTTAATAATTATTTGTCATATAAATGGAATGCCACATGTAATGATATTAGCATCTTTTGCTTAAAACCCAAAAAAACTTGATCGTATAGTTTATTCTTTTAATTTAAGAATAAATAAAGATATTTTTTTTGAAAAATATTTTGATATGACATAAATATGAAAAATTATCTTTGGATTTCATTTTGATTTCTTAACATATCTAAAAATTTACAAAAATTTGAGAAATCTATGTATAATCTCAATACAGTACATCACTTTCAATTTTGTTTTTTTCTAATTGATGGGAAATATAACTTTTAACAATACAGTTAACATAGTCACAAAAAAAAAAAAGAAGGAATAAAATAACGTAGTTAACGTAATTATGTAAAACATAATTAAAATATTAACACAATTAAATATATAATGATTTACGTTTTTGTAAGTATAGTCATCTGTGACCAAATTGTCCGAGTTGCAGGTGATTTCGGTTTTTATTTTGATTTTTTTTTCCTTTATAATTCATTTTAACTTGAGAACAAATATTTCACATGTTTCAATTTATAAAACTAAAATTTATGAATTTTTAAATTTATTGTATATGTGGGTTTATATTTTTAAGTAAAATTACAGTTTAAATGATCTTATGAATATTTATTATTTTTGATAACTAATTTGTTAATTAAGAAAATAAAATAAAATTTGTTATTTATAATATTTTAAAGACTATTTGACTTAATTATATATATAAAAAAAATCCAATATATAGCGTAGGCTCTAAACTAGTATATATTAAACATTGAATTTATTGGGCCTTTTCTGTGTCTCTTTCTTAGCATCTTGACCTTAAGGTTTCTCTCAGCATTTCATGGGCCTTTAAAATCTGTTATATGGGGCTTTATTAGGCCCAGTTACCTCATCCTTGGAATTTGTATGAAAAATGGACCACTAGAGATGGAAGACGAATCAGTGGCGGAGACCCGGCGGCGTCTCCTAGCTAGATTCCTTCTCAAATTCAATGATGCGTCATCCGTGAGTGAGTGGACGTTGTTGTCCTTATCTTTCTTTCATATTTGCTTTTCATTCCGGACGTTGGTGGGACTCTTTTCGTACACCATCGTCTTACAGTATACTTTCCACCGGTAGGGCTGGTTGTTGGTTAGTGTCGGTAAAAAAAATCTCTTTCACTCCGGAGTCGGTAAAGTCCGACTTTTTTTTTTTCACACTGAATAGTAGTCGATAAAGTTGGTATATGTAAAAATTAAAAATTTTCAGTGAAGTTGATTCGATTAAATAATTTTATTTCACTTATCAAACCGAATTTGTCGGAAAAAAAAATTTGTTCCACCTGCCATCCATTGGTTAGACAATGTCAATAGAAGTCAGTCAGCTATTGGCCAGTTGGAGGTCAAAAGTTGGAAGACAGTAAATTTGGCCAGGCCTATCCACAGGAAAAGAGGGGATATTAATTATTTTTGAAAAAAATATAAAAAAAATAAGTCTTCAAACTACTAGCCGTTTACAATATAACCCCTCAATATTCAAAAAGTAATAAGGTAATACTTAAACTATCAAAATGTAACAAAAAAGCCATTTATTTTTTTATATTCCTATAATACCCTTACTCTTTTAACAAATAAAATAATAAAATAATTGTAAAAAAAAACCCAACAAAAAAATATCAATGAGCGGATATTTATTTATTCCAAAAATTTTTTTTTGATTTATTATTCCATTGGTTTTTTTTTTTGTATTTTTTAAAAATTGTTTAATTTTTTTTATAATTATTTTATTATTTTATTTATTAAAAGAATATGAGTATTATAGGAATATAAAAAAATAAGTAACCTTTTTGTTATATTTTGATAATTTGAGGACTATTTAATTATTTTTTAACATTAAAAGGTTGTATTGGAAATAACTAATAATTTATGGGTTTTTTATATTTTTCCCATATTTTCCCATTAATTTTATTTGCTTAAATTTTAGTATTACTTCCTGCTGCCTGCAGGAGAGAGTCTTTCAAAGCATTACCAGGCTAATACCAGCGGTACACCAGCTTAATTATTTAGGTGCCGGGTATAATTAGCATTTTATTGAGACGAGTTTCTGTGCGTCTGTTTCTTGGGCACAATTGGCATGGGGCCCTTGAGATGGACATCTCTCCGGCGGGTCTTCCCGGTCTCATAAGTTGATTTTTCATCAAAACTTCTAACAAAAGGACTCGCTTTAAATCTCCAATCATCTTTGCGCTGCGCCCACCAACACACACATCCGATCTGTAAAGATCAATACTTTTTCTGTTTTTTTATTGTTCTCTTTTTCTTTAGTACTCCGTTTTCCCAGATGGACAACGAGCCTTTTCTCGCCTCCCAAACACGGCCCCAACTCCAGCCAATCATCGAACATCATGATTACTCCTCATCCTTCGGAGTCCCTCAGTCCCAAGACCCACAGGCCTCCTCATCAATATCATCAGCATCTCAACTCGGAGCCCCGAGTACCCGCATGAAGAAACCGGGTGGTCTGCACCGGTGCAAGACAGCTCCAGCCATGGCCGTCGTGCGAGAGCTCAAAACAGAGACACCCCAGATTCCGAAGCCACAGTCCGAGTCGAGCTCCATCATCAGGCAAGCTATTTTCTTGCTTTTGATATATCTGTCTTTTGGAGTTTTGATATACTCTTTCAACACTGAACACTTCTCGGGTGTAGAAACCCACCCGATTGTCGACGCGCTTTATTTCTGTATAGTCACGATGTGTACCATTGGTTACGGCGACATAGCTCCGCTAACACCAGCTACAAAACTCTTTGCTTGTGTGTTCGTGTTGGTAGGTTTTGGTTTCATAGATATTTTGCTTAGTGGGCTTGTGAATTACGTACTAGATTTGCAAGAGAACATGATCTTGGCTGGGATTCACATGGGTAGAAGAAGATCCCAACAGGGTTTTTCTGCTAGGGACTATATTGTTGATGTAGCAAAGGGTAGGATGAGAATTAGGCTCAAGGTTTGTTTGGCTCTTGGTGTGGTGGTGTTGTGTATTGGGATGGGAGCATTGGTGTTGTATTTTGTGGAGGATTTGGATTGGATTGATTCGGTTTATTTGTCGGTTATGTCTATTACGACAGTTGGGTATGGCGATAGGGCCTTCAAGACGCTTCAGGGGCGGTTGTTCGCCTCCGTTTGGCTTCTGTTTTCGACGTTGATGGCGGCGCGGGCATTTCTGTATTTGGCGGAGGCGAGAATTGATAAGAGGCACAGGAGAATTGCCAACTGGGTGCTTCAAAGGGATATAACAGTTGGGGATTTGCTTGCGGCCGACATTAATAACACTGGTTTCATTAGGTGAGATCATTGGAAGCTTTCTTTCTGCTTGTTTACATAGGCATTTCAGCTGTATTCTTCTTGATGTTCTTGTTCTTTTTTGTGGAAACCAAGCTTGAATATTTTCCTTAATCCTTGTTTCAGTAAATCAGAGTACGTAATTTACAAGCTCAAAGAGATGGGAAAGATTGGGGAGAAAGATATATTGCAGATCTGCAATCATTTCAGTAAGCTTGATCCCAACAACTCTGGGAAGATTACGCTGCCTTATCTTTTGCAGAATCGCTTGTCACAGTGAGAAAGTGATTGCTTGTTTCTATTCTTTTTCTCATTCTAGGAGAAGAGGTGAAATTGCGGGAGGGAGGTCAGAGTTTCCTCCTTTCGTCCCACTTCATTTACTGTATATTACTATATTTCCCTGCCTCGCCAAGATGGTAGTGGATTGATATTAGGTCAAACAAACTTTTGCAGAAGGGAATGTTCATTTGTCAAGTGTATAAATCTTGTCAGATTTTTTCCCCCTCTTCTCTCTTCTCTTATTCTTTTGATTCTGTAGAGGTTTCAAATCAGGATGGTGCAATGTTAAACATAAGACAATGGGATAAGTTCCCCTTGTATGGTTGGTTCTCTTACAGCCATTTACTTGAGAGAGAGAGAGAGAGTCTGTGGTGGTTGTATGAGGTACATATGACACTCTAATGACACTTAACCAAGGGACGTAAAACATTATGAGATGGATTTACTTCTAACTATGTTTTCTTCTTCTTTATGTTGGATGAAATATGAGTTTGAGTGAGCTTCTTTTACAAGTAATGTTATAAGTAGGACTAGAGTCCTCCTAAATGTAAGGTAGCTTTTATAATCACCATTGAATTTGAGATAATTATTATTGAATTATGATCTAATAATGTAATATTATATGTCACATTACATTTGAGAGAATTTTATGAGGACTATAGTCCTTATATCATTACTATCTTTTTACTAGTGTTTTTAGTTTAGAAATGGAGAAGAAAGTTATAGCTTTTTGATGATTTTAGGTTTTATGAACAGATTCCATCATAAGATGCTACTGATCCCATGATTGTACCAGTACATCATTGATAGCAGAGGGAGATAGAATAAATGCTGATATTTCTTCTCACTTGGAAAGCATTTCCCCATGAAATTTCTTTGAGAATTCCCAGAAATTCATTCAACGCCTTGCTGCATTAATCAATTAAAATTGCCCCTAAAATGAAATTTTCAATTATGCAGATTGCATTCAGACATTGGTTTACCACTTCACCTTACCTATTGATCTCTAAATCTGGAAGCTAATTCCCATATGATATGACCTCAAGTTATGTAAGTTTTGTCTCTTAGCAGCTAGGAAATGAATAAAGCAGTGTTCATAACAATCCCACATTCCATCCGATGATCTCTTCCAAAAAGGCAATGCCAATTGCCCAACACGACCTAAAGAATGAACAAATAACTCCCTAGTCCCTAGCACATTAAACGAACAGAATTCAAGGCTAAGACCAGGGCCGGCCCAATGGCTAGGCCTATGAGTTCGTCGCCTAGGGCCTCCAATTAATAAGGTCCAAAAAAAATTTTAATAAGGCCCAAATTTTTTTTTAATAAGGCCTAAATTTTTTTTTTTTTTTAAAAAATAAAGCCCATAATTTTTCCCCATAAAAACTTAAGGCCTTTAAAATAAGGCTCCAATATAATAAACTCATTGTAAAATAAGACCAATTAACAAAAAACAAAAAAACAAATATGCCACATCATTTTTTTTTTCTTTTTAATCCTTCTCTCTCTCCTTGTTGGCAAAGGAGAGAGAGCATGATTCCTTTTTCAGAAAATGAGGAATATTAGCCTCTCATCTGTCGCCCTTTGCCCTCACTTTCTCTCCCTCCTTCCTCTTCTTCCTTTTCTTCACTTCTTTTCTTCCTCTCCTCTCCTCCACAGTACATCCCTGCCAATTTTCAAACATGTTTTATTGTTTTATTTTTGTAATTTATTTTATTATAATTTGAATATATATTTTTTTATAAATTATATTTGTTTAATTTGTTAATATTTTTAATTAAACATGTATACTAGAAAATATGCATCTAGATATGAAATATTTAAAAGAAGAGAAAAATAGAAAAACTTATTAAATCTCAAATACGGCTTTAAATAAATTTGTTATTAGCAATAAACAAAATATTGAGGATAATTTAGGTAAAAAAACTCATAAATGAATAACAAATTTATCAAAAAGAAAACATTATTGATGTCTCTAATTCTATTGTTACAAATACTTATGATCATAATAGAATGTAATAGAATGTAACTGGCTAATGAAGAAACTTAAAAGTTAAAGTTAAAAGTCATAAAACAACAATGAAGATATTACTAACATAAATAAAAATAAAAATAATATTATAAAAATAAATATTTAAATATTAAAAAAAAATAAGGCTGAACTCCAAAATTTCGCCAAAGGCTCCCAAATACATTGGGCCCGCCCTGGCTAAGACTAAAGAAGCAAATTACGTACTCCTGCAGATAAAACCGACAAACTCAACTAGCCTTGGTTGTTCTAGTAGGGAATGAAACCTGGCCGTCACGCATGTTCTTGTAAATAGTGAGAGCTTGAGCCATCATGCTGGAAGGTTCAGAGGCATTGCTAGGAAGCAGCAATGTGGTGCTCTCCTTAGCAATGTTTCTGAAAGCATCAATATACTGCTCAGCAATTCTCAAACTCACAGCGTCTACACCCCCGGTTTCCTGAACAGCCTTGGACACCTCCTCAATCCCCTGCGCCGTGGCTTTGGCTTTGGCAAGAATGGCCTCTGCCTCTCCGTGAGCTCTATTAATCTGACCCATCTTCGCAGCTTCTGACTCCAAGATCACGGCATTCCTCCGCCCTTCGGCAATGTTAATGTTGGATTGCCTCTCACCTTCTGAGTCAAGCACTTTAGCCCTCTTCTTGCGCTCTGCCTCCGCTTGCATCTCCATGGCTACTCTCACCCCGGCAGGGGGCGCTATGTCTTTGATTTCATGGCGAAGACACTCCAAGCCCCAGCTTTCCGCCGCCTGCCTGATGGCAACCACAATCTTCTCATTCAAAGCGTCTCTCTCAGCAAAAGTCCTATCCAGGGTCATCTTTCCAAGCTCACTTCGCATTGTTGTCTGCGCAATCTGAACAATCGCAAAGATAGGATGCTCAACTCCATAAGATGCCCGCTCTGGATCGACAACTTTCACATATAGCACCCCATCAATGTGGATAATAACATTGTCTGCTGTAATAGCAGACTGGTTGGCAATGGGAATAGTCTCTTCTTTTAATGAATGCGCGTATGCAATCTTATCAACCACCGGAATCAGAAAGTTGATTCCGGGCTTAAGAACCTTGTAAAACCTGCCGAACCTTTCGACGACATAGGCCTTCTTCTCAGGGACAATTTGGATGCCCAAGTTTATGGGAGGACGACTAGCCTGGTAAGCAAGTCGAGGATCACTGCTGTCTGGAAATTGATGGATTGATGAGGTTGAAAGGGCTCTGAAACCTGAGGCCATGTCTCCACGGTGTTTCAAAGATTTCAGGCTGTGAAGGGTACCGGCTTTCGAGATCATATGCCGCATTGTGGGAGGACGACTAACCTGGTAAGCAAGTCGAGGATCGCTGCTGTGTGAAAATTGACGGATTGATGAGGAATTGTGTGGAGATTGAGTGGGGAGGAGAGAGGGTTGCTTGAGAAGCAAGAAAGACAAGGTTGAAAGGGCTCTGAAACCTGGGGCCATGTCTCCACGGTGTTTCAAAGATTTCAGGCTGTGAAGGGTGTCGGCTTTCGATATCATATGCCTCATTATGGGAGGACGACTAACCTGGCTGCTGTGTGAAAATTGACGGATTGATGGGGAATGGTGTGGAGATTGAGTGGGGAGGAGAGAGGGTTGCTTGAGAAGCAACAAAGACGAGGTTGCAAGGGCTCTGAAACCTAAAGCCATGTATCCACAGTGTTGCAAAGATTTCAGGTTGTGAAGGGTACCGGATTTCGAGATCATATTGCTCATCATCATCTTCTCTGATGGACACTACTTGAAATTATGGCTCTACTCTTTAGGGTGTCTGACTGTTTTCTCTGAGGTTTTACGAGACTGATATGAAATGTATAAACCCTGCTTAAACCCTTATGCAACTAAAAGTCTAAAACCCCTTGTGCAAGTAAAACCCTCCTGCAAGTAACTAAAACCCTTCTACAAGTAAACCCTCCTTACACTTGTAACGGAGACCACGCATGCAGGTCTCCTCTGTTTTTTTAGTTTTAAAAAATTAATACGAGGATGGATACTTACAGTCATTTAGGGTCATGTATGTGGCAAGTGACCTATTTGCAATTAGATTTAACGAAAAATTATAATTGAAGGGACACACAAAATAAATTAATTATAGACACTGATATAATTAGATCTGCTCTTCATAGACAACCTCGGATTTGCGATCCCGACCAAGTAAGATCGGTTTAGTTTGGAATTACAGTTTCAATAAGTGTGATTTTAAAAATTGCGTTTTTTAAATCCCTACTTTTTAAAATTGCAAAGGCATTTGATAAAACATGTTAAAAAATATTTTTGTATCCAATATTTGTTATACGAAATCGTGATTTTGGTTTAAATTCGCACTTTTTCAAATAAACATCCTATAACTTGCTTACAGAAATAGCAATTTTTTTTTTTTTCATATTTTAGATTAAGTGTTTTTAAAATTACAATGACAAATATCTTACATTTTACAATATACTTTAAAAACATAGATTATTCTTGTAAAATTGTAATCTCAAACGCACCATAAGTAAAAAGATTAAGTAATTTGTCAATTATAAATTTATTTTGAGATGAAAATTCATGGACCCAAGTATAGTTTTTCCTTATATTTTGATATTTCTACATAGAGTGCAACTTCTGTGGGGATGTGGCACAAAAGGGTGTGTTTGTACTACCAATCAGAAGTTAGCACATAAGTTTATCATACCAAACTTAAGCAATTAGGGTAATTTTTAGCATAAACTACTGATTTTTTTTTCACTTTATGACCATTGTGACCATCAAATATATATTTCCCCCTTCCGTTAGTCAAAGGGTTAAACTAACGGTCAAGGTCATGTGACTTGCATGCCATTTAATTTTTTTTTTCTTACATTTTGCCTTCACTTTAGATTTTTGGATTAAAGTTTACAAGGGTATAAGCGTCATTTTATTGATTTGAAGTTAGAGCAAAATGGAAGAAAAAATTTTAAATGGTTGACGTTAGATTTAACCTCTTTAATTGACTAAGGGAAAGTCATAAGATTTGATATATCATACCAAATCTGAATTAAAAAATAAATAATTTGTTTTTTTTTTTTTTTAACAAAATTAGAAGGGCAACCACCAAGTGAGGGAGGAGAAGCCACCCCAGATCAATTCAAACCAACCAATTCATCTCAACATATATATTATATATATATATAACCATGTAGATAAAAGTGATAAGATTTGTATTTGGTTTTAACTTCTTTTTAATTATGGTGTACATACGTTTCTATATGTATGAATTCCATCCTCCTGATAGCTGGAAACAGTGAGGAAAACATTTATTCAAACACATAGTGTGCAGATCTCTTTAGCTCTTATTATTCTTTCTAAAGGATTTTTTTTTTTTCAAAACACAAAATATTTTGTCTTTTTGTTTTTTAAAGCAAAGGGGTGTAAGAAAATTAGATTCAATCATGCCCACCATGGCACCCATGCTAGTCTAGGGCTTAGCGTGCACTGTCCACGGAACCCAAAACAAATAATAATGGAGTGGATTGGATTGGATTGGTTGAGTTTGAAGCCTATGTTGTAAGGACCGGAATAAATAATCCACGCCCCACTTCCCACCTCCCCCACATTTTATTATATGGTAGTTGAACCTTCTTCGCAAATATTTCCTATGATTGCTGATAGCAACGGTTAATGAAAGAGATGACGACCAGATAGTCTGCCCATAAATTAACAAACGTTGTTTATATATATATATATATTATATTTGCAATCTTCTTGTTCCTGATAAGCCGGATTCTATCCCTTTGACCTATCGAACGAACGGCTAACTAACCCATAAACAAAGGTTTGCATAATTAGGCCTCAAAGCCAAGCATCACTTCACGAGTTCAAATCATAAAGAGAACGACTTCTAGAATAGATTGAGTAGGCTGTCGTGAACAATATTAGGAGAACGTCATTTTTCATTAAAGTCTTGAAACAAAATAGGATTACAACTTTTATATGTACATATATTGTCAACCGTACGTCAAAACATGGAACGTCAATAAGGAAAGCGGTTACATAAAACCCTATAAAATATAGCACAATTTCGGATAAAGGAAGACTTGATTTCTCCTAAAAACACCAACTTAAGCATTAAAGTGTTCCCAATCTTCAGACCGGCCGCGAATCCTTTGACTGCAGGAAGCACATCGTGGGTCAAGTCCTATACCAATAACTGCGCCAAACAAATTCTTACTTTAAACACTAGCTGATGAAGTTGCAGACGATACAGATCCAGATAATGAGAGAGGATAGTAGAAGTTGATCATATTATATAATTGAGATAGAATCTGTTGTAATCGAAAACTGTATCATTATCCAATCGTGTAAATCAACAAGCATATAATGGCATGAAGTCTCACCAGATTTGTATATATGAGACACAAATCAACAACTTATTAAGGCAGAAGTCAATAGGCATGGGTCAGCCTCATCAATCTGATCATATATATATATATATATAGTAACCACCTAATACATAACGTGTTGGAATTATATTAAACTGAACATAATTGAGATTTTTCTTAGCCAATTGTAGGCAGCATCTGAGGATTAAGTGAAATCTTCTGGAGAAGGAGTGACTGACTACTTGCCCAGATGTACGTGCTCTAGAAAGCATAGTATTCAATATTTTATGAAATTGATAATGATTATGTCGGTGAAAAACATGGGCAATTAGCATAATGGAAACAGGATAAGAGACAATTATCATCATCACCATCTAATCTAGAGCTACTTTGACCACTCACTAAACTACGCTACTCCATGGTTGGAAATCTCCTCCACAAAGCTATAATAAGAGCATTCTTATCCGGTTCTTCAAACTGCCTTTTTTAAATATATATATATATATATATATATGAAAAAAAATATAAAATGGTCCCTCAAACTATCACTCATTTGTAAAATGGCCTTTTAAAGCTTTAATTGGTATAAAGTAGCCTTTTAAATTATCAACTCCTTATAAAATAGCCACATCAGTTAGATGAAACTGTTAAAATGGATGGAAAACCCAAAACGACATCATTTTGGCCGAGTATAGAGAGTTACAAAATTGCCCTTGTTAAAATTAAAAATTAAAAAAACAAAACCCCACAAAACGGCGTCGTTTTGCTCCTCAACTAATACCCTTCTTCCTTCTTCCCCTCCCCTGTGTTCTTTTCCACCGCAAGTCTGCAACCCACTGCAAGTCTGCATCCCTTTTAACCCACGAATCAAATCACCCCGTCCACGAATTAATACTTTCATTTCAATGTTTTCCATTGCCAAAGTTAGCCTCTCCATAACTGTTTGGTGCTTGATTTTCCGGATTAACAGAGGCAGTAAAATTATCAAACAGGCATCTCTAATAAATTGCTAAAGACTGAATTCGAACCCTAGAGGTAAGACCTGAAATATCTAATCTCAGTTTCGAATGTCAAGTAAACTTGAAAATAAAAGAACAAAAGCATAGAAGATTGAAACTACAGGAAAATCATATAGAAGAAATGAAAAAAGAATAAAAAAACAAATAAAAAAGAAAATCTCTCAACTTAATCACAAACCGATTGAAGAATATGAAGAGTACCAAACAGACATCTCTTCCCCTCCCCCATAGGAGATTTGATTCGTGGGTTAAAGAGGGATGCAGACTTGCAAGTGGGTTGCAGACTTGCAGGGAAAGAACACGGGGGAAGGGAAGAAGGAAGAAGGATCGTAGTTGAGAAGCAAAACGACGCCATTTTGGGAGGCTTTTTTTTTAAAAAAAATAATTAATTAATTTTTAATTTTTAATTTTAACAAGGGCAATTTCGTAACTCTTCATACCCAAAACGGCGTCGTTTTAGGTTTTTCATCTATTTTAACAGTTTCAACTAATGGATGTTGCCATTTTATAAAAAGTTGATAGTTTGGGGACTACTTTATACCAATTAAAACTTTAGGAGGTCATTTTTAAATGAGTGATAGTTTGAATGGCTATTTTATATTTTTTTCTATATATATATATATATATGTATATTACATCCCTAAATGTACGTCTTTATATCCGTTCTTTACCTTTGTTCATTTTGGATAAAATACTACAATATTTTAAAGTAATATTATTTATTAAAATCATATAATAATCTATTAAATATTATTTATCTTTTAAAAGTTTACCTACTAATTTGCAGAAAATGAGGCAATTAAAGTGGCATGCATCCTCTAACAGTTTAGTTGTCTACTACAAAGTCTCGAGACAAGTAAATCAGCCGGAAATAATGATCCAATGTTTTATTTTATTTTATTGTTCTTGGCAACAATGTTTTATTTTTTATTTTTTTATTTTAAATAGACTCATGCATGGAGTCCATTTAAAAGTGGTGTATGGTTTTAAAAGGAAAATGTTAAGGGTTCTTTCCGTAGTATTCTCCTGGTATTTTTCTAGTCTTACATAAAACATGATTTAAGAAAAAATAAAATTGTAGTAATCTCCACCACTGATTTTTTTAAACATTAGCACTAAATTTGAAGCATTAGCACCGAATTTAAGATGATCAAATTCATTTTGAGTGATATCATCCCTAATGATTAGCCTTCCACCCTTAAATTTTAGTTTTGAATCCAAAAACAAGTTTTAAAGTATTAGAACATAACTATTAACTTATAAAAATTAATTTATTAGCAAAAAAAGGGTATTATAATTTTATTTTTTCTTAAATTATGTTCTATATAAGACTGAGAGAACGCCAGAAAAACACTACAAAAAAAATCCCTAACAAACCCCGTTTTAAAATACAGAAGAAAAAATAAATAAGATTAAGTATTCATTTATGTTATATATTTATTCTCTAAGTTTATTAATTGTTTTTTACTATTATGGTTATTTTGCCTCTTTATATATAGAAGCATATATAATCATTCTTTAACATTACACAACTTAATATAATATAGTCCTTATATGCTTTTAATTTCTCTCGCTTCTTTTTCTTGTTCATTCGTTTTCTAATATATTTAACACTTTAAAAGCACACGATCTTAATTTTTAAATATCATTTTAAAAGCCTAATTATATTTTAAAATGCTAAAACAAAACAAACCCTTAAAACCATATTAATTCATTCTGGTAGTACAAGAGCGAAGAAAGGACAGCATCACACGAGAGAATCCTCGTTTTCCTCGCACATGCCCAAAAAAACCATTTCCAACATGAACATGCCTCTGTGTGTGTTTTTGTAATAACCTGCGGACTTTTACGCTCAAAGCGTTACTCCGTACTTCGTTGGCATGGGCCGGAGGGGCCGCCCACAGTAATTAATTAGACTCGAGTTAAGTTCGACAGACTTAACTCGGTCTCCACTCATGTAATAAAATGAATCGGCCGTTAACATAAAGTTAGGCTCGATTCTTTAAACAAATTAAATTTTGTGTATAAATTAAATTTTATTTTTTTATAATATTATTTTTAATTTTGTAATGAAAACATGTTAAGCATTTAAAAAATTAATTAAGCATTTAAAAAATTAAAAATAAACTTTCTTGATAATTTAATGAGAATAGTTTAAATTACTGTAACTGTGTATCTTGATATAGATATAATTATATTTACATGTATATGAGTGGGTTTGTGTGTGTGATAAATATATAGACATATTATAAGACAAACATATATCATGAGCTCATGAGCTCGTTAGAAAATAAATATATTGAATATGAACAAAATGTCTAACTTAATAATAAGCAAAACTCAACTCATATTTGAAAAAGAAAAGAAAAGAAAATTTCACTGAAGACCTCCGAACTTCTATAGGTTATGTTTGTGAAGAGAATGGACCTAATTGGTGGCTGGACCCACCTCATTCCCAAAAAATTCTTTTTAAAATTAATCTCAACATTCTTATTTTTTACATTAAATCAATCACTTTTTATTACTATTCAAATAAAAAATTACTACAAAATAAAATTTTTGGAAAACTTCAGAAAGCCCCCCAATCTTCCAACTTTTTACACAAGAAACCCATGAACTAAAATTTCCCTCACATACCCCTCTGATCTTTCATTTTCTCTTAATTTGAACCCCTAAACACTAAACCCTAAACTCAATGTTTTGAGCCCCAAAACGGTGTTGTTTTTGGACATCAAAACGACATCGTTTTAGGCCGTTTTGGGCCTTTAAAAGTCTAAAGTGAGAGAAAATGAAAGATCGGGTGTAAGTGAGTTTTTTTTTTCGTTCATGGGTTGTTTGTGTAAAAGGTTGGAAGATTGGGGAGGCTTTCTGAAGTTTCCCATAAAATTTTTCACTTTTTTATATAAAACATTATTGATTTTTTCTTTCATATCAATCAAATCTGTTATAGTACCGTTCCACTTCCAAATCTCATTTCATTGCCAAACATAGCCTATCTGTTTTGAAATATTTTTCCTAAACTTAAAAAACTTTCAATTTAGTCTCTTGAAGTTTCAATTGTTCTCAATTTAGATTTTTTTTGTCAGATTTTAAACATTATATGACATTTATACCCTGAATTTTGTATAAAATTTCAACTTTCAAAACGTTTTTTATTTTTTAAATGAAAATTAAGAATATTTTGATTTTTTTGTATTTTTAATTGCTAAAATTGACGAAATGATCTAAATTGAAAGCAATTGAAAATTTAGAGGACTAAATTGAGAGTTTTTGAAATTTAAAGGGAATATTTTAAAATAGGTAAAAGTTCGAGGGTCTTCAATAAAAATTTTCTAAAAAAAAAAAAAATTTAATGAACCGAAATTGAGGGCAAGCAAGACTTTACTCTTATAAACCCTTTTTATCAACTTTCCAATAGAAACCAGCTAAGGTGGGCCTAAAAAGGCCAATTAATGAGTGTAGCTTTTTGCACAAGTCAATCAATTCAACTATAAAGATTTAAGCACCTCAAATTCAAAAGAAAAAAACAAAAGAGAAAATGAAGGAATTTCTTGGAAGTTCAAGTGCTACGTCCGGAAAAAAAAAGTGCTGTTTCATGGCAGCTTTGTAATTTTTAAATTAAAAATAATGCGAGAAAAAAAGGTTTAGAGGGAGAAAAAAAGGTTTAGAGGCAGAAAAAGCAGGGGCCACAGAGCTGACAATGGGGTGAAGTAAAATGAGCATACTGTTTCACTGTCACAAGATATAATAAAATAAAGTATGGGAAAGGCCAAAGTCACAAGAATACAACTACTCAATTCACTCAGAATTGTATAAAGAAGACACCCCTTTCTGGCTACTGGCACTGCTGTGTCTGTGAGCAACACCATCCAGGGAATGGCAATGGAGCACCAGTTGCACGTGCTGTTCATGTGGGTGACTTTGGTTGTGATTAGTGTTGTTTCTGGCGCAAGAGGGAAACAGCATATCTCAGCAGTGGGAGACCCGGGAATGGAAAGAGATGAACTGAGGGTGGCCTTTGAGGCTTGGAACTTTTGCAATGAAGTTGGTGAAGAAGCTCCTGGCATGGGGAGCCCAAGAGCTGCTGACTGTTTTGATCTCTCAAGTAAGTACCAACGTAGAGAAAAACGTAAAGAGTAAAGAAGAATGCCCTTTTTCTTTCTATGTATTTTGCTTTTTAAAGAATAGTTCTTTTAAGTTTATCATTTTCCCTCTTTGATGTCAGAAACTCAATATTTTCCCTTATATTAATTAATATGAGCAGCTAGAATATCATGGCAAAGGCCAATGGGCACGTTCATTATTAGCTTCCATTTATTTGCTAATGCTCTGAATGCATGATTTGTTATATATTTGCTTTTACAATTTCCTCATTTTTACCCATGACATCATTTCTTTTCTTTTTATGGTACTTGATAATTGCTGTTTAGTTTTTTTTTTTTTCCTCTGTTTACTAATTGGATGATGAATATTGGTACAATGGGCAGATTTTTCTGTGAGACACAGGGTTGCAGAAGCAGATAACAAGCTTGGAGTGGGTAAACCATTCCCGGGAGCTGTAAATAATGTAGATCTTTATGCTGTACAGAAGGAGCTCTATCTTGGTTCTTTATGTCAAGTTGAAGATACTCCAAGTCCATGGCAATTTTGGATGATTATGCTGAAAAATGGTAACTATGACACTAAATCTGGCTTGTGTCCTGAGAATGGGAAAAAGGTGCCTCCTTTTAATCCGGGGAGGTTTCCTTGCTTTGGAAAGGGCTGTATGAATCAGCCCATATTGTATCATCAACAAACACAATTATTAGGTGGTGATACATTGAGAGGAAGTTTCAATGGCACTTATGATTTAGGTTCTGATATTGGGGATGGACTTGATGGAATCTCTTTCTTTGAGGTGGTTTGGGAGAAGAAAGTTGGTGCTGGGAGTTGGGTATTCAGTCATAGGCTCAAGACTTCGAAGAAGTACCCATGGTTGATGTTGTACCTCAGAGCTGATGCAACCGAAGGATTCTCTGGAGGTTACCATTATGACACCAGAGGAATGCTCAAAACAGTAAGTATAAGCTCTTTGTAATCCTTTTTATCTTTTCTAATTCATTAGTTCATGATCCATGTATAACTCTTTTTTTGGGTCTCTATAATAGTTACAGCTAGGCTAGAATGGAAAATGTCTGCACTTTCATTGTAATATTTTGACATCTGTTCTACTAATAAGATAAATAAGAAAATGAATCATTGTTTTTCTAATGACAGAAACGTATATAGAGATTTGATTTCCTAGCTTTTTATGCAGATCAATCATTTGATTAAAAACAAGAGAGCCCATAATTGGACTGCTAGTTGACCTTCCTGCAATTTTTACCAAAACTGATTCTATATTGGGTCTAACTTTGCATGAGTTAGGTTTTTTCTTTGTTCTTTTGTTAATGCTAAGCGCAGCAAACCATGAGGTGGGACGTCGTTTTATCCCCAACTAATCAGCAGAAAAGGGGGAAAAAAGGTTTCTCATCTGTCCCTTTTAAAGCATCTTCATTGAAGTTGAAAACTCTAAATGCCTTTAAACTAAATAATTACCTTGAATGTGTTCCGTTAACTCTCCTTCGAGCTAGGTGCTTTTTCTTGTATATTTCCAATATACAGGGGCGTTTTACACTTTTTATATACATCTCGAGTACTTGTCAAAAAAAAAAAAATCTGTTGCACATGGTGGCCCTGCTTATTTGTTGAAGTAGAGTGCATTAATTATTAATTTAATATCACCTTGTGACCAGTTGGACACTTCGACTACATAAACCAGTTTGACAGTTGAGAGTTCAGGCCTTGTTTATGTTTCTTAATTACTGAGGAAAAAGCATTCAGCCTGCTGTCTTCCCTGTGCTCCTTTAATTCCACAAGTAACAATTTCTGCTCTCTTTCAGCTACCAGAGTCACCTAATTTTAAGGTCAGGCTGACTTTGGATATCAAAAAAGGAGGAGGGCCCAAGAGCCAGTTCTACCTAACAGATATTGGTAGCTGTTGGAAGAACAATGGTGATCCCTGCGATGGAGACGTGCTAACTGATGTAACCAGATACAGTGAGATGATCATCAACCCTGACACTCCAGCCTGGTGCAGCCCTAAGAGTTTGGGCAGTTGCCCACCATATCATATTACTCCAGATGACAAAAAGATATTCAGGAATGATACCACTCATTTCCCATACGAAGCATATCACTACTACTGTGCTCCAGGTAATGCAAAACATTTGGAGCAACCTGTAAGCACTTGTGATCCTTACAGCAATCCTCAGGCGCAAGAGCTTGTGCAGTTGCTGCCTCACCCCATATGGGCTGAGTATGGCTATCCAACCAAGCAAGGACAGGGATGGGTAGGTGATGGAAGAACGTGGAAGCTTGATGTTGGTGGGTTATCAAGTAGACTCTACTTCTACCAGGTTAATTACTCATTTGCTACGATATATATATAATGAACATAGAATTACTTGATAGTAAAAAAATTTGCTCTTGATTTTTCTTTTTTACAAGTCCTTACTTATCCAAAGGCTAATTTTGTATGCTAATGGTATAACAATCTATTAAATAGCATTACTTCGTAGCTTATACTTTTATATCTATCGCAGGATCCTGGTACCCCTCCTGCTAGAAGAATATGGACATCCGTAGATGTGGGTACTGAAATTTTTGTTAGTGACAAAGATGAAATCGCAGAATGGACTCTCAGCGACTTTGACGTTTTGATCTACACATCCCCAATTCATAAATAGTTTCCAACCTTTTCTTCTGGTTGTTTTCTCTTATTTCCAAGTCAAGCAAAATAAAATAAAAAGGCCAAATTGTATTTAGAATGGAGCAGATATAGTGTGAGAGGATGAGAAAGCCACCCCTCCAAAAAAAAAAAAAGCCCTACCAAAATCAGGGTGTCCGAATTTCTGAGCAGGTGGACTTAAACGCCTTAAGCTGCCCAAAGAAGGTGAGTTCTAGTTCTACATATGCTCTCTTAAGACTAATTGTAGTGGATTCTGGTCCGCAAGGGCCAGGCTTCCACATCCTTGGGACATAACAATTTAGAATTCTCAATGCAGAGTTGAATCAAAAGATCTTCAAGAATGACTCTTTAGTTTTTCTGCGTACCGGTGTTCTTAATTTTTGTAACAATTTGGAAACTTATCCAAGCAAATTAGTTCCAAGTATCCATTATTATATGGTGTAGCAACTCTTACTCAACCATCTGCAACTTTGACAATATTCATGTAGGCGTAGTTAGGAGACAAAATCATTGGTTACGTTATGGTAGTTTGGTTATGCAAGAGAGGAATGGGCCTACCATTTGGGTTGGCACCTACACTCACCAAAATATCATGTGAAAACAAGACATGCCCACCTCCATACGAAATCCGGGAATTGATTCTTGGTTTACGCATAAAGCCAAACAGATGTGACGCGCTCCAGCAAATTGGATTGCGGCTTTTCCTTGTTGCGTCGGTGTCAAAATAAGATGAGTTTACCCAAGTCCCTGCCGACGAGCCTATGACTGTGCCATCAAGTGTAGCCGTGTAGGTAGAATTTTCTCTTCCGACTTTAACTCAATAGTTGGTGAGCAAACATTAATGAAAAGATAAATGATATTTAATAGACTCTCATATGACTGGTATATAATTATGATGATATGGCAATAAATATCAATCATTGATTTTTTTTTATTTTTATAAGCGTGTGTTGATCTAAATGGTGATTTTCACTATCAAATCATAGTTATATGGTAGCCGTATGAGAACCTACTAAATAGTATTATTCGATATAAATGGTTTTGTAAACAAGTGATATTTTTGTTTTTAAGGAGTAGCTCAATCAGTTGTGGATCACGCTTTATTAAATAAAGGCCACTAGTTCAAATCATCACTCCCATTTTCCTTGTGTCAAATCTTCGACATGTAAAAAAAAAAAAAGGTGATATTTCTTTTTGTTATAAAGATATGGAGTTTGATCTAAACTAACACAAATTTATTGTTTGAAAAAAATTCCACATCAATAATTGTTAGTTTTACTTTTAGACCACCTTCCCTCTTGATCTATAATAAATAGAGGTAACTTTACTTAACCCTTGACATATTATGTCTTTTGCAAATACTCCTCAAATGTTTAAAGTCTCTCACTTTGGTGTATTGAACTTTTATTTTGTTTCAGTTATCCCATTCCGTTATGATTTAATAGTAAATCCTAATAGAGGAGTATGAAATTTTAGGAATATAAAGATTTTTTTTATTATTTCTACCGTCTCATTTAACCCTAATATCTAACGAAAGAGAGATAACTGAAACGAAATGAAAGTTCAATACACCAAAGTGAAAGACTTTAAACATTTGAGGGATGTTTTCAAAAGGCGTGACATTTCTAGGTTAAGTAAAGTTACCTCTAATAAATATCACCGTGTGAGAGGATGTGTAAAAGTAATAACTTGAGGTGTGGAAATTATTTGGGCTAGTAAAAGAAAACCACCCAGGCTTGGCTTTTTATTGAAAAAATAAAAATTATAAAAATTATTTTTCAACCATTTACTACCATGAATGGATGAATTTACCATTGATTTGTGTAGGATTCACATGAGTCCAAAAAAATATAAGAAAAAAAAAAGACTAAACTTTACAAGGACATGTGGTTTAATGTGAAACTGGAATCAAATATACTCTTGGTTGGAAAATTTATTGCAAAAATACCATTTCACTATAATTAATTGGATATTATTTGGTTCAAATGAAATGGAGAGAATCCTAATCCTTGCACATGATACATCTGATAAATGCAATTCTGTCCAATAATTTAATGATGCCATGTCAAACCAATCAATGTCCGTCAATGTTCAATATGCCACATTAATAGTATTTTTTAAAAATAAATTAAGGGGTGATCAAGCCACCTCCTTTGGCCAAATGGGGATTTGATTACTATACTTGTATTTAGACATTATCTTATAAATAGTGACATTTGTAATATAGACAAATTAAGTTAATGACACAATGTAGCCCTTAGGAGTATTTCAAGTGGTGGACGTAGTGCCTAACATCGAACTACCTATAAACTTTATGTATTTCTATATTGCTTTCGCTATAATTTCCGCATCTTCATTATTTCAACAGAAATATGCAACCAAAAGTTGACATTTTTTAAGATCATAGTTTTTGCTGCGCTGCTGGCTAACCCCTTAACAAGTACAAGATTTCTATAAGCCCATTTAGTTTTTTTTTTTTTAATTATTATTTGGCTGAGTTGATACTCTTCAATATAATTTAGTTATCTTATTAGAAAAAAAATCCGAATGACGAAGGAAGAAAACCAGTTGCGTGGGATTCTTAATCAGGTTAATTTGGAAGCTGAATGTATGGTAGTCTGTCTGATCAATTTTTCTTAGCAGTTTCTGGTTTAAAGTTTAATATTTGATGGGATTCCTACTGACTAGTGACTAGTGTTTTTTGAGCAATACAGAGGAACAAGGGAAAGTTATGCAAAGGGTATTTTCCACAAGGAAGATAAAATGTAAGAAGAATTGAAAATGCTTTTAAACACTAGGTTAGAAGCGGCCCACTTTGTGCGATGTGGTGCATACAAAAATTGGCACTTCTAGAGATTTTTGATGCGGTCCTAACTAGATCTTGTTGAAGCTTGAGCTAGATGTCGGCAATGATAGGTGAAATTGCCCTATCAAAGAAAAATATTTGCTTGATTGATTGCCAAGATTGTGGCTAAGGAATCACCTTCCGAAAAAAGCTTGCTACTGCTGCCCTCCATAATGGCAAGATTCACAGCCATCAGAGCCAGGGAGTCTTTTTATTATGGCCGAAATAATAGCTGCACGGCTGCCACAATATTAAAGTTGACCTTAACTGCACCAGAGGGTCGGGGTTGCCAGCAGTTATTTCCCTGATGAGAATTTTTCCAAGCAAAAATGGGCGCTCTAGGCTCTAGCTGTGTATTATGGATGTCAGGGGTAATGTATCAATTGATTCCTTGCAAACCAGATTTGATCTAGGACGACAACTGCAGTGATCTGGGATTCAAAAATGTCTTGGTGGCCGGGGTAAGGCCAGATGCGCTTGAGGTCTTAGGATGGCTTGATCCATGACACCATGGAAGTGCCATGAAAAGCCAAGAAGTCTGCAGTTTACAATCAGGGTTGTTAAAGTCAAGGGAATGTTGCTCATAGCTAGTTTTAGATATTTCTTGTTGCACTCAAACCATATCAATAAGTTTGATTGTTTGAATGAGTCAATGAGATTAGGTAGGGAAAGGTACAGAAATGCTTTTAACAAGAAGTAACGTGTGGATCAAGATTCTCAAGTGTTTTGGAGTAGCTTTAAGGTAAAGTTCATTAAATTCTAATCAATTATTTAATTAAAAATGAATTATCAAAAATTTTTAAGAAAAAGTTATTCTAAAAATTCAACCTTCTAGTCAATTGGGTTCCAAAAACGACGGTGCAGTACCATAATTGATTAGATGCAAGTACTAGGATCAGAATGATAGTACATGTTCTTCTTCCTGGAATTTGGTACACAAGAGGTAGTACAGGGTCAAGCTGGTTCAACAAAATTTGGTGTACTACTTCACATGTACATGTACGACAACAACACCTTTTATATGTAGATTAGAACAAACAAAAACAGAGAGAAGCCCCCCTTGAATGATGAGAAGTAGGTTGAGGCAATCTTGATTATAGTTTGACAGCTAGCTCCATGTCCTAGCTGAGATGGTGACAAATACGAGGTAAGAGTAAATATGGGGGAGAAAGAGAGGGAGGAACAGCCAAGGGACAAACATAGACAGGGAATGGGCAGAGCATGGATGGAGCCATCGACGGTATAGGAACCTGTCGTGGTTCTACTCATGCACTGCCTCTTCCCTGGCTGTGCCTCTCTTCTTTTTTTCCTCCCCCTTTATTTTTTGTTATTGGGTCACCCACATTACACGCATATACTTTTGATTGTTGTCATTTCATATCGGTTAATGTTGTGTGTCGAGTAATTTTTTATGACAATAAGTGTGAAAAGTAGCGTTATTCAAGCATAAATGATCTCAACTAATTGCTTTTTAGTCTTCGAGGTGACTTTATATTACAGGATGAAGCATTTTTTTTCAAACTGGGTGGGACCGTGGGAGGTGAGGAATTACAACTAAAATGACAATAAGAATCATAATTGTTGACCAAGAAAGAGGTACATTCCACTTGGGCAAACCGCCAGAGGCCAAGAGAAGCTCAGAGGAAAAACACAGAGCATGTAAATGATACTTCCATCAGAGACTTCTCTCTTTGCTCAAGCTGTTTTCAGCCACTCTTCTGGGAAAATTTCATCCTTGGACACCGATTCTTCATCCCTGCCTCCTCCTAGTTGGCTAGGAAAATTTATAGAAGCTAAAACTTCTGCACCATAGTGTGAGTAGATGGGGTGCTGTCATATCTTTTTTTTTTTTCAGGGTGCATTCTCATATTTGGCTTTGACAGTAGCAAAAATCCCCTCCTCCTTGTAATTGTTTCCATTCTTGCTTGTGAATAAAGAAAAACTTTCATAATTATTCTGTTTGTAATTCACAAATTTGGTTACCAATTACAATCAGAACAAGTACGATGAATGTTTATAATATATCCTTGGATGGTTATTAATCTAATCCAATTAGTAGCTCTTGCTCGAGCGAAATTGTGACTAATCATGGGATAAAACCTCAAGTTACATTGCTCGAGGGAAGCTACGGCATTTAAATAAAGGCTAATGTTGTAGTTTTGCTTTTAAGGTTGAAACCCTAATACTAACTAAATACATTAAGGCAGGCTTGGCCACTAAAATTCCTAAATTTTTTCTAGGCTTTGCGGAAGAGTTATGAGATCTAATGTTTATAAACGAACGTGCTTTAGATACAAACAATTAATTAATCTGTTTATGAAATCATGGGGTCTTATTAAACGAGAGATGTACTTGTATGGTTAAGGATTACATCATGTATAGTTTGAATTGCTATAATTTCTAGCCTTAACGTGTACTGCATTATTTGTTTATATATACTTTTGTAATGAAATACTCTGTTTAGGTAAGAAAACCTAAACAACATTTTCAATCTCTCACGTCAGCTTCTTCCACGCCATGCTGCAAAAGATGCCCGTTATAAGTCAAACAACTCTCCAATCATTTTACCAAAACGGCCATCAATGCCTGCCGGCAGAGACGAAGAAGAAAAAGAAGGTTTTATACAGAAATGAAAAGGGCTGAAGTATATTATATGAGTCGTTAGAATATAAGTTAAATTTATTTTTTCTTCTTTATCGGCTTAAGTTTTTTAAATAAGTGGTGATTTAACATGATATCAAAGTTAAAAGTCATAAGTTTTTTGTCTTTGTTATTGGATTTCACTAATTAAGCAGCAGTTTGAACCTACACATTAAGAGGAGCGTTAGAATATAAATTAATTAATTAAATTTATCTCTTCTTATCGGCTTAATCTTTTGGGACAAAATGGTGATTCAACATGAGTGTACCTGAATTCAATAAATTGATTGAAAAGATTGAATCTGTTCATGGGTTGATATGTAAGGATACCTGGGACTCGTGTAAGATTTCTGGAAGCTTGCATCATGTGGATTAATGGAGGAGTTGTGTGGGTCGAAAGGCAGGTTTTTGTTTGCAGGAACAGCCGTTTAAGGAGAAACATGTTATGCAACAGGATTCGATTCTTGGGAACTTGGAACAATCTAGGGTGTTTAAGGATGATGCTGGGAAGTAGAGTTTTGAGAATAGCAATTGTTTGGCAAGTGAATGAAATACATATATGCTCGCAATTTCGCATCCATTTTTACAGCTGAAATTGGTTGTGGACACCATTATCGCAAATATTTGCATCATCGAGTTCTTTCGCATTCATGACCTTTATATCTGGGGCCATATTTATGGTTTGCGGGTGAAGAGGGGCCAAGCACAGGTATGTGATTTGAGTCAAATTGATGAACAAAGCTATAAACCCCATTTCTGCCATTTACAGAGTGGAAGCTCAGTCTTCCTGGGCTTGCTTGCAATTTCACAGGCAACCTCCTTCCGTGTTATAGAAAAGAGATTGATTGATTATCTTTGCAATAAACGGATAAAATTTAAACTGATACACTAACCCATAAACAGCAGCTTTGTTCAGGCTGGACATGTTCTTGTATACAAATCAATCTGCTTCAGTGGGATAGCCCCATGGCTGGCCATGTATTCACATGGGACATGTTCTTGAAGACAAATCAATCTGCTTCAGTTGATAGCCCCATTGGTTCCAGAGATTAGCTTATGTCCAATCGAACAAGCAAGCTGAAATCAAAGAATTACAAAATGAATGAAAATCATTTCATTTTTTTCTAATATAGCTCTACCGGGAACTAGGCCAGGTATGCAGGCCTCAATCTACCCTATGCAAATTTTTCAGCAACGTGTAAGACCCACATTGTAATGATCCAAGATAAGCATTAGCCATACCTACTCCATCACTCTGAAAGCATTAGTCATTTTGAAGTGATAATGCAGATGTAAATAGCGTTTTTCTTAAGTTATTACATACATGACAACCGATATCCACATTCTGTATCCAGCAGCATTCGACATACTCATTTCACATGACTGCATAATATGATGAAACAAATGGAGCCATTTACACATCATTTTGATGGCCAAATACTCTTTCCACTTTTCCAAATTTTACACCTCATGGATCTGAAACCTCATCTTATTGAGCATATGATGAATGGCAAACAACTTACTGAGAGCTAATTTTTGAAAAATGAACATTTTGATAGAGGCATCATTTACTTCTTGGTACAGCTTCAACAGTCCAACCATAGGACTCATCGCGCTTCCGGATTGAACAAAAATTTCTACAATCCTACTATCCAGACCAGCAAACCAGAGAATTTAGATGAAACATTCAAATAGTTATAGGGCAGAGTTCCGGATGCTATTACATAGAATTCTGATTTTTTATTTTTTTTAATATCTAATTTAGGGATATTTAATGATCCATGTTTATTAAACACAGATAGTTATGCCCTCTATCTGTTTTGTATGTAAAATGATATCTTTAAAGCATTTCGTTTTGCTTAATGTTATGCATTTTTTGAGGAGAAATTAATGCTTGATGCTTATTCTATTGCAAGAGATGCATATGGTATTTACTGATGAGTGGGAGACCAAACAGCATGCAACAGAGGCAGTCAGCACACCGAAAAGACAAAAGGCATATACTTTTATCTGCATTTTGGCCCCAGATGACGCAGGAGAGAAAAGCAGGACGAACTGTAGCCTGATAATTTTACTTTGCCTTCTTTTTTTTGGTTGAATCTCGAATGTTTAGACCATAATAGGACTGGATGAATTCAAGAGATTTTGAACAAATCTTCAAGCATAGATGACAGTTACTACAAAACTCTATATACAGATTTTATTGTATGATTATCTTCCCCTTCTGCGGATGAAGAATGCAGCTTCAAAACTTCAATTTAGTGCTACTGCGCATATGCTGAGAAGGTGACAGATTGGGGACCAAAGAAAAGAAGGGAACAAATTCCTTGAATACGAAAGTGAAACTGGTGTATATCTTTTTTTTTTCCTTCAAATCTTAATGAGATTGGAACAGTGATAAAGACATACATAAAAGAAAAACAAAAAACTTGAACATGCAAAGCAAATCTAAACTAAACCAACGGAGAGAGGGAGATTAAAGCTATTGAGCTGCAACAAGAGAGAATTGCATACTTGTTATCTTCATCAGTCCAGCATATGGATTGCGTGCAATCAACTTGAACACAAGGCTGAGCTTCCCCCAGTTTATGGTCAAGCTTACCAGATTCTATAACCTGCAAATCCTCCAAAAGGATCACATAATGTTTCTGCACATCTTCTGCACTCTTCTTGCCTCCAACCATGGCTGCAACGACTTCCCACCGATCTGGGTCTTGTTCATCAACCACTGCCAAAGCCAGCTCAAACAACTTGTTCTCCTCCCAGCTCCACCCACACAAAACCTTGGGAAAATCATCCATGTTACAAAAGTAGCTCTAGACCTCACCCTTTTAGTCAGTTGGATTCTTTGAGAAAAGTAGGGAAACCCCAATAATTCAGTTACATTTTAGTATTCATCGAAAACAAAAACATGGGATGAGAAGAATCTCCTGACCAGATTCTAACACCCCTGAGTCTTTGGAGGGGGGTGTCAGATGTCTGTTCTGAGCTGCAAATCTTCTACTTATGTTTGTCTTTATTAAGGATGAGTTTGTGTCGGAGACAACAGGCCCTCCTTAGCTCAGATCTAAAACAAACATCAGCAATGAAATATATATATATATATATATATATATATATATAAAATAATCTTAACCTCTTTATATGGTACTATTATTATTATATCAATTTGATCCCCTTGGCCTAAAACTGGAAACCAATGATCAAAAACAGACAAAACCCAACACTTCATTAACCATTTCTTGCAAGGCCAATGAAATATATATATATATATATATATATATATATATATAAAATAATCTTAACCTCTTTATATGGTACTATTATTATATCAATTTGATCCCCTTGGCCTAAAACTGGAAACCAATGATCAAAATCAGACAAAACCCAACACTTCATTAACCATTTCTTGCAAGGCCAAGAATCTCTTTTTCTTGTTTCCTTTTTTTCTTTTTCTTTGTTTGCCAAATCAAATGCAAATTTTATTTTATTTTTCAAGGCTAGAATTTTATCGACCCAATAATAGAAAGAAAGGAAGGGACAGATTTCAACCATTGCCAGTGGATTATCTTTCAAAGTTTTTACCGTGTAAGAAAAGAAAGAGACTTGTGTGGGTGGTATTACATATAATGCCTGATCTTTTTGATAGATTTCCAAGCCATCACAATTAACAATGGCGTCAATATCAAGGACTTTTTAGGGTAGAAAGATGAACCAAAGGCACAAAAGAGATAAAGGGATATATTTCTTTATTTATGAATTTTCTTGATTGGACATGGTCATGAGTGAAAAATAAGGCAGCCCCACTTTCTGGTTTGCCTTGTATGAAGGTTCTTATTAGGGTGAGGTGGCTTTTTTGTCATATGTCTTTAAATGTCTCCTTCAATCCGGACAGTACTCTATTAAGGGATTGCCATCCGAGTAATAACATAAGTAGGGTTAAAGTCATCTTAAATGTGATGTGATATTTAAAATTATGTTTAATTTAAAATAGTTATTATTAAATTTTAATATTTTAATAATTTCAAATACAACATCATATTTAGAATAATTTTAAGAAGACTATAGTACTCTTTTTTTGAAAATCAACATATCTCATTCATTAAAGATCGAAGAAGTCTTCTTACAATACATTGAAGTATCCGTAGAAAAATATGAAGATAAACGTCTACTGAGGCGATATTCTGATCACACTCTCAAACTATATCCGCTAACCTATGACTAATTAACAAATGAAATACAATCTGTCTGGATAGAATCAACTAACGACAGGTAGAAGAATTATTAATACAACAATGTTTGGGCCTCAAAGTAACACTATTCTTAATGAGGTTGAGAACCCAGCCAATACTTATTTCTTGACACTGAGGGCTGGAACTGTGCCAACACTTGTCCTCCTCGACCAGAAAGCCAGGATAACATCCACAACCTAAAGATCTGGACCAAGCATCACACCCCAAAGCAAGTTGATCGAGACAAGACTTATTACAAGCAAAACAATAAAATACAGAAATAAAACCGATCACGTGCAAAGTAAACCCCACACTGATGGGCGAGTTAAAAGCTCTCGCAATGCGGTGGAGCCGAAAAAAGGCCCAAGGATGAAATGCAGCAAAACAGACGCAGGAAGATCGGCAGAATGTAAAAATAACAAAACACAAAACAAACAGAAAAAGCAATACAAAAATACTAAAGCAAATACAAGGAAACCCAGCAAAACAAAAAATAAACAAAGGAAACAAAATATAGAAACCAAATAAAACATAAAATAAAAAGCTCAAGTAAATAATCCTCCTCCCCAAGAAAAACAAAAACCTACGACTATAGTACTCTTTATATCATTACTATATCCATCGTATCTATCATTTATATAATCTATGGCTTTAATTCTTGTATTATATATACTTCTGGAAAATATTAGCCTAATTTAGCAAAAAAATTTGAAAATTGTTTTCACTTTTTCAAGTACTAAAATCTCTTTGATGATTCAAATTATTTTCACACCAAATATTATTTTCGCTAGCCCTATAAGAAAAATAGGTGAAATAATAATAATAATCTCATCTGACTAGCCTGGATATATGTTAGAATTTAGAATTATAGCTCAACAACGCATAAATTATTTAATTTTAAAAAATCAATCAAAATCTCTTTGTTCTACGGGGATGGTAAAAGTGGATAGAAAATACTTTTTAAAAGGATTAATGAAAGTAAATAGATTTTTTTTTTTTAAAAAAGGAGAGAGAGAGTGAGATCTACATGTTTTAGAAAAGCATATAACTAAAATAAAAAATAATACGATTCTTTAAATAAAATTTGTTGAGTGTGATGTGAATACTTTTACCCATTATTACTACATGTTTCAAAGCATCTCTAAGAGGTAACTCAATCAGTTAGGATCACGCCTAATAAAGCAAAGATTACTAATTCGAATCTTCTTTTCTCCTTTTTTGTGGACATGTTAAAAAAAAAAAAAAAACATGTTTCAAAGCAAACCACAATTTATTTATTTTTCTAAATGGAGGTTGGCATGGTGGCCACCGGATCCATGATGGTGACAGCCACCGCAATAACCATTGATCTATCTTATAGTCACTCCGAGCAGAGATGGAGGCAAAAATTAGTGTGAGTATGGACTAAGGGCCAAATTTTTTTTTACCCCCCTCCCACAAAAATTCCTTCATCCTTGACTTTGGGGTTGCTACGTTACCGTCTAGCAACGATGTGATGGCTATCAAAATGGACTGGGGTCCACAAGGAGATCACCATCGTGATAGTTGTTGCTAGCCAATTACAATTGTTGGGACTAATGGTCTGTTTGGAATTCCGGTTTCAATAAGTATAATTTTAAAAATTGATTTTTGAAATCACTATTTTTTAAAATTACAAAGGAATTTGGTAAATCATGTTAAAATGTTTTTTTTTTCTTTTTAAATCAAATATTTGTTATGCAAAATTGTAATTTTAGATTAAGTTTGAGCACTCCTATATTGCTTATAAAAATCACATTTTGTTTTCCCTATTTTAGATCAAGTGCTTTTTAAATCGCAATGTCAAACACCTTACGTTTTGCATCAATATCTTTTAAAAATACAAATTATTCTTGTGAAATCGTAATCCCAAACGCACCCTAATTCTAGCAATTTTTTTTCTTTGTTTTTTTAAAAAAATACTCAATTTGATGTGATTATAATTAGAAGGATTGTCAACGATCATAATGGCACTACTCCTTTGTTCTTTGTCTTATTTCGTATGTTAGGAAGATAGATGGAAATTGTAAGAAAAAGTGGCAACATATTTTCTACGCCAACTTTGTGCTCACCCACCCTACACAATCCCATCCCATGGCCGGCTCTCTCTTGTCCCCACACCCGCCTTTATTGAAGCAGCTGCTTAAGTCTTATATTGTTAGAAGATTAGACTACAAATCATGATTATATATATATATATATATATTATGTTCAATTGGAAGATAACACAATCATGATGCTTTATTATCTTCTTTCTTGTATAATGTGGATGTGGGGTGGGGCATATTCACCTGCTTTCGGATGACGATGGGAAGAAGCTGATTGGTGCTTTGTCTTCAACCCAAGGGATAAGGATTGGTGATAACCCAAGCCTCACGGCATCAAATACCCACATCTCAACTTCAAACACCTTATAAATGCCTGCCTCCACCCATTTAACTCCCCAAACCAACCCTTTTCATTGCTTCGGAATTAGGTTTACTTGTTCGGACAGATATAAATTCAAATGTTTGTATATTTTATATGAAATGTCCGTATTGCATGTAATACAAGTATTTTATTGTATCCTATAGCTACCTACATATGCGGAATTAGGGGTGGGCTATAGACTATTGAGGGGGAAAATGTCCCCACCCCCCCTAAAAACATGGACAAAATAAATAAGATTCTATAAATAAATTATCCCCCCCAAAAGTGATCGACTTTCAAAAGTATTTTGACTAATAAATGGAATTTTATAAAGAGAATGATTTGGATTCTAGAATAATGTGTGATAATAATGAATTTTGTCCAGCTATGTGATGACCTAAATGGGCTTCTTGCAAAACTAAGAAAAAAACTACGAGGGTGGTGTCAGCAAGGGAGCTTTCAACGGTCAAGTCAATTATTTTTTCATAAAAAAGAAAAAATGGAGTGGTGATCATTCTTCTTCTGAAGAAGAAGACAGTGCCTTAGTTTTTAGAGAATAGTTGTCTTTCTATTTGAGGCTCCTAAGGGCTTTTACAGAGAATGGACTCTTGTTTAAATTGAGCCTTAGGCCATCAATTAACAAAAAGAGAGAATGGACTCTTTTATTTCGTTTTCTGTTTATCATTTTTTCATTCTTTTGGTTCTGGACTTTGGGTACTTTGGGTTGAGGATGTTACTTAGTTTGTCACCTGACCTTTGAGTCAAGGAGGAGTAGAACTCCTGACCTTCGGGTCGAGGTCGAGGAGTAGATCAACTCCTCATTATGTCTATTAAAATTAAAATTACACTTCCGATTATCTACTAATATCTTCATTATGTCATCGTTGAATTACTAATAGCAATTGGCTCAAGAAGAAACGTCTCACTGACTCCTCAAAAGGCCAATAAGTGGTGGCATAACAATGGCGATAAACCTGTACTTGTAGCATGATATGAGATCTAGTTCATAATATATCGATGGCCAGTTTAAAGTGGTCAAACCATCAGAATGTTCATTTAAAATGAACAGCTCAAATCAAATCTATTGCATCGGATCCAAATCCTGTAGCATCCATTTAAGATGATGACACAACACTATCATACCTTTAAAAGATTAGAATACACAATCATTGTCAGTCCATTAAGAAATGGAAAAAGCAGTTTTCAATTGAATAAGTAGCAAAAAAAAAAAGGGTTATACATGTCCACATACAAAAATTATAGCATAAAGTACACTTGTTATGACGCTAAACAGTGATAAAAATTGTAAAACAATAGAGAATCAGCACCAATGGAAACAGCGAGGACTACTATCAATCAACTAGTATCAATGGAAGAACTGAAAGATGCAATTGCATCCATTTCCTGCTGCAAAAGAAGAGCATCTATGAAGACATCCAGATTTCCTCCCTGCATCACATCATCTATTGCATGATGAGTGATGCCAACACGATGATCAGTGACACGCCCTTGTGGAAAGTTGTATGTACGGATCCGTTCAGATCTGTCACCACTACCAATCTGTTCAAGTGACAAGTTCTATATCAATCTCAAAGTAAAATTTTTTCCCAAAAAAAAAAAAGAAAGAAAGAAAGAAATAAGGAAAATAAATAAGTAATTGGTTCCAAGGAGAGGATAAAGGAGAGATTCAAACTAGTGACCTCCACTTTATAAAGTGTGGTCTCTAGCTGATTAAACTACTCTTTGAGTTCTTAAATTAAACGGTAAACCGTTAAAGATAATCAATATCCATTTCATACCCTCTTGTACCTGTTCTGATCGAAGTTTTGACCGACTGATCTGAATTCTAGACCTTTCTATTTCATATAGCTTTGCACACAGCACCTTAAGCGCTTTGGCCTTGTTCTGCAAGAGAGAGAGAGAAAGTATGGGGAAAGCTGTGTTAAGAGCATAGTCCTCACAATTGTGTACCACATAAAAACAAAAAGAGATACAACAATAAAATGTCAGGTGAAAAAACATTATCCAACTAAGGCCAACGCAAATTACTATATGCTTTGATAGAAGACTTTCCTTTCCAGTGATAAATTCATTACTCACATAGAATTCATAGATAGATAATAAGGGAAATGGTGTCAAATCTAGCGAATCTGCACTATTGTTTAAATGACAATGGTTTACAGATTATGGAAGAAAGGCTAGTTCTGTGCCAAAGCTTGCAGGGCAGTAAGAATGCAAAACAGTTACAGAAGTTTAGAAAATAGTACCATATGTTGAGATCGCTCATCTTGTATGGCCACTGTCATCCCAGTTGGAATATGAGTTATTCTAACAGCACTATTGGTGGTATTTGCATGCTGCCCGCCAGAACCACCAGATCTATATGTATCAATTCTCAAGTCTTCATTCCTCAACTGGACATCTACCTGCAGAAGACCCCAAATATGTACGATAAATGAAAGAACATTCCCCTAGTATGAAAATACAAACCTCAGTGACAGAACTATCAATCAGATACTCATACTTCCATGTTATTTCACTATTGACAAACAACATATGCAATAAGTCATTTGTAATGAAAAACACTGAAAGTTAATAGGGTGTTCCATCTGCAAACCAAACACAACTCTCACACGTGTTGGATCCCATAGTCATTCAGATAGCATGTCATACAAAGTCAACTGCAAAAGTTAGCACCTCATCAGCCTGAGGAAGGATGGCTACAGAAACAGCACTGGTGTGAACACGTCCAGACTTCTCTGTCACTGGAACTCGCTGCAAAAAGGAAAATGTCAGTAGTTGGCATTGGTACCTGTATCATAATTGTTGGTTGGCAGGTTGTAATTATTCATGAAACCTGAACTCTGTGAACTCCACTCTCAAATTTAAGTTTCCCAAAAACACCAACTCCTGAGATTGCTGCACTCGCTTCCTGAAATGGAGAACCGAGTCAAAACGAGGAGTCATCAAGACAAAATGAATTCATTTGTAATATGGAAAAACTTTTTGATAAATAAATAAAAAGTTTTTCCATATTACAAATGAATTCATTTTGTAAGATCATCTATTTGTGGTAAGTCACATGAATAAAAAATTAACTAGCATTTATCGAAGGAGGGCTCTTGAAAATGTCAAACTTTACATTTGACGGACGACAGAACACAAACCTTGTATCCTCTAAGATCAGACTCTGCTATATCCACAATTTCAAATTTCCAACCTTTCTTCTGTGAATATCTTTCATACCTGTCATAATTAACACAATTTATTGTCTTAACTGAGAAACTGTAAAATAATGTACAACTTTTGATGCTAAACCAGTTGTAGTAACCTACATTTTAAATACATCCATTGCAAACAAAGAAGCCTCTTCCCCTCCGGTTCCTGATTAAAGGTTCCATCCATCATCAAAAGACAACAAAAGGAAAATAAATGCCTAAAAAAAATTAGAACACATTGACACCAAGGAAGTTGGTCTCAACAAAACTGGTACTTAGATGTCAATCTTTACCGGGTATTTGTTACCTGCTCTCACCTCCAAGATAGAGTCCCTCTCATCAGCATCATCCTTTGGAAGTAAAGACTTGAGCAGCAAACTCTGCAGCCTTTTCTCTTCTTCAATAGCTTGACTTAATTCCTCAGTTGCCATATCGAGCATATCTTTGTCTTCCGGACATTCAGACATCAGTGACTTCAACCCATCAATCTCCTGCAGAAATGAAAAGACAACCATCAAATTACCACCCGGCCTCATTAATTAATTGGCCATGCAAGAACCATCAAAATAAAGAACATACGTACAAATAAACTGACTTAGATTATCCGTGATGGCTTGACTGCTTTTACTTTTTCAATTACAACACAAGTATGAAAACCATCACAAGCTGGAAATTTTTAAGCAAAGAAAGTTTAGACTGAATAATGCGGACCAAACCTTATTGGGCTTGGTTGTTAGTTGGTGTTTTGCTATCCCCCAGATCAAAGTTTCAAAGGTGGGTGAAGGAAAAAAGAAAAGGCAAATGAAATATTGAGGGCATGATTTTTGCTTGGTAGCTCTAACAGTTGAAAGAAGAAACAAGAAGATGGGGAACATGATGGACCTCAAAGCCAGTCACTTCTCGCCCACAATTCAATTTGATTTGCTATGTCTACTACATAATCAAACAATCCGTATATCTTTGGAACCACCGACGCAGCACACGGAAAGGCTACTAGAATGTGCACAAATTCACTTAAAACCCCATGAAAAACAAACAAAGTCATAAACGCCCGCACTACCACCTATTTCACACATTCATCATCAGGAAGAACCAACCAATACTTGCAACAGAAAACCAAAAAAAAAAGATAAAACGACGACATTTAGAGAGAGAGAGAGTAGAAGTGTCACCTTCTGCTTGGTCCTCAAGTGCGATATAAGGTCCATACACCCACTGAGCTTCCTCAGCTCCTTATTGGCCCTGGCATACTCCGCCGGTGACGCTTCTGGCTGTCTTCATTCAACATCAACAACTCACCCACCATTTCTTTCTCGTTGTATTTTCATCAAACATATAAGCAACGCTTATTATTAATAAATAAATAAATAAAAGTATTACCTGGTTGATGAGATTGTGTAGACTAGCACTCCTATGTTCTATAGCCGACAGCCTTCGTTCCATGATTCTGACGAGGTCGGGCGACAGCTGAGGTTGGTGCACTTCTGTCATTTTTCAAGATTGTTCTCAAGTCTCAACCTCACAAATATAAATTTCTTTTATTTTTCTTTTTTCAAAAAACACAGAGAGAGAGAGAGAGAGAGAGAGAGAGAGAAAGCTTCACCAGTTGAGTAAGAGCGAAAATGTCTGGCAATCGAAGTGGAGAATTCTAATTGCTTCAGAGCCCTCACCAGATTGCGCCACCTCATTCTTAATCGGCTGAGGAGGAGGCCGATGTGGTTTTACGCTCTGAAACTGCTTCTTCTTCTTCTTCTTCCTCCTCTTCTTCTTTCTTCCTTCGTATTCTTTTCTTTTCTTTCCTTGATGAGTTAAAAGCGCCAGGTCGGGCCAGCTATGTAAACCCGTTAGGTTGAGGTGATCTTCCAAAGGCGGGCCTATTAGGATTTGGGCCGAACAGAAGGCCCACTACAGAAACTCTCCTCTATTTTTAGAAAAAGAATTTTTTTTTTAAAAAAATGAATAAACTTATTCATTTTTTTTTCTTCTGGTATTCACCGAATATCAAGTTCTAGAACTTAATTTTTTTTTTCCACTTAAATTCAAATGGTATATTTTAACATTACTATAACATATTGTTGGGAGAAACACTAAAGGGAGTCAAACAAAGTAAATTAATATACATATTAGGACACCACTTCTAGTCTAAAAGCATATACTAATGGACTTGGGTTCACTTAGATATATTAACCACTCTTATTTTTTGCACTTTCTCAATGTAGGACACAAACCTCACAAATGCATGTACAACAAATCTTTCCTTACTTGTGAGCCTTTAATTTTCACATTGATCTCAATGTGAGACACAAACCTCACAAGTGCATGGACAACAAATCTTCTCTCACTTGTATAACTGTAGTGACCCAAATTATTAACTAAGCGTAAGTAGCTTAGTTGGGGGAGTTAATTTGAATGTTGGGTCATTAAGGACACTAGAGGGCGATTTGAACTTTTGGGCGGACGAACGCTACTGTCTGTAGTGCAGATATATAGTGGGGACCACCGGACGTACACTCTGCAAACCGTACAGGCGGATGTACGTGGGACTACCAGACGTATGCTACTTTTTGGAATACCCTATAATTAATACCTGGACATACGAAGCAGCCTTTGGACCGCTAGGCAAGAACCACCAGACGTACGCCCCTTTGGTCGAACATCTGCTACTTTGTCAAGGAAGTTGTTGGCAGCCCTCTCCTATAAATACTTCATACCCCTCTTCATTCCTCACAGTTTTCAGACGCCCCTAGGCTACCAGTGTGAGTTTCCAAAGTGTTTGTGAGTGTTTCATGAATGTGTGTGTGTGTGGCATTTGGGTGTTTTAGAATGTTCGTGAGGCGAAACTCTTGCGGTTTTGTTTCAATGAGATAAGCGTTCGACTCATAGCTTTTTAAATACGTCGTTATACTGCTTGTTTTATATTAATTGTAGTTGCTAGTTTAATTAGCTTTGAATCTCGTTTGGGTTAGCATTTTTGTTAGCTTAGCATTGTTACGTTGCATGGAAGTTGTAATCTAGATCAGGAGGCTTTAAGGTGTTTTTAGTAACCTAGGAATCGAAGAATAGGCGGACAATGGAGAGAAAATGAGGTTCTTCCTGAATACCCACATAGCAAATGTACGGTATCGTGCCGAACGTACGGGCCGTCGTGACACGGTGGACGTATGGCCCCAAGCTCGGACGTACGATCAGTGTGTAACAGGAAAACCTTATTTTTAGCAATCGTCCCATAGCTTCTGTTTTCATTACTTTAGAGTTGTTTTAGTAGAATTATGACTAATAGAAGGTTTTCAACAGATTTGGAGAACCCAGATCTTTCAGAGTATTCGGAGACGCTGTTCGATCCAGGTGAGTTTTAACTCACATAATGCTCATTTCTATTTTCCATGCACTGCACATCTATTTTGTGTATCGAGAAAACATGCATATTTTATAACTCTCACAATTTATACTTATTGCACATGCACTATGACATTTTGAGAAAAACGTTGTGTTGAACATGTTAACCAAGTGAGATTTGTAAAATGATATGCATTTAAAATACAAACAAGATAATTTACATTGTATGACATGGTATACTGGTACGTGTGATACGTGTGGTAGTAATGGCCATGGGCTTACTATACATATTAGCTTTATGGTCAAATGTGTGTATTATATGAGGCTTTGGATCCATTAGTTTTGTGATCACGGTGTAACCATTCCCAATGGTTCGGTTACTATAAGATGAACGTCATTAATTGGTGTGGGCCACTCGAGGTCGAACTCAATCGTGCCACTAATGTTACGTACAGTATGTTGTGTAATGGCTAGGACATTTGCATTGTACTATAGGTCCTTCATGACAGCATTAACCCTACTGAGAATTGGTAATATCTCGAGTAGACCATACTGTTGAACTATGTCTGTTGTTTACCTCATATGCATATATATATATCACATATAATGTAAGCTGTCATGATGAAACTACTTTTTTTTATTAAACATCTGAGTTCATTTTTAAACTGGCATAGGTATTATCTGCGTTAAAAATCACAAAGTCTTAGACTTACCTTTTTCCTTTATATTTCATCTCCCATTACGATTATTATATGGTTTAGCCACTTTAGAAGAGGATGCCGTCGGAGCAGACTTGGGTGCTAGCTCAGGACTTGATCTGTGTAATCTTTGAAGACATGGACCCTATTTGGTTGCGTTCGATGTGAGACTAGAGGATCTACTGGTTCTGACATGATAGAGATCCTTATATCATTAGCTCTACTTGAGCTTAAGTCTAGGCTTTGATCTGCTGATCTTTTATGAACTATATTGATATTTTATTATTCTGGATAGTATCTAATTTCTTGATGATGGTCTGATGACCAGTACATTTGATGACTATTTATGATATTATGATGACGTAATACTTTATCTCTGGTATTGCTGTGTGATGTTTCATTTATTGTTTATTCATCCCATAGTCTTAGTGAAGTCTTCCGCTGCGGTTTTCTCGTTACGACGATAAAAGTGAATTCCCAGAGGTCTTGTTCTGCGAGAGACAAGGCTGGGATGGTGCGCCGTGGGATCAATTACTAGTTAATTGATTTTCCTATCGGGCGAGATGTCATAGTAACGCCCCCAAAATCAACCTTGGGTAATTTGGTGGAGTCACTAGCAATTACACCATTTATGTCAACTTGTGACTAAACGAGAAATTGCCCGTCTAGCATTATCAAAGTAAATGCAATGGAAGGTGAATAAATCTAAATTACTATAATTCATTAAGTAAGAACGTAAAGCAACTAAGCAATAATAATGACAAACATGTAATAATGGGCAAGTCCTAAACCACACAGATAGTAGCAGTCATGCTACTCCTAGAGTGTTGAGTCAAGTTTCCTATAAAATAGTAACAATGTAAGTCTAACGACTTAGTAAGTAAACCTTACAACATGGGTATGACATGAGCCCAATTTAGCGGAAATAAACATGTAGTTTTTGAGTAAGATTAATACACCATTCATTAGAGTTTTAGGGTTTTCAAAGATTACAATGTACTACTAATGACAATTACCTAAGTACTTTTAATGCAAAAGAATAGTGCTAATTATAGGTCATAACTATTATATATGGTATACCGATATATTACTTATTCTCATTAGGGTTGACGCTATCTTAAGGGACTTGTAGTACAATGTGGGAGCCCTATCCATTACACGCTACCGTATATAACACTAACGGCACGATCAAGTCTAACCTCGAGTGGCCTACACCACTAATGATATCCGTCCTGTAGTGACTGCCCTTAAAGGCTACACCAGCCACGAACAATTATTGGATTCAAGGCCCATATAATACAACACACGTTTGACCATATTATCAAGTGAA
The DNA here is from genome assembly GCA_013348765.1 of Carpinus viminea. Lineage (NCBI taxonomy): Eukaryota > Viridiplantae > Streptophyta > Magnoliopsida > Fagales > Betulaceae > Carpinus > Carpinus viminea. The sequence goes on along the minus strand of CP054669.1, from coordinate 7,127,705 downwards.
TATAGTATGCCCATGGCCGTTCATACCGCACGTACCGGCATACCATGTCATACGATGCATCTTATCAACCAATTCATAATGCAGTTTACTAAGTAATTATAAAAATAGGCATACTCATATCATATTCACGGTCAGTCAACTAACATAGGCCACGTTTTTAAGTAAAATGGTTGTAAAGGTTCACTTACTTCGCGCACTAAGCGAATCTTGTGACAAAGCTAAATCCTGTTATAACAGAATACAACACGCCGTTATACTAAGTCATGTTTAATCGTAAGGTGGCTAAACTAAACTGTGCACGATCGAAGCTTAAACTAGTGCTCTACTTCGTGACTGTATGTCCAGCCTCAATGGCATACATCCGCTTAGTGAGTTAAGTACATCTTTAAGTTTTCAAACATCACTTGATTCCTATAACATTTCTAAACCTTTAAGCCTCTTCTAAGCTAACAAATGAGCACATGCAACGTAAGAAATCTCAACACAATGAAACTTTAAGAAATCTTTTGAAAACATTAACACTTTTAAGAAAATGTTTAATGAACACTTTAGAAAACTCATCAAGGTATAAGTTAAAAGGTAAAACAGTGCTGGAATGTAAAAAAAGATAGAGTTTACCCCGAAGCTAAGCACATATATGATCTCCCCTTCTTGGAATCTCCTTTTTAAAGCTCACACTCACCAAACAACACTCAACAAACAAGGATACAATTCTGGCAGCCTAAGAGCGTGCCAGAGAACTGGAATGGGGTGAGAATGAAGGGTAGGGCGAGGGGTATTTATAGTTGAAGGCTGCTACCAAATTTCTGAAAAAGCAGTGGATGTTTGCCAACTCTAGCGTACATTTGATACTATTTGTATAGTGGATAAAAGGGTGTCTCATACGTCCATGTATTAACTAGAGGTATTCCAAAAAGTAGTGTACGTCTGTGTGGTCCCACATACGTCCGATGTACTATTTACAGAACTTACGTCAGTGGTTCCCACGCATATGTCCGCACTAAAAACAGTGGTGGACATTTGCTTGACCTAGCATACGTCCACCCTTAGAAGATTAGTGTTGCTTCTATTTTCTAAGGGATTAAGGTCTTGTTGGGTTATCACTAAGGGCATAGGTCTTTGTTAAAACAATTCTATTGAAAAACCTTGTTAACCGCTTGTGTGAAAAGGTTTTTGAATAATAAAAATGGTTATTTTTATCGGGGTATTACAACTTGTGAATCTTTTCCACATTGAGCAAACTCACATAAGAGTGTCACGCGTACTCTAAGAGAGTCAAACCAAACGTGTCAAACCGTAAGACACTTATATCCTGCTGCTCTAATACCAATTGTTGGGGAGTTAAACAAGAGTAAATTAATAGGAAAATATTAAAGGCACAACAAAAAACCAACTTAAGTCCAACTTCTCTTGTACATGGCAAACCTCTCTCCTACACCCTCTCTCTCCTCCGGCGCTCACCTTCTCTCCTCCGGTGAGTTCTTTGGCCATCAGTGTCTATCAAAATCTAAAGAGTAAAGTGTGTAGGGTTTCAATTTTTCTCCCAAAATCTTTTCCTCCCTTATGTTCTTCCTACGCTTCTCCCCCCACCCAACTGGGCCAACACCTTTTGCCTTCGCCACTTTCAACCACTGCTACCACCGAACGTATCGGATGCCCACCCACGGTAACAAGATCGGAGACAACCACCCTTTGTATTAGTGACACCTACCCACCACGATGACAAATCTGCTAATCCAGAGATGCCCACCAACCTTGGTACTAGATTTGTCGTAGATTCCTTTGGAGTTTTCGTCTAAGGTCTTCATTCTATCTGCAAAACCACCCCTGATTGTGTCTTCTATTTCAACAATCAGTCTTTGGTTAGTTCTTTCAAAAAGATAAACTTTATACATGATTTGATCTAAGTTGCTTTTCTCAACTATTTTTGGAAAATTTTAGTATCTTTGATTTTCGGTTGTTGGTTGAGAATGAGTATACTTCTTGAAAATTTTTCTTGGCTTATTTTCTGGTACCCACCGAATGTGGTGTTGTGTGAGCTCTTTTTTTTTTTTTTTGTAGATTGGTTCGATGGAGCGCCACCCACCACGACGACGACACGAAGGCCAACGCCAATCATCCGGCCGATCCATACCCAAGATTTGCTATTAGCAAGATCAAGAAGCAAAATGATGCAGTAGCTGGGACAAACATTTTATTTTATTTTATTATTTTTTTTTTTATGTAATTGATTGGTTTAGCTAGATGTTGGGGAGAAAATCTAGTGCTTTGTTCTTTATGGAACTTGCCTGAAGATATACTCTGTTGAGGCATGATGCTGGAGTAGTTTCTTGTAGTTCTGTTCTTGGTTTTATTGGTTGAGTTGTAATTGTTTGTTGTTATAGCAGTTAGCCTATTTGCTGTTTTTTTGCTGCAGTAGTCTTTAGTGCTTAGTTTGGTGTTTGCAACTTGTTTTGGGATGCTTGTTTAGGCCTCTATGAGGTGTTGGTTCAGCCACTTTTTTAGGCTTGTAGTGGGGTTGATTTGTACTCTTTTGAGTTTGGTTTATAAAGCTTCTTATTCATCCAAAGAAAAAAAACGAAAAGAAAAAATTGCCCCATAATATTTTAAACCTAACAATTTTTACATTTTTTGTTTCAAGCTCATTAGTTGTTGTATTTCATCTATTCTGACCATATGATTGCACAATTTCGGGTCAAAATGGACAAAAACCTAAATGAGTAATACAAGCATTTTGAACAAGTGCACATCAACAAGTGACAAACCTAAATGAGTAATAAGGAGAGTGTAGGCCTTATAGCGCAAGTGCACATCAACACCAATTTTCACCAATTATGTGAAGACTTTTTGTTATGTATAAACACGTGGTCGGCCTCTTTCTCCAATAACGTTATCCTCCCTAATCGCCTGTGCAACATCTAGTATAGCTTCCCTTGTACTTTCAAACTCTTTCAAAAACATCTTCTTTCTTTTGGTAAATATTTCTCTCAAAATCATCCATTGGTGCCTTCCATTTCTTGCCTTTCAATGATATAGTAGATTGAGAAGGTGGTAACTAATCAGAACCATCATTGATACCATTCAAGTCCTCCATATTAGGAAAAAAAAAGATGTCCTCCAGATTAAGAGTAATTTCATTCTGTGACATCACTTGATTGATCTCATCAAATAAACCTTCATTTCCTGAAGTGTTACAATGGTGTGCATCCATCTTTAAACCCTTTGCATTTTCCCTTCTTAAGACAAAGGTAAGTAAAGTAACGTAAGCGACTATTTTTTTTTTTCATCAATTTCGATATTTCCCGCAAGTTTCTGCAAACATCAGGAAATTCATCCCACCAAATCAACCCAACAACAGACAACCAAATCAACCAAGCAACAAGCAACCTAGAAAATCAGAGACAACTCACTCAAGTCATAAATCATCCACAATCCTTTCAAAAAGTTGCATGACAATTTCTCAAAATATAAAGTCACATGATAATTTCTCAAAAAGTTAGTTACATGACAATTCCCCAAAAAATATGCCAACATCAAAGGCATAAACTATATTAAATTTTACATTCTCTTGGATGTAATGACATGTATCAGAGAGCGGATACTTGAAAGCTCATCACCAGTAATTGTAGGCAAGTATTGTCAATGGTTGAGAACCGCATAAACTTCATTGAAGATGGGCTGCACTTGCATTGCAATCATTGGGTCTGCTGGGATTATAGCATAGGCAACGCTTATTTCTTCCTTGAGATTTCTTACCTTGCGACTTTTTAGTCACTTTTCCTATAATTGGGACCTTACCTTTTGACTTTTTGGTCACTTTTTCTATAACTGGAACCATTCGTAGGACGCGCGGTCTCCCTCTCTTTGTAGCCTTAATAGGAGTAAACACCTTTTCACTTGCACTATGGTGCCCTCATTACTTGGAATTACCTTATCACAAGTTGGAATGACTTCATCACATTGATTGGCCTCGGCCAACATTAAGGCACGATATTTCTCCATTAACATATCAACATTTTTCATCGCTTCCATGCAATATTTCACATTCTTGGATGTGAGCGATGCTAATTCTTCACAATGTTTGCAAAATTCGTTATACCTCTAGGTAGTAGAGTTATTAACCAACACGTCACCACTGGTTTTAATCAAAACACGTTTTCGATTTATATCCTTCCTCCATCTATCAAGAATATATCTTGGTGGCAATGTTGTAACCCCGCTCATAAGTAGAACAAAAATGAAATGCCTGCATATGATTCCTCTTAATTCAAACAATGCACAAGTACACTTCACTTCAAATTCATCATTGTTGAAGAAAACACTAAATGTTTTGTCCAACATGCGGTTTCCATTAGTTTCAATCACTCGATGTGTAGAAACTGCACCTTCACTTTTTAGAAGACAATTATTAACATTCGAACGTGGCTTAAATTCTGCTTGAACTTTTTTGAATTTTGCATTTGTGTAAACATCTTGAAACTGCTTCTAAAGCGAGTCTATTACACAAGGACTCGTGCGATTATAACAATCAAAATAAGCACGTGCCTCCCTCTCAACCATTCTCTTCAAAGCATTATCATATTGATCAACAAATTCCTTTAGTATGGTTTGTGCATGCATGTAATTATCAAAGAAAGAATTCATGCTTTCACTTCGCTGCGTTGTAGTCATTCGCGCCCAAAACATATATTTCATATATGTTGGCACCCAAAAAGTCCACTCAGAATATAACATATTCAACCATGGGTTAGTCCGAAGCTCATAACTCTCAATTAAACTTTTCCAATTTTTCTCAAAATCATCAACATTGGGAGAGTCATACACACATCGATTTAGGGCCATCTTAATGTCATCGTAATGCTTATATCCTAAAAGCTTTTCGGGGACTTTTCTCATAATATGCCATAAACAATATCTATATCGTGTTTTTGGGAAAACTATCTCAATCGCATTTTTCATTGCCCTATCCTGATCTGTTATAATTGCATTTGGAGCTTTGTAGTTCATGCACTTCAACCATGCCTCAAACAACCAAACAAATGTGTTTGTATCTTCATTTAACAATAGTCCTCCCCCAAAAAGTATGGATTGACCATGATGATTGACTTCTACAAATGGAGCAAATGACATATCATACCTATTAGTCAAATATGTGGTGTCAAATGTAATGACATCCCCAAAATATTCATACGACATCCTACTAATGCATCAACCCAAAACACATTTCGCAACCTACTCTCATCATCCATATCTATTACATAATAAAATCTATCATTCAATTCTCGCATTCTTACAAAATAATCAAAAAGGCTTGACCACCTCATTTGCCAAGCCAAAGCTCTCTTGTCTTTATTAATAAAATTCCGAGCATCTCTCTCATCAAAGGGAATTATTCTTAAACCCCCTCCATTTTCAATAACTAATGAGTTAAAATTCTTATTCAAACATATTCCAGACCTATCATTAAGATCAAGCATTTTTTTTCGCAACAATATTCATATTCTTATAACACCTATGAAACTTTACTTTTTTTGGGCTTACAGGATGATTATGCTCAAGCACCACTTTACTCAAATATCACGTTCCATTATCCCATAAATTAGCACAAATCCTAGCGTTACACTTCGTTCTATTAGTTGGTAATTTGATCTTTATACCCACTCTGTTGTTTCTTACTTTGCCATCACGCACGCATGTCATGACCATGTAAAATGGAGTACCATCTAGACTCTTCTTAGTAACTCTTTTTAACACAGCAAAACCAACTTGCATAGCATATGCCTTACAATATGAAATAACTTCTTCATGTGCATGTCATGACCATGTAAAATAGAGTACCATCTAGACTCTTCGTAGTAACTCTTTTTAACACAGCAAAACCAACTTGCATAGCATATGCCTTACAATATGAAATAACTTCTTCATGTGAATTAAACGTCATTAACTCAGCTAGTTCTTCAACTTTTTCATTCCCACCAATCATCTCTGTTTCTTCAAAATTTTCATTCCTATCCAACTCTTCATCCAAACTTTCATCGCCGCCATCCAACTCTTCATCCAAACAAGTGATCCTTAATTCATTTGGTTCTTCAACTTCTTTATCTACATCAACCAAAAAAGGTTACAAAGTTAAAAAGCCATATTGGTGTGTCAAAGCAAAATTATAACCCAAACAAAATGTGAAAAGTCAAACCTATTTGAGGGCAATCTTGCTCAATAAAATCTTTATCATTTAGAATACGTGTATACAAAGATTCAACTCCACCCTCCTTGTCCATGTAGGCAGCCACAATGACTAAATTTTCCACTTACCTACTGTAAATTTGAGGGAGGTTAATGTAATTTTCTTAAGTAAAAATATTAACAATAGTACATTAGTAAAAATACAAAATCCAAAATTAAATTTGCATCTATGTTTCTTATTACTTCTTTTTATTTATTCATAGCTGAGCGCACCTTTTGTTGCAATTTTTTTTCTTTTACTTTTGCTTTACATACATTGTGTAACAAGTATACCATAGTCCAAATAGGCTCAAGATACTACTTTTCTTTTCTTCTGGACATTTTCTTTTTCAAGGGGAAGGCATTGCTCAATGTATAGCCCACTAGCCCAAGCATTCTATAGTTGCTTTTTTTTCTTAGAACAATTAAGCTAAAAAAAAAATACTGCATAAATTAAAGTAGTATTCAATCAAGTTGATTCTTCAAAGAACAAAAAAAAAAGTTGCATTAACCATGGGTTAAGAAATTCTTCAATCCCATTATACCATTCATATGAAAAATCCAAGCAAGTAATATGAAATAAACAATTTCATTTACAAGAAGATGACAGTGCAAGAACAGAAATTCTTCAAAGAACATAAATTTAAACCCTAAATCTATACTCTAAATACATTAAAGCCCTATTATGTTTGAAATTCTTCAAGGGTCAATTATTCAATGCTTCAAAATTTCACCATGAAATTCAAACCAAAAACTATTTTTCTTGGGCATGAACAAACACAACCTCAACCAATGAAAAAAGAAATAAAAACCCATACCCAATCATGTTCAAAAAACAGCAGCCAAATAGTGTTCAAAAATCTAAATGCACTATTGCAGAAGCCAATAGTGCTCAAAAAGCCCTAGATTTTGAATGTGGAGGAGAGAGAGGGACTACTTACTGCCGGTGGAGGAGAGAGAGAGAGACAAGAGCTTCGCCGGACTGAGAGAGAGAGACAAAAGCTTCGTCGGAGTGAGAGAGATAGTGGATGAAATCCCTTGCTCCAGTGAGAGAGATAGGGAGTGACGGAGGGATAGCTTCGCCGATGGCCGAAGAACTCGCTGGAGGAGAGAGGGTGAGTGCTGGAAGAGAGAGAGGGTGATTGTGGAAGGGAGATCACGAGAGGGAGATCGAGGGATTGATAGACGCTGGTGGTTGAAGAACTCGCCGAAGGAGAGAGGGTGAGTGTCGGAGGAGAGAAAGGGTGATTGGCGGGAGGGAGAGAAAGGGTTTTAGGGGAAAAGACAATTGATTTGGGGGAAAAATGATTTTTTTTTTTAAATGCCACGTAGGAAAGAGGTTTGCCATGTAAGAGAGAAGTTGGACTTAAGTTGGGTTTTAGGACATCACTTCTAGCCCAAAAACTTAAGATAATAGGCTTGAGTTCACTTATGTATATTAACTACTCTTATTATTTACACTTTCTAAACCTCACAAGTAAATGCACAACAGATATTAATAATAATAATACCTTATATGTGTGTGTATATATATATATATATAGAATATAGTATTTGTTGGTATAGGGAAGACAAAATAATAATTTTTTTTTCTTGTTTACAAATTTTTATGGCATTAAACTGATATACCAAAATCAAAATACAATGGAAACAAAGAGGGACCTCAAAGAACCCTAACGACATGAACGTATGAATATTTTTTTGTTTAATTTTCTTATCTAATTTTGTCTCCCTCAAAGCCTTACAAACGTCCACAACATTAACGACTCCACGCAAATAAAATACAACAAGATATCTCAACTCCTCCATGCATGCATGCATGATGCATGAATGGCATCAATGCCTCAAGCCCGGCAGGAAAGGAAATCCGGTGGCCTTCAACCAGAAGTTCCCTTGGAGGAAAGGAACGGCAGTGAATTGAATAGCCTCCCTCCTGCTGATGACTCGCACATTCTTCCACCTGACCCTCCTGAGGGTCCTAGAGCCGGGCCCACGGTTGGCATACTCGAAGTAGCTACAGGTACTGAGCGCGAAGCTTCCCGCCCATGGCATATACCCGACGGGCTGGATGAAGTCTGCCAGAGTGGTTTCCATGATCACAGTCCTGGCGTACTCCTTCCATGGCCTCCCGAGGTATGTCGGGATCTTGAACCTCAATGGGTAGAGCTTCTGCTCCGGGACGATCCTGCAGTTGTGGATCACCAGCCCGGTCGTCTCGCGCTTGTCGGCTCTGCCTTGCGCTGTCACGGTGTTCTGTTGGTTGTCCATGGGCTTCCTCACGATGATCAACGAGTTCTGGATAACCGTGGAGGAGTCGCCGAAGATGAAGTCAACGGTTCCCGAAATCACGCAGTTGCGGTAGAACTGTCTGTGGGCATGCACGTACAACGTGTCTTGGTAACCATCCATTCTACAGTTGAAGAAGGCCGACATGTCGGATTGGACGTGGAGAGCCACCGCTTGGTGTCCTTCAGGTCCAGCAGTGTTTTGGAAACCCATTGACTTGCAAATGAATCCTTCTCCGACAGCCGCTGCCATGCACAAGCAATTTTAAATTAAGTCACAAAAATATATATTATTTCAGAGAGATTTGAAAAAGTAGAAAAAAATGAAGGAGAAGAAGGGTAGAGAGAGTAGTTACAGAAACTGGCGGTCTTGAAGGTGGTGAAGCCGTCGCGGTTGGACTTGTGGCCAGTGACGATGGTCTTTCTGGGTCCATCACCGAACATGAACACGTTCTTAGTATTCTTCTCAATGGTAAGGTACTCGTCATAGACTCCTCTCTTAACGTAGATAACATATCGGCCTTTGAGGTTCTTGGGGTAAGCGGCGACTGCTGCGGCAATGGTTTTGAATTGCCCGCTGCCATCCTTGGCCACGATCGCGTTGGGTCTGACCCTGCCGCTGTCCACCGAAGCCAAGAGCTTGCGGTCGGAGGCGGAGAACCATGTCGGGAACCTGTTAAAATATTAAATTTTATTTATTATTTATGTTTTGAGAAAATTAATTTAGTGGTAAAGCGCTCAACCAGTTCTTAAGTTCATCAGCCCGGTCGTTCATGGTGTGCATGTCGCTGTCTCCGACCATAGTGAACGAGGCCTGGAGCTCGTCGATGGAGAAGCTCATCAATTCCTTACAATCCTCTGCCGCCATTTTCACTCTCGGGATGTTCGACGCGTTCTGCACCAGCATGTCGGAAAAGTTGGCCGATTTGGCGACCTCGTTGATTGTCGCTTGGATCGCAGCCTTTATGAATTCCTTCGGGTCTGTGTTTCCCTTCTCCGCCACAGGGCTAAGGCTCTTCTGGCAAGCGTCCAGGTAATCCGTCTTACTGCAAATGTCTTTCACTATCTTCATCTGCGGCGACAGACTCTCCGCATTGTTCTTGCTCGCATTGTGGTGAACTACAGCCACCACAGCAAGCGCCACACCAACGACAAGAATGACAGAAGTAACCGAAACAGCTACTTTGCCAATCATCTTCTTCTTCTTCTTCTTTTCTATCTTTTTTTTTATTTTTTTTTCCTGCTTCAAATTCACTGTATATATATAATTATAAAATTAGTTTTGATGTTAATTTGAGTGGCTCACCGGTGTTTGAGTGGATGATATATCATTGTAGGGTAATTAAATGGGTAAGGACAAACGATTCTCAACTCATCGCGTACGTTGCAATTGCTATAATTAGTTCCAAAAAACGAGTTGTTTTTTTGGTGGGTTTCAATGGCTCTGCGTTGACACAGGACTTTCATGGACTAATTATGCAAATCATACGGCTTTAAATTTTCCCTTCTTTGTCGTTCATAACTATTATATATATGAAGAAATTCATGTGTTCTGTTATTCTGAGAAAACCAATTGATCGATGTGTTATTTGTCTGTACTTTTATGCACAGTGAGTAGATTTTGGAATTGAGGTCCTTTATATAATTTCAAAGATTCATGTACCATTCATTTAAAATAATTTGTGTGAATTTAATTACATAAAGCTTTAAAAATAAAAAATAAAAAAAGCAAACTAAGTAGGTGGCCAGACCACCACCTTGAAGAGTGGCTAACTATTAATTAATTTACTTTCAGGATGGTCGCCCCCACGATTTTGTAGCGACTGAGGCGAAACTAGATTTCTATATTAGGACAAAACTAAAAAAATAATATTTTTTTGATAGGTCAAAAATTAAATTTGAAAGGCCAATTTCATAAAACACATAATTTTTAGGCATTTTAAAAAATATGGATCTTTGGACTTGCATGTTCCTCCAACAATTTCAAGGAATTATAAAATGACCTCAATCCTAAATTTTGGAACATCCCTCCCTAACTATAAAAAATTTACTATTGCATTCATCTTAATTCCATTGAAAAAAATTGGTTATGAACCATACTTTATGAAAGAGGTTATTAGTTTGAATTTTTATTTTAAAATAATAATAATAATAAAATTTATTTTATTAAATCTTAAATGTTTTTTTTGACAACATCGACGCCTATCATAAAATCATTTTTTTTTCAAAACGCTTTTTTAATAAAATATTATTTTTAAAAATTTAATTTTAAAATAAAATATATTAAAATTTTTTAAAAAAAAAGAGGGGTCAACCACATAGGGGTGGCTGCCATTTTATGGGTGGTCGCCACCCTCTATTTTTTTTCTTTTCATAGATTTAAAGGTGGCTCGGCCACCCCTTAGGCCATGTGGTTGCCACCCGAGATCGCCAATTATGGGGTGGTTCGCCACCTCTATTTTTTTTTTTTTTCATAGACTTTAAAGGGTGGCTCAGCCACCTTAAGATCTGGGTGAACCACCCCATGGCAAGTGGCTACCACCCCTATGGGGTGGTTCGCCACCTCTTTTTCTTTTTTTTAAATTTAATATATTTTATTTTTAAAATTAAATTTTAAAAATAATATTTTATTTTAAAAAGTGCGTTTTAAAAAATATGACGATTAATAAAATTCAATAAGGATTTTATGATAAAGCGTCGATATATACCCATTTATTTGTCAAAAAAACACAATTTAATAATTTTACCTTCAAGCCTATCTGATATAAATTTCCTAATAATAATAATAACTTCTTAAACTTTGTGAAAAAAAAAGAGAGAAAGAAACTTACCAAGAAAAAAAAAGACAATACTTAATTTTATTTTTTTTAATATTGAATTTCAGGAATGGGAAAGGAGAAGATAAAAGTAATTTTACAAATTTCTCTTACATCAATTTTGTATTTCTAATAATAATAATGTGACTTTTAAAATTATTATTTGATTAAATTTTAATAATAATTAATCATAAATTTTTATACTCTTTTATAAATAACATAACTTTTAAAATTATCATCCCATTAAATTTTAATAATAATCAATGAAAAACTCATTGTAATTTTAAGAGTCAGTGATGAATTGCGATATACGTCGGACCATAATCAGGATGTTGATCACGAACTACCAAGCCTCCACCTGTCCGAGAATTCAGACCCAAGAATTTCCAATCTCAAAATAAAGGTTCCCAAAAACACGAAGTAGATCGACGAACCTTCAGAAATGCAGGGCGATGAGGCCAGGGCCTTGCTAGGGTTCACTCCCGATTCTCGCCCTACCTTCTCTCAGGTTTCCTAATGCACACCTATCTCTCTCTGTAAATCCCGCTTATCCCATAAATTTGTGATGCAAAATCACGGTTTTTTTCTTTTTTGGTTTACACCGTTACGGGGATTGATTTTGCGTTTTGGGGTTGTTTGTGTTATAGTTTGAGACTCTAGCTGAATTACTGAATTTGGATTGTAGTTTCTTGCTCGTACCGGAATTTGGGTCAAGTTGATAATTTGTGATTTTGGGGGATGTACAAGTTGTGGTTTTTGGTGCACAGAATTTCTTTTCGTTTTTCTATTTGGTTGATTGGTAGACACTGTGCTGTGACTTATGTTTGTAGGTTAAAGCAGCTTACAGAACGAAGGTATGGGAGTCTCATCCTGACCTTTCTCCAGCTCAAGAAAAGCCTCATGCAGAATCTAAGTTCAAATTGGTAGGGTTACATTCGGAAGTTTAGGTGTTTGTTCGTTTTGCTAACTTGCATTGTCAGTTCTACTAGTGTTACATGCATATGATAGATCATTATATGCAAATGTTTGAACCACTGGTGAAGATATTTGGATGATTAATGCTATTCTTCACACAAATTTATCACACCATTTGACGAGACATGTTTTAACTGGCTTTTCTTCTATTCTTTTAAATTGGTTGTTAATTTTAGTCACTTAAAACATGCCACCTCAGCCGTGAAATGGGCGTGAAGAGTAGCATTACCCTATTTGGATATGGTTCGTGGTATCTCTGGATTACTTGCCAAAAAAAAAGGGTGGTACTTTATTTAGCCTTTGGGATAATCACTTGTGATCAACAAAAAGATCGACCCTAGATGGAGTGAAGTGGCAGAATTAGAGTTTGTATGACTTATGTATAGGTTTATGAGCAAGGAGAGAACTGGAGTACTTTTTTGTAAGTGATAACAGGATGTTATCTTTTTTTCCTTTTTGAATAAAGAATGCCCTACATATGTCAGAATATCATATTTCACTATATTGAGATAAGGCTTAGTCTTAAACAGGAGTGAAAAACAAGTCCTTGATTGGAGAGTGCGTTTCCTGCCTGCCCAGGAAGTTTTTTAGGTCAACGTCAGTAATGCAAAGTCTTTTTTGCATTCGATGTCCTAGTAATAAATCTTAGACCCAACTAGAACAATGAGATAGCTGGTCACTTTTCAGCCATTTTCTGTCTGTAGATATTTAGAGCTTGTTTATCCTGCCCATTGCCTTTTTCTAGCATTGGCTTCACATTAAATAAGCCAAAGACCCTGAGTACGTGAACCGCCATTATAATATGAGAATTATTTATGTCATTGTTTATGTTGGAAGAGTATTGGAGTAATCTTTTTATTCTTTTACTTTTTAACCAAAGCAGTCACATTAAATGTATGAATTACTGAAGCTTTGGATTTTCTTTCACATAATGTTCAGTTTTATTGTATTCATGGAATAACCGAGTTTAATATGTCAACTTGTTGCAGATTTCAGAAGCATACTCTTGCCTGCTGTCTGGTAATTCTCTTATTCTAAGAAAGACCAAAGAGTTCAACAAAGTCATGGTTTGCAAACTCCCAAATGGACTATAAATGGACAAACTTGTGACTCAGTTTCTTGATCTCATAATGTGGCATAGTTCACTCAATATGTCAATAAATTACATTCTGAACTTTCGGAATGATGCATTATCTTACCCTGGCACTTTATGCTGTTTCTGCCAAGCTGTTGAAATTTACTTATTTGACTGAGCTTTTGTGTCATAGTCTCTGTACTTGATTTATGATTTGCTTCTTTCTATTTTTCCCTCTCTCTCATTTATTCCATTGCCCCACCCGGGGGTACCCTTTACCTGTTACTGTGCCTTTTATTATTAGCTTAGCCTTGCTCAAGCGATTCATTTGAGGATTCTGAAGAAGATACATAAGCCAACTCAATATTCGGGGGTATGCATGAGGAGATTTGGACTTGGGAAGGAAGTCCAGTGTGTCAAAGAGGCAAATACATTGTATGACTTAAATCTCTTCTTCTTTTCCTTGTTGATGCTATTTGCGGAATTGAATTGTCAAAGGAAAAGCTTTATTGTATAAAGTTACAGATCTGCCTTTTCAATTATTTGAGTCAAACTTTCATCCAAGTATTCCTGTTTAGTTTTTTTTTTTTTTTCCTTTCCCTTTTCTTTTTCGTGAAATAATATCTAGAAACTTACTGGTTGTTCAACTGCCTATTATATTTGTTTGTATAAGACATATCCGCAAATAATTTTCTGTTGAGATTAGAAGGGTGATAAAACAAAAAATATATTTTACATTCCCACTATCTTGTTGAACTGTTCTGCTTATGATTTTCAGTGTTACTATAATGTTATCATAATGTGTAGGGTTATTTTGAGATTCTTATTGTCCTGTTTGGTAATTTCCTGTGGGATTGGACTCAACAAAACGATGAAAATATGATGATTTTAGTAATCTGGGATCATTTTTTTTTTCCTGCAACATTTTTGTCACTGATGATGTATTCTTTCGTGATGGTGCCTTCACTCCTTCACATCAAATGTTCTAAGGGATGCCTTAGAACTTTTAGATATATAGGATCGGCTTTTTTTTTCCCTATTTCTTGAAGCCTTTTTATTTATTTGCTTATGTTCGATCATATAATCAGGAAAAAAGAGTAAAGTTTCTACTGCTGTCTTCTTGCCAAATGGTTGAAGAGATGAGCCCCCTTGGGTCCTCAGGATATGTTGACCCTGGCTGGGAGCATGGTATTGCTCAAGATGAAAGGAAAAAGAAGGTTAAATGCAACTACTGTGGGAAAATAGTCAGTGGTGGAATTTTTCGATTGAAGCAACATTTGGCTAGACTGACTGGAGAAGTTACACACTGTGCAAAGGTTCCAGAGGATGTATGCTTAAGAATGAGGAAAAACCTGGAAGGATGCCGTTCTGGTAGAAAGCAAAGGCAGGCTGAATATGAACAGGGTTCTTTAACTTTCCATTCTAATGAGTATAATAATGCAGGAGAAGCAAGTGTTGGTTTTAAACAGAAAGGCAAGAAATTAGTGATTGATAAGAAGCTGTTTAGGGGTTTCTCCCCTTTCCGGGCATTAGGATGTGTGGACCCTGGTTGGGAACATTGTATTCCACAGGATGAAAAGAAGAAAAGGGTGAAATGCAATTATTGTGAAAAAATAATTAGTGGAGGCATAAATCGGTTTAAACAACACCTGGCTAGGATCCCTGGAGAAGTTGCATACTGTGAAAAGGTGCCCGAGGATGTGTATTTTAAGATTAAGGAGAACATGAAATGGCACCGGACTGGCAGAAGGCCTCGCAAACCAGATATTAACACACTATCTACATGCTATTTGCATTCAGATAATGAGAAAGAAGAGGAAGAACATGATGAAGGGTTTTTGCAATGTGTAAGTAAGGATATTCTGGCTATTGATGATAAAGTTTCAGACGGTGACATTAGAAATAATGTCAAGGGGAGGTCTCCTGGTACCAGTGTCACTGGTGCTGAACCTAAACGATCAAGATTAGATTCCATATTTTTGAAATCACTAAAATACCAGACCTCCCCACTCTTCAAACCAGTAAAAGCAAAGATGATATGTGAAAAGACAAATCGGAAGGAAGTAGTATCTGCTATCTGCAAATTCTTTTATCATGCAGGAATCCCTTCAAATGCAGCAAACTCCCCGTACTTCCATAGAATGCTAGAGTTGGTTGGCCAATATGGGCAAGGTCTGAAAGGCCCTTTCAGCCGACTAATATCTGGTCAATTCCTTCAGGATGAGATCACTACCCTCAAAGAGTATCTAATGGAGTTTAAAGCATCTTGGGCAGTTACTGGTTGTTCCATTGTGGCTGATAGTTGGAAAGATGTGCAGAGTAGGACAATAATAAACTTTTTGGTCTCTTGTCCTCGCGGTGTATATTTTGTTTCTTCCACTGATGCCACTGACATAATAGAAGATGCTGCAAACCTTTTTAAGCTGTTTGACAAAATGGTGGAAGAGATAGGCGAGGACAACGTAGTCCAGGTAGTTTTAGCTTTTCATATTTGATTTTTCTTCTGCAAAGTCGCCTTTGGAATTTGCTTGAGAAGCTGTCTGCTAAGATTTTTCTGTCTAATTTCCATCACAGGTAATTAGTAAGAACACTGTCAGTTTTAGGACTGCTGGGAAGATGCTTGAAGCGAAAAGGAGAAATTTGTTTTGGACACCATGTGCTGCCAATTGCATTGATCAAATGCTTGAAGATTTTCTGAACATAAAATGGGTAGGAGAATGTTTTGATAAAGCCAAAAAAATTACAAGGTTTATCTATAACAGCACATGGTTAGTAAATTTTTTGAAGAAAGAATTTACAAAGGGACAGGAACTTCTTAGGCCATCTGTCACGAAGTTCGCCACTAGTTTTTTCACTTTACAGAGCTTGTTGGACCAAAGGATTGTTCTTAAGAGAATGTTCCAATCAAACAACTGGCTTTCTTCCCAACTTGCCAAATCAGATGAGGGTAAAGAAGTTGAGAAAATTGTCTTAAATGTCACATTTTGGAAGAAGATCCAATACGTGAAGAAATCTTTAGAACCAATTGCACAAGCTCTTCAAAAGATAGACAGTGATGAAACTCGGTCAATTTCTTTTATATATATTGACATGTATAGAGCTAAGCTTGCAATTAAAGCCATTCACGGTGATGATGCTCGAAAATATGGGCCTTTCTGTAGTGTCATAGACAGCCACTGGAATTTGCTATTCCATCATCCTCTCTGTGTAGCTGCGTACTTTCTCAACCCGTCATACCGGTATCGACCAGATTTCACTATGGTATGAGAAGTAATTAGTATATAAGCACTTTATTGTAATTTTCTGTGTCTCCCATCTTTAAGTTTCTGCTTCTCTATGATTTAGCATCCTGAGGTGATTCGTGGTCTAAATGAATGTATTGTTCGACTTGAACCGGATGGTGGGAAAAGAATCTCTGCATCCATGCAGGTACTGGTTTGTTTTTGCTTTTTTCTTTGTCTGTCATCCTATTATTATGGGCTAACTAATTCCAAAGCAATTTAGTTGCTTGGTGTTTCAAGGTGAAAATGTTCATTCAGCAGCAGTGGTTGCACATATAAAGCAGTTATACTGTTCTGGGCATTTTTTCCTTAACCAATTTTCCGATGTTATCATATCAGATTCCTGATTTTGTTTCTGCCAAAGCTGACTTTGGAACAGATTTGGCTATTAGTACTAGAACAGAGCTTGATCCAGGTGATACTGTTGGCACACTATGCAACTTAATTACTCCTAGATTTTTTTAGTAGGCAAAATTTCAGTCATAAAATTTGTACTGTTTCCTATTGTGTTTTATTAGCTGCATGGTGGCAACAACATGGGATAAGTTGCTTAGAGCTGCAACGAATTGCCATTCGAATACTAAGTCAGACGTGCTCATCTTTGGGATGTGAACATACCTGGAATATCTATGATCAAATTCACAGAATAAGGCGCAACTGTCTGTCTCTGAAGAGATGGAATGAACTTACCTATGTCCACTACAACTTGCGACTTAGAGAACGCCAGCTGGGAAGTAAGCCTGATGACTTGATATCATTTGATAGTGCCATGTTGGAAAGCATACTAGATGACTGGATTGTGGAGACACAGAAACAAGCATTGCAAGAAGATGAGGTACCACTCCGTATTTCCTTGTCCAAGAATTTTTGCTTGCACATTACATAAGGTTATGCTTAGAAGATTTAGAACTTCAGTAGGCCAGTAGAATTTTTGAATCCTTTGTCCTGTTTTAGGAGATCCCTTACAATGAGATGGAGCAACTCTATGGAGATGAGATGGATGAGAATGAGAATGAAGAAGATAAACATGCAGAAGAGGTTACAACGGTTGGTGTGGTTGAAGCCTTGGATGTTAACCCTTCTGCTGGGGTTATAATCACTGATGATGATGCGCTTGATTTTATTGCTGATCATTTGACAGATTAGTTATTCTGTATATGGCTAATCGAATTTGGAGTAAGCAGCCATATATGCATATGCAATTATTACGGAGTATTTATTAGTGGTTTGGTGTTACTGAAGATCAATTCTTGTAATTTGTTGTTTGATATGTTATTATTAAGGTATTCAGTTCTTGCCAATTTATACAGATTTGTTTTCAGTTTCTTGATTCATTGATTAAAATCTATCTTTTGGTAGGTAAGCATGTTCCAGTGCTGGCAGTCAACTGCCACAGCTCATACTTTTTTGTCTGCTTCACTATTTATACTCATTTTTCTTTTCCCCTCTCAGCACTGGATATGTTGGTGGCTGGTGGTATCAAATCTCAACTCTTTAGAATACTATCCAACTTTTGTTTTTTTGGGGCGAGTACTAGGGAGATAGCTCTACTACTTGTGGATGATGTATTGCCAATTTTCTTTTGCTAATGCACAAATTTATGCGTTCTTTTAATCAAATTTCTATACTCTACTTTCAGTTTTTAATCTAATTTCTGTATTCATTCTTATAAAAAAAAATGAAGACAGAAATTAGATTAAAAACTGAAAGTATTCAATGCCATTGCTAGACTCCAATTTTTAAATAATGTGGTTCATATCTATGTTTGTAGCTCTATTTTCCATAAACCCTGGTATACAACAAGTGACCCTAGTCCGTAAGTCCTGTTCTGTTTAATAATATTTAAGGTCGAATTTAGTTATATTATTCTGAGTCGGTAACAGTTTGTCCATTCATAATCTACTTTTGGCTTTGAGTTTGCAAACCATGATATGAAAGCCGACCTCCATATTGGACGGATTATGTAGTGGATATACTCCGGAGGTTATGATGATAAAAAAATAAAATAAAATAGTAATACTAATGATGATGAAGCACTAATAAAATCATCCACAACAGATTTGACATGCTTCTACTTATAACATTTCATGTGATGCCTACTACAGGTGCAAGAAGAGAAGGTTCAGCTTCAGGTAACTTCCTTCAATAAAAGTACATAGCTCTTTTTGATTTGCGTGGGTGTTTTACTTGATTAAAAAAAAGTAGAAGTATTTTTCGTTTCCTATGTTTTCTTTATCTTTTGATTTAGTTAGTCTTGTTAATTCTCCCCCTTGTTGTATATCATCTATCTTGGTTAGTCACAAATGTACGAGTTGTCAGAACTGGAGTTCCAAGGACACAGGGAAGAAGAGGAAATCCTGCTTTGATTCGAATCCCTTTCCTTTTTATTATTCTGGGAACAGTTGCACTTGGGGGATTGAATGCTTCAAGGTGATTAACAGTCTCAATTCTGAGGATGGTTATTTTTCTTTTCAAGAGAATATTCAGAGGATTAAATGGTTATATATTTTCTTTTTATTACTTGCTTCTCAGGGCTTATAAAAAGCAAAAGCAGGCATATCCTTCTCACCATCCTTTTCTTCCTTGATGCCCGCCCCAAGTGAAGTCATGCTGCTTTTGGTGTTCTGGAAGATTAGTTAATATTCTGCATTTATTCTACTTTATAATGCCATTAGTGGAATAGGTATTGGTGGTTGGTTTAAATGTAACTTTGTTTTTCTTATTACCTTGAACTGATTTGGTGGTCACAGTGCAAAATGCGAAAAACATCTTAAATCAGTTTGAGGTTAGATTCGACGCCAAAATTTGGTAATGAGGATAAAATCTTGAAAAGAATAAAAAGAAAATGTAATAATTTTCTCCCTTATATTGAACATTTTGTCAATTACTTCTATTTTGAAGGTTTATTTTGGTGGGCTCTAGTGAAAATTTTGAGCATATCCTTGTGCCTTCCCTTGAACTTGGGATTATAATTTTTTTTTTCTTCCTCTTTTTCTTTTAGCATGTCCATATATAAGAGGGGAGATAATTTGAACCAGTGACTTAAGTTACATAAGGCGTATCTTTTAGTCTATTAGAATCATTTTAGTATGAAATATATCATTTGGAATTCAGGAGTTGGGTAGGCCTGCTGGTTTGGGCTGACCTACATGGTTGGTTTTAGTCGGTTTACGCAGACTCATCCAATAAACAGTTAATTCCAGCACGAACTGGTCAGGGGTTGGGTTTAGGGTATGAACCACCGGCAGTATTCGGCTTGGTCATCAGTACGAGTACCAACCCGATTGGGTCAATGCTCAACGATATCAGGCAGGTTGTCTATAGAAGGTTGGAAAAATAAAAGAGAAAAAGAAAAAAAAAAGAGTCAACGACAAGAAACATAAAATCCCACTACTGAAGTCGCATTATTTTATTTTATTCCTCGAGAAAGCAGTGTCAGAATAATGCTGTTCCTGTTCCATGTCAATTATGGCCGTTGACGGGGGATCCACGGGGGAATAGTGAAGACCCATTACTGTGGTCAATCCCCTTTTCTTTATGAATTATGGCTGTTGACTGAATAGTGAATCCCCATTACTGTACAGTCTACTCAAATATAAATTGATATAGCAGTAATTTGTGTTAAACAGATTAGAAAATGATAAAGATATAAAGAAAATACTGATATCTAGATGAAGTTCAAGATGATACAGCGATATCGCATTTCAACATATATAATAAGATTTTCATCTTTCAAAATGCTGCAACCTGGGTCATTCTTTCCATCATTCCTTTCCAAAACTGCTTTAACAAAGAGGAAAAAGAATGAGAGATACTGCACAGATGCGTAGAAATAGAACCCATGTGTATTGTCTATATAGACGATACGGCACACAATCAACCACTCCAGTGATCAATCCAGGGTGGAATATCATCTATTTGGGGGCATATGTCCAATATAGTCACACAAATTCCAGTAACTTTGACTCGAGCAACGTTGATCCGAACACATACACGGACACACAGAGATTACCAGTTTGGCATGCACATGTTTCTCATATTGTTCCGACACATAACACAAACATGAACACAAACTCAAATCACGTATCATATTTTGCCCCACTTCCTGAAGAAATAAGGGCTTCAATACCATATTTGAGTTACAATTTCCCATAATTCAGTCCAAGAGCATAAAAAAGGAGCATAACAGAAAGTAGATAGTGAAAAGATCAAATGGGAAACATTCCCAAAATATTTCAATCATGAGACCAAACCAACCTGCTGCCACATGTAGAGAGCCGAAAACAATATATAAAAGGTACTGAAAATAAAGATACATATTCAAATTGATAGCACTAGTGTTCTTCCAATTGTTTTGTTTTCTACCAGTACTATAATTGATACAAATAGTTTCAAAAAAAGTTGTAAGACACAAAAACTCCAGCCGTACGTACCTTCCCACACAAAAGTAAATTTATTTATCATCATGCCCTCCACGGTCCAATGTGCATACTATACTAGTCTTCAATGCTCTCCTCTCATAATTCCAAGACCAATACCATGTGACATCATCCATGGACCATGAAGAAACTCTGAAGTGATCATACCTTGTGTATTTCTTTAATGTCTATGGAGTTGCTTCAATCTTTTTCTCTTTAGCTTTGCTTCAGTACGTTGAGTAAACCACCAAACCCCACCACGGTGTCATAATGGCCATCTCAAAACCGGAACAAGATACTCTTTATTTTCAAGTGAAATGGAGACGAACCATTTCATGGTCCAAATTAAATTTCACAACATCTAACGATGTACATGTTGCTTACGTTGTCGCATCATTTACAATTTTTAAATGATGTTGCAGCATGTACACCATTAGATCTGTAAAATTTAATTTGGAACCTGAAATGATTCCACTCCATTTCACTTGAAATGATGCAGATCCTTTCAAAACCTTCAACAAAACTATGGATGCATCTTCAGTATAGTTAATATCCAAGGGCCTTATATCAAAACAAATCATCATAAACTGATCATGCTGGCCAGCTACAAATGTAAATACATCCACGGGTATGAAACTTGTTTGCGACTTCACGTTCTCAAAAAAAAGCTCAAGACTCTTCCCTTGTGCCTTCCTTGAAATACCTTCAAAAAATGGACTAGGAAGAAATAACTCTAATTAAGCACAATCTGGCTATCTGGCAAGGAGTAAAAGTCTAATGGTTGACTTGTTCTGACAGAAGCTCAGTAGTTCAGGTGCAAACGTTTCAAAATATACGAATATGGTAAAGAGAGAAGCTTATAGCCACCATGCTGGGAGATAATTGCACTGGTCTAATAGGTGAACTTACCAAAAGTGGGTTTTCTGTAGATACCAGAGCTACTTTCCAGCAGATAAAAAGGTAAAAACAAAATAGTCTAACACTGCCTATTCCACATCTAAGAGTTCCATCTAACATAGCTTTTTTGATATTGTAGTTTTTTCAAAAGTGGCCCATGTTCCTCTGGTCAACAGATCCAATTAAACGACGGACAAACTTGTACCTGTAACCATCTTAAGACTGCCACTTTTTAGTGCCAAAACTGATCTTAATATAATCAACCACCAGTTTCAAAACCTTTATCAGCTTTAGTCTCAGCAAGAGTAATGCTAATTGGTTGCCATCCTGAGTGATGATGAATAATCCATTTCTTCACGGCAATGACCATATTCAAGATCTGGAGTACATCACCCAAGGCAAGCTCTTCTAAGCATGATTTCTTTAGAGTCAAGGCTGCTTCATATCTTCAGAACAAAGACAAACAAATCAAATAATTTAACGGTTAGAATTGTCTCATCCAGGAAAACAAAGTAACAAAAAATTCATTAAACACCTCTACCTGCACTGAGAAGCCATCATTGCCAACCTGCCAGCTGGAGAACTAAGAAACTTCTGTATGCCATCCCATGTTGCTTTTGAATGTTGCGTGGGACTACCACCCATAGGGTTAACACATTTCCACAGTTTCCCATTTTTACCAACATACAACTGCATTGCACCTAAGTTCTGTTTCACTACCATATTTTGCTCAATTGCACATTCCAAGGCCTTTCTTACATCAGTACTGCGGTATTTCGGATCTCCGTAACGAATGCAATCAGTTATGTTTGCTTCAGTAGGCATAATTTTTTCATTTTTCAGGGTGTTTAGGGCAAGTAGGATAACACCAATAAGGCCTTGCACGTACTCAGAAGGTGATGGACGTCCTTGAGATCCCCAGGCACCATTACCAGAAGCAGTGTTAGCAGCCATTGGGGAGGAGGCAGGTAGCGAATATTCAGAACCACGGTGGTACCTGTTGTTCATATTATCATGGTGAAAAGTTTGGCCATTGTGTGGGATTTGGCCATTTTGAGGTACATTTAAGCGAGCTGGATATGGAGATTCAGTCGATCTTGGCCGCCTAAACTCTTCTCCAGTTCGCTGATGGACATTAGGAGGAATTTGAGCATAGCTGGGGAATTCATTGACATTTAGCCTACCCATATCAGGCACATTTGTGTGTGCTGGAAAATATCTAGGGCCATCAGGCCTGAGAGGAATTGGCTGAAAACCATGATTATGAGAGTTAGAATAATGCAGATTGTCCTGTCCAAAAGAAGGTTGCATATGGGGGTTGTTTGGCCTCAAGGGAAGAGGATATTGATTTTGTGGATTTCCTACAAAATTATTGCCATTACTCCCAGAAGCATCAGAACTGCCAGGAAAGAAATTGGGAGCAGACCGACTTACAGAGAGTTCAGGCTCATTACTGCCAAAGAATTCATGTGGGGCTTTCTTAAACTGCTTTGCTTCTGTATAATCCGGTTGGTAAGTGTAATCACCGTTTTTACTCTCTTGAACGGATACTGGCCCGCTTGAGGTTCTTGATACGCTCGGGTCACTTGTGGATTTTCGGTTAAATTTCCCTTTGTGTTTGTTATCACCACCAACCCTTCCAGCACTAGGAGGTCTTTGATTTCCCAAAGAAGGGTTTTCAGAATTGATGGGTTGGCTTGATTGAGTGGGTTCAGAAACTGGGTAGTGTGATGTTTCTTGATTAGAGGTATGGTAACTATTAGTAAACTGTAACTGTGTTGACTCACCACTCGAAAGCGGGGGTCCTCCAGCAGAGAGGCTCGTCCAAAGCCATACAGTCTTTGCTGCAGCAACTAGGGGAGCAGATGCTTTCTGCGGCTGTGCTAGAAGAATATTATACCTTCTCATGCGCAGCTGATGGAGTGCATTAGAGAAATCCCTGTCACCAGAAATCAGCATAAAGTTCGCAGGAGCAGGGTTGTCTACTGCCCAGAATAGCATGTCAACTAAAATCTTCTTGTCACTCGCATCTTTCACACCTGTTGCACACATTCACATGTCAAAGAAAACGAATATACGTTGAAAAAACAACAATCTTATCTTCTAGTCCATCAGTAAGTTTTTAAGAGTTTTGCCAAAAAGAAGACGATGAAAATCGTAGATAGAGATATTCAAAGTTATTTGCAACATAGGTTTCATAGACTAAATAGAAGTGACATTAACAATTCTTGAAAACAAGTACCGAAGAAAACATGAGCCTCTCTGAACGGCAAGAAAAAGAATAAATTTAGCTAATCAAAATTAGTATTCACGTAAATAAGAGTAAAATATCAAATCTTCCTTCAGCTCAATCTGCGCTGGACACAACGAAAACGACCAAATACTTATTAACAAAAAAGTGAAAAATCGATGCAAAAACCGAAGACGGAAGACAAAATCTCAACAATAATTCTCAAAATTAGGGTTCATTCATAGACGCGCAACGAAAGCGCCGTTAGGAAGTTACCAATAAAGCAATAATCGAACACGAAACATGAGATGAGACCTAAAAACAAAGAAGCAGAGATAAAATCAAAACCAACAAATATACAGCCACATCCATCGACAATAAAGCGGCAGAAAAGCAAAATCAAACCACGCTCAGAGCAGATCTTTTAGAATCCAAAATAAAAGAAAAAATATATATGACGCAGAAATCGCAGATCTGAGAGAATCCGAAGAAATATCGCAGTAGGGTTAGAAAAAGAAGGGTACCGGCGGGAACGTGGTTGAGGGCGATGCCGGTGCTGGAGAGCGCGTGCTGTATGGAGGCGGGGATGCGGTTGGTGTCGCCGTAGGCGGATATGGAGACGGGCCCACAGTACATCATCTTCACGAGCGCCGAGCTTATGTTCTGCGCGATCGAATGAGGGTCGCAGCCCTTCGGCACCTGGCAGTTCTCTATGTCCCACCAAACCGATGTCTTGGCCCCCACGTACTGCGCCTCCGCCATCGACGACGTCGTTCCGCTCACATCCCCAACCATCCTCTGCGTGCGATTATATTACAGCAGCATAAATCAATCACTCGCTCGATTTTGCAATTCTCTCTCTACCTCTCTCTAATCTTTCTTAATCTTTCCTTTTGTAGTTGAACTGAACGGCGATTCTTCGCTTCTTGTGTCTCTATATCTAATCCACCGCTGGTAGATATGCCTTTGTGTCTTGAAGAAACTACTTCCTTCGTCTATGACCTAGTGTGCCTTCCAAGAGGACCATCTTCTAAATGGGCGGGCCCACGGGAAGACCACCGCCCCGTTCCAGATACGGCCGCGTATACGTTACTCCCTTATTTAGTCAATTTTAGACCCCTCATTTACTGCTTTGGTCTCTGCAAATATATATTTTATTGGGAAATGCTGAGAGTTATTTTAGTGCTTTTATGGTGTATTTTCGGTTGTAATATGATTTTTAAAATAATAATTAATTTTAAAATTATTATTATTAATTTTAATTTATTGTTAATTTTAAAAGATACATTATAGGTAAAAAAATACATGACATTTTCAAACTTATAATATCCCAATTTTATTTTGTTTGATATCATTACCATTATTACACCCCCTGCTATTAATTTCATCATGTACGGAAATATTTTGATTTTGATTTTATTGTATTTCTGACCCAAAAAAATAAAAGTATTTATATAGGAGGGTGGGAACAAATTACAATTACAGTAAAGACATTGGACAGAATTTTAAATTTTTTTTTGGTTTAGGATGCTTAACCCTGCAGGCCAGCACCTTCTTTTAAGTAATTGGAATATATGCCCTATGTCGTGTCCGTTGGGTGTGCTTTTAGCCTTTACTCGTCAGCCAATTAAAGTAGGAAGATTGGCCAAGTGGTACAACTTTTTTTTAATATGTTCCTTCGCACCAAAAAAGTATATATCGATGATAAAGAGGCCGAAGGACTAAGATGGATATGAAGTCACCGGAAAAAGCTCCTACCAAACCCCCCCGCGTGCCTCGCCAGCTTTTCACCGACTTTACCTTTCATTATACAGTGCCAACAAAAAAAAAAACTCTTGTTTTTCTTGGCGCCGACTAAGTAAAGCAAACTTCGCATCTATTGGCTGCTTCAAATTGTAAAATTATTGTCCTCATGACTCACAAAGTTTGGTTGGAGCCATCACTTTCTTGGACTTGGACCCAGATTTCCTGCCGTTTGATTGTTTGAATTGCCGCTCCCTCATTCGAGAGAGGGGCTTCCACAAAATTCACCAAACAGAAGACAACAGGACTTTTAACAAACATCTCCACTTCCTTTGGTGTGCTTCCCTTTATTTTCCCTACCCATACCCATCCACCCTCCATTTTCCTTCCTCCCAATTTTCACCTCTACCAAATAGACGCTTAACGAAATCTAGGGTTATGGATGAGACTAAACCTTGATCGTGTGCTGAAACTATGCTATTAGGCAAATGAGTATATAGTTGTATGTAAAGATGCTATGTGAACCAAAAAAGACAAAAAAGATTGTATTTCCACATTTAAGAAGAAAAATGAATGCATTGTTTGACTGGCTGCTTTCTGCAATTTTTTATCTGCTCCTAGGCTGTATAGCTGCTACTAAGCCGGCGCCTCCAAAGACAAGACATCCTTGAAAGGAGGAATTAATTAAGCCAGCCTCTTCATCCACATCTGAATCAGGAGCAGAACCATTCCATCCATTCCTCCCACCACTTCTATTGTTTCGATTTCCATTGGGGACATACAGATCAGATGCCTTCTCCATTTTCAATTACTGCAACATGCGAAAACAAAAAAACAAGATTATCGTTTGAAAAATAGCCACTCATTCCAAAACTACTTAGGCACAAGATCTTTTTTTTTTAAGAGTAATTGAGATACAATAAAAGCGTATGGCACCCTCAGGTACATAGAAAGTATACAAGAAAAACCGCCTAGTTAGTAGGAGCCAAAAAATAAAAAAGATAATCATAATAACTAATCATTAAAGGAGAAACAAAAACAGCTACCTAAAAATATAAGGTATTGAAGAAGAAAGGCTTAATCTGATTACTTTGGCACAAGATAATTACTTCTCCCTTACTAAAAAGTGGTATTTCCTTTTACTAAAAAATAAAATAAGTATGGTTCACACAACTTAATCTGCCCCTCTTGAAGGAAATTGCCGCGGTAAGGCAGTTCAATCATATGGCCACGGTTCCAGAGTGGATGCAAAAATTGGAGGCAGCAAGCTTAAGATTATGTGCTTGCTCCTAGGCAATAACCCTTTAAACATTGAAAAATGTCCATAATGAGGTTCCTCACAAGAACAGATCATATTTTTACGATGGCCATCTGTAAAATGGTTATTGCATACTCTCCTCAAATGTTGAGGAAAAGTTTTCAACATATCTAAGAATAAGACATAAAGGTCAAGAGCATAAATACTAATCAACCTAAAACATGATATGAATAGCTGAGAATATCGACCTTTACTGCTCTATCTGGGAGACTCTCAGAAGAAATTTGAGATGCACGAGTATCCCTGACCTTCAAGTAGTTATACATGACAACACCACAGAGAGCTGCAGAAAGACAGAATTATAGTAGACATTAAATATCAATTCGAAAGCTTTAAGTTAAAACTAATGACCAACCAATATTTTACCTATCGCATAGCCAATTATATTGAGCCCAGTGATCACAGACTCAGGAAATAGAACAGTTGAAAGGGCAATGAGAATCCAGTCTTTCAAAACTCCAGCAACACGGATAGTTACAGCTCCGGTTCTACCAATCACTAAGAAGATCGAGAAGTTCAAAGCCAGAGCACAAAGTGCGTTTGAGAAGAATATCCAGAAATTGAATTGAATCTGTGAGACATTCATTACAGGCTTCTCCAGAAAATACCAAGGAACAAACAAAAAGACAAAGCTGCACAGGACAGAGGATGATAATGAGTAATCCAGCCAAACAGCATAAAAATTATAATTATACCCTCAGGGTGCATATCATTTGATTTATTTGGAATCATAACTTTTCCAACACTCCCCAAGACGTTCTTTTCCAGAATGTAGTTTCTGGATTGGCTTTCCTCTAAGTTCAAATAAAAATCTACGCAGCCCAAAAGACATCACATGAGAAGATAACTATTTAAGAGTGTCGCAAGAAAATTGCCAAATCCTACCTTTCTCAACATAATAGTAAAGTCTCAGATGATAGGTGGAAGAAATCAAAACCACATAGGATAAAATACCATCAATAAATAATTAAAAAGGTCAGAACCACCAGATAACAATTCAGCATAAAAGTTATTTAAAGACCTACAAATATAATGATACAAATAAGTGATTTAAGTCCAAGGAACCAAAAGAACCAAAGGAATGCCAAGAATGACATAAAAGTAGTTAGGAGTGACATGTGTCAAGGATGTAATAACGATTAAAGAAGATGGCTTTAAGTAAAACTGAAATGCAAAAGAGGATTCATGAATTCCCCAGTTAGACGGGGTTTGAGGTGTTATTTCAGAACCACCAGATAAGTACCATTGATGCCTGAATCAACATGTCAAACTCACAAATAGAAATAAAATTTAAAGGTTCCAAATATGTGAGAATAAGATACCTGCATGGCGCTATGTAATATAAGCTGGTGATAGGATTTAGAGTTAATCCCTTCTTCTGCAGAAGAACTTGAGTTAAGACCAGCCTGAGAGCTTCACCAAACATTCCCATGACCTGATAAGCTGTGCCCAGCACATTAAAATGAATTTCCCCATATGAGGAAACGACAACTCCAACACTGACCAGCACCATGTTCAAGAACACATCATACTTTAATTTGTCAGTGCCACAGACAACTGCAGTGAGGAATGTCGCCACTGGCACTGTGAAAAATCCAAATTTTTAAATGTTTAGCCATTCAGTATTCTCAAAGGCATACCAACAACATACAAATAAACAGAATA
Source organism: Carpinus viminea (assembly GCA_013348765.1). Classification (NCBI taxonomy): domain Eukaryota; kingdom Viridiplantae; phylum Streptophyta; class Magnoliopsida; order Fagales; family Betulaceae; genus Carpinus; species Carpinus viminea. The sequence continues at coordinate 7,098,780 of CP054669.1, read as the reverse complement.
TTAACATACTCAGGGCTTTAAGCATCTGGATGAAGGCCACAGAAATGTACAGATAAGCAGTGTTGCCAAACCTGTATGGACACAGGAATGCATTAAAGATTTGGAAGATAAAACTTAACATGTGAAAACCAATGTGAAAGCCACCCCATTGTGGATATGGAAATCACAAGCTTCAAATTAGAAGCATTAATCTCGATAAGCCTACATTATGGTGCAAAAGCAACTATTCAAACCAATGTGAAAGCCACGCCATTGTGGATATGGAAATCACGAGCTTCAGATTAGGAGCATTAATCTTGATAAGTCTACATTATGGTGCAAAAGCAACTATTCAAATCAAGAACACATTAAGGGATCAAAAGTAAGTAAGAAAACTGCTAAAACCTTAACTGGAACATATCTAAGTGGTTAATAGTGATCATATTCACTTGTCTTCAAGTAAGAAAAAAATATGTAGATTATAAAGCAACTGATAGTTAGCATGTAGCCCATAAATTCTACATTGAATGTAGATTTTAGTAATAGCATGGAAAGAAGATACATTTCCCACCCCACAATAGAAAAAGAGCGAAGGATCATTTTCACAAACCAAATAAGTTCAAGCAAGCATTAATCCCAACTAAATTGGGGTTAACGAAGATGAATCCAGAAGTTCTTTTCCAATAAAAATTACTGATATCTAAACTAAAATTGATAAAAATCAATATTTTCCCAAGCCTTTCTGCATAGCGATAGTTGGTAGAAGGTCAGGTGAGTGTTTAATTTCAAAGTTATACATAAAACACCAGTGAAATAACAGGCTAATATGCTACAATTTATTTCCTCTTGTCTAAACCCAGGTAAAATATATTGCGAAATGCCTCAAGATAGCCTCCTGGAATTTTCCCCAGATATATCAGGGGATAACATGTACATACATTCATGTTGCATGGCAGGGAATTTTCCCCAGCCTTTACTTAAGATGGACAACAATAATTGGATTCAAACTAGGAGTTTAAATTCTACAATATATGTTACTTACCATAAACTAGCTGCGAAGAAGGCACTTATAGGAATGACACATGTTGCATATCTGCAAAGCCAGGAAAGTTACTGAAGGGTAGAAAGGCTTGACGTTGGAAAAAATCAAAGTGCATGTAACAAGCTTACATTTTGAATGTCATTTTAATAGGAGAAACAACCTGCACCAATTAAAGAAATCAAAATGTTTGACCACCGCGGAGTAAAAAACATTGCAGGAAAGAAAAGGTATACCAAGGCAAAGAGAACAAATCAAAGATGGGAGAAGAAAGTGAAAGAAGAAGAGGGATGAGACCTAATCAAAGAAAATCATATCAGAAAGTTAGAGCAGTTATCAATTATCATTTATCCCCTCATAAACCCTTCTTAAAATTTATATCTTTTAGGTGGCGCGGGATCAAGGTTTTCATTTAGTACAACTGTGTACCTATCTTCCTTTTTCATGTCATAGAAAAATCATTTCTTCTCATAGCTATAAGCAAACTCTTCATAGTATCTCAATCTAATTTAAAACTGACGAGAAGAAAAGAAAAGAATTAAAAATAAAGGATCCACAAAGGAAGAAAGACATAAGCCATTACTCGAGCCAAATCCACTCAACTAAGTCTTAATCCCATCTATTGGGGTTGGAAAAATGTTTTGAGACTTAGTTTAAGGTATCCTTGATACATCGAGGTCAGCTGAAAGCTTGTTAAAGAGAAGAACTTGTGCAAGTATTGTACTCTTGTATACTAAATCTTCCAATCTAAGGATTAGGAATCTATATAAGTTTTAGTTTCTAAAAATCATAAGATGTGCAATGATTCTGAATGCAGTAAGATGGGAATGAAATCAAGAGAGCACATATCACATTCTTGTTGCCACCCATTAAAGCTATAGTTGTTTCAGTGGCTCCAGTGTCCATTAGCCTACTCAGGGTGAGTCTATCACATAAAATTTTCAACAGAAATTTATTTATTTTTTCCAAACGCCCTTTTAATCATCAAAAAAATAATGGCCAATAATAGCAAACCCAGTGAAGGGAAGATAGAAGAAAGTGACAGCATCACAAGATCGAAAAGGGTCCTACCTTGAAAACACGGATGAGAAAGAATGCAACCGCACCAGAAAATCCCATATGAATCATGGTGAGGGTAATCGGATATGGAAAATTGAAGTACTTTGTTGAAAGGACCCACTGCAGATGAATGAAAATCAGGCAACATTCATTCTTTAATCTTTCAGACGGAAATCAGGATTAAAGTATAAATGACACCAAAAGGAGCTGAAAATTATCCGTGGTTCAGGTGACAGATTATACTGTGAACGCCTTACCTTGTTGTACAAAATAACCCCTGATGAAAGCAGTATGTAGACTAGGAGATAAATATATGTCAACAAATGCTGCCTGCTTATCATTGTCTCTGGTAGACGAGTCCTACAAAAGCCCTTCAACAAACAACCACTTGCTTGCCAAGCATCATCAATGAATACAAGTTTTTCAAACAAAAAAATGGGGTAACCGACACGTAATCTCCCATAAAAGTGGTCCAATTCTCCCGTTTAACCAGAGATTTCCCCTGTTCACCAATGATTATCAACATGCCATTTATTAATACAAATGCAAGGTCACTGAGATTTCGAATTCATATCACTAAAACAACCACACATGGATCGTCATTATATCACACAGTCCAGCACGAATGGCAAGCCTAGAAAACACTTTCCCAAAAAAACTATATTAAAAGCAAGCCAGCTCACAAAAACACCTCATTTCAATTTTATTTTATTTTTATCAAACGCAAATCAAGCAACACGATTAGTATATGATTAGTAACAAAGCATTTTCTCTTCCTTGAGTTACACATATTTCTGTACAACTACAATACAGATCTTGGCAGCGCTTTCAGCAAACAAATTTTCAACTAAAACACTAAACAATACAGATGCATTTCAGCAACTCAGATCATAAGCTAACCAAGAATACATATCAGTCGCAGTACTAATAAATTCCACAATAAATTGCTAATTATTCGCCTAAATTAGAAAACATTTACTAAACACAGATGTGTTGGTCCTATATTTCTCACAATTACATTGACAAACAAATACATTTTTTTGTGAAATTAAAGGCATGAAAACTGAGCGGAAACAAATAGAAATGTGATTTACTCGCGCAGTGAGAAGTGCGAATCTGATTCGAAAGAGACAATGGCGGACTTCACAGAGATAGAGGTAGGGAGTGAGCCAGAGAGATCCGGAGGGACAAGGATAAAAAATCCGCGCCCTTAATAAGCGTGTTTGTTTTATAGACCCGGTAGAGGAAGACGACGTCGTGTCAGTAAATCTAGATATTCCAAAAACGTCGCCGTCGCCAGTGGCCATGTTTGACATTAGTAATTAGCGGTAAGCTTTTGGTCAAGTCCACCTAACACATACCACTAAGGTCACAAGACATAGGCTAAAAATAAATTAATGATTTATTGATTTTGAAAAAAAAAAAAAAAAAAAGGTAAAAATTGAGAATTAATTTTACGACAAATATATTTGAAAAAAAAGGTATTGTATGCAAGGTTTACAAAAGAAAATTCTTTTAGTAAAAAATTGATGAGTGTTTATGAAAAACAAAAAATTAATAAGTGTTTTTCCACATATGCGGGGTTGCCATACAATTTTATTAGTACATCAACATCGCCAGACAATCTTAATGGCCAATGCAAGGCCACCAAATAGTCTCGGCGACCACCATAAAGCTGCTAGATGATCTTGACAGGTGACGGTCAACGTAAATATTGGTTGTCATATCTATTTAGTGGCTCTGCGATGGTCATCAAATAGATCAGCTCATCAGTAGCCATTGAGGTAGCCGACTCTATTATGGGTCAAGTGACGATCATGTCAACCTTTTATTTTTGTGATAAGGTCGTTTTTGCACTTGAAAAAAAATAAATAAATAAGGTATGTGTTTTGCCAAACAATTTTTCAAAAAATTTATGATACTTTTGTCAAAGAAGCATGTGAAAATAGAAATTTATTTATTTATCAAGATAAGCATTAGCATGACCTAACTCAATTTATAAAGTAATAGGCAAACTGCAAATGCAAAATCAAACGCATTCTCTTCCATTCAGGTCAAGGATAAGAAAGTCACCCTTTTTTCATTGGCTTAGAAGAAAAACAATATGCAAAATCAATCAAGTTAAACTCCTTGAATCATAGATTCGTAGATTATTATTCTGTGTAATGGTTGATGTGAATAGAAAGAATTAACATAATTGGAGCACTAAGATGATAGGTTGTGTTTCATTGGGAGTTGACGTGATTACGAAAGAAATTATCCAACTCTGATGCCTCATTCACCATATGATGGCTTTTTAAAGGATTGATGAATTTAGGAGGAACAAATTAACCTGTTTATTAGGAACACAATTTGGCTTTGAAGACTCTATAACAAATGTATAGATCCGTCCGATTTCTAAGGGGATACACAAATGGGGTTGTGGGGCCATGGAAATGCAGTAAGAGAGGTTTCTGGTTGCAGCCCATTTTGCCGTACTTTGAGCACAGAATTTGACGCTTTCTGTTTGTCTTCCAAACTTTCTAAACAGAGAGACTTGGGGTAGAGGATAGTGTCGGAAATGGTGGAGATCTTCCAATCAGAGATGATAAAGTCTCCTACGATAGTCTCCTTCGATGATAAACTTTTTTCAGGTGCAAAGATACAGCCAACCAACTTTATTTGCCGAGTGGGACTAGCTATTCGTCAGCTTAAGTTTTCCTTGGCCACAGGTTTTCGTTCTAAAGAGCAACCGCACTTGAGTGCCCAGGACAATTCAGCAAACCTCTTATGGCGATCATTTTAGGGGAAAAAGGAAAGAAGCCAAAATTGAGTCATTCAGATGGGAGGAAAAACAACCCCACAAATTATGAACAATTCAAGTGTAAATAATGGAAGCATATGTCAACCTTGTTCAAACAATTTACCACCACTTTCTGAAACAATCCCTTCGTTATATTTGCATTTTACTCACAAATGCACAAGCTCACAAAGAGAGTGAGAAAGAAGTTTACAAGCTTGGTGTTTCACCGGCGTGTCCAGGCCGGGCATTTAACAGTGGCTGGAGGGCTTTGACTACAATGCTCATGTTTGGCCGGAAGTCAGCTTCATATTGCACACACAAGGCAGCAACAGCAGCCATCTGCAAATCAAGACAAGCAAAGGACTTGTTATATTAGATGTTTTGGGGTCAAAAAATGACTTGAAGTGATAAATATTTTGAGGCCTTATTAGTCTAGTTCTAATGGATGCAGTCACGCAGGCGGGCCAGGTGGGAATTAATTAGGTTTCTTACAATATTATATTATTATTTTTTTAGGTTTTTTTTTCCTTTAATTTTATTTATACTTTGTCTCTTTTTGTTAATAAATTTTTGGGATAACTTCACTGAAGACTCCCGAATTTTCATCCGTTTTGAAATACCCTCCCTAAACTTAAAAAACTCTCAATTTAGTCCTCTAAACTTTCAATCGCTCTCAATTTGAACTCCTCTGTCAATTTTAGCTGTTAAAAATTATAAAAAGACCAAAATACCCCAGATTTCTATTTTTAAAAAAAATAAAAAAAACGTTTTGAAAGTTGAAATTTTATACAACAATTAAGGGTATAAATGTCATATAATGTTTAATTTAAAATATGATAGAGGGGTCTAATTGAGAACAATTGAAACTTCAGGAGACTAAATTGAGAGTTTTTAAAGTTTAGAGGGGGTATTTCAAAACGGGTAAAAGTTCGGGGATTTTTAGTAAAGTTTCCCTAAATTTTTCTTGAGCTAAGACTTTACAAATCTTTTTTACTCATATTCTGATTCCACCCCTCTTCAGCCACCAAGAACTCTATCAAACGAGCGAAAATAATAGAAGTTTTACTCTATCTAACCACATCTGATAGCTCATGTTATGAGTTCTACCTTACATGAAAAAGGGAAGAAGACTCCTCCCCCAAACAACAAACCCATTTAAAAAAGAAAAGAAAAAAAGTGGTATTTAACAGTCAAAACGGAGTCAGAGCAAGTACCTTTGCAACAGCCTTAGGAGGATACTCTCCATTAAGTCTTGTATCAATACACTGCCTAACCTTGTCTTCACTAAGTTTTGGTGTAGCCTAACACATGTCAAAACCATCCTGTAATCAGCTTGGTTGCATAGACAACATATTTTTATGTCTAAAATGCTTGAAAACAAAGCAGAGGTGCTGGATGTAAGAAAAAAGTAACACAATTTAGTACCCATGTTACTAGACTCTGCTGCCCACGTGGTAATGTATGATCAACAGGCTTTCGCCCTGTCAGAAGTTCAAGCAGGACAACACCAAAACTGTATACATCACTCTTAGCATTCAACTGCCCGGTCATTGCATACCTGCCAAACACAAATACGGAATGAAAAATGCATGGTGCTCAAGGAATGCAGTCTCACATCAAGCTTTAAATATTGGAATACTTCACTGGCTCAAGCTTATACCCAGTTTAATTGCCAGAAAGGCAAGTAAAAGACTTGTAACCTTTTTGAAGTCTGATTGGCATTGGCAAAAATGCCAAGTATTCATTTCATGTCAGAAAATATCTAAGCAGCCAAAAGAATCACTAATTAATTGATTTACATAATGCAATGCATATCATTGTCATTCAGTGAAATCTTTGGCAGCAAATTTCATGTCATTAAGTAGATTAGCTTCCTTCATGATCTTATATCATACTTCATACAAATAATGAGTGGGTATTAGATAAAACAAACATGATGCATCCATAAATTGCTTACTCAGGTGCATGATAACCAAAGGTTCCAAGAACACGAGTGGAATGAAGACGTGCAGCCATATCAGGAGCTTGATTTGACAAATCAAAATCCGCAATCTTAGCAACATCATCATCAAAGATTAGTACATTGCTCGACTTGACGTCCCTATGGATGATGTGAGGATTGGCCTTTTCATGCAAGTACTCGAGCCCTTTTGCAGCCCCCACAGCAATTTTTACTCGTTGTGCCCATGACAGAACAGGACCAGGTTGTGCTCCTTTAACGCCCTTTCTCCCTGCATAAAAATTCAATAATAAGTAGAACACTAACACAACTCTAAAACTGTGAATATAGCAGGTCCCAATTATACTTGCTGCATCTACAAGAAATGAATTTAAGCTGTGATATTAAATAAGAAATGCCTTACTTCAGCATATAATGCAAGCCGATATACGAACCAAGATAATGCAGCTAAAAACAATAAACATATCATTAGGCTTTCAGCCTTTTACAGTTGCAGCTCAATCTTACATACCATGTAGAATATCATGAAGAGATCCATTAGACGCAAACTCATAGGCAAGAATACGGGAGTTCCCATCAACACAGTAACCAAGCAATTGAACAAAATTGTCATGCTTCAGCCTTGATACCATAGAAACCTGTTAATCAAACATTAATTAACATGTAAAGCTTAACTTATTTCATTTACATGGGAAAAAAAGTAAGTTACGGTTGCCAAAACCTGGGCTAAAAATTCTTCATCAGGTTGTTTGCTAGCATCTAACTTCTTGATTGCTGCAGGCTGCCCACTTTTAAGAACCCCGTGATATACCCTTCCGTATGAGCCCTCTCCAATCAAAGTATTTGTCCCAAAGTTGTCTGTAACTTCTTTTAGTTCATCCACTGGTATAGCAGGAACTTCAATGGGCTGAACTTTCACAGTTTGAGCACCCTTCGGTGCAGTTTCTGATGTATGATAGCCTCCATCATTTCCTACAGGATAGGATTCAAGTCAGATTACAGTAATAAAAACAGTAACAGAATAAACACACAGAATATAAAAGAAAAATACCAAAAAGAAAAAAGAAAAAAAAAAACAAAGAGTTGGTATGTGAAGGCTACATGTGTGTGTGTGTGTGTCAAGTGAAAATGGATATAAGCATCAAAAACTCATACAACTTAATCCAAGCCTCCAACCAACCTAGCAGGTGGATTTTAGAAACTACTTTGATCTAAATGTTGATTATTGTTGTGAGTACACTTCTGAATGTTGAGTCCCACATTAAGAAAATATAAAAGAAATGATTAGTTAATATGCCTAAGTGAACCTTAGCCCATTAGCATAGGCTTTTAGGTTAGACTTGTGTTCAATGATGTATATTAATGTACTATTGATAAAAACTCTATAATTGCTTTATCTCTCAACAAGTGGTATCAAAGCCATGGTTAACTTCTTGGGACGGGTGTCTGGACGCACTGGATTTGGAGTTATATCTGCATCCGCAACTCTTGACGCGAGACACTCTTGCAAATGTAAAAAGACTCACAAGCGAAGGAGTTTAGTCAATGTAAAGAAACTCACAGGTGAGAGAGAGATTGTTGTGAGTGCACTTGTGAGTGTTGAATCCCACATTGAGAAAATATAAAAGAAAAGAGTAGTAACATACCTAAATGGACCTTAGCCTATTAGTTTAGATTTTTGTGTTAAGAGTTGTGTTCAACTATGTATATTAATGTACTATGGGTAAAAACTACATACCTACTTTATCTCCCAACAATTATATACAAATAAAATAGTCATACATTACATATTTACTTAAACTAATTCAGTCATGATGCAACAGCTCTAGCTTGGCCCACTGAATTACCTGCTGAACTTTTCACCACGTATGGACCTCCACTGTCAGCAGCTTTACGGACATCATCTTCTTCACAACAACCAAAGCAGCTCATGATTCTTTTCCTCAAGAATACTCCTGTCTGATGAAAAAGTATCATTTCAAATAAACAAAGCAGCAATTCTAACTTTTATGCATAAAATATATAGGAAGTGAAAAGATAGAACAGACCAGCTAAGTGCTTCATGAGAAGCTGATCAGCACACAAAAGAACCATTTCAAAAAGGAAAAAGAAACAAAGAAATAGCAATCTAAAATTTTCTTTGTTCACTTCCTTCATCTTTTTATTTAAGTAATTCATTAAAAAATAAATGCGCAAAAAAACATTGGGCTTCTGCATTTTTTACGCAAATCAGTGTCGGTCCCCATTTCAGGTCAGACTCCCCATTATCCTGAGACATAAAACTCTCTCTATGAGAAAATTTATCATTTGCAAGAGGAAGAAGTGACAACAGATGAACCATGAACCATACGAACCTATGTGAAGCTGAATGAGAAGCAAGAAAGACATGTAACAAATCTAAGTAGCTGGGATTCTAGGATCCATTGAGCTAAATCAAACCGAGTTGTCCAAAAACATCATATAAGAACTATCTTCCCAATGTTAGAATATATGATAAGATTTGATTATATTCAAATCTGAATGTAATTGATTTCAGATTTGTTTATAATCTCCTAAATTTTAGGTAATCATATTTGCTTGTATTCAAATTTGATTTGATATTATCTCCACCTATTATCTCCACCTACCATACATGTATTATTTTCACCTACCCAAATTCTCCTATAATAAGAGTATTTTGTATTGAAAATATCATCAAGAAATAAGAGTAAGCCAATTGGAGACAACAACTACTTCACTTATTAGATTAGTATTAGCCATAACCATTTGGGATAATACTGAACTAGTAAATTCATTCTTTTGTGTGCTTATTTTCTATTTCTTGCTGAACGGTTGAAGAACCTTCTGTATGAGCTCACTGTCATCATCCTCGCCGTATCAATTTTTTCTTATTCTTCTTCCTTCTATTTCTTGCTGAACAGTTGAAGAACCTTCTGTACGAGCTCATTGTCATCATCCTCGCCGTATCAATTTCTTCTTCCTTGGTCTTCCTCAGCTTCGAAGTGGGTACGATCCTCTTCTTTATGCTTTTGTTGTTGTTGTTGCTTTTTCAGGGGATCAGTTGCCTTGACGGATTTTGACTCGAGCTTTCACTTCCTGCCATTGCTGGGGGCTGGTAAAGTAAGAATTGTGTCTCAAAGAGATATGGGCCTAGTGATCTTATTGAGACTTCTCAATAACTAATGTTACAATATAATTGGATACGCTCTTAGCATTCCCAATCAAACCAAACTAATCTGTGCCCATGGATGACAAAACTTATTTACTAAACACTTTATTTTCTATCTATAACAAAACAATCTGGTGAAATCTTTTGCAAGGGCAACACCTCAAAATTCCAAGCGTATACAATCTTTCTGACCCCATAATTGCAATACCACCTCTGTAGCAAAATCACATTCCCAACTCCAGCTCAAATTGGCCCGTGTTTAAACATATGAAATTCCACAAGAGTTAATGCGTTACACAAGCTCATAAACAACTCTACAACGAAATTCCTTTGACCAAACCCAAACATAGCATGCACAACAACGTTCCTTAATATATTTCTTGGCACAGCAATTCTGAGTAACACAAAACGCAGAAATATCTAGTGATATTTACCCAACTTCTCATTCATACCAATTCAACACAAGCCATATCCACCTTAAAATTTGACAACACAGCCACCTCCTCAGTCCCGCATGGTTACTTTTAACTCTAGAATTTAGTCAGAAAAAGAAAATCTTCTGCACATTACAGTTCAAATCATTTCACTTTTGCATCACTAGTTTACATTTCCCCGAGTTATATCATCAAATCAATCCACTTCCAGCTATCATACACACAGATTCGGCAGATCAAAACGAATAACCACCAGAAATCCGAGCTAAGCAAATATAAATTAAAAAATTACAAAAAAAAAAAGAAGCAAATACCGCGAAACTAGTAAAAGAAAAATACAGATCAATTACAGGCTTACATAACAGAACTAACATTGCGTTTCTTACTCAGAATCTCTTCATCCACCAAATTCAAAGTCAAAATCACTACCAAACTGACTAGGAAAACAAAAAGAAACTGAAAAATTCGGAGAGTTACAGAGACCGATCGGTACCTGAAATCAGAGATGGGGCAAGAGCTGTGTGTGCGTGAGAGATCTGAGCTTCCGAAGCCGGCGAAGGGGGTGCGCAGGATATGCGGAGATGAGTGCGCAGGATAAAGCGCCTCAGATTGCTCAGCCTTGTCTAGCTTTCAGACCTTCCTCTTCGATTCTAAAAACATTTTGACTCCAATTTGTACGTATTATTACAGGGATTTTTGCTTATACAAACACTTATATACTGCTTAATTAATTAATTAATTAATTAATTTTCTTTTCTTTTTATTTTTATTTTTTTAAGAGTGTTGGTTCTTGTTCTGAGCAAGCTCGCCAGACTTGACTGCTCAAACAAGTTGAATTTTGCAAGAAATTTCTGGCCACGTGTTGGGGCCTGATTGGTTTGAAATTGAAAGGTTTGCAGATTTTTCTCTGATTACTTAATTAATGCCATGTCAATTGTTAAGTAATCAGTCCACCTCACATTTATGACACTAGGGGTTAAATAGTAAAATCACGTGTTACAGTTTAAGTTAAAAGCGGCTCTATTTGGCAATATTGTTTAGAAAATAATAAACATATTAAGAAAAAAAAAATTCAAAATACAAAAATATTTTCAGGTCAAAACTGAAATAAAAAAGAAAATACTAAGCATAAAAACACATTTTACAAAAAAAAAAAAAAACTTTTACAAACTGATATGTTCAATCATGTTGTGCCACAATAATTTATAAATTTTTTTTTATAAAATATATTTATAAGCAGAGTATTTCTCTAACAAAAAACAAAGACCACCCTTTAAAAAAATTTTAAAATGAGTACTTTGTACATTTTTTTAAACTAATAATTAGTCTCTTTTTTTTATTAATTAAAATACTGTAATACTAGTATTAAGATGTGATTAGTCAATTGCGGATTCCCCGTGTGAACTGAGGAGTGATGAGGTTGAAAAAGTGATGATTTGATTAATAAAGTTTAGTGCAGAGAGTGAATACTCTATAAAAGGTGTTTGTGATCCATCATCAACCATTTTGAAAAGATGGGTGATAAAGACCCACTTTTTTTATTTTTTAAAAAAATAAAAAATAAAAAAAGTGTTTGAAGTAATATTATATATTTTTTTATCCTTCTTTTTATTGGTATTTTTTAAAAAATAAAAATTTCATTTTTCTAAAGAAAAATGGAATTTTTTAGAAAAATGAAATTTTTATTTTTTTAAAAATACCAATAAAAAGAAGAACAAAAAATATATATTATTAATTACTTCAGACACTTTTTTCATTTTTTACTTTGCCTTTTTAAAAAAAAGACAAAAGTTGAGCCTTTTAACATTTTCCTTTTGAAAAACTTCCAACTCTTAATCATAACACTTTTCTTTACCAAGTAATAAGATGATTAAATTGAAATAAAAGGTTTATTGTATAGATAATTTCAAATTTAAAAATATTTATTTCATACCATACATATTAAATTATCATTTATTCTCAAAAATTAAGCTCACAAATAAGGGCATCAACTTAAATGTCATTATTTCTTTACTATGAAACATCATTATCTCTAAATTTTGAGATATGCCTTTAGTTTCCTTACAAAGGCGGATTTAGAATTAAAATCATTCAAGTCTTCAACAATTTTTTTGTTCAAATCACTAACAATTCAAATAATAAATACGTAGATTGGTTGTTTGAAACCGTTCTTTTCTATTTACTGTAAGATAAAAATGTAGTTTATATTTTCAATAATTGGTGGGATTCGTGGGCTCATGTGCCCACTAGCTAGCCACTCATCGCCCACCATTACAATAATAAAAGGAGTGAAGGAAAAGAAATCAAATGAAAGGATTAGGAAGAACGAAATCTATTTACGGGCCTCTGTCTTTTTGTACACTTCACATGACTGCTTGAGAGTACTTTGGTTTGCTTTCAAAAGTAATAGGAATTTAGGCGGTCATTTTTACATTCAGAACAAGCACGAGTTTTGAAGCTTGCATTCCAACCAATTAACAAATTTTAAATAAAACTTTCATGTGACATACAAATTGCTTCATGCTTACCCTATTTATAATGTTATTGATGATAAATCACTAAAAAGGCTTCTTCAGGTGGCACACATTGCTTACCCTAGAATCCAAACGCCAACCTCTATCCTGTCCGCAACAAATCCACTTCCAAAGTTCCAGGTACCCCAACAAACAAAGAAACTGCATGGGCCAGAGAATTATGAACTATGACTATAAATTTTTCAAAGGAAAATGCTAGGGATTCTTTCTATAGGTTCTTCTGTCGTTCTCTCAGTCTTACGTAAAACATGATTTAAAAAAAAAAAATTATAATAGTCTCCACCATCGGTTTTTTTAGGCATTAGTATCAAATTTAGGATGACCAAATTCATTTTTTGTGATACCATCCCTAAAGGATTAACCTTCCATCCTTAGGTTTTAGTTTTGAATCTAAAAACAAGTTTTAAAGCATTAGAACCTAACTATTAACTCATAAAAATTAATCTGTTAGCAAAAAAACGGCATTACAATTTTATTTTTTCTTAAATCATGTTTTATGTAAGACTGAGAGAACGCCAGGAGAACACTATGGGAAGAACCCCTAGCAAATCCCTTTTCCAAAACCATCTTCAGCACAGTTTCCGATTTTACATTAAATATTTCATGTACTGTTTAAAATCGCAAAAACAAAAATAAAAAAATAAAAAATTTGAGAGAGAAAAATTTGGCATTGGAAGTACATGTGCTCATAGAGTTTCTTCAAAACTGCGTGGGTCAAAGAGTTGGGCGTCAAGCGAAAGATCACTCCCTTAGCCATGGTGCTTGAGCTGGTGTCCACTGACATGGTTCACCTTCTTTGAACCAGAGAGCTGCAGAGAAGCAAATTATATGTGTGTGAGAGAGAGAGAGAGAGAGTTATGTCCATCAAGCATTACTTGATTACCAATCTCAGCTCAAAACAATAACGTGAAAGTAGCTAATATAGATGCAAAAAAGAGTCTAGCTGACTATTATGCCTGAACTTCGGTTCTTGTATGGGACTATATGACACACACATACCACTCGTACGTGCCAGGGCATGCACATGCACATGCATCATGTGCATGTGTATGTTTGCAGTCTCCAAGTTATCTAATTTATTATAATTTTGACCATAATGTGCATCTAAATTGGGATTAAGAACTCAATAAAAGATCACTTTTAACCATATGATGATATTACCTATTTCACGCTTGCCATTCTCAGGGCTGTCACTCCCATGAATCACATTCCTGCCAAAAACTTTCATCATAAGACCTTGTTTGTAGACAAATAATTTGCTATCAAGAAAATAAACAACTTTTCCAACCCACTGTGATTAAATTACACAAACTAGTGAAACACAAGAGATTAAAGACCCTAACCTTCCTGTTTGAACAGCAAGGTCCCCTCTTATTGTGCCAGGTTCAGCTTGAAGAGGATCTGTAGACCCTATAAGCTTACGTGCTGACAAAACAACACCAACACCCTCCCAAGCCTTCAAAAATAACAGCATAATCATTGTTTCGCAACTTAATACTTGAAAATATTTCATGCTCGTTATTTACAATGTAGATGTGTTAGGGATAGGGAAGAAAGAGTAAATCGCACCATGCACACAACTAGACCTGAAGTAATGTACTCAATCAGCTTAGAGAAGAAAGACTTTGCCTTGAGATCCTTATAATGCTCCTGTAACCATTAACAATGCACATGATATGCATAATAATTTAAGCATCCCAAAGACGATGTAAAAATCAATGCACAAGTAACCATCAACCATACATTCAATCAACATCTTTTATGATTTTATGTTTGGATAAACATGTCAACTCAACTCAAAAAATTTCAACTTAAATTAAAAATTTTCAACAATAAAAATTTTAAAAATTTAAAATATAAATATAGAGAGTGACTAGACCACTCCTAAGAGCTAAGAGTTTGGGGTGGCCAAGCCACCCATAGTAGTTTTGAACCACCTAATTTTTATTTTTTTTTTTTGTAATATTTTTTTAAAAAAATTAATTATATTTTATATTCTTTAAACCAACCAAACATATATAATCTCAACCCTTTTTTTGGTGCCAATGAGGTGGTTTAGCCACCCTAAACCAGTTGTCTAGGGTTTCAATTATTATTATTTTTTTATTTGGCCCTTGGGGAGCTCTCCTTTTTTTTTTTTTTTTTTTAAATATGGTGTAGCACCTAAAAATCCATGTACCACGCCATGGGGTGCCTTAAAACCACAGATACCACGCCACATGTAAGGGTGACTTGGCGTCCGATTAAAAAACCTAATAGAATATTGACGGAGGAATCAAATAGGTGTATTTGCTTATCACGTACAGATACCATTTGTGATGTTTTTGAAAACTTAGGTGGCTATTTGCTTTTGGTACAAACTACATGTATTTGAAAAGGTATTTAACCTTAAAATTAATTGAAAAGTTGATGGGATTGATTTGAATTAAAAAATAAAAATACAATGTTTTCATCTTTATTGTATTTGATATTTTTACTTAATGTGTCCAATTTTTATTGACATAGTTTTATACCACATCCCGATAAAAGGGGCTCTCATATACAAAAGTTGAGGTCTTCCTTAGAGAAGACTTAAAATTGAACTGGTCATTAAAATCACATTTGTTTTAAAAGCTTAATCTAATAGGAATAGATAAATTTAATAATTCAAAATTTATATTCTAATAATAAAGACACAAGAATTACGCAGTTCGGTCTATAACCTACGTTCACGTACGTGTTAATTAAAGCCTTATATGCTGTATATTGTTCTATTTATAGAGCAATAAAAGATGTTTCTAATAAATTAAGGTAATTACTAAATTCTTTAATTTAGTACAACCAAATCCTAACCGACTTTTATCCTTATCAACGACCATATATACTAATATTGCTTACTAATTATTCTTGTCATCTGTCCCTTCCTTAATAGCGATTATAAATAACTCCATCGCCATCTTCTTCATCAAAGCAGGTGCTTCTTTGACAGAGAAACAGAGAGAAAAATGGAAGGACTCTATGTATTCACTGGTTTTACATTGTTTATGTGTATATTCACCACAAAACTTAGAGTAGCATTGGCTGATGAATGGCAACAAGCCCATGCAACTTTTTATGGCGGAAGTGATGGTTCAGGAACGATGGGTAAGTGCTTTTCTTAGGGTAGAAATTGTTTCCACGACATGCAATTGCATGCATATAAAGTGTTTTTGGCTGGTCTTTAACAGGGGGTGCCTGTGGTTATGGAGACCTCTACACCGATGGCTATGACATAAAAACAGCAGCTCTGAGCACAGCCTTGTTCGGCAAGGGGAAATCATGTGGTGGGTGCTATGAAATCGTGTGTGATGCGGAGCAGGATCCAGAATGGTGCCACAAGGGTACTTCTATTACAATCACGGCTACAAACTATTGCCCTCCAAACTATGATCTCCCCAGTGACAATGGTGGTTGGTGCAATCCCCCTCGACCACACTTTGACATGTCTCAACCTGCATTTGAGCAAATCGCCATTTACAAGGGTGGAATTGTACCTGTTCACTATAGAAAGTATATAACTTTTCTTCATCTTTCTTAATTATATATATATGTATGTATCTGCTTGCTCTTTCTATATATATGTGTGTTTGACTTTGTTTTTCACCAGAGTTCAATGCAAGAGGAGTGGAAACATTAGATTTACGATCAACGGCAATGATGGCTTCGAACTAGTGCTCGTATCCAACGTAGGGGGAGCTGGAGATCTCTCTCAAGTTTGGATCAAAGGATCCAAATCCGTTGAATGGGAAGCCATGCTAAGAAACTGGGGTGTCAACTGGCAGAGCCTAAGGTATCTTAATGGCCAGAGCTTGTCCTTCAAAGTCCAAACCAGCGACGGACAAACCCGCACGGCTCTTGATGTGGTGCCTTCTAGTTGGACGTTCGGCCAGTCCTTCAAAAGCAATATTCAATTCTAAATCGTTCATACAAATTTTTCATCACGTGTCCTCGCTCTTGGATTTTCTATGTTGATTATCTCAATCGACTGATGTGACGGTGTGAATCAACTCGTATGATCATTTCTATCATTACTTTTCTGTATTACTTTCGACTTGTGGCTGAGGCTGCTCAGCCCAACAAGTTCTGCAAAATATGTAATTAAAAAAGCATTGATTAAATACAATTATTCTCTCCCTCAAGGCTTTCTACATTTCATTTTCTTTCTCACTAAACAAACACGAGACATTAGAATGTCTTTTTACTGACATACCCGACTAGGTCACTTGTGCTTGTTTTCCTCTCCCTTATAGGTTTCGTTGGCTTGGAATACAGTATCTAATCAACTAATTCTTCATCTCACTCACATTTTTTCTATAGGAAAAATGTATAATAACTCTTTGGGTTAACATTTCAAAATTAAAAACTCTAAGTTTTTATTTTCAAAAAAAAACTCTATGAGTCAGTGAAAATGAAAATAAACTCTTTGTGTCAATTTTTTGATAATTGCCATTAATTAAGGTTAAATACACCATTTTATCTTTATTAAAATATTAATTTTTTATTTAATTTTAAAATTTAAATCTTTTTTTTTTAAAGAAAAAAGAAAAAAGATAAAAGATAGGGGTGGTGGGCATCCCCATGCAAAATGGGTGGGCCACCCCTATGGGGTGATTAGGGGTGATTATGTAATTACTCAATGTTTTTTTAAAAAAAATTTATGTCCAATTAGATGGAAATTAGTAACGAATAATCTGAATTGAAAATTTTTGAAACATTAGGGAGTACATTGCTAATTTTTAAACATTGAGATTTGAATTGAAAAACTCTTGAAATTTTCCGGGTAAAGTGAATTTCTCTTTAAATATATATCAATTTAATTAATTGAGTTTTTTTAAAAAATATATATATATTCACCATATTTACTAGGCTCCAACTAACTCGTGGGCTCATGACAAGTAAGAGGTTTTCTTTGTTTTTGGTCCTATACACATAAAAAAAATCAAGAGTGGTTATAGAACATTAAAAAAATAATAATAATAAAATAGAGAAAATTGAAGATCTTCTACTGTTGGTTGGATTCGTGGGCTCATGTGCCCACTACCCACCCACAACCCACTATTACAAATTTACAATAATCAAAAAGAGAAAAAGGAAATTAAATAAAATGAATTGGTCTTAGGATCGGTGAAACCCGGCAACAGTTCTGAGCCCAGGTCCACCATAGACCTCCTGGGGACTCTTTGGGTTGACCTTGTCTGTGTGTGACCGCCCTAACCAAAGTCAATGACTAAAGCTGATTGGCTAGTCCGGCAGATTTTCTTGTTTGCTTCCAAACATTACTGAGTGCCGGCGCACTGAATCACCCTCCTCCATTGATATGCTTTATAATTTATATAATGGGATTAATGGTTAAAATTTTAAGCACCCACTGGGATTCTCTCCATTTGGGTAAAATTGTCAAAATAAAATAATATTATTTTATTATTTTATTCCCAATGACGTTAATCATAGAGCACGTTTTTAAAAAAATGCATATAAAAATCATTACTTTAAAGACAGATGTCAATACTAGATTTTTAAAAAAATTATTCTAACTCACTTTTTAAATAAAAACTTTTTCCAAACCTACTACTTAAAAAAAAAAAAAAAATTATTTACTTTTTGCATCCATTTCACACTAACTAATGTGTGACATGTTTTAAAAAAGTAATGCTTTTTAGTATTATTTCATCTTTCTCTTGTTTTCCCTTTTTAAAAATCAACTATTTAATAGAAAAAAAAAGAGAAAATGAGAGAATACTAAATAATATTTATAGTTCTAAAATGGCTACCACTTTAGCGGATGTAATAATTGAGTATAAAATGTCTTTTTCCAATGAGTCAATACAATTTAAGAGGAATGCTATGGTTTTTCTTCATTTTAAGTGGATATATATATTTTATATATAAAAAAAATCAAAGGGATGGGTGGAGTAATTTTTTTTCTATTTTTTTTTTAAATAATATTCACTTAGAAGAAAGAAAACACCATAAACAATCATTACATTTTTCATAATTTATGGTAGCTAAATCTTTTTTATTTTTATTTTTAAGGGACCATTACATGCGCTCAGGAGAGTGAAGCTTCCACATCAGCACGTGTATGCCATGCACTGGCATGTGGTGGCTATGTTGCAACAAGGAGGGTAGCAACAGGTGGCAAAGAGGTTGGAAAAGGCGGGGAAGAGGCATGTTGTTGGCCTGCAAGCCCGAAAGAAACAGATATAACTTAGATCAAACTAGATTTAAAACCCCTAAGGCGACCATAACAAAGGAAAAAGGTGACAGCCAGATGAAACGACGAGTCAACAACGTGTAAGGATAGCATAGCTATTGTTGAAACCGGTGATAGAGACAAAAATATAAGACAAAATAGAAAAAACAAATACATGAAAGCAAAAGAATGAGAGAGGGGAGAGGGGCTATGGTAGCTAGATCTTGGCCATAGACAATAAATAAAGCGGATATATTGAAGTAATTTTAGTGGTCATTAAAGTTGAAAACGACCAAAAGCGTGTTCTTTAAAACATAATTATGTGTTTACAAAAACAAAAAAAAAAAAACATAATTATGTATGGTGAAGTCCAATACTATGAATTATGTGTTTATTAAAATGTGAAAAGAAAAAAGAAAAACTTTTAAAATGGAGTAAATTAACGCATGCATTGGAATTACTAATTACTAATTAGGGTAGAATCCAAAACCATGCATGGAAATGGATGAGCTTAGGAGATGTCTCTCTTCATCTCTTTAACGTCATTTGTTACGACCCTAGCATGTGTCACTATACAAGGCACCCACCATTTGCCAAAATTAAAATAATTGTGTCACGATCATCAAAATGAGAAAAAAGAAGTTAAAATGGTATTAAGAAATGGGCGTTTTACCGTGTATCCGATGGTTGTTTTAAGAGTGGCCGATTGCTCTAAAATCCATTTTGGGTGATTAATTATCCTCTAATAAGGTTCAAGATGATTTGATCACCTTCAAAATAGGCTTGGGATAGTTGAATCACCTCCTCCCTTGGCTGCTTTGAAAGTGGATGACTACCGGTCCAAGCTTGACTAGGTTAATTGAACATCTCAAAATAGCCAAAAAGAGTGATTGACTTCTCCAAAACAATTTCAAAATTGTGGGACACTCATTTTCTTTTTTTCATATTTATTAAAAACGAATTGACAAGAATCTTAATATAGAACATGAAATGTTACCGGGAGGATTTGGCTTAGGTGTTGTTAAAAAAATTATAGAAAATTTGTTATAATTTTTTTTAATATATCAGATTTAATAACATGCCCTTTTTCTTCTTCATAAAATAAAGAACTTCAACATAATAAGGTAATTTTTTTTTCAAACTAGTATGGAGTAAATATCTTTCAACTTATGTAAAATAGTTCAAAGTGTTTATAAACATTTAAAATACACATTAAATTCTTAATCTTATTAGTAGTTTACTAACTTAGATTAAATTTAATGTACTTTTTAAATATTTATAGACATTTGATATTATTTTACACGAATTATAAAATATTTATTCCTCATCTAATTTGGAGGAAATTTCAGTCCAATTAAATATACAAAAGAATTGGAAAGTTTCCAATAGAGGCAACAATCCAACCAGAGAAGCCAATGAGCAGCAATGAAGGGGGGGCTAACTGGCTAAGCTTAATAAATAAACTGATGCTGATTGGCAAGTGAAGAATCACAAATGGAAGCCATTTTCGTCAATCATTTTGCTCGTGTTAGGAAGAGCTGCAGTTCCATGGAAGTGCGTGAAGCATACACTCAATGGTTACACACAGCAAGAGGGGAATGGGGAGGAGAAGGAGTAGTAGGACACACGCACACTCTCTCTCTCTCTCTCTATCTCTTTCTCACACACAGACACTCACACAAAGGCATCTTTATTAATTGTCGTGAGTGGGGGCAAGAGACACGCGGTGTGCAAGTGAGGTCCTACCATTTCCTGAGTTGGGTGCACTGTTTCTCTCTCTCTCTCTCTCTCTCTTCCCCACACCCATGATCCATGTAGTGAGGTGAAGGATTATTATTAAAAGATTTTCTTATTGTGTGTGTGT
The DNA here is from genome assembly GCA_013348765.1 of Carpinus viminea. Lineage (NCBI taxonomy): Eukaryota > Viridiplantae > Streptophyta > Magnoliopsida > Fagales > Betulaceae > Carpinus > Carpinus viminea. The sequence goes on along the minus strand of CP054669.1, from coordinate 7,077,749 downwards.
GCGCACCATACAATACCCAATACCGTCTCACACAACAGCATCGTCCTGGCCATCTTCCTCATCAGCATCAGCATCAACATCATCATCCATCCGAATTCCTCGCCCACTTGACTCTCGCGGGATTCGTGCGCTTTTCCGACGCCACTGTCTTCCTTGTCGCCGTCGATCTCTAGTACTTCTTCAGAGCCGCAAGTACCGGGCAAGTACTTTTTTTTTTTCTTTTTTTTTTGGTGAAACAAATTATGGTACTTTGTTCTATGTTTTCTTCCAGAGCTTGTAGATTACTTGTTTTTGTTAATTAAGAAGTACTTAGTGCAGTTTTAGATGTGGAAAGCTCATTTCTTGAAGCTTGACTCATGGTTCTGGGGGTTTTGTGCTTGATTTTGGAGGGTTTGGTGGTTAATTAAAGCTTTATTTGGTAGTTCGTAGTTCGAGTTTCCGGGGCTCTTTTTTGGCCGTTGATTCTGGAGGGTTTGGTGGTTGATTACAAGCTTTGTTTGGTATGTGGGTTGCTCTTAATTGGAACCATGGTTGTGTCGGTGTACTGTTTCTGGACTCTTGGGGAAGAAGTGAAGCTGATTAGTTGAAAGTGGGGGTTGATTCAATTATGGGTCTTGAGCGCTGATTTTGTTACTAGAATCGGATTTAATTTTCTGGGGTCGTGCTTCTTTGGTAGGGGGTTTAACTAGTAAATTTGGATCTTTTGGGGTTTAGTGCTACTTTGATTCATGGAGGCTAGATTTGGAGATGGAGCTCATCATATATATGCTATGAGTGCTGCGGATTTACGGGCTGTGGGGAAGAGGACCTCGGAGTGGGATTTGAATAACTGGAAATGGGACGGGGATCTTTTTATTGCCCACCAATTAAATCCGGTGCCGTCGGATAGTGTGGGCCAGCAGTTTTTCCCACTAGGGTCTAGGATTCCGGTGACTGGGGGCTCATCGAATAGCTCATCTTCATGTTCTGATGAAGTGAATCTGGGAGATGAGAAAGGGAAGAGGGAATTGGAGAAGAGGAGGAGGGTTATTGTTGTGGAAGACGACAATTCGAACGATGAGGAACCAGGTAACCTTACTTTGAAGCTTGGTGGACAGGGTTTTCAGGTACCTGAGAGGGAAGTAGGAAATTGGGAGGGAACGAGTGGAAAGAAGACTAAGTTTGTTGGGGGTACTTCAAACCGTGCTGTTTGTCAAGTGGATCAATGTGGAGCTGATCTGAGCAATGCCAAGGATTATCACAGGCGGCACAAGGTCTGTGAGATGCATTCCAAGGCCAGTAAGGCACTTGTGGGAAACGTCATGCAACGATTCTGTCAGCAGTGTAGCAGGTAAGCATATAGTTCTGGGATGCGTTTTTAATTATATTTACAGTTGATATCTTTATAGTCACTTATTATCATCACATGGAAAATGTGCTAAAATGAAACATATATAGTTGCCGAATTTCAATAAAGAATTATTATATATGGTTACAGAGATATTTGCAACTCAAAAATGCTCTTGGGATCTCCTGCACCTTGCGCAGATTTGGCTTAAGATAATTTTACCATGGGTTGCAGTTCCTTGTTATATCATCCTTTATGCAAATTTGTATTTTAGGGGCAATCTTGCTGTTTAAATGATTTGTTGTTAATTTTTTGGCAGGTTTCATTTACTTCAAGAGTTTGATGAAGGGAAGAGAAGTTGTCGAAGGCGTTTGGCTGGCCATAATAAACGGAGGAGAAAAACAAATCCTGATACTGTTGTTAATGGAAGTGCACTGAATGATGATCAGACTAGTGGTTACTTATTGATTAGTCTATTGAGGATACTTTCCAACATGCACTGTAAGTGACACTACACACTAGCACCGTAACAAAAGAAACTGATCTTCTGAATTTTTCTGTCTGATTCTTTGATATAATCTTGCTTTGCTGCTTGGTATGCCGTTTGCAGTAATGGTGGATATGATGATAAATCTTTGAATTTTTCTTTCTCCAAGCATAATCACTCTCTGTTCTCTGTAGCCCTTGTGGGAATGAACTGTTTGTAGTTCTACTAGTTGACAATTTCTTCTAGCTAGGTGTTTCTTTTGTATACTTGAGTTGTGCGTTTTGCACTTTTTTTTTTTTTTATAAATTGCATTTACTTATAAAAACAAAGTTCTAATAGTTGACAGTCGAGATTAATATAATAGGGAAACTACCGTTAGTTCAATTACATCTTGATTAAATTGTCTCAATATAGAAGCATATGGTGACGAACCAAATAAAGAATTGAGTGGGTGAAAGATATATGGTTGTCTCTCAACTTGATATACTGGTGATGAACCTTGCCTTTGATTCAAGTGAGAGATTAATGAGGAGGCTAAGACATGTGAGAGTATCTAAACATTGCATCTTAAATATAAGCTAATCTCCTCCAAATCCTGAAGTTTTTAACCTGCATTCTTGGGGATTTGCCTTCTTATTGATTTTAACTTGCAAATGATGTCTTACTCTAGCAATTGCTATAGCTAAGCGATTCCAAATTGAAAGGATCTGTTTAAATATATATTTCAACACGGTGGATCCAATCTTTGCTCTTAACTTTCCGAAGGGGTTGGCCCAAGTGGTGGAGGTCTTGGTCTTAAGGTTTGCTCCTTCAAGGTCCAAGGTTTAACACCTCGTGGGTGCAAACAATCTCTTGGGGCCATACCTCTCGGTGAAAAGCTAGCGATTTAACAAGTTCCATGTAGGGAAACTTCCAAGGGTGCAGTGTGGACTGGGGTTTACTTTGCAGGGGTGGGTCTGAAGGGTCTTGCCTTGGAGAGGTTTCCCGACATAAAAATAAAAAAAACTTTTCCACCAAATATTTTTGCGTCTCTTCTAGCACTTTTATTTTATCTTTCATTTTTATTTGGGGAAACTTCACAATGGACCCCTGAACTATCACACATTTTGAGAAGACCCTTCAAATTTAAAAAACTCTCTATTTTACCACTAGAACTTTCAATTTGATGCAATTTAGCTCCCTTCATCAATTGTTGCCGTAAAACCCTAATGGAAACCCCTAAAAAGACCAAATTACCCTTCGATTTTTGTTTTTTTTTTTTTTAAAGAAAAAAAATGAAGAAACAAAGGGTTAGCGGGTCACCTTGTGATTTTTGTTTTTAAATTTTTAATTTGAAATTGAGAGTAAATTTGGAATTTTAAAAATTTCAAGGGTATAATGGCCATATCTTTTAAAGTTTAAAAATTGACGAAGGGGGCTACGTTGCATCAAGTTGAAAGTTCGGGGGTAAAATTGAGAGTTTTTAAAATTTAAGGTCTTCTCAAAACACATGATAGTTCAAGAGTTTAAAGTGAAGTTTCCCCTTTTTATTTTAATTAGCATAATTATGAGGAGTCCTATCTCACATCAATTGCCAACCAAGCCAACTGAGAGATATTTCCGCTTAGAAGCAATTTCTTCTCTTTTGTCAGATGATAAGAACGCATAGCACATTCAATTATTAGTGCACTTTATCTAGTATTATGAGATTGATTGTGAATTAATATAAAAGTAGGCAGATGTCACCTTGGTTGAATTGGCGATCTTGACACATGAGTCTTGTGGTCTTTGAAACTGTAATTCACCTTGCTAAAGTAGTCACTAATTACTAGAAAGTATTTTCTTTACTGTGTTATCACTTTCTCCCGGTAACCACTTATTTGGGAAGAAGGAGAAGATGCAGCAGTGATTCTTTTGTTCTTGTTTTATTCTATATTTTTTTTTTGTGATAAATATTTGGCATGATTAATGGGATGAGTGTCTTTGCCTTTCATGAACTGTAGCCAACAGATCAGACCAAACCACGGATCAGGATCTGCTGTCTCATCTTCTAAGGAGCATTGCCAGCCAAGCTAGTGAACATGGGGGGAAAAACATATCTGGGATTTTGCGGGAACCTCCTAATTTGCTAAATGCTGGGACTCCACTTGGAAACTCCGAGTTGGTTTCTACACTACTCTCAAATGGTCCTCAAGGCCCTCCAGGGCCTTTTAAACAACTTCACCCTGTACCTGGAACTGAAATGCCACAGCAAGGCCTGTGTGTAGATGATGCTAGGGATGGGGAAATACAAACCAACTCTTCTTCAAAACCCTGCATTCTGAACAGTCCTCCAGCTTACTCAGAAGTCAGAGACAGTACTGCAGGGCGGAACAAGATGAATACTTTTGACTTGAATGACACATACATTGACTTAGATGATGGCATGGAGGATGTAGGGAGGTCGCCTGTCCCTCTGACTGTGGGGACTAGCTCCCTTGACTCTCATCAGTCAAGTCCACCTCAAACCAGTGGACATTCAGATTCAGTGTCTGCCCAGTCACCTTCAAGTTCAAGTGGAGATGCTCAGGTATATTTGTGCTCCAGAACATGTCTCATCATATATACATACCTTCTTGTTTCCCCCTTCCCACTTCAAGTGCTATCATTGTGTCTAAATATGTAATGCTGGCATAGTGGTATGGAAGCAACAGTGACATGCCTCATTTTTTATCATGCATCTAGCTATTATCATTCTGGACTAGTTGGTATGTGAACTTGCAAACTTGTTCTAAGAGGGGAGAGCTAAGGAAAGAAACATAATAAAAGATTTTTCTATTCAATGGAAAGCTCCTCCATTTCTTTCTTGTTACTCTCTTTTCTTGGATTATAGGCTGGCTTGCCCTGCGGGCTATTAGCTTTGTAGATTTTCTTTCCTTTTCTCTCTCTCCCCCTAGTCCCTTTTGTATACCCCTAGTGTACTAAGGGTTGTGCCCCTTTGCGCTTTTTGATATAATATTTTGACTTATCAAAAAAAAAGAAGTACACTTCTAATCACTTATCAAAAAACAGAAAAAAAGAAAAAGAAGTGCACTTCTAATCCCAAGGGTTGGATGCTCGGTTGGGAACTTCACCTTGTGAGGCAAGGATCATGAGTTCGACTCTTATCCTCCTCTTTTTCGGGCTATCTTATAATTCATTATCAAAGGTTGCTTAATGTTGTTATATTCAGTACCCTGTGATTGTGTTTGAGACCCATGCCATTAGATATCCTTCTGACACGAGTTGTTATTCATCTGTTGTCATCTCACAATCTTTTGCTTACTAGTCCTTGTATAGAATCTGAAGTTGTCTAAGTGGTCTAGGTAACTGACTCCCATACTTACTTTTGTTTGCTGTCTTCCTATGAATAACTTGCACTTTTTCCCTAGTGTTAAAGCTGGGTCCAAAATGAAGCATCTTTTTTTTTTTCTTCTTCTTCTTCTTCTTTTTAATTATATTTATGGCATCAAGAGGTCACCCTCGTCTAACTTGCTTTCCACCACCATTTCAGAGCCGCACAGACCGAATTGTATTTAAACTATTTGGGAAAGAACCAAACAATTTTCCTCTTGTACTGCGAGCACAGGTAGTTTAAACTTCAAAATTTATGAATACAATTGTTTTGCATTTCCCTCCTTTAATGATCGAAATATGTAAATTTTTTGAACTTCCAGATTCTTGACTGGTTATCTCACAGTCCTACTGACATTGAGAGCTATATTAGGCCTGGTTGTATCATTCTGACAATTTATCTACGACAGGCTGAGGCTGCATGGGAGGAAGTAAGCTTTGTGTGTATGGAACTGCTAATTTGTGTCTATGTTTGTGTGTGTTTCTCAATGGTTCTGACCTTATAAATCTTGATTTGCTTTTTACAGCTCTGCAATGACTTGAGTTCCAGTTTGAATAGGCTTCTGGATGTCTCAGATGACTCTTTCTGGAGAACTGGATGGGTTTATGTAAGGGTGCAACAACAAATAGCCTTTATTTACAATGGTCTGTCAAATTTAATTAAGCAATGTGACTATATTAGTGTGGAATAGCCACATTTCTGGTATGCACAATTTAGCATTCTTACCAAATTATTCGTGCTGCAGGTCAGGTTGTCATAGACACATCCTTACCTCTCAGGAGTAACAATTATAGTAAAATATTTAGTGTCAAACCTATTGCGATATCAGCATCTGAGAGAGCTCAATTTTTAGTGAAAGGCATTAACCTCACTCGGCCGACCACAAGGTATCCATCATCATGCCTGTGAATCTTTCTTGTATCAGTCTTGAATCCCAATGCCCTAGAAGTGGTATTAAGCTGCATAAGAACTTTAACTTTTTCCTTTTTTCCCTATCCATGTGTTTTGTACTGGACCAGTGTGCTTCTAAAAATCCATTCATATCCCTTCTTTTCCCAGGTTACTCTGTGCACTCAATGGGAATTATTTGGTCGTGGAAAATACTCATGATTCTACGGAAAACCTTGATTACTTTGAGGGGGATGATGAGCTCCAGTGCATCAACTTTTCTTGCTCTATTCCTTCAGTGAATGGAAGAGGATTCATTGAGGTGCTGTTATATTCTTTTTCTTGTCATCCCTCTTGGCCCATCGACCAACCCCCTGGCCCTCCCCATCCCTAATAATTGGGTTTACATCTATAACTTTCTGAGTTGTCAACTGTAAATATTGTTTTTTCATCCATTTTGCCATGTCATTATGTGGTACTACGCAATTTTTTGTCCAGTAACTATGCAATAATTTCCTCTATCTGGGTGTGGGAACATATGGGGCTCATGTATCATTGATGGTACAAACTTCATTCTTGATTGTTTCACTATTACTGTTCATTGGCTAATTAATTATCATATTTAGAGAATAGCATGTAGAAGATGGATTTGCTGTTGTTCACTACTGTCAATATTTTGGTTGGTAGCTATGGATTTATGGTAGAAAAAGTAGAAAAAAAGGCAGACATGGGAATCATGACTGCTTCTATCTTCCTGTTTAACTGATGTTTCTTTATTAAATGCTTTTAAGAAAATGTGGAGAATTGATTAAAATATGCTGGGGCATATTTCTTGGCTTTCTTCTATACATGTCTTCTTTGTTATGGGCATACACATGTATGCTTGCTTATATTCTCATACACAATGACTAGCTTTGACAATATCTTAGTTCTTAAGTTGTTTAATCTTTGTTGATATTTCAAGCATATGTGTACAATTCTACACAATGCCCATCCCTGTAAGCTGAGGTTTATGTTTTCTTGAGTTCACCCAGATTGATGATCATGGCCATAGCAGCAGCTTCTTTCCTTTTATAGTTGCAGAGGAGGATGTTTGTTCAGAGATCCGTGCCCTTGAGAGTGCATTGGAGTACCATGAAACAAATGCAGATTTTGGGGAAGCTGGAAGAATGGAAGCCAAAAATCAAGCGTTGGATTTCATCCATGAAATAGGTTGTCTTCTTCATAGAAGTCAGTTGAAATCTAGATTGGGTCACTTGGATCCTAATGCAGACCTCTTTCCTCTTAAACGGTTCAAGTGGCTCATGGAGTTCTCAATGGACCATGATTGGTGTGCTGTAGTGAGAAAACTACTGGACATCTTGCTTGATGGACCTGTGGGTACAGGAGAGCATCCTTCCTTGAATCTTGCATTTGGGGAGATGGGTCTCCTTCACAGAGCTGTAAGGAGAAATAGTAGGGCACTGGTGGAGCTTCTTTTAAGATATCAAGTTTCAGATAATTTGAGGTCAGAAAACAAGGCACTGGTTGGTGCAAGCAATGGAAGCTTCCTTTTTAGACCAGATGTTATCGGCCCTGGAGGTTTGACACCACTTCACATTGCAGCCGGTAAAGATGGTTCTGAGAATGTATTGGATGCTAACTGATGATCCTAAAATGGTAAAATTTTCCCTGCCTAATTTATTTCTGAAAAGAAGTTATTTTAAGTTTGGACAAAATTTAGGCTGCGTTTTTGTTTCAACTTAAAATGTTTTCAATCGGAAAATATTTTTGATTGCAAGTATTTTCAGCAAAAACTTTTGATTTTCGGGTGTTTCATTGACGCTTCAAAAATGATCTTGAAAACATTTTTTGAAGTTTGTTTCGCAGTGAGAATCATTAATATTTTTATAATATTTTTTATAATTAATAATTTTATTCACAATAAAATCTAATAAAAACTAAAAGATCAATTTAATAACTGAATAAATTATTATTATTTTTTAAATAAAGAAAATAGTAAAAATTGAAAATTTGCTATTATGCATTTATATACACACCCCTGCACACACACACACACACACACACACATACACATATTTTTGATAAGTAATAATCAGTTTTATTAAAAGGCGCCCTACATTACATTGAAGTATATACAAAAACGCCTAACTAGGAAAAGAAAAGAAAAAGCCGAAGCACACCCACAAAAGAACCCCAACAAACCCACCCAAAAACCCTAAAAAAAACCCAAAAGAGCCCAAAGCTCTCAAAAGCCCTCAATACCCACACACATACACAAATATATACTTGTAAAAAATAAATATAAATATATATACATATATATATATATATATATATATATATGTATACAAGAGATGAGTGATCTTTTGAATGAATGCCTTCTATAAAAAATGAGCTCTAGGAATTATTTTGTTTGCAACAAACACGCTCTGTTTTTTTTTTTTTTTTTTAATAGAAATTGAACATAGCAATTACACGCAGCATATACGTGTGTATCTTAAGTAAAGACAATGGCTCTATTATTATTATTATTTTTTGGTGGTTTTCCTTTAATTTCTAGTTTCACCTTAAATATGACAATATGGGTGCGTCTGATTCAGGTGGGAATTGAAGCATGGAAGAGTGCTCATGACAGCACAGGTTCCACACCAGAAGATTATGCTCGCTTGCGTGGCCATTACTCATACATCCACCTGGTGCAGAGGAAAATTAACAAGAGATCTGCAGCAGGGCATGTGGTGGTTGAGATTCCGAGCGTTCTCTCAGAGTGCAGTGCAAATCAGAAGCAAAATGATGAGCTGCCCAGCAGCTTTGAGATCGGAAGGGCTGGATTGAGACGAATCAGCAGCAGTGCAGGGTTTGTGATCAAAAACTGGCTTATGGAACAAGAAGCAGGTCTTTGGTGTACAGGCCTGTAATGCTGTCGATGGTAACCATTGCTGCGGTGTGTGTCTGCGTGGCACTTCTCTTCAAAAGCTCACCTGAAGTTCTGTTCGTGTTCCGCCCCTTCAGGTGGGAACTGTTGGACTATGGGACATGCTGAGGTGCATTAACCCTGATTGTCATAATATTTGATAGGTGTTTGTAATTGTAATTCTATGCGTCTTATATAAACTGTACGTAGAGGAGATTTCCTGTACAACCCAAGCTTTGGTTGGGTCTCAGGTGGAATAATATTATTGACATACTTACAGTGTTCACTGTCCAGTGTACCCTCCCTAAGGCTATCATCTATAGTGTTTATTCAAATAAGTGCATTCTATTCTCTCTCTCTCTCTCTCTCTCTCTATGTGTAAGGGTTCCCCTTTGTATTGCTGAGATTTTTCCCTGTAGGCTGAATAAAGGAGCAAATGAATTTGGAGATGGAAGTTGTTTTCTTTCCATAGAAAAAAGAATCTCTCTCTCTCTTGCGCTTTTTGCTTGGTGTATAAGACTAAAAAGGTAAATCTTAACTCGACTCATTTAATTAAATGGGTCACATCTCTAAACCTTAATTTGTTAATTTCGTGTTAGGTTTGTGTTGGGTTAACAGATCGTGTCAAAATTATCGTTCTTAAATGTCAGGTGTTGGTTTTGGGTTGTGTCGAAGCATGTGAAAAAATTGAAAGATGAATATACTAAATTGACATTTTTTAAAGTTAAGGGTATAATTGTAAAAGTGATGAAAGATGAAAAATTGGTAAGTGAAGTTTTCTCTCAAATTATTAAAACTGAGAGATACAGCTAGGAAGTTTTTGAGTAGGAGATGGGCGAGATGGGCGAAATATTCATCTATGGTTTGACAGTTGCATCCATATGGGATTCTCCTTAACAAATATGGCTTTCTAACTGTGTATGATGATGGGAGTAGTTTAGACGCTAAAGTATCAAGTGTGTTGAAAGAGAAGAGATGGAGTTGGCAGCTGGCATGTTCAGACAACCTGGTCATTATACAGAGCAAACTCTTTTTGCTTAACATTGGAGTGGAGGATCAACCTAGATGGAATGTATCAAATAAAGGAATATATAACAATGCAGACACTTGGGAAGATCTTTGGTTGAAGCTCCCAAAGGGTCCTTGGTGGAGGATTATTTGGTTTGCTATGGCAATCCCAAAGCAAGCTTCTGTTCATTGGCTAGCTGTAGGGAACTCTTTAGCAGCAGGGGGGTTGGGATGTTGAAATGGGGTTATAAAGGAGATGTTACACGCTCTTTATATCGAAGTTGTATTGAGGATATAGCATCTCTTTTTTCAATGTGGTTTCAGTAGAAGCATTTGGAAAGAACTCTTAACATGGAGTTTTACAATGGAGTCTGCAGACAATGGGAGGATGTTTTACAATGGAGTCTGCAGACAATGAAAGCTGATTTTTGCAGGTCAAGTTAGAGTGCTGCTATTTAACATCTTTGGAAACAAAGAAATGACATCGTAAGGCATGCAAATCAGCTTCGGGCAGAGGAAAAGGTTGTTCATTCTGCAGATTTAAGTGGGAAATCAGACCAAGGGTTATTGTTAAACACAAGTTTCAAAGAACTATAGAGAATTTGGTGTTATGCAGTAGCTAGGGAATTCCTAACAGAATCCTTGTATAGAAAGGTTCTTTTTGATTTGTATATTGATTCATATAGATACTGCAGGTTGGAAACAGAGGATGCAATCCCACAGAAAGTAATTCCGATCATAATAAAAGATGTTGGAGTTATTAGATTATAAAGGTTACATATTACAACTTGAGAGGAGCTCCATCTTTACCTCCTTTCAAAGTTCAGTTTTGCTATGGCACATGCAAAAGCAGATGCAATGGCAAGTGGAATTGCAAAAAGAACAATTGCCACAAAATCTAAATCATCGTAGTAGTAGCCAAAATAACCTTGTATAAAGGCGTTGATTGCTTTGCGCTCTCCATTTACTATTATTTCCTCCTCCATGTCACCATATTGTGAAGCAAGGAAACCATTTAGGGACCAGGCAGACGGGCAAATCCAGTAAGCCCAAATCCAGCATTTGGGAATTTTCTGCATGAAATTTTTTTATACCATGTCAGATAGACGAATCAGTTGTACTCTTATAAACAAATAAATGAACTTCAATTCTTCATAAATAATGATAGGCCAAGTGTTTGCATATAAAGATAAAGTTGGCTTAACTGGTCCGGGTATGAAGAACCCTGAAAACAAATTCAACATGGCGTACGAGAAACTGCAGACACTGAAGCCACTAGGTAACTTGGGGCCAACGAAATGAGCAGCATACCAAAATAAGCGTAGAAGAGGAGCGTACAAAACACAGTATAGAAGTACCAAAACACTTTATATGCTGACCAGTAGAAATTTATTGCAGGATATGTGATTGTGGAGAACAAAAGTGCTTGAAGGAGTACATATGGAATCTCAACAGTCACCTGCAACATATGGAAGATCATCTGTATTCAATTTCCCTAGCTTTTAATTAATTAGAGTATCATATACTAACCTTTGGCTATGCAAACAATCTTGCTATTTTGTACCTGTGCAAATGCATATGCCCACAAGGAGTACATTCCAGCAAACCTTTCACGATATACAATAGTGCGTTCAGTGGCTATATATGGTTGAACACTTGAGCAGTTGCTGACTCCCACAAGCAGCATGAGAACGAACATGGATCCTGCCATGTTGAAAATATCCTCTTCACGTACTCTGTAGAAGAAAAATCATAGTTTCAACATTTTAAATGGTGAAGAAATAAGTATCTGGCCTTCATTGTTTGGAGTCTAGACTATTTTGGATAGGCATAATGATATAAACCTTGGGTAGGGAACTCACCTTTTAAAACCGGTATGCAAGGAGAAGGCATCCAAGAGATTATATAGATAAGGTTAAGATTGTACTTAAGTTATGTCAGACACTTAGGATCATGATATATTACCACGCTCTGCAGTTGACATCCACGGTAGCCCATTCTATCGACGCTAACCCAATTATAGCCATTTTTCTTATGACGACTCAACTCATTTATCCGTATTCAATAACTTAACATTATACTCATACATAATACCAAGATATATATGTATATATATATTTTATCGGTAATACCAAGATATATATTTTAATCCAACCTATAGGTCGTCCCTCCATGCCTTGACCACAAAGTCGCAACCTAGCTACGTCTGATCTCATACTCGACATGGTGGCTAACTCTACATGTGATCCCATACTTTTAGGTTCTATAATCATAGGCAGCTCTGTGAAGCTTAATTTTTTAGGTTATACTACTAGTTAAGAAAATGAAGGCTTACATTTTCTTTCCTTTCTGCCAAAGAGCTGCTCCAAATATTAAAGAAGATGCAATGATGATTGACAAAGCGCGCCAAGTTATATTTGGGACTTCTCCAGTAGGATAGATGTTGTTTCCAGAGGCATGCCTTGAACTGTTCCCATCCTTTTAGTGGAAAGCGAGTAGAAAAACGTAGTTCCTTTGAACCATCTACAGGAGAGCTTAGTTTTCTGACGAGTTCTCTGTTTTCCCTACAGAGAACATGAACATTATGTCCCTTCCTTAGATGTAGCTTGTGTTGCTACAGTGGCGTTACTTGCAAATGCTTTGTTATTATATTCTTTACTTTTTCTTCCCTATGGATAATTTTTAGATAATAATCAATACAAAACCTAGGCCCCATGCCTTTTAGTCATTGATGATAATTATGCTTACCTGCACAGACTAGACTCTTTGTAAAGATTGGCGAAATCTAACCCCAGTTTAGCTTCTGCAAAAGCACTAGTGACCTCTAACATCCATGTTGCCGGGTTGTAATTTTCTTTGATCTTTGGAACCCCAGGAACACCCTGTAAAAAAAAGGAGTAATAGATTACCATAGTTTCTTATTATTTATTGGTGACAAGTTGGTGGTTATAGAGTAGCTTCTGAGATATTTCTTTATTGGAACATCATTTTCTAGCTCAAAGAAGTGAATGAATTGATCTATGATGCTAGGAATTGAGGATAAAAAGAAGTCTTACCTCCAAATAATCAATAAGCTTGCTTGAATTCTGACCGAGCTCTCCAGAATATATTATTTTCCCTCCTCTTTTTATCAACATCAACTGCAGGAGGTATCAGTTAATATATGAAACAGAAAAAAAAAAACATGACATAGTTATAAATTATAAACTTTCACAAATGGGATGGATGTTAAAATTCTATAAATGTTTGAATATACTGACACATTCTTTTGGTATGCTACAATTTTAACTTCATGCAAGGAAATTGATCAGTTAGTTACCTCATCAAATGCTTCAAATATGTCAATACTTGGCTGGTGAATGGTGCACACAACTGTTCTTCCTGTACCAACTATATTCTTCACAGCTCTCATAATGAGTGCAGCTGCTCTGGCATCTAAACCAGAGGTGGGTTCATCCATGAATATGATAGATGGATTAGAAACAAGCTCTACTGCTATTGTAAGCCGTTTTCGTTGCTCAGTGGATAAACCGCTAATGCCAGGGATGCCAACTAAAGCATCTTTGATATCATCAAGATCAATCATCTGAAGAACTTCTGATACGACTTCCTGAAAAACAGATAGGCGAATTGAATGATCATGCCATAACTAACATTTTTTTTCTTTCAAAAAATTCATGTATAAGAAGAAACAGGTTATTGTTTCTGATCCTAATCCTGTTACTGTTTTATCTGATAACATTGAAAATTCAGGGGACCTTGTGGAGTCCCCAAGCTGCAAATGAAGTTACTTTCTTGGAACTGCAGAGGGATTTCTCACACTGCTGCAGTTCGTGGGCTCAAGGCTTTGATAAGAGCAAACAACCCTAATATTTTGTTCCTCTCTGAAACCAAATCTTCCCCCTCTCTTATCTCTTCTATTCTGAATCGTCTTGGTTACTATTCTGCCTGGTATTATTCTGACCCCCCCAACAGCCCTTGGATTTTGTCTTGTATATATGGTCCTCCTGAAACTATCAACAAGCAAACCTTTTGGGATTCTCTCACTGCTGTTGGTGAGGATTTTGCTAGCCCTTGGTTGTGCATTGGTGACTTCAATTTTGTGCTTGATCAATCTGAAAAGCTGGGAGGCAGGCCTGTTGCTAGCTCCTCTCATTGCCCTTTCAAACATTTTATTGATCATTTAGGTCTGGTTGACCTTGGTTTTGTTGGTAATCCCTTCACTTGGTGCAATAACAGACAAGGTTTTGATACTATCAAAGAAAGGCTTGATAGAAGTTTGGCATCTCATGATTGGGTCCATCTCCATCCATAATTCTCTGTCATTCACCTCCCTGCCTCCATCTCTAATCATAACCCAATCTCCTTAAACACAAATACCTCCTCATCTTACCCGCCGAGGCCCTTTAAATTTGAAGAATTCTGGACTTTGGATCCTACTTGTGGACTGGTTATTGAAGCTGCTTGGAAACATTTTGTTTCTAGTTCCCCAACAGCCTGTTTAGTGAAGAAATTGGTTCAAACTAAAGCTGCTCTTAAGAGATGGAATACTCTGCACTTTGGTAACATCCAAGCTAAGATCAAATCTACTCTGCTCATGATTGATCAGGTTTAGCTTGCTTCTCCTTACTCTCAAGCTAGCCTGCAAGAATTTCTGTTGAAGAAAAAGCTTGATGACCTTTTGTTGAAAGAAGAATCTTTGTAGAGATCAAAATCCAGAGAAACCTAGCTGCAGTGCAGGGATCTTAACACTATGTATTTCCACTCCTCCACTTTGATAAGAAGAAGGTCTAATGCTGTGAACTTTCTGAAGACTTCTAATGGAGCTTGGGTTTCTGATAGAACAGAAATTGGAGGAAATTTTGTTTCTCACTTCTCCAATTTGTTCTCATCTACAACACCTCCTATTGATGAAGATATGCTCAGCCTTTTTGAACCTGTGATCTCTGCAGATGATAACTCCTATCTATGTGCTATTCCTACTGATGAAGAGGTGGTTCAAGCCCTTTCAAGTTTAGGTTCAACTAAAGCTCTTGGCCCGGATGGGTTCACTGCCCTTTTCATTAAGAAATACTGGTCTGTGGTTAAAATTGAGGTCCTTGGTTGTTTCAGGAACTTCTTCCTGAACCACATTCTTTGCAGGAACAGAACCACACTCACATTGCATTGATTCCTAAACAATCTGGTTCACATACTGTCCATCACTTTAGACCAATCAATTTGTGTAACATTGTCTACAAAATCATCACTAAGATTCTGGCCAACAGATTGAAATCCATGCTTCCCAAGATAATCTCTCCTATGCAATCTACCTTTGTTCCTTCCAGAAACATTCAAGACAACACCATATTGGCCCATGAGCTTCTGCATTCCTTCAAAAACAAAAGAGGAAAATGAGGGTTCATGTTTCTTAACATGGACATGGAAAAAACTTTTGACAAAATGGAGTGGGAATTCATTTTATCTATTATGCAGAGATTAGGCTTTCACTCCTCTTGGATTAATTGGATCAGATTATGCATCTCATCCTCCTCCTTTTCCATTCCCATCAATGGCAGCACTTTTGGTTTGTTCTCTCTAAAAAGGGGTCTTAGACAAGGTGATCCCCTCTCTCCTTTTCTGTTTATCCTAGGCACTAAAGTTCTTTCTTGTTTGTTGTTTAGAGAAGAAACTTATGGACATCTTAAAGGCCTGAAAATTGCTAGAACTACCCCAGCTATCCATCACCTCCTCTTTGCTAATGATCTTTTGATCTCTGGTAAAGCCACACACAAAGAAGCCACCAGTATTCATCATTGTCTCACAAAATATTGCCTCTGGTCTGGTCAGTCCATAAACAATGGTAAATTATTCATCAGATTCTCTAGCAACACTCATCCATCCACTGCAGCCCTTATCTTGGATATCTTGCCTTTTTCCCCTATCCACACAAAGTCTATCTACTTAGGTCTTCCTATTCTGTTTGGTAATTCTAAAACTACTGCTTTCCAAAATATCATTGCAAAAGTGAAGTCTAAGGTGGAGGGCTGGCATGCAAAGTCTCTTTCTCAAGCAGGCAGGTTGATTCTCATAAAATATGTAGCTGCTGCCATCCCATCTTATGCAATGAGCACTTTTCTCCTCCCCAAAAGTATTTGCAGCCAGCTTGACAGGGTGTTTAAAAATTTTTGGTGGGGCTTTCCTGCTTCAGAGACAAGAAATCTTTCTCTCAAGTCTTAGAATTCTATTTGCACTCCCAAAGCTCTTGGTGTCTAAGGAGAATGAAAGATGTCAATCTTGTCCTCATTTCTAAGCTTGGTTGGAAGCTCCTCACGGGTTCAGAATCTCTTTGGGCATCCCAGCTTACAGGTAAGTATCTCCAAACTGATTCTTTTCTCTCCTCCTCTTCCCATTCTGCCACTTCTTGGCTTTGGAAAGGAATTCAGAAATCTAAGTCTATTTTATCTTTAGGAGCTTGCCATAGAATTCACAGGTCTTCTTCTCTTTCTGTCTAGAATTCCTCTTGGATTCCTACTGTCCCATTTTTTTCTCCTGATTCTCTTCCTTTGAGCAGAACTTCATTTCCTGATTTGATAGTTTCTGACTTAATCAACCCCAGTGGCTCTTGGAACCATCCTCTACTTATCTATTTGTTCACTCCCTCCTATGCCAAAGAAATTCTTAAGATTCCTATTAGTCATAATCTTAACCCCTCTTTCCTTTGGACCCCTTCCACAAATGGCCTGTTTTCTACCAGCTCTGCATATAGGTTAATCAGCAGCCCTAGAATCTCTTCTGTCTCATCCCCTCTTGAGTCTAGCTCTTGGAAATCTCTTTGGAAGCTTAATCTGAATGCTAGGCTTGTTTTGTTCCTCTGGAAAATAGCCTGGAATGTCCTCCCTACAAAAACCAGATTGAAAGCCTTATTCCATATTCCTTCTCCTGATTCTCTATGCCCTTTGTGCAACACTGAGGAAGACTCTCTTTCTCATTTGTTCTTTAGTTGCATTTTTGCTAGAGTGGCTTGGAGATCTTCCTTTTGGCCTCTTGATTCTTTAGCTTGGTCTTCTATCTCTCTATCAAACTGGATCAAAGGCATTTTATCTCCTCACTCCTCTTTCGGCATTCATATAGCTGACTGTCATTTGTTCCAAATATATGCTTCTGTGCTGTGGTTTGCTAGAAACAAAGCTGCTCATGAAGGCACCATTCCAGACATCTCCACTCTAGCAAGCTCAATCAGGAGGACCTCTCTTGACCATGCAGCAGCATGGAAATCTCCTTCATCTCCTGTCAAGGAATTCTGGTCTCCTCCTCCTGCAGGATCCTTCAAAGTGAACTTTGATGCTGCAATCCGAGATCACTTTTCTGTGCAAGCTGCAGTATGCAGAGATTCAAAAGGGTAGATTGTAAAGGCTATTTCTCAGGTTAATCCTCCTTGTGATCCAACTTTTGGTGAAGCACTTGCAGCTAGACTTGCTGCTTCCCTGGCAGTATCCTTGCAGTTGAAGTCTTTCTCCCTTGAGGGTGATTCCAAGATTGTCATTGCTGCACTGACCTCTCCATCCATCTCCTTAGATTGGCATATAGATTCTGTAATTGCCAACACTTTATCCTTGTTAACCTACTGCTTCTCTTTGGGAAGCAAAAAAAATACACAGAAGTGCAAACTTCTGCGACCATCATGTGGCGTATTGGGCTGCGGCACGAGTCTTCTCAGGCTGCATTCCCACTTACTTTCCCCCCCTCCTTCCTCTCCCATCTGTAGTGGAAAAGATCTACCCCCCTCTTTCCTTTTGACTTGTTGTATGGCCTTTGGCCCTCTTGTTGGTTAATGTATGCCTTGTTACAAAAAAAAAAAAAAATTCATGTATGCAAATTCTAGAGGCATGCATGTTTGACCTAAATATTTTAAGTGTGAAACATAAAATTGTTCATTTCATGTTACTCAACTGTTTTTCCATATTCTGTACACTTTGATATTCAATTCTAAAAGATTGCTTCAAATACGATCTCTTAGACTTTTGATCTTTTCATTTGAAAGTTACACTATATGCTTTGTATCAAGTTAAGAGGCAGCTCACATTTTTTGTAGATGTATCAATCTTAGCTGGCAAGCGCAACCGAGCTGAGTATGCCATGGATTCTTCTATTGAAAGCATTGGAGAATGTATGTCACTCTGCTCACAATAACCATATATTCTGGAATATGTGTCCTGGACTTTAGGGTACCCTCCAATTCTTATCTCACCTTCAATAGCTCCGTCAGTTTTTCTTCCTGAAAGAACATCCATCAATGTTGTTTTCCCAGCTCCACTAACTCCCATCAAAGCTGCAAGGACTCCAGGCCTGAATGCTCCTGTAATATCTTGAAGAAGCTGTAGTCTTTTCTCTGCAGAACCTTGCTTTCTGAATTTCTGGGAGATGGGTAGATGAAATTTGATCAATCTCAATGACATACACTATAGGGGAATAAGGAGTCAATTCAATATTCCTTTTGAATACCTTGGGGATATCAACATAGTATTGCACATTCTCAAATGAAATTGTTATGGGCTCAAAAGGTAAAACCACCCCTGCAGCACAGAAAAGTCATTGTTGATATTGTAGTGCCCAAAACAAATATTGCTTGTTAATCCCATAAAGATATGATATCTAGAGTATTTTGTAAATGACACCAAATGGTAGAAAAATAACGAGTAAGCTTTTCACCTATTCTTTTGCTTTCTTCCGCAGTTGCTGGGACATCAATGGGAGACAATTCTTTTTCTGGAGGTTCAATACTCAAATTTTCTTTTCCCTTCAGAATAGAGAGCCTTTCATGTGAAATCAGAGTCCTGGATCTCCCTGGAGCTGCAAAAATTCCATGATACAACAGGGAAATCAATATGCTAAGAATCAAATCATAACTTGCAATTTCTTGTTTCTTTTACTTATGGCCCCCGGCCCACTATTATTTTCTTTCTCATTTTCTAAAATATGTGCATGGGAGATATAAAATTACACTTTAAATAGCTCAGAGCACAGGTAATTCCAATGTTGAAAACCATCCAAAATCCAAGTAATGCTCCTACTGAGATCCAGTAAAAATAGTCGCTGAAATTTAGGCCATGTATTTGAAGAACTTGCTGCCCCAAGGTGATATTTGAAGATGAAACCTGCAAGTTACAACGATCATGAAATATTGACTGTAAGATATGTCGCTACCTTAATCAATTATACATTTCATCAACCATATTTAGCAGTTTGGTGTTCACCTTCTGCCACCTTGGAGCAAGGAACTCATTTATTGAAGCACCTATTTCTGCGTATGTCAAAGGAGAAAGCCAAAAACCCCACTCCAACCAAGCAGGTAGAGAAGCTGCATTGAGAAAATGCTTTTCACTTTGAGTGGTTTATCTCTCTTTTATTTTATTTTTTCAGAAATTGTAGTTGAAATCATAAAACCCTTACGTTTTGTAATCACAAAGCCACCAAATAGAGATATTACTATCAAGCAGAGAATACCACAAGGTGCTGCAACTGATGGATTTGGGCAGACGGTGGCAATTAAACTGAACAATGATACTGATATTTGATGTACCAGGAATAGGAGAAGGAATTGACTGAAGAACCTGGCACTCATTGACAAACTGAAAATGAGCAGGGGACATAATTCATTTCAATTACATAACTAAAGGGTCTTGAAGAACACACCTTTCCAGTTCAGGACTGTAACCAATGACATAATAAGTAAGACATGTCCAGAGAAGAGCATCTAGAAATGAAAATGGAATCTTCAAAATGGCAGCTGGAATGGAATAAGTCCATGCAGGATAAAAGTAGAAATCTCTTTGCTTGTAGAAGACTCCAAGTCTAGAAGCCGTCAGTGACAAAT
Source organism: Carpinus viminea (assembly GCA_013348765.1). Classification (NCBI taxonomy): domain Eukaryota; kingdom Viridiplantae; phylum Streptophyta; class Magnoliopsida; order Fagales; family Betulaceae; genus Carpinus; species Carpinus viminea. Next base: position 7,057,914 of record CP054669.1, on the reverse strand, counting down.
CTAGAAAACCAACGGTGATAAATCTAGTAAGAGCGAAAAATATGGACCCCAGGTAGTAATTTGCATGAACCACATCAATCTTCATCCGTGTGCGTAGAAATACTGTAATTGTTACAATTGCAATGACAAGAAGTTGTGCAGATTTGAACACATGAACAAATGAGTTACGCTTCATAAGCAGCCATTCTCTAGCCATGCATGCTTTGAATAATTTCCATTTCCTAAACGAGTTAGTGTCAAATGACAAAGCTTTTTCATGGCACTCTGACTTATTGAAAGGCCTAGAAAATTCCTCGTTTAGCTTCTTTCCCAAGTGATATTCCTTGAATGAACTAACCAATTTGTTGATTGAGATGAAACTATAGGATTGGTCTTCATGATGCCAATACTTTTGTTGATCCTTTTTGGATATTACCTACACAAACAGAGAATGCACAGTGGAAGACACTGGTTTAGAGAAAATATATAGTGTCAACATGTTTTCTGCTCTAATCAAAGGTGCTTACTTCTTGGAGGAAGTCTGGTATACTTTTACGTGGTGGGCACCGAAAACCACAATGCTCAAAGAATGCTAATACATTGGTGCGAGGCCCATGGTATACAATCTTCCCTTCTGCCATTAAGATAATGTCATCAAATAGATCAAAGGTCTCAGGTGCTGGCTGCAGAAGTGAGGCCAAAATGGTGGATCCTGTTATGTGCGCTAGATGTTGCTGGCTAGTAACAATCTGAATGGCAGTGGAACTGTCTAAACCATTTGATATCTCATCCATGAATAGAGCTTTTGTTGGACCAATTATCATTTCCCCTGGTGGAGGAGAGCATTAAGGAGACAAAAATGTTCAAATGTATTAGAAAGGGGTTCTAGTCATACCTAATTATGAAGTTTATTTAGACAAACAGTAATTAGCAAGGCAGTGCAAGTACAATTTTGCATTCTATATAACCTGTTGTCAGCCTTCTCTTTTCACCACCTGAAATTCCCTTTTTCATCGCATCTCCTGCAAGCGTGTCGGCGCAATCGTCTAGCCCAAGGATCTGAAAAGCCAGTAATGATAACAGAATTACTGTCAGTTACGAGTGAGGATAGGGGCATGATCATTGATCCTTTAATTCAGTTTAGTAAATTACCTTCAATATATAGTCCGTTTGGATATTTTTTCTTTGTCCTTCAATAGAAATGGCCTATTAATCAAGTTTACATTAGCAAGGGATGGCAATAGAATGTACCCAGCTACCATTATTTTAAGAATACGATAGAGAAGTATACTGCTGATTTTTTTTTTTTCGATAAATGAGAGATTTTATAAGCAAACAATCCACATTACAAAGTATCATCCTTACAAGCTTTTTTCAAGAAACTGAAAAAGTCTCACAGAGGACTACTCAAACAAACAAGCAAAAGAAAACAACAATTCTACAAATTGTGCTCAATCACATAAGGATTACGTTCGAACGCAGTAGAACTCTTCTGAGTATTGCTCTCATCTCTGACAGAGCAACCAAACCTGTGTTCAAACAAGCAATCAATCGCACCTTAACACATAACAGCTCGAGAAGCAAAACATCAGCTGCACTAAGCCAAAAAACCTCACAACTACAACCCAAACCATACCAACAGAACCAAGAATTACAGAAACAAGTCTGTAGGTAAGTTCCACTTGGAAGCTAAATCCAAGTTCCCTTCAGTTTTGGGAAATTTCCCTTTTCCAACAATTTTCGTTCTTACTTCCCATAAAACCTTCTTCAGAATTTGTTCCACAGAACAAGGTTGGCTCACATGTTTTATCGCATTTCTCGTTTGCCATATATTATATATGACAGAACCCAACACAAGGCGACATAGCAGACCTTTAAGATTCTTGGACTTCCATTTCCTAATCCCCACCTTCAGCACTTCATCCAAGCTAACAGAAAAATTATTAACTTGGCATCTCAGCATACAAAAATTCCAAATTCTGTAACTAAAGCTGCACTCAAAGAACAAATGCTCCCTGCTTTCAATTTGATTATGACAGAAGAGACATTTCACCTCTCCTTTATATCCCCATTTCACCATCCGAGCTCCTGTGATAAGCCTGTCTTGGACAGCAAGCCACACTATAAAAGCATGCTTTGGAATAGCATAAGGGAACCACACCATTTTCCACACTATAAAAGTATACTGCTGATTTTGCTAATTGGTTACCTTCATGTAAGTGTCAACATCTGGTTCAGGGATAATTCCAGCTTGATTCTCCCTTATACAAAGTTCTTTCATAATACCTTCAATGGAAAAAATATTGTAAGATCAACCTAATTTCATAAGAGCATGATTGTGGCCATAAGATGCAAAACAAAGCCTACCTACTCTGTCCCCGATGCCTTGGCAACGTAATGAGAAGTCAAGTGTTTCTCTCACAGTCATTTCAGCAATATGCAGGTCATATTGGCTTATATAAGCTGATGTCTTTTGAGGAACAAACTCATTGAACTTATAGCCATTATAAGAGATCTCCCCTGTGACCTGGAAATCATATTTCATGGCAATGTTAGTTAATGTTTTTGGTGCTTGATTCATTGGTTTATGAGTAGTCATATTAGAATCTGCCTTTCTATAATCCAATCAATTTGTTTCATATTCATATAAATGCAGCAAAATTCATGAATAATTATTTCCTATATTCTTTCTCATAGGAAATCGCAGGTTATTTAGATGTTTCATGTTGTTTCCTTAACAGAATTTGATGAAAGTAGAAAACCTTGAGAGATTGATCCAATGTCCCTGAAAGTGCCCGTAACAAAGTGGTTTTCCCACTGCCTGGAGGGCCAAGCAATAAGGTCAACCTGCATATAAAGTGAGTCTATTAAGCAACCAAGTAAATGTTGTTTCATAGAATCTGGCCTGCATTTCTGAACACAGGATCATTTTTTTCTCGAAGGTTACCAAATACTTTGTAGTGCTTCTTTTATCAGTGAAGAAAATATCAGAAAATAATTGTTACTTCGATGCATGTGTTTCAACCTTGAAGGCTTGATGATGCCACTGACATCTTTGAGAATTCTTATCTTGTTTGCTTGAGACTTGCACCCAATAGTACGTGCCACACCCTGTTCAGCATTTGACATCTCATTTACCATCAAGATTAAGCATTTCTTCGAGTACACAAAAAAATTTCATAATAAAAAAGCCAGAGAAGCCTTTCACAAAATTGAACCTACAATGATTAGGGAAATATGAAGTATTCTAGCAATACAGCATGATGCCAGCTATGGAGATCAAATGGAAGAGTTTTTTGGAAAAAAATTTCTCTTTGTTGTTGTAACGACTCAGGGAAAAAGAGTTTTCTGGAAAACATTATTTACATTTGTGCTATTACTTTCAAAAGACTAGTCAAGTTATAATTAGAGTTTTCTGAAAAAACATTAACTACATCTGCGCCATAATTAGAGCTATTCAATGCAAGCAATTTCTCTTTCTAGGGTTTCACAGGTTCTTGTTTTATGCATTCATAAATTGAAACACGTAAGAAAATAGATAGAGAAAAAACACTTACAACGATAACATGTTTGAGCGTGTTCCAAAGAGTAGGGATGGGTTTTCCATGAACTACCTCGCATTCTGCCTCTACAGACAGATTTTGGTATCTTACTTCCACACTCGGCAAATCCAGTCCCACTCTAAAGAGTAAAAAAAAGTTTCAGTATACAGTAGAACATCCATGAAATGCTCACTCATTGGCTTTTCAATCGAAATGCTCTAAGTACTGGTGACAGATTACTGCAGTGGGGGGATATAAATGAGAAACTTTATGCTCATTAATTTTGTAGAGGTTGTATAGAAGGAAGGGGATCACGTATTTTTTTCAATGTGGGTTTTGTAAGAGAATATGGAAGGGGATTTTGAAGAAATGTGATGTGGTATAACCCTAAGAAGAGGTAGTGGAAAGGGAAGTGCTGAGCTGAGGGGTAAAAGTTTGCGAGTTATTTTGTGCAGGTTGGCTTTAGGGGCTGTGGTTTATCATATTTGGAAGCATAGGAATGATGTCAGCCATGATAATGTGCTGAGATAAGAAGAGCAGATTCTCAAGATTATTGTTTAAATAACTATTTATTTCAAAAGCTTTAAGTTAATAAAAAATAATTAATTTAATCATGCACGAGTTTTGAATCTTCATGCAAATACACATTAATTTTGCAGTGTGCGTGTGCATGCTTGAAGAAAATAGAATAGAAGGAGATAATTTCTTAATTACCTGTCGATTCTTTCTTTCTGTTTCTTTAGCAGCCGGAGGTTGTCTTCCTCAATTTTCTTCAAAAGTTGGTCGATGAACAAGTGGCGCTCGAGTGCTCCAACCTTGGCAACATCAACCATTGTCTTACCCTTCTGATCATCTCCTTTTCCGCCATTGACATGCTCATTATCAGACAAAGATTGAAGTGGCTTGCATGTGGATGTGTGTAATCTTTCAAATGTTGCAGCCTGATCTACTGCATCATCATCATCATCATCATTGTCTTCCAAGCGTGGTGCATGCTGATGGAAAGACGTAGGCTCTATGCTTCTTCCCATATCCTCCATTTCCATTGTTCTTTGACTCTCTCTCTCTCTCGCTATGATATTTTGAAAAAAGTGTACGTAGTTTAAGAAGATGATAAAGACAGCTACAGCAACTATAGCCAAAAAAATAAAACAAATAGATCAAACTATCAAACCATATAAACCTTTATTAGAAACCAAACAAGATATCCAACACATTCGGATTCATAAGTACGTACCTGGGTTAATTTGTTCAGTACTTCTTCACGACCATTTTAAATTTCTTGCAACAAATTGCAAGTATTAGCTAGCTAGAGAGTAAAAGTGTTTTTCATTTAAGGAAAAAGCTTTGAGAAGATGGAAGAACACTTGAGAAGGCAGAGAGCTATGAGAGATCTCTAGCTATGCCTTTAGCAGCAAGATTTGAGGCTAATTTATAGAGCCATCAAAGTATCTTTTCAGAATTTACATTAATATGATAGAAAGTTTAACATCATGTCAATTATTTTTCAAAAAAGAAAAAGAAAAGGACAAAAATATCCTATATATAAACAATTATTCTTAATGTGACCTTCAACATCTTATGATATGATCTTTTGTTAAATTTATTGAAAAATGATAAAGGCACAATTTAAGTCTAAATTTTCGTCCAACTTTCTTCTTGAGTTTTAAAAAAAAAAATTATATGTGGAGAAAAGAAAGCCTTAAACTAGAGAGATAAAGAGAAACTTAGTTTAAAAGTTGGGCCAAAGTTAGGTTTAAGTTGTGCCTAGTACACACTTCAAATTTATTTTAGTTTAATTAAACCATGTTGTCGTTCAGTTTTAGAAGGACCAAATCATACTTGGATTAAACAGAAGGGCTGTTTCATGCTCTCATTTTAATTAATAAAAGAATTTATTTGAATTCTAATAATATTTATTTTATTATTTGCATGCTTCCATTCTCTCGTTGCATTGTTTTTCCATAAGACAAAAGAGAGGATTAAAAAACCAAAGATTGTCTATTAACTCTTCTCTTTGGCACGGGGCAGCTGCCGTGAATCACTTCTTTGCCGGCAGAAGAGAAGTATTACTTCAAATAACGTACACCTAGAGAGAAGTGATCAGATGTTTTCTTGACGGTCACAATAAGCACTAGCAATTTAAACTCAACAATCACACAATATCACCAAAATTAATCAAAGCATAAAATAAATAAAGCAAACACAATAATTTTGGTGATGAAGTAAAACTTTTGAAAAACTCATCAGAAGTAAAATCATTTTGAGATAGCCAACCTAGGAAATATTCAAATTACAATTACTTATAAACAGGGCGGAGGGAGGGGGTTGAGGGGGGGCACTTGCCCCATCAACTCCTCAAAATTCTCCTTACCCTTGGTGTGTGTATATATATATATATATAATACACACTGAGGCGGAGAGAGGAGGGTTTGAAGGGGGGCATATTCAACTCTTAAAAATTAATTTAATTATTGCTTGTATAAAAAAAATTATGCCCCTTTCAGCCATGAATGATGCCCCCTAATCTTGGGCTCCTAGTCCTCATTCCCTCTGGCCCTCAGCCATGATGCCCCCTAACCCTGACGGTCTTGACCCTCATTCTCCCTAGGTTTTTTTTTTTTTTCAAGAGCCATTGAAAAGTTGAAGATGAGTTTCAGAGGGAAGGTGGAAGATAAATGATACGCACCGTTTCATTAAAGAGAGAGAAAAAAAAGTACATGTCATGTCTAACAGCCGCATGACAATGCTAGGCACCAAAATGAAGAACAAACAAAAAGTGGTACACGCACAGGCTGTACAGCTAGCCGCATGGGCAAAAAAGAATATGAACATGAAAAGAATAAAAAAACAATTCTCCTCTTGCTTGATTTCCGCATGGGCCAATAAAGAAATTTTTATTTTTTATTTTTATTTTTATTTTTTTAAAAAAAAGTGGCCTAATGGGTACATTTTTAACATAAAATTATAGGGTAATTTCACTTAACTCTCGAAGTTTCGTACATTTTGTAAACACCCCTCCAAAGTTAAAGTCTTTCACTTTGGTGTATTAAACTTTTGTTTTGTTTTAAATATCTCATTACTGTTAAATATTGCAGTTAAATTAAACGAAAAAATTAAAAAAAATAATTAAGGGAATTTTAGTAATTTCATACTCATCCGTTAGGATTTAACGAAAAATTCTAATTGAATGAGATATTTGAAACGAAACAAAAGTTTGATACACCAAAATGAGATACTTTAAACTTTAGAGGGGTGTTTGCAAAATGAGTGAAACTTTATAGGAGTTAAGTGAAATTACTCCAAAATTAAAAGTTGTTTCCCCTTAAAAATAAAATAATAAAAGTTGTTCTCAATAGATAGTTCAATTGGTTGGGACCACGCCCTAATAAAGTGGAGACTACTAGTTTGAATCCTCCCTCTTGTATGGACATGTAAGGTAAATTAATTGTTTTCATGATGTTGTTTTTAACTTTCTAAACCATATTTCGTTTCTACTTTTCTAATCCAGAAAGACTGAAGATTAATTGTCCAACTTCAAAGAAAAATTAAGCTATTAAGGTATGCAATTAAATTTTTAGATTTAAATTTAAATTGTTGTTGTAAGTTGTAAATTAATTGTGTTTCCTGCATTATTTATGCATTTATATAGTTTTTGTTTCATATTTTAATTATATAAATATATATAAATGTAGTTATGAAAAAAATGACGATTTTATTAAGTTCCAGTCAAATTCTAAATGACCTCATGTTGAAGTAAATTTAGCAAATTAATTATTTTTATATTTAATTACTTTTATATTTTAATTAATTTTAATTTTTTATTCATTAAAAAAAATGCCCCCATCAATCCACGTCTTGGCTCCGCCACTATATATATATATATATATATATATATATATATATATGACATGATTATGGATTTATGCTCTCCTCAACAACTCTTGAGGACAAATGCCCTTGGTTGAAGATGTTGTAGTTGAGTTAACTTTAACCATTATAACTTAAAATTTGTAAACTTGTAGTTGCAAAAGAACAAAAGGTTGAAGATGATACAGTTCCCAATATTTTTCTTAAACTATGGAAGAAGATAAGGTACACGTATGCAAGAGAAAAATAAAATAAAATAAAAAAGGTACTATGTGTAACTTGCAACTTGCAAAGCACAAGAAAAAGACTAAGAAATTTTATAAAATTATAAAGTCTTGTTCACATGTTCAACTCTTCCCAGTAATTTTCTTAGAGTATGGAAAAAGACATGGTACATGCTAACATGCGTGGAAGAGAAAATATAAAATAAAATAAAATTCAGCATGCAACTTGCAAAACACAATAAGAAGACCAAAAAATCAATTGTTGTTTCTAACATGTTCAACTCTTCCCAATAATTTTCTTATAGTATGGAAGAAGGCATGGTACATGCTAACATGTGTGTAAGAGACAAAAAAATAAAAAATAAAAAATGCAACTTGTAAAGCACAAACGGAGACCAAAAAATCAATTGTAATTTCTAACTTTCTAAACCACATGTTTTGTTTCCTAGAGTAATGTGTCAATTAAATTCAAAGAGACTAAAGATCAATTGTCAAAAATCCTTACATCTTATAAAAATTATAAAATTTTGAGGCATTTTTCTTCTTAAAGACTTGTCAATTTTTCCTTTCACTTTCCAATTTCAACGAAAATTTGAGGTATATATGTAATTAAATTTGTATATTTAGATTTAAATTGTTGATTTTTCTTTTCACTTTCCAACTTCAACAAAAAAATTGAGATATGTTATTAAATTTTTATATTTTAATTTTAATTTTTTTAAAATTAATTGTTTTGATATTTATATTGCTATTCTTGATAATTGTTTTTATATTTAATTATTTATTAATTGATATAGCTTTTGTTTCATATTTTAATTGTATAAAATATATAATTATAATTATATGAGATTATAGAGAAAAACAACGATTATATAGAGCTTCAGTTTAATTCAAGCTCATGTTAAAACTAGTGAGCAAAGACATTATATTTCCAACCTATTAAGTTTAGTATTAACAATCATGCCTTCTTGGACCCATGTTGCAAGGCCTGTCTTCTACAGCCTCACAGATGTTTCCATTTTGTCCCATTATAGTGAAATTTTTTTGCCCCCTTAATGAATATCCTAGCTCCGCCATTGCTTATAAAACCTTGTAATAAACCTGAATTATACCCAACAAATGACTCGTTTGTTTCCTATCACAGTAGCTCTAGAACTCGGTCAATCTTCTATCGGAAAAAAAAAAAAATTGGGGCTTATGATGGTTCTATAGGTCATGAGGAAATAGAGGTTTAAGGTGCAAGTCGGTTTAGAAAAAAACATTGTCTGAGGCCGCCGTGGCATTTGAATGGGTTAATGAAGTGTTTGAACACGTGATAGGGTTTTACAATTTTTTCGTTGGCAAGATTCGAATGGATTTCAAACGACATTGCGAATGGATGTATTGGATCTAGCTTGAAAACATTATCGTTCAAACCTTGAAGACCTTCATTCAAACATGTTGAGATCATAACTACGATTGGAGCTCCCGGATCTCAATTCTTTAACTATTTGAAGAATGCTATTGAACAAACTTACAATTGGACTTCTCAAATGGTCGGTCTGAAACTTGGAAAAACTTTCCTAATTCAAACGCCCTTCAAACAATTGCAAACGATCGACAACTTATGTTCCAATCAATTTTAACCAAGTCTAAGAACATCCATCAATGTTGTTTTCCCAGCTCCACTAACTCCCATCAAAGCTGCAAGGACTCCAGGCCTGAATGCTCCTGTAATATCTTGAAGAATCTGTAGTCTTTTCTCTGCAGAACCTTGCTTTCTGAATTTCTGGGAGATGGGTAGATGAAATTTGATCAATCTCAATGACATACACTATAGGGGAATAAGGAGTCAATTCAATATTCCTTTTGAATACCTTGGGAACATTCTCAAATGAAATTGTTGAGGGCTCAAAAGGTAAAACCACCCCTGCAGCATATAAAAGTCATTGTTGATATTGTAGTGCCTCTAAACGAATACTGCTTGTTAATCCCATAAAGATATGATATCTAGAGTATTTTGTAAATGATACCAAAGACTAGAAAAATAACAAGTTAGCTTTTCACCCATTATTTTGCTTTCTTCCACAGATGTTGGGACATCAATGGGAGGCAATTCTTGTTCTAGAGGTACATGCAATATTCAGATTTTCTTTTCTCTTCAGAATAGAGAGCCTTTCAAGTGAAATCAGAGTCCGTGATCTCCCAGGAGCTGCAAAAATTCCATGATTCAACAGAGTGATCAATATGCTAAGAATCAAATCAAAACTTACAATTTCTTATTTCTTTTACTTTTGACCCCACACTTAAACTTTAAATAGCCATGAAATATTGACTGTAAGATATGTCGCTACCTTAATCAATTATACATTTCATCAACCATATTTAGCAGTTTGGTATTCACCTTATGCCACCTTGGAGCAAGGAACTCATTTATTGAAGCACCAATTTCTGCGTATGCCAAAGGAGAAAGCCAAAAACCCCACTCCAGCCAAGCAGGTAGAGAAGCTGCATTGAGAAAATGCTTTTCACTTTGAGTGGTTTATCTCTCCTTTTATTTTATTTTTTTCAGAAATTGTAGTTGAAATCATAAAAGCCTCACGTTTTGTAATCACAAAGCCACCAAATAGAGATATTACTATCAAGCAGAGAATACCACAAGCTGCTGCAACTGATGGATTTGGGCAGACGGTGGCAATTAAACTGAACAATGATACCGATATTTGATGTACCAGGAATAGGAGAAGGAATTGATTGAAGAACCTGGCACTCATTGACAAACTGAAAATGAGCAGGGGACATAATTCATTTCAATTACATAACTAAAGGGTCTTGAGGAACACGCCTTTCCAGTTCAGGACTGTAACCAACGACATAATAAGTAAGACATGTCCAGAGAAGAGCATCTAGAAATGAAAATGGAATCTTCAAAATGGCAGCTGGAATGGAATAAGTCCATGCAGGATAAAAGTAGAAATCTCTTTGCTTGTAGAAGACTCCAAGTCTAGAAGCCGTCAGTGACAAATCTGGAACACCAACGGTGATAAATCTAATAAGAGCGTAATATATGGACCCCAGGTAGTAATTTGCATGAACCACATCAATCTTCATCCGTGTGCGTAGAAATACTGACATCGTTACAAGTCCAATGACCGCAAGTTGTGGAGATTTGGCCGCATGAACAAATGAGTTGAGCTTCATAAGAAGCCATTCTCTAGCCATGCATGCTTTGAATAATTTCCATTTCCTAAACGAGTTAGTGTCAAATGACAAAGCTTTTTCACGGCACTCTGACTTATTGAAAGGCCTAGAAAGTTCCTCGTCTAGCTTCTTTCCCAAGTGATATTCCTTGAATGAACTAACCAATTTGTTGATTGAGATGAAACTATAGGATTGGTCTTCATGATACCAATACTTTGGTTGATCCTTTCTTGACATTACCTACACAAATAGAGAACGTATAGTGGGAGACTAGTTTAGAGAAAATAGCGTCAAACATGTTTTCTGCTCAAATCAAAGATGCATACTTCTTGGATGAAGTCCGGTATGCTTTTTCGTGGCGGGCACCGAAAACCACAATGCTCAAAGAATGCTAATACATTGGTGCGAGGCCCATGATATACAGTCTTCCCTTCTGACATTAAGATAATGTCATCAAAGAGATCAAAGGTCGCAGGTGCTGGCTGCAGAAGTGATGCCAAAATGGTGGATCCTGTTATGTGTGCTAGATCTTGCAGACAGGTAACAATCTGAAAGGCAGTGGAACTGTCTACATCATTTGATATCTCATCCATAAATAGCACTTTTGAAATGGCCTATTAATCAAGTTGACATTAGCAAGGGATGGTAAGAGAATGTACCCAGGTACCATTATTTTAGGAATATGACAGAAAAAGTATACTGTTGATTTTGCAAATTGGTTACCTTCATGTAAGTGTCGATATCTGGTTCAGGGATAATTCCAGCTTGCTTCTCCCTTCTACAAAGTTCTTTCATAATATCTTCAATGGCAAAAGTCTTATAAGATCAACCTAATTTCATAAGAGCGTGAGTGTGGCCATAATATGCAAAACAAAGCCTACCTGCTCTGTCCCCAGTGCCCTGACAACGTGTTGAAAAGTCAAGTGTTTCTCTCACAGTCATCTCAGAAAGATGCAGGTCATATTGGCTTATATAAGCTGCAGTCTTTTGAGGAACAAACACATTGAACTTATAGCCATTATAGGAGATCTCCCCTGTGACCTGGAAATCATATTTCATGGACATATCAGTTAATGTTTTTGGTGCTTGATTCACTGGCTTATGAGTAGTCATATTAGAATCTCTCTCTCTATGATCAAATCAATTTGTTTCATATTCATGTAAGTGTAGTATAAGACTATAAGTCATGAATAATTTCCTATATTCTTTCACAGAGGAAATGAAAGGTTATGCAGATGTTTCATGTTGTTTCCATGACAGAATTTGATGAAAAAGTAGAAAAACCTTGAGAGCTTGATCTAATGTCCCTGAAAGTGCCCGTAACAAAGTGGTTTTCCCACATCCTGGATGGCCAAGCAATAAAGTCAACCTACATGTAAAGTGAGCTTATTAATTAAGCCACCGAGTAAATGTTGTTTCATAGAATCTACCCTGTTTTTCTGCACACAGGATCAACTTTTTCTCAAAGGTTACCAAATACTTTATCAATGAAAAAAAGAACAGAAAATAATTGTTACTTCGATGCATATGTATCAACCTTGAAGGCTTGATGATGCCACTGACATCTTTGAGAATTCTTATCTTGCTTGCTTGAGACTTGCACCCAATAGTACGTGTCACACCCTGTTCAGCATTTGACATCTCATTTACCATCAAGATTAAGCATTTCTTTGAGTGTACACACACACACACACAAAAGTCAAGTTGAAGTATTCTACCAATACAACATGATGAATTTTCTCTTTGCTTTTTTAACGATCCAAGGAAAGAGAGTTTTCTGGAAAGTATTAGTCATATATGCGTTATTGTTCTTAAAAAGACTAGTCTAATTCCAATTAGAGCTCCTTAAAAATTGTTTATAAAGTCCAGTCTCACTTAATAAGAAACAAATGTGAGATATAATACTCATGAATACTTTTTTATCAAGCAGCCAATAGTAGCCGATGCCAGCCAAAGTCGCCACTGTCAAAGTTTCAAGGACAATAGCCGATGACGGCCAAAGTAACCAACGTCCAAATCCTGGTCATAGTAGCCAATGTCAGCCATAGTTAATGTTGATGCATGTTCAAGTTTAGGCCATAGTAGCCAACATTTCAAGTTAGGTCATAATAACCATCCTTTAGCCATTCGACGTTCAAAATCAACTCTCGCCAAAGGACAGTTCATCTTGTTAGGAACATGGTAATGATAAAAATTGTTTATCATAAATGATGATTGGGTCGTCGGGTACCCCTAAATTAAAAGGAATTTGTTTCTATTTGACATTATTCAAAAACCTTGTAAAAGCTATACAAAATATATAGGGCCTTGTACACAATCAAATTAAAATATGTAGTATATAGACTTTCACCTCATATGCCGCCTAACCATATAATTTTTCTATCTTTCTTTCTATATTCCCATCTCTTTATTTTATAATGAAATTCTATACTAGTTTCTTTTTTAATTTAGTCATAAATTGAAACACATAAGAAAATAGATACATAGAGAAGAAAAAAAAACACTTACAACGATGACATGTTTGAGCGTGTTCCAAAGAGTAGGGATGGGTTTCCCATGAACTACCTTGCATTCTGACTCTACACACAAATTCTGGAATCTTACTTCCACACTCAGGCAATTCCAATCCCACTCTAAAGACCAAAAAACGTTTCAGTATATATACAATATTAATTACAACATCCATAAAAGCATGATTGCATGTGATTGTTATATATACATGCATTGAAATGGAGAAGGATTTGATAAAAATGATTTTTACTATTTTATTTTAAATATATTGGTATCAATAATAGGGTGGCTAAAATTGTTAAATACGACAAAATGTTATAGCAGTTTTATACTTAATTAATTAGGTATGTATACGTTCAATAAATATGCAAAACATTTCACTAATTATAATGGTTAATAAAGAATAAAAATTTAATTTATAAAATGATTTCAATTAGGTGGCTAAATCTGTCATAATAATTAGCATTTTATATATGACTGGTTTTTAATTATTGGTTAATGTTGGTTTAATTCGATTCATCCAATCGTTATCATGATCATAAAAGCATTTTATGACTGCTAGCTTTTTATTTTTCTTCTTCTTTTTTAAATTAATATTATATTATTATATTTTTTGCTATTCTTTTCTAATTAAGATGATTTTGCATAATGAAAAACCTTGCTCTTAATTAGCATCTTCAAGCAAACACAAACACAAGCAAAATAAATAAATAAAGAAAATAGAATATATGGAAGGAGATATATAATATATATTTTCTTACTTAATCGTCTATTCTTTCTTTCTGTTTCTTTAACGTACAGCCGGAGGTTGTCTTCCTCAATTTCCTTCAAAAGTTGCTCGATGAACAAGTGGAGCTCGAGTGCTACAACCTCGGCAACATCAACCACTGTCTGACCCTTCTGATCATCTCCTTTTCCGCCATTGACAATTTGACATGCTCATTCTCTTTCAAGCTTAATGCTGCATGCTGATGCAAAGACGTCGACTCTATGCTTCTTCCCATATCCTCCATTTCCATTCTACTTTGACTCTCTCTGTCTCTCTCTCTCTATGATCTCCTTATCAAACTAAAACTGAGCCAAGTATTTTGAAAAGTAAAGTTTAAGAAGATAGATAGATAGATAGATAGATAGCTTATAGCTACAAAAACTATTCAAGAAATAATTCGTAAAACATATTATATTATTATTAATTCATAAGTACCTGGGTTAATTTGTTCACTTCGATCTAGATCTTCACAACCATTTTAAATGATCAGGAGCTTATATATATAAATAATTTTTGAAACAAATAATTGTATACGTATAAGTTAGAATTGGTTGAGAGCATGCATGAAGCAAAAGCAAGTGAAATAATGGTGCAAATTAAAGCTCGAATCTAGAAGGAAATAATGGTAAGAATAAGAAGAGAGAGAAATGCGAATGGCTTCATATATGCATGGTGTTGGTGCCTAAATATTACGTACATCGATCATATTGTCCGGATCATCAACAATATTATACCACCATAAATCCCAAGGAAAAAGCTTTGATCGAGAAGGCAGTGAGCTATGAGATCTCGATGCCTTTGGTGGCTTTATTTATAGAACCAATTTGTAACTACGTATTTACAATTTGTATGTACGTATTCTCAAAAGTTGTATAATTGATCAGCTAATATATATGACGTTAACCCATAAACCATTACCTTTTTTTTTTTAATAAATAATTTTCCAATAATTTATGAATACGGCTAGCCACATCAATATATCTAGTTAAATAAGAATAAAATAAAAGCTAAGTATTTAGAATTAGGAAAAAATATAAAAAAAGCCCTCCAAACTACCAGTCGTTTACAATTTAGCCTCACAATATTCAAAAAGTAATAAAGTAGTTCCACAAACTACCAAAATGCAACCAAAAGGCCAATTATTTTTTATATTGATCCTATAATACCTCTATTCTTTTAACAAATAAAATAATAAAATAATTGTAAAAAAAACTAAACAATTTTTAAAAAATACAAAAAAATAAAAAACAATGGGCTAGTAAATACCAAAAAAAAAAAAAAAAGTTTTTGGAATAAATAAATATTCGCCCATTATTTTTTTGTTT
Organism: Carpinus viminea; assembly: GCA_013348765.1. Classification (NCBI taxonomy): domain Eukaryota; kingdom Viridiplantae; phylum Streptophyta; class Magnoliopsida; order Fagales; family Betulaceae; genus Carpinus; species Carpinus viminea. Next base: position 7,042,514 of record CP054669.1, on the reverse strand, counting down.
GGGTCTTTTTTTTAACAATTAGTTTAATATTTTATTTGTTAAAAGAATAAGGGCATTATAGGAATATAAAAAAATAAGTAATATTTTTGTTGCATTTTGGTAGTTTTAAGGGCTATTTTATTACTTTTTAAACATTAAAAAACTAAATTATAAAGGATTGATAGTTTGTAGAGTTTTTTATATTTTTCCCTTAGAATTACTATACAATAATATATGATAGAAAGTTTGACATCATGTCTATGACGTACGTGGATGACTAGATCGTAAGTCAAGTCGTTAGTGCCCTTTTTTATTTTTTTTAGCTCTAGGCTATATTTTATTTTGCACCAATTATTATAAATGTTAGAATGCAATAAACTAACATTTATAAAAGTCTATGGCATCCTTCATTTATTGCATTGTGGGTTATTTTTCACGCAGATATTTTAAAATGCTTTTTTGGGATGCCATATAGACTTTTATGGGCCAAATATAGGTAATTTATTACATTCTAGCATTTCCCTTAATTAAGTGGATGACTTGGCTTAATTTGTCCAGTTGGCTACCGTGGATCTACACCCACTTTCACAATCACCAATTAAGTGGACGACTTGGGCTTGTCTACTTGGCTACTGTGGGTCTAGATTTTTTTTTTTTTAATTGAATAAGAAAAGAGTTATAGGGAATGATCTTTCTCATTTCTGATCTGAAAGGAAGAAGAAGTAAGAGATCCTATAAACGAAAATGGGGTGGGCTCCCCAACAATAAACCCAAAAGAAAATGAGAGGACACTTTAACAACATATTCCAAATGATAAAAAAACAATACAAATATAAGGACAAATATTGGATTCGGTCCAAAAGAACCGAACATTAGGTAATGGTAATCACCAATAGTTCAAAAAGAATCATAAGCAAGCCGGACCTATTCCAAGGCCGCACAAGGTGGTGTAAATTGTAAAGAAACTCTGTAAAGAGTCCAATGCGGGTAAATTAAACAACCATACTGTAAAATGATAGTTGCAGAGCAGGCACTGCAAAGAACCAAATGGAAGCCAAAACCCACAAAACGATCTCCACCTCAAGATCAAACCAAGTCATTGCAGGGAGATAAAGCAAGACAGATAGCAAAATAAAACTAAAAATACATAAATTACAACAAAGACAAAACAGAGAAATGCACAACAACAACAAAGCAGCAAATTTACAACAAAAACAAAGCTGCAAAAATACAACAAAAACAAACACCAAGGAACGCCGACGACCAAAAACACAACAGAGGAACGCACACTCCGGTAGAGCAAAAGGTGGATCGCAAGGAGTCGGAAGGGAGCTTGGAGGCCAGTGGTGAAGGTGGATTGGTCAACTGTGCAAGGTGTGGTGAACACACTCCGGCATGTGAGATCTATGCTCAAGCGCGTGGAACTCATGCTCCCAGCGTGCGCGGCCGTGAATGATTGAGTGGCGGTGGAAGCATGGGATGGCGTGTAGGCCCGGATCTTCCTGAGTAACGTAGATCGATTTTTTAAAAAAACCCGTCTAAGAACCAAAGAAGATCCAGACTGGGCGATGGCGCTGGAAAACTGGATGGCGGGGTGGACAACGACGCTGAAGAACAGCAAACAGACAAAATGACCTACCAAAAAAGAGAGAAACTGAACAAAAACAGCAAGGAAACAAGGAGAACACAGAGACGATGAGGGGAGAGAAGGAAAGGCAAAGCCTTTCCCTCCTTCAAATTAAGCCGCACAAGGCGGCAGGGAGAGCCCTACTAAGGAGGCGGCTAAAAAAAACCTAGGGTTTTTTCAAAGCTTCTCTCTCTAAACAAGAGAGAGAAGCCTTTTTCGATTTTTTGCGATTTTGTTTACTATGGGTCTAGATCGACCCCCTATCACCAATGGCAGAGCCAGAAAAATGGTGCCAGGGGCATTTTTTTTTAATGAATAAAAAAATAAAATTAATTAAAAATCTTAAAAAATAATTAAATATAATTAATTAATTATTTTTCTACTTTTTTGGCTTTGCAAGTGCAGCAAGTCCAATAAAAGGCTGGACATGGTTGCACGCCTGACGCTTGTATCCCACTTTGTTTTATTTTATTTTTTTATTTTATTTTGTCTTTCATGCCTTAACTTGTCTACTTGTGTTGTTAGTTATATTATTTTACTTATATTTTATTAATTATTTACTATTTAGGCTGTACACGTGAAGTCTCGACGAAATCATGTGAAATTTTATTTTAATGAAACAGTGCGTGCCGTTTAGTGAAACTGTTCATCTTCTTCAACCTTTTATTTCTCTAAAACCTTTTTCATTTCTCTGAATTTATGAAATTCTTTGATTTCATGGTTGGTTCTATGGCATAATTATGGCTATTTTCCTTCAAGAGTTGCCAAGATGGGGGCATACTAGTTGTTAATAGGGGGCATAAAAAAAAAATTATACCTAGATAGGGAGAATGTTTAGGGGTTGTTGCCCCCCCCCCCCACCTTCAACTCCCCTTGGCTCTGCCACTACCTATTACAAGCAAGCAATTGTAGGTAGGCTCCTATTGTCACAAAAGATACAATTGCCTGTGGTCCCATCGTTTAGGCCCTTGAGTTTTATTAATGTCCTAGTGGGTTGAGTGTTAAACTATGGCTTGGTTGGTCTTAAGGGAGCGCATGCGGTTTCACCGCCGATACATGAAATTGCTAATTGGGACTGATTTAAAACTAATGAGATATTGATTTTGTATTTTCCCATAGGTGAGATACCAGATTTGACTGTTTTGGAAACATAAGGAGAAAAAATAAAAAAGTACAAATTGAGGTATTTAAAAAGTACTTAACCCTAAAAATTATAATAAAAAGATGTTCGAGTTATTAAATCATAATAGAAAAATCCGCCCATAGTAATATAGCCAAAACAACTTGGATAAAGGTCAAACTTACATATTGCAAATTAGAGGAGCATCTTTACCTCCTTTCAAAGTTCAGTTTTGCTATAGCACATGCAAAAGCAAATGCAGTGACAAGTGGAATTGCTAAAAGAACAATTGCTACATAATCTAAATTATCATAGTAATAGCCAAAATAACTTTGTATAAAGGCATTGATTGCTTTGTGTTCTCCATGTACCATTATTTCCTCCTCTATGTCACCGTATTGTGAAGCAAGGAAACCATTTAAGGACCATGAAGTCGGGCAAATCCAATAAGCCCAACTCCACCATTTGGGAATTTTCTGCATGGAAAAAGTTTAATTATCCCATCAGATCAGTTGAATTGAATCTTATTTCCCGAAGAATCAGTGTATGTGAATGTCAAAGAGCAAGTAAAGATAGAGTTGGCTTAACTGGTCCGGGTAGAAGGTACCCTGAGAACAAATTCAACATGGTGTACCAGAAACCAGCTAATACTGAAGCCACTAGGTAACTTGGGGCCAAGGAAACGAGCAGCATACCAAAATAAGTGTAATAGAGGAATGTACAAAACACAATATAGAAGTACCAAAATACTTTATATGCAGACCAATAGAAATTTATTGCTGGATAAGTGATTATGGAGAACAAAAGTGCTTGAAGGAGTACATATGGAATCTCCACTGTCACCTGCAATATATGGAAGAGCATTTGTATTCAATTTCCGTAGATATTTGGCTATGCTAACAATATTGCTATTTTGTACCTGTGCAAATGAATATGCCCACAAGGAGTACATTCCAGCAAACCTTTCCCGATATACAATAGTGCGTTCAGTGGCTATATATGGTTGAACGCCTGAGCAGTTGCCGACTCCCACAAACTGCATGAGAATGAACATCGATCCTACTATGTTGAAAACATCCTCTTCGTATAGTCTGTAGAAGAAAAATCACAGTTTCAGCATTTTAAATGGAGAAGTTATTTGGAGTCCTTGACTGTTTTGGATAGGCATAATTTAAGTTTTGAAGTAAATGCCAAGAGTGTTGAGGTGCAATAGTGCCGCTCTGTTCATGTAGACAGCTCTTAGAACATGCCTAGCAAATGGTATGAGAGTAAGGGTAATGGGAGGGATTGTTGAGTGCTGCAGATTACAACTTATGATGGCAAAGGAATACAGTAAGATATGACAAACCTCCGAGAGCTAAGGAACATTTATTGCAGGTTGTCGTATGAGATGTTAAACATAGAATCCGATGGAAAGGGAAATTCAGTATGTCTGGTGTAAATATTGCTCTCTGTGAAAGTTGGGGGCTTGATCTTGAAATTCTGCATTGATAAGTTAGATTGAGTTTTTGCTGTATTGTTAGTAGTTACTCTTGGTAGATTGATGTTTGCTTCTTTCTGGTTGTAAATGGGAAGTTGTTAGGTTGATTGTTTGTAATTGTGGGGGTTTCCTGTTGTTACGGCTGCTGTTCTAGCTGGACTGCTAGAAGTGAGGTTGTATTGTTTGTTGTAATCAATAAAAATAACTCATTCATCCAAAAAAAACAAACAGTTCAATTTTTTAGGTTATACTACTGGTTAAGAAAATGAGGACTTACATTTTATTTCCTTTCTGCCAAAGAGCTGCCCCAAATAATAAAGAAGATATAATGATGATTGACAAGCGGGCCAAGTTATACTGGGGACTTCTCCAATAGGATAGATGTTGTTTCCAGAGGCATGCATTGAACTGTTCCCATCCTTGTTGTGGAAAGCGAGTTGAAAAACTTAGTTCCACTGAACCATCTGCAGGAGAGCTTAGTTTTCTGACGAGTTCTTTGTTTTCCCTACAAAGAACATGAATATTATATCACTTGTGTTGCTGCAGTGGCGTTAGTTGCTAATGCTTTGTTATTATATTCTTTAATTTTTCTTACATATGAATAGACTTACTGATCATAATCAATACAAAACCTAGGCACCATGCTTTTTGAGTCATTGATGATAATTATGCTTACCTACACAGACTGGACTCTTTGTAAAGATTGGCGAAATCTAATCCTAGTTTAGCTTCTGCAAAAGCACTAGTAACCTCTAGCATCCATGTTGCTGGATTGTAATTTTCTTCGATCTTTGGAACCCCAGGAACACCCTGTCAAAAAAGAAAGGGTAATGGAGTAGCTTTTGAGATATTTATCTATTGGAACATCGTTTTGTAGCTAAAAGAGGTGAATGAATTGATCCATGATGCTAAAAATTGAGAATAAAAATAAGTGTTACCTCCAAATAATCAATAAGCTTGCTAGAATTCTGACCCAGCTCTCCAGAATATATTATTTTCCCTCCTCTTTTTATCAACATCAACTGCAGGAGGTAACAGTGAATATATGAATAGAAAAAAACAAGACATAGTTATAAATTATAAAGTTTCCCACCATCATATAAATTCTACAAACGGGATGGATGTTAAAATTCTAAAAATGTTGGAACATACTGACACATTTTTTTGATATGGTACAATATTATCTTTACGCAAGTAAATGGATCACTTAATTACCTCATCAAATGCTTCAAATATGTCAATACTTGGCTGGTGAATGGTGCACACGACTGTTCTTCCTGTCCTAACTATATTCTTCACAACTCGCATAATGACTGCAGCAGCTCTGGCATCTAAACCAGAGGTGGGTTCGTCCATGAATATGATAGATGGATTAGAAACAAGCTCTACTGCTATTGTAAGCCGTTTTCGTTGCTCAGTGGATATGCCAGTAATGCCAGGGATGCCAACTAAAGCATCTTTGATCTCATCAAGCTCAATCATCTGAAGAACTTCTGATACGAATTCCTGAAAAACAGATAGGCAAATTGAATCATGCCATAACTAGCATTTTTTGTTAGTTCACATGCAAATTAATGTATGCAAATTCTAAAGGCATATTAATTGACCTACTTCCATATGTTGACCTACTTCCATATGCTTTCTCTTAGACTTTTGATCTTTTCACTTGAAAGTTACACTATATGCTTTGTATCAAGTTAAGAGACAGCTCACATTTTTTATAGATGTATCAATCTGAGCTGGCAAGCGCAACCGAGCTGAGTATGCCACGGATTCTTCTATTGAAAGCATTAGAGAATGTATGTCACTCTGCTCACAATAACCAGATATTCTGGAATATGTGTCCTGGACTTTAGGGTACCCTCCAATTCTTATCTCACCTTCAATAGCTCCGTCAGTTTTTCTTCCTGAAAGAACATCCATCAATGTTGTTTTCCCAGCTCCACTAACTCCCATCAAAGCTGTAAGGACTCCAGGCCTGAATGCTCCTGTAATATCTTGAAGAAGCTGTAGTCTTTTCTGCAGAACCCTGCTTTCTGAATTTCTGGGAGATGGGTGGATGAAATTTGATCAATCTCAATGACATACACTATAGGGGAATAAGGAGTCAATTCAATATGCCTTTTAAATACCTTGGGGATATCAACATAGTATTGGACATTCTCAAATGAAATTGTTATGGGCTCAAAAGGTAAAACCACCCCTGCAGCATATAAAAGTCATTGTTGATATTGTAGTGCCCCAAAACGAATATTGCTTGTTAATCCCATAAAGATACGATATCTAGAGTATTTTGTAAATGATACCAAATGCTAGAAAAATAACAAGTAAGCTTTTCACCTGTTCTTTTGCTTTCTTCCACAGTTGCTGGGACATCAATGGGAGACAATTCTTTTTCTGGAGGTACAATACTCAAATTTTCTTTTCCCTTCAGAATAGAGAGCCTTTCGTGTGAAATCAGAGTCCTGGATCTTCCTGGAGCTGCAAAAATTCCATGACTCAACAGGGAAATCAATATGCTAAGAATCAAATCGTAACTTTCAATTTCTTGTTTCTTTTACTTATGGCCCCCGGCCCACTATTTTTTTGTTTCTCATTTTCTCAAATATGTGCATTGGAGGTATAAATTACATTTTGAATAAGTCATAGCACAGGTAATTCCAATGTTGAAAACCATCCAAAATCCAAGTAATGCTCCTACTGATATCCAGTAAAAGTAGTCACAAAAATTTAGACCACGCATTTGAAGAACTTGCTGCCCAATGGTGATGTTTGAAGATGAAGCCTGCAAGTTACACCGATCATGGAATATTGACTGTAAGAAATAAATTTCAATTTCATCAACCATATTTAGTAGTTTGGTTTTCACCTTCTGCCACCTCGGAGCAAGGAACTCATTTATTGAAGCACCTATTTCTGCATATGTCAAAGGAGAAAGCCAAAAAGCCCACCGCAACCAAGCAGGTAGAGAAGCTGCATTGAGAAATGCTTTTCACTTTGAGTATGTCAAAGGAAAATGCTTCTTTATTTTTTCAGAATTTGTAGTTGAGCTCATAAAAGCCTTACGCTTTGGAATCACGAAGCCACCAAATAGATATATTACTATCAGTGAGAGAAGAGCGCAAGGTGCTGCAACTGAAGGATTTTGGAAGATGGAGGCAATTAAAGTGAGGAGTGATACTGATATTTGATGTACAAGGAATAGGAGGAGGAATTGACTGATGAACCTGAAAATCATTGACAAACTGAAAATGAGCAGGAGACATAATTCATTTCCATTACATAACTGAAGTCTGAGTTAATTCTCCACTTATCTCAGAAGCTTAACTTGATAAGAAATGGTAAAATTAATCATTTAATTAATATTCTGACACTCCATCTCGTTTGTGTGAGCTAACATGGTATCAGAACCCTTTATCCGTAATTCATCTCATATTTTAATTAAATATTTTTTTGTGTTGGAACTAACTTGTTAAGAGAGTATTTGAGCCTACACATACGTGAGATTGGATGTTATAATATTAATTAAATAATTAAATCAACCATTTCTTATCACATTAAGATTTCAAGATAAGTAGCAATTCAATAGTCTAAATGGGGATCTTTTTGTCTTAAAGAACACACCTTTCCGGTTCAGGACTGTAACCAATGACATAATAAGTAAGACCTGTCCAGAGAAGAGCATCTAGAAATGAAAATGGAATCTTTAAAATGGCAGCTGGAATGGAATAAGTCCATGCTGGATAAAAGTAGAAATCTCTTTGCTTGTAAAAGACTCCAAGTCTGGAAGCTGTCAATGACAATTCTGGAAAACCAACACACACAAATCTAATAAGAGCGTAAAATATGGATCCCAAGTAGTAATTTGCATGATCCACATCGACCTTCATCCGCGTGCGTAGAAACACTGTCATTGTCACAAGTGCAATGACAACAAGTTGTGCAGATCTGAACACATGAACAAATGAGTTACGCTTCATAAGCAGCCATTCTCTAGCCATGCATGCTTTGAATAATTCCCATTTCCTAACCGAGTTAGTGTCAAATGACAAAGCTTTTTCATGGCACTCTGACTTATTGAAAGGCCTGGAAAGTTCCTCGTCTAGCTTCTTTCCCAAGTGATGTTCCTTGAATGAACTAACCAATTTGTTGATTGAGATGAAACTATAGGATTGGTCTTCATGATGCCAATACTTTTGTTGATCCTTTTTAGATATTACCTACACAAATAGAGAATGAACAGTGGGAGACACTGGTTTAGAGAAAATATATAGTGTCAACATGTTTTCTGCTCTAATCAAAGGTGCTTACTTCTTGTAGGAAGTCTGGTATACTTTTACGTGGTGGGCACCGAAAACCACAATGCTCAAAGAATGCTAATACATTGGTGCGAGGCCCATGGTAGACAATCTTCCCTTCTGCCATTAGGATAATGTCATCAAATAGATCGAAGGTCTCAGGTGCTGGCTGCAGAAGTGAGGCCAAAATGGTGGATCCTGTTATGTGCGCTAGATGTTGCTGGCTGGTAACAATCTGAATGGCAGTGGAACTGTCTAAACCATTTGATATCTCATCCATGAATAGAGCTTTTGTTGGACCAATAATCATTTCCCCTGGTGGAGGAGAGCATTAAGGAAAGTTATATTATGATGAGAGACAAAAATGTTCAAATGTATTAGAAAGGGGTCCTAGTCATACCTAATTATGAAGTTTATCTAGACAAACAGTTATTAGCAAGGCAGTGCAAGTGCAATTTTGCATTCTACATAACCTGTTGTCAGCCTTCTCTTTTCACCACCTGAAATTCCCTTTTTCATCGCATCTCCTGCAAGCGTGTCAGCGCAATCGTCTAGCCCGAGGATCTGAAAAGCCAGCAATGATAACAGAATCACTGTTAGTTTAGAGTGAGGATAGGGGCATGATCATTGATCCTTTCCTTCAGTTCAGTAAATTACCTTCAATATATAGTCCGTTTGGATATTTTTTCTTAGTCCTTCAATAGAAATGGCCTATTAATCAAGTTGACATTAGCAAGGGATGGCAATAGAATGTACCCAGCTACCATTATTTTAAGAATACGATAGAGAAGTATACTGCTGATTTTGCTAATTGGTTACCTTCATGTAAGTGTCAATATCTGGTTCAGGGATGATTCCAGCTTGATTCTCCCTCATACAAAGTTCTTTCATAATACCTTCAATGGCAAAAATATTTTAAGATCAACCTAATTTCGTAAGAGCATAATTGTGGCCATAAGATGCAAAACAAAGCCTACCTGCTCTGTCCCCGATGCCTTGGCAACGTAATGAGAAGTCAAGTGTTTCTCTCACAGTCATTTCAGCAATATGCAGGTCATATTGGCTTATATAAGCTGATGTCTTTTGAGGAACAAACTCATTGAACTTATAGCCATTATAAGAGATCTCCCCTGTGACCTGGAAATCATATTTCATGCGCAATGTTAGTTAATGTTTTTGGTGCTTGACTCACTGGTTTATGAGTAGTCATATTAGAATCTGCCTTTCTATAATCCAATCAATTTGTTTCATATTCATATAAATGCAGCAAAATTCATGAATAATTGTTTCCTATATTCTTTCTCATAGGAAATCGCAGGTTATATAGATGTTTCATGTTGTTTCCTTAACAGAATTTGATGAAAGTAGAAAACCTTGAGAGATTGATCCAATGTCCCTGAAAGTGCCCGTAACAAAGTGGTTTTCCCACTGCCTGGAGGGCCAAGCAATAAAGTCAACCTGCATATAAAGTGAGTTTATTAAGCCACCAAGTAAATGTTGTTTCATAGAATCAGGCCTGCATTTCTGAACACAGGATCATTTTTTTCTCAAAGGTTACCAAATAATTTGTAGTGCTTCTTTTATCAGTGAAGAAAATATCAGAAAATAATTGTTACTTCGATGCATGTGTTTCAACCTTGAAGGCTTGATGATGCCACTGACATCTTTGAGAATTCTTATCTTGTTTGCTTGAGACTTGCACCCAATAGTACGTGCCACACCCTGCTCAGCATTTGACATCTCATTTACCATCAAGATTAAGCATTTCTTCGAGTACACAAAAAAAAAAAAAAAATCATAATAAAAAGGCCAGAGATGCTTTTCACAAAATTGAACCTACAATCAATGATTAGGGAAATATGAAGTATTCTAGCAATATAGCATGATGCCAGCTATGGTAATCAAATGGAAGAGTTTTTTGGAAAAAAATTCTCTTTGCTGTTGTAACGACCCAGGGAAAAAGAGTTTTCTAGAAACATTACTTACATCTTCGCTGTTACATCAAAAAGACAAGTCAAGTTATAATTCGAGTTTTCTGAAAAACATTAGCAACATTTGCTCCATAATTAGAGCTACTCATTGCAAGCGATTTCTCTTTCTAGGGTTTCACAGCTTCTTGTTTTATGCATTCATAAATTGAAACGCATAGAAAATAGATGGAGAAAAAACACTTACAACGATGACATGTTTGAGCGTGTTCCAAAGAGTAGGGATGGGTTTTCCATGAACTACCTCGCATTCTGCCTCTACAGACAGATTTTGGTATCTTACTTCCACACTCGGCAAATCCAGTCCCACTCTAAAGAGTTAAAAAAGTTTCAGTATACAGTAGAACATCCATGAAATGCTCATTCGTTGGCTTTTCAATCGAAATGCTCTAAGTACTGGTGATGGATTACTGCAGTGGGGGGATATAAATGGGAAACTTTATGCTCATTAATTTTGTAGAGGTTGTATAGAAGGAAGGGGATCACCTATTTTTTTCAATGTGGGTTTTGTAAGAGAATATGGAAGGGGATTTTGAAGAAATGTGATGTGGATAACCCTAAGAAGAGGTGGTGGAAAGGGAAGTGCTGAGCTGAGAGGTAAAAGTTTGCAAGTTATTTTGTGCAGGTTGGCTTTAGGGGCTGTGGTCTATCATATTTGGAAGCATAGGAATGATGTCAGCCATGATAATGTGCTGAGATAAGAAGAGCAGATTCTCAAGATTATTGTGTAAATAACTATTTATTTCAAAAGTTTTAAGTTAATAAAAAATAATTAATTTTAATCATTTAAATAATATCAATATTCTTGAGTTCAATCAAGCATGAGTTTTGAATCTTCATGCAAATACACATTAGTTTTGCAGTGTGTGTGTGTGTGCATGCTTGAAGAAAATAGAATAGAAGGAGATAATTTCTTACCTGTCTATTCTTTCTTTCTGTTTCTTTAGCAGCCGGAGGTTGTCATCCTCAATTTTCTTCAAAAGTTGGTCGATGAACAAGTGGCGCTCGAGTGCTCCAACCTTGGCAACATCAACCATTGTCTTACCCTTCTGATCATCTCCTTTTCCGCCATTGACATGCTCATTATCAGACAAAGATTGAAGTGGTTTGCATGTGGATGTGTGTAATCTTTCAAATGTTGCAGCCTGATCTACTGCATCATCATCATCATCATTGTCTTCCAAGCGTGGTGCATGCTGATGGAAAGACGTAGGCTCTATGCTTCTTCCCATATCCTCCATTTCCATTGTTCTTTGACTCTCTCTCGCTATGATATTTTGAAAAGTGTAGTTTAAGAAGATGATAAAGACAGCTACAGCAACTATAGCCAAAAAAAAAAAAAAAAAACAAATAGATCAAACTATCAAACTATATTAACCTGTATTAGAAACCAAACAAGATATCGAACACATACGGATTCATAAGTACGTACCTGGGTTAATTTGTTCAGTACTTCTTCACGACCATTTTAATTTCCTGCAACAAATTGCAAGTATTAGCTAGCTAGAGAGTAAAAGTGTTTTTCATTTAAGGAAAAAGCTTTGAGAAGATGCATGGAAGAACACCTGAGAAGGCAGAGAACTATGAGAGATCTCTAGCTATGCCTTTAGCAGCGTGATTTGAGGCTAATTTATATATAGAGCCATCGAAGTATCTTTTCAGAATTTATAATAATATGATAGAAAGTTTAACATCATGTCAATTTTTTTTTTTTAAAAGAAAAAGTATCCTATATGTAAATTAAACAATAATTATTCTTAATGCGACCTTCAACATCTTATGTGTAACATTCTATTCTGATCTTTTTTTTAAATTTATTTTAGTTTAATTAACCATGTTGTCGTTCAGTTTCCTGAAGGAACAAATCATACTTGGATTAAACAAGTATTTGAATTCTAATAATATTTATTTTATTAGTGCGCGTGGGTTCCAAAAGACCCACGCGCACTAATAAAATAGGGTCGGGGCTTCCATTCTCTCATTGCATTGTTTTTCCAAAAGACAAAAGAGAGGATTAAAAAACAAAGATTGTCCTTAACTCTTCTCTTTGGCAAGAGGCAGCTGCCGTGAATCACTTCTTTGCCGGCAGAAGAGAAGTATTACTTCAAATAACGTACACCTGGCCTAGAGAGAAGTGATCAGGTGTTTTCTTGACGGTCACACTAAGCACAAGCAATTTAAACTCAACAATCACACACAATATCACCAAAATTAATCAAAGCATTAAATAAATAAAGCAAATACAATAATTTTGGTGATGAAGCAAAAACTTTTTGAAAACTCATCAAAAGTAAAATCATTTTGGAGATAGCCAACCTAGGAAATATTCAAATTACAATTATTTATAAACAGGGTCGTGGCACTTGCCCCCATTATGACATGATTATGGATTTATGCCTCCTCTCAACAACTCTTGAGGGCAAATGCCCCTCCTCAACCAAAGGTTGAAGATGTTGCAGTTGAGTCAACTTTAACTATTATAACTGGAAATTTGTAAACTTGCAGTTGCAGAAGAACAAAAGGTTGAAGATGATGCAGTTCCCAATATTTTTCTTAAACTATGAAAAAAGCTAAGATACATATGTGCAAGAGAAAAATAAAATAAGAAGGTATATACGTGTAACTTGCAACTTGCAAAGTACAAGAAAGAGACCAAAAAAACTTTATAAAATTATAAAGTCATGTTCACATGTTCAACTCTTCCCAATAATTTTCTTAAAGTACGGAAGAAACATGGTACATGCTAACATGCGTGCAAGAGAAAAAAATAATAATAATAAAATCCAGTGTGCAACTTGCAAAACACAATAAGAAGACCAAAAAATTAATTATTATTTCTAACATGTTCAACTCTTCCCAATAATTTTCTTAAAGTATGGAAAAAGGCATAGTACATGCTAACATGTGTGCAAAAAAAAAAAAAGCATGCAACTTGCTAAGCTAGCACAAAAGGAGACCGAAAAATCATTTAATTTCTAAGTTTCTAAGCCACATGTTTTGTTTCCTAGAGTAATGTGTCAATTACATTCAAAGAGGCTAAAAATCAATTGCCAAAAGTCCTTACATCTTACAAAAATTACAAAACATTGAGGCATTTTTCTTCTTAAAGACTTGTCGATTTTTCCTTTCACTTTCCAATTTCAACGAAAATTTGAGGTATATATGTAATTAAATTTGTATATTTAGATTTAAATTGTTGATTTTCTTTTCACTTTCCAACTTCAACAAAATTGAGATATGTAATTAAATTTTTATATTTAGATTTAAATTGTTTTTTTAATTAATTGTTTTGATATTTATATTGCTATTCTTGATAATTGTTTTTATATTTAATTATTTATTAATTGATATAGTTTTTGTTTCATATTTTAATTGTATAAAATATATAATTGTAGTTATTTGAAATTATGAAGAAAAACAACTATTTTATAGAACTTCAGTTAAATTCTAAATAAGCTCGTGTTAAAATTGGTGAGCAGAGATAAATATTATATTTCCAACCTATTAACAATCATGCCTTCTTGGACCCATGTTGCAAGGCCCATTTTCTACAACCTCATATATGTTTCCATTTTGTCCCACTATAGTGAAATCTTTTTGCCCCCACTTAATGAATATCCTAGCTCCGCCCCTGCTTATAAAACCTTGTAATAATTAAACTTGAATTATACCCAACAAACGACTCGTTTGTTTCCTAGCTATCACAATAACTTTAGAACTCCAGTCAATCTTCTATCAAGCTTCCTTTGCAACCTGGAACTTCAGTAGCTAAAAAGTTTGAAGTTTATGTTGTTTAACAAAATCTATGAGAGGTTTAAGAATTAGAAAATATTGGCCTCATGGTCAAAAAAAAAAAAATTGGGGCTTATGATGGTTATATAGGTCATGAGGAAACAGAGGTTTAAGGTGCAAGTCGGTTTAGCAAAAACATTGTCTAAGGCCGCCATGGCATTCGAATGGGTTAATGAAGTGTTTGAACGCGTGATAGGGTTTTATAATTTTATCGTAGGCAACATTCGAATGGAGAATCAATTAAGGCATGTGATTCAGACAATTTAGTAACTAAAGATTTGTTCACATGTTCTAAATCTTGAGAATCCTTCCAACAATCTGCGTATTGACGTCTCACAATATGAAATTTTTCCAACAAATTGTTGTAGGAGTTTATAAGATCATATTCCCTTTGAGAAGTATTCATAGCAAATAGGAGTCAAAATATCTCACTCAGGAATTTAATCCTTACAGAGTGAACCCGCTCTGATACCAATTGAAAAACATTATGCAGACTCCAAAAACTTGTTTATCACAATTTATGCAGAATTGAGACAATGAAGCAATAAACAATTTAACAAAATATGTAAAGCAATAAGTAATAAAGAACACACAGATTTTGGTTACGAAGAGGAAACCAATTAGAGAACTTCTCTAATTGTAAAACCTCTTCGGGGCAGTCAAACCCAGGAAATCAACTAACTCAGTAAAAGAATAAAGGATTACAAGATGTTCATACTCACAGAACCGCTGTTATTGACACACTCTTGTATAAGACAAGCGACCCACTTGCCTTCTACCGCAGTAGCCTTTTCTAGAGACAGCTGGCACAATTCTTCTACGTGATTTCCTTTCACCGGAACTCCGGTTAACTTCACTTCAACAATCGACGAATAATGATGAACATAGAACTAAACACTCCAAGAGATAGAACTTAAACGCTCAATATCAAAGACTCTCTTGGCACACAAAGGCGAATTCTGATACCAAATCCGTTCCTAATACAGATCTATAGAGATCTATATATAACTAATAAAAGACTCCTAGTCTATTTAAAACTCAATTTACATTGAAAATAAGACCTAGAATATAACACCTAAAAGACTCATAGTCTAATTAGAACTTAAATACATTGTAAATTAGACCTAGAAGCTACGAGCCGTCTGGACGGTAAGTGGGCTTTTAATCCATTTTACTTTCCGAACATTTAGCCAATAATTAAAACTAACACAAACGATCGACAACTTATGTTCCAATCAATTTTAACCAAGTCTATGAAAGCTAATTAAGTACTGACTTAGCCTATGAACCTAAACTTTCAGTCAAACTATTTTTGACACATAATTTGCCAACGTTAACATAAACCTAACAGAATCTTACACCTAAAACACAAGCTAGCTATAAGCTATTGATTTGGGATTGAGATCCAGATTATCACACCAAGTGCAATATTTATTATTTGAGCCGTTCATTTTAAATGAATAGTCTAGATCTTGACAACATGTAAGAGAGAGAACACTACAAAAATCACACACATTTTTTAGGCAACTTTTTTGAAATTTTGGGCCTATTGACACGTCAAAAAACGTTTCGACGTGACTTTTTTGACGTTTTTCAAACCTTAAAAAATCGCTGTCAAAAAAGTTGAGTTTTTAACGTTTTGAACAGTGACACGTCATAATTTTTTGATGTATCACTGTTTGGAGCGTCAAAAAAATTTATGATGTGGTGAACAATGCCATGTCAGAAAGTTTTTTATTTTTATTTTCAAAATTTTTTTTACAGTTTGAAAAATTCAAACGTCAAACACTTTTTTGATGTGGTGAACAATAGTGAAACGTCAAAAAAGTTGAAGTTTTAATAATAAAAAATAGAAATTATTTCATGAACTACCACTTCTCCATTTGCTTTGAACTACCAAGGTTATAAGACCCCATGAACTACCATTTCGTTACTAAAAATCCTTACCGTCGTCAAAGACGCTAAATCGACGGTCATTGTCATAATCACATTATTACATTATTACGTTGTCAACGTCATATTTACGTTAAGATTATTCATGTTGACTATCATATTTAACGTCCTTAACTAATGGTAGGTCGTTGGTAACAAAATAATAGTTCATGAGGGGTTTTAAGTAACTTTGGTAGTTAATGGGAGCAAATGAAGAGAGAGTGATAGTTCATGGAGGGTAAAATTAATTTTCCCAAAAAAATATCTAATACGCGTGTGTTCTTCTAAAGGCAGATTGGAAGAAGAAGGCTTGGGTGTATAGGGGCTGCAGTAGATTTTGAAAAGGTTGAAATATTTCA
The DNA here is from genome assembly GCA_013348765.1 of Carpinus viminea. Classification (NCBI taxonomy): domain Eukaryota; kingdom Viridiplantae; phylum Streptophyta; class Magnoliopsida; order Fagales; family Betulaceae; genus Carpinus; species Carpinus viminea. Next base: position 7,025,939 of record CP054669.1, on the reverse strand, counting down.
ACTTTTTTGACGTTGCAATAGTGGAACGTCAAAAAAGTTGAATTTTTAATAAAAAAATTTTGTTCACCAGCTAATACGCACGTGTTCTTCTTAAGGCAGATTTTTTAAACTATTTTGACGTTTGAATTTGAAACGTCAAAAAAGTAAATATTTAAAAAAAAATTTGCCGCTGAATTTGTAAAAATTAAAACATCAAAAAATTAATAATTAACTTTTTTACGAAAGTTCTAAAACGTCAAAAACTCAAGTAGCTAAAGAGTGGTTCAACCATCCTAATGGCTGGTTTGAGGGTCACTGAACCACCTACCTAGCCAAAGAATGTCATTTGGCCATCCTTAATTATAGCCACTTTGACCATAAGGGTGGTCCAACTATCCTCATCTACTTTGTTTTCTCTCTTATGTGTTGTCATGATTTAAGTCGTTCATTTTAAATGAACGATCCAAATAGAAGGTAATATTGCATCTTGCTGGATCTCAATCTATTGACTTGTTTCTTTGTTATATACTACGGGAAATTCAAGAGGCTACAAATCAGGGATCCCAGCAATTTCAGGCTGAATTCATGTTAAGGGTCTCCAAAGTGTGAAAGCTTGGTGGAAATGCTTTCAGCACATGGATCACTATATTTGTGTGCATATATGAACCTTCTATATATATATATATATATATACAAGTCATATTAATTTACTAATAAACTAAACAATTTATCCCATTGGAGTAGTACTACTAATTAATGCTTATTTAGATGCTCTAACATCTAAGTGGAATGACTCCACAGTCATTCCAGTATAGCTAGCCCTAAACGATCGAGTAGGTGAAAGGCCACATAGGAGTGGCTTGAATGATTTGTGTTAGTTAATAAACAGGAACCACATGTGAGACATGAGGAACATGTTACCTGACATAATGTGTAAGTATCTTCACAAATAAAAGAATTGCTAACCGGACCACATAATCAAGCCCCAAATCAACCCAGCTAAACCATAATCAATATTAGTGTCTAGCCAAAAGCACTTCACTATTGATTGGCCTTAGCTCAACTCTAATTACTAATTGGAAAATATGTATATATAGCCTTTGTTTCAAATGCTAAACTTGTTTAAAGAAAACCACCTGCATGGTGGGAGATTTGGCATAGCATAAGCAGGAATCACTCAATGAAAACATCATTAATAAGCATTTGTATTGCTTCATCCAAACAGAACGCTAAGGTAGGGAGCACTAGGAACTAGTCACAAAACTCGCAAGACTTGCGTCATGTGTTCTATGTGCTTAGGACACAAAGTGAGGCTGTCACACCTACGATTAGAAAACGTGGAACCCCAGCTTGTTGCCGTGTGTGCAGTCACATGACACAAACTAAGCCCTTCAGTCTATAATAATCTTTAAAATAACCAATTACCAATTTTTCCACTCTACCCTTATAAGCATTAATTATAATATTCCATCTAATCAAAGAACTAACTAACTATATATATATACACACACATATCCTCTTTGCTGAAGGGCACTATTGGTTCTCACCAGTATATCTACCTTTCAACTGTGCATACCCTCTTCACCAATCTCCCTCTCTCTCTCTCTGAGTTGTTTGATAAAAATGAAACTCCCTAGAGAGCCATTGCTATTTATATTCCTTCCTCTCGCCTTGGCTTTTCTCCTCTCTTTTGCTGGTTGCAGTACTACTAGGTGTATGTAATTAGAATTTTTGTTACTTTTTCTTTTATCATTACAAATTTACATCTAATTTTGCAATTCACCAAGCAGGTTCAAGGATGCATGCGAATGGAAACAAGGTGCTGCAGGTAAGTCTTCCAACAGCAATTCCAATGCAGTAATTAACAAACAACAACAATGGCCATTAATTTCTTTCTTTTTTCTAGCCAATAAACCAAGGAGGGAATACTTGGTGCATTGTTAAGCCTTCCACAGATACTGATAGGCTTCTTTACAACATAGAATACAGCTGCGCTCAAACTCAAGTGAACTGCAGCTCCATTCAGCTTGGAGGAAGCTGTTTCCTTCCCAAAAATGCAGTCTCCTATGCCTCCTTTTCTATGAATCTCTTCTATAGGGCTGCAGGGAAGCACCCTTGGAACTGCCATTTCAATGGAACCGGTCTCATCATCTCTCAGAACCCATGTACGTAATTGTATATATATATAACTTTGAAAAGAGAAAACGTTTGAACAAAATATTTACTGATATATATAATTACAACTGAGTTATAATATATTGTTGATGATTTTTGGCTTGGCATGCAGCTTTTGGCAGTTGTCAATATCCCGCTTGATGAGGAAGCTGATCATGAGGATATATATATGAATTAAGCTAAGAAGGAACATATATATATATACTTATGTACCAGTTGAATAAATCAGAAGTTTTCGAAGTACTTTCATTAATTGTTCTGATACGTGTAATATGTTCAAAGCTGTCCCCACTCTTTTTTCATACGTTCAGGAATTAGGTGTTGTTTGTAACAGATGAGATTGAGAGACAAGCTCGATAATGAATATATAAAAAGCAAAAGGTAGCAGTAGTTTTTATTTACTACAAGTTAGATGCTTAATTATTTTCGTCATTAAACAATTAAATTTAGCTATGATTAACGCAACAATGTCACATATAACTCCACGTTACATTTTATATCAATTATTAAATAATTAAATTATAAGTCCGTAAGTCCAGCAGGCATTCGTTGTCTACATTTTCAAAAAGTGACACTAAAAAAGAATTACAATTTACATAAGCATCATAAGTATTTCCTACCGATAGACTCCACAAGCCTTTAAATTCATCCTTATTTTGTTCTGTAGATCTTGGACTAAGGACTCAATCAAGGGTGGAACTATCTTATGGCTCGGAGGGCTTAAGTTAGGTCCCAAAAAAAAATTAAAAATTCCTTAAAAACATATATATGTTTTTGTGAAAAAAAAACCTTTAAAAATTAATTTCTCCCCTCAGATTTTTTTTTTTTTCTTTTTTAAGTTTTGCCCTCCAAACGTGCGAATTTTAGTATCATCATATACTAGCAATTTTTTATTATTATTGAAATGCGTTTTTTAAAAAAATACATGTGAGAATAATTAAACATACGGTCAATTTAATTAGTAAATTGTATTGCAAGAATTTCCTTAAATAATTAAAAGAAAACTTTGTAATCAAATTTATTTTTTGTCATTTAATTATTTTCTATTTTCAATTCAAACATGTTAACAAATGATTTAAAATACTCCTTAAAATAAATAAATAAATATTTATTTATTTATTTTCGACTATTGTATCAGAATACATTTTCAAAACTTTTAATTATAAATTATAATGGACAAAATATTGCTTTAGGCAGAAAAACACCGTCTCAATTCGAGGTACTACTGTAAAGGGCTCAAAGCTTGGAACAGCGAGTGAAACAGAAGTAGATGGACGCGCTAACAGGAACGGACACGGAGGGGAGCCGCTGCAAGTTCTGGCTTCCCAAGAAAAACAGATTCTGCGCCAACACCCCTCTCAACGATTCATTGTATCTTCAACATCTCTCTCTTTCTGTTTCTCAAATTCCTAACGGGTTGTTCTCTCTTTGATTTCTCAAATTTTTTGCTTAATCGAAATCTTCCTGCAGGTTCTGTGGCAACCACAACCCCAGGTCCAATGGCCAGTGGATTCCATGCCCACTAGACCCTTCTCAGTATTCTTTCTTCCGCTTTTCACTATCTGGGTTTTCAGTTTTTCACTGTAAGCATAAGCTCCGTGTCTCATGTGATAATTAATTCTTTTGTATTCTTTTGGTGGATTGATTCTATAGCTCCGTACTCAAGGATAATCTTGAAGGGCATGTTAAGAGATGCCCATTACTCAAACAAGTTCAATCCTTAGCTCTCCAACCCTTTTACCAAAAAGGCGTCAATGGTGGCAGAGGTGAAGAAAAAGAGGATGTGGATAATGTATCTTCAGAAACGAAGAGGGCTGCTCTTTATAGTATGGGTGTGCCTGAATTCTTTAAATTGATTGAAAAGATTGAATCTGTTCATGGGTTGATATGTAAGGATATCCGTGACTCGTATAAGATTCCTGAAGCTTGCAATATGTGGATTAAGGGAGAAGTAGATGGGTAAACATGTTGGCATTGATTATTTTTTCTTTTGTGGTGATGCCGTGTTGGTGTGGCTTTGTAAAAGACTGATTTTTTGTTTGCAGGAAATTGCCATTTCAGGAGAAACATGTTATGCAACAGGCGTCGATTCTTGGGAACCTGGAAGAATTTGGGTGTTGAAGAATGATGTTGGGAGGGAACAGTGTGGCTCTGAGGGGGCATATGAGAGTGAGAAAAATGGTATCCCTGCAGTGGTTGAGTTCGGAGCAGGGAGAGGGTACTTGACACAAATGCTTGCAGACTGTTACGGGATTGAAAGGGTTTTTCTAGTTGAGAGAAAGTCATACAAGCTGAAGGTTAGTTGGTTTGACTTGAGATTGCTCTTAAATTAAGGCTAATGTTACTTGTGCTTTCTTATAACCTGATTTGAAGATGTTCATGATCTCTTTGACTTAGATTTATCAAATTATTAATATCATGTCATGCCAATGCTACTTCTAGGCTGATCGATCTTTGCGACAGAAAGAGAGCTTGATATTAGAGCGTTTGAGAATTGACAGTAAGGGTCTTTGGAATCCTTTTGTTGTAAAACATATTCCCTACTTCCATTATTAGATATCTGCTGCCTTTTATGACAAATCGAATAACTAGATTTACTAAATTAATATTCTGTTGACAATTAACTAACATTATAAATATTGCCTACGCCAAGAGTCTCAAATTTTGAAAAGTTATGTTCTTTGACAACCCAAGTATCAACTCTCTCCGGTGACTTTAAGCGAACTCGCAAAATATGGTTACTTGCTTGATCACAAACATGTACATACACAGAAAATTTTTGAAGGCTGCTTTTATTTCATGAATTATAAATATTGTAGCACTAGCTTCTTTTATACAACTAGGTTTGGTCAGTTACGCTGCTGAAGAGAGGAAGTGTTGAAGTTCTAGTGATAATGGTGGTGGTTGAAAACTGTGGTGACAACTATATTTTAGGTGGTGGTGGTTTGTGCGGATAGCACGTATAATTTGAATGACAACTTTACCGTTGGTTGTATAGTTGGCAATGAAGGTGGCAGTGTTTTTGAGATTCTGGTAGCAGATATCCCTTACCCCTGCCAAGAGTACTTCCATCTGAAAGTTACATTCAAGGAGCATTAGGGAATTACCGCATGTAACCTTTGGTTGGAAAAACAGCATAAACTGTTTTGCTTACATAGTATTTAGGTTATTGTGTAAGTTTCATATCACTGTTTGATACCTATTTGCGCTGTTTAAGGATTCTTAGTTATCCAAATATATTGTCTCAGCTGTAATTATTTTGCTTGGAACTTCCACTCAATCCATGGTGATGCATGTTATATTCACCAGTAAAAACAGCCTAAGTGACGTAATTTACTTATACGGATTTAAGTTCTTCTGTAAGTTCTATATTACATAGATGGCAACTCTGCATGCCGGAAGGGTTCTTGCTATATAGAAGATAGAACAAGATAATAATTGATTGCATATTCATACCTTGTTACATTGTGAAATTCAACTGTTGCAGTTGAGGATTTAAACTTGAATGCTGTTGAGTCTTTGCGAGGAGTTCCTTACCTGGCTATTGGTAAACATCTCTGTGGGCCTGCTACAGGTAATTCTACTACTTTTGCAGTTTCCATACAACCTTGACTAAGAAATCTGTGGTACATCTCATCACTTTATGTAAATAGCTATCATTGATGAAAGATTGTGTCACCAAATAAGTTTGTTTTATAAACATTTTTGCTGCAGATTTGACTCTAAGATGTTGCCTTGCTGAAGATTCTAGTCCAGATAATGTTGAACACTACAGTAGCAATCAAAATCTGAGAGGTCTAGCTGTAGCAACATGTTGCCATCATCTTTGCCAGTGGAAGCACTACATAAGTAATCAATTTATCTGCCTCAAAATATACTCTACTTCCCTCATTAGATGAAAATTTTAAAAATCACAAGCATTTCAATAAATAAAACGCCCTTATTATGAGCTGACTAGCTCTGTGACTCTGGCTGCCCTGCAGATAAAAAATATTTATCAAATTTGGGAATCTCCAAAGAAGAATTCCATGCAATTACATGGTTTACCAGCTGGGCAGTAGATGCTGATCATGGTTCAGATCTTCCTGATATTATTAATGTCAAATTGCATCTAGAATTGATGTAATCATTTTGAACTTGTCAAGCTGTTGTTATGTGAATGCCTTCTTGTAGTTTTTCTCTTAAGAATTTTAGTTCATCTGATAATTTTTTTTCTTCCTTCTTTTGTATTTGGAGCAACTGGCATAGTTACTTTTTCATGTTGTGACAGTCAAAAGGAAGCGTGCAGTGGTGATGCAAACGGAGTTGAAGAGATTACAAAGAACATGAAAGTAGTTGAAAGGGCGGTCTTAGGGTTTATGTGCAAGCAGATTATCGATATGGGGAGATTAATGTGGGTCAAGGAATGTGGTTTTGAAACACAACTTGTCAGATATGTCCCTTCTAGTATCTCTCCGGAAAACCATTTACTGATTGCCAGACATGCTACTAAGTTTTGAGATGCCTTGGGTTTTACTTCTATTCCAGGTAGTATGATTTCCATCAATATAATATTCTATTGCAGTCTCATTCCTGTTTTAGAGTAAGGGGCAGAGTTTAGAGAATAGCAGTTGTTTGGCAGGTGAATGAGATACATGTAGGCAATCTCATATTCATTTCTTCTATTTGGACTAGCATCTCAGTGTCATATTCTATATAATGCACCCCAGTGTCAAATGTTCCATGGTAACAAAATGAATGGTGCCAAAACTTCTTTAATTAAAGGAGTAATGCTAGTTTTCACACCATTTTATCGCACTCATTTCACATAGGCTAAGAACAACTTAAAACACGTCATGTCAAATTTCCTGTTGGAATACTGACAGCCATAACACTTCATATTTAATAATTCTAATACTGCATTATATTAGATCAGATAACAATGAACAACAATTATCTTCAACAAAACCTCAAACCATAATAGAAGACTACTTTTGATAGAACTCTAAACTCTATCTTGAATCACTCATGGTTCAACTCTACTTATATTGAATTCCTATTGAACTAGACTTACCTTGTAACTAAGAGTTTTATCTTGTAAAAAATACTATCTGATTTATCATCCTATAGATCATTACTGGTATTTTAAAAGAAAATCTTTAGACTATAAACTGTAAGAAAGAGAGAGCTTATAGTTATTTTTAAATGATGGATTAATCAATTTTGCTAATGCAGATTTTTGCACAGCCAAATTGGGCGACAGATACTTGCAAAATAAGGGGAAGACCACCAGAATGATGCCGGCAGAAGAGCTTCCAATAGTTAAGTCAGTAAAGAATTTTAAGTGGGAGGCTGAATAGAGAGAGTGTTTGGTTTTGGATGCCATACCTTTTTTATTTGCGTGTATTATGACCTTTCTTATGCAAGACAACTTCGAGGTAGTTCCTAGTGATGATTGTTTGCAACGTAGTTGGGCTCTTTAGCCGTGCAACAATTGGCTTAGTAGCATGTCCTTTACAACCTAGTTTATTTATTTTTTCTAAAACCCAAATAAGTAGGGATACTTTTTTCTAAAAGGCTTTTTATTTCTTTACTCTATTTAATATGCTATATACCATAGTTTTATTCCCGTTTTATCTTATTTTGCTGATATGGCATTGTCAATTAAAAAAAAGAAAAATAAATGTGGAATAAAAGTGTGGTCTGTAGTAGTATTCCTTTGTTTCTTTTTCTAAGCTTTTCCTTTTTTCTGTTTCTGTTTTGCCACTTTAACCCGTTGCATATGTTCTATAGTTAAAGTTAACGTATTTTGAACTTTTTAAAGAGTTCAAACTCATCGAATGTTTGGTAATTGATGTGGGAGAGACAGATGCGATATTGATCAAGGAACAAAAGTTACAAAGGGTTCTGGTGGTTTCTAAATTTCTGATTCTTTGAGGAAATTTTTTCAATCCAATTTATTAAACTTAGATATGTTCTTAGAACATGTATGCATGTGACCGTGAGGATCACATGCTTTAAAAATGTATGTCAATATAATAGATTGTATTGAATACAATTTTTACAACTCAATTTAAAGAAAAACTATGCTACACTTCCACCAAATGACAAGGAAAAAGAAAGTGTGGTACCTAACTGATAAAAAAAAAAATAACAATAACAACAACTAATGACTAGCTAAAATAGAGTGGAAAAAAGTAGCCTTTGGAGGGATTAAGATCTAATGTAATATTTATCAATTTTTTGGACCAATCATTTGAGATAAAATAAATGGTTCAGATGATGACAACAATGTTTTAAAAAAAAAAAAGGGAAAGAAAGAAAAAAAAAAAAGGCGAAGGAGGCCTTTTGGTGCTTGTTGGACACCCTCAAAGGGTGGATATATAGATAAAGATCCGATCCCAATTAACAAATTTTGATCTCACCACTACGCTAAATTTAGTGCCTAGATTCATTTACAGCAAATTATTGGAGATATGGACCTTCAGCCGACAGAAAAGACAAGTTCCCTCTCCCTCCCTCAGTCGGTTGGAGTTTCGTACCATTAAATTGAATGCAAGTGAAAATTTGGTGAGCTGTAACGCAAACCCACGTGCCACCGACAAAACACAAGGACAGAAGGTTCCCGTTGGTTACTGGTAAAAATGCAAAGCAGCTGGCTGCTGGCCCCAACCAAGGGAAGACCCACATGACAACACTTTAATGTCTACTTTGGATCTTTGGGGGCATTTAGTCGGTTCCTCCTTCCATTTTTAGGTTTTGTTTAAGACACAGGGCTTGCACTGGCACACATGAGAGGAGAGTAGTCATGAGACAGATGCCACCAAATTAATTAATTATACTGCAAATGTTGTAGACACTCAGAGATATAAAATTTGTTACAAGCCAGCCCTGCCCTGCTGCTGCTATATTCTGCAGGAAATCACCAAGTTTTACAGCTCTTTACCAATTCCCAGTCCAGTGTGCCATCAATTTTTGGTAAAATTCTCATATATTTTTCATTGTACCAACACTGGGTAACAAGATTACATAAAAATGAAAATATAAAAATAGGGCAAGAAACAAAAAGCCAAGAAAAATATATATATAAAAAAAGAAATCTTGGGTGAGGGATCAGAACATTAGCTAAAGCTTCAGAATATTGAGCAAGCAAACATGCAAATTATTCATCAAAGTACCGATAAAACAAGCATTGAACGGCAGAGGATGGGATGAATCAATCTTAAGATTGGGGCTTCTCCCACTTGAGGGGCTTCACAACCTCCCAGGTGAAGTCAGCGTCGTCCCGTCCGAAGTGTCCATAGGCAGCAGTCTTCAAGAATCTACCATTGCCACCCCTCTTGAGGTCCAGGTTAATAGTGATCATTCCAGGCCTGAAGTCGAAGTTCTCCTTCACAATTTTGAGGATCTCCTTGTCAGGAATCTTTCCAGTTCCATATGAGTCAACAAAGACCGACAAGGGCTCAGGCACACCAATGGCATAAGAGACCTGCACGAGGCACCTGCGAGCAAGCCCACTTGCTACAATACTCTTGGCTGCCTGCCTGACAATGTAGGCACCACTCCTATCCACCTTGGTTGGGTCCTTTCCAGAGAAAGCACCACCACCATGGGCTCCCCAGCCACCGTAAGTGTCAATGATGATTTTACGCCCAGTGAGACCTGCATCACCGTGAGGGCCACCAATCACAAAACGGCCTGAGGGGTTAAGGTGGAAGATGGTCTTCTCATCAAGGTACTTCTCAGGGACGACAGGCTTGATAACATGCTCCTTAAGGTCAGCAGCAATCTCGTCGTTTGTCACGGTCTCATCATGCTGGGTGGAGATGAGGACGGTGTGGACGCGGACTGGAACCATGGCACCATTATCATTGTAGTACTCAACAGTCACTTGGGTCTTACCATCAGGTCTCAACCAGGGGCAGGTGCCATTCTTCCTGACCTCGGTGAGGCGAGCTCCAAGCTTGGTCGCAAGGACATGGCTAAGAGGCATAAGCTCAGGGGTCTCATCAGTAGCATAACCAAACATGTGACCCTGATCACCAGCACCAATTTCCTCAGGGCGCTTGGTGAAGTGTCCGTGGACACCCTGGGCAATATCAGGGCTCTGCTGCTCGATGTTGACCAGGACCTTGCAGTTGTCAGCATCAAGACCCACATCATCAGAAACAAATCCAATATCACGGCATGTGTCACGGACAATCTTCTCATAGTCTATGTTGCCCTTGGTAGTGATCTCTCCAAAGACCATGACCATGTTGGTCTTGGTGCATGTCTCACAGGCAACCTTGCTGTCGGGGTCCTGGGCAAGGCAGGCATCGAGCACGGCATCAGAGATCTGGTCGCACAGCTTGTCAGGGTGACCCTCGTTGACGGATTCGGATGTGAATAGAAAGGTCTCCATTCTCTCAAGCTACAAATCAAAACAACACACAAAGACATCTTAATATAACATCAAGCAGTACTTTTGGCATAGAACAAGTTCATTTGATAAAATTTTAAGAATAGAATTGAGAACAAAAACAAGCATATCCTTTAAGATTTGATAAAAGTCCATGATACTTTATACGAACAGGTTAGTAACAATTGCGGAGAATCCTAATCCAATTTTGTCTTCATGCTTTCTAGATAAGCTTAGATTCCCAAAAGAGTAATTATTAAAGAACCAAAGAAGTACCAGATTCCTCAAGCACCAGATAAAAAAATGTCTTTAAAGAACCTAAAACAGAGAAGAATACTGACAACATACCCAACATTCAACATGTCGGAAAGCATAGCATATCAATATACACTCTGTTACGTATCTATTGTTACGTATCTATTGTCTATTACATATGTAACTGCAAATTCACGACCTGACTGGTCTCTTTCGACGGATTGCTCCAAACCCACAAGAAATGGAGACCCAATTGACAGATCTCGCAAACAAGGTAAAAGCTCCAGCGACTGAGACCGCTCAAAACCTCAGCAGTCACAATAGAAAAACCAATAAAAAAAACAAAACCCAGAAGGACCCAAATCACAGCAACTACGGACAAGCGTACCAACAACCAGATCTGCTACAAAGTCTACAATGTTGCGTGCATCTAGGATCCTTAAAAAAAGCCCAACACTACATTGAAAATCTCCAACGCATAGATATTCGACAAACCATCAAAAACAGAAAATGATAGCCGTAGACCTCTACGAAACCCAGATCTGTAAACATTAACAGTCAAAAAGAAGTCTAAGCGAACCTAAATGCGCCCTCAGAAGCAGAAGAGAAGCGAACCTGTGGATAGTGAGTGCGAATAGATCTGGAGCTCAAAAGGGTTGTGACTGCTGCGCCCAAATTAGCGGAACTCGACGACTCTTGGCCTTAGAAACGCTCGCAATTTATAGAGACAACGGCCCTTGTGACTGGTTACCGAGCTGTACGGTTTGGATTCCTTTTTACGTAGGTTGGAGAATCCTAGATCTAACATTTGGTTGCGTGTCAAGGTCGTTATTTCTACCGGTAAATTACGAGGATATCAAATCAAATTAATTAGATAAAATTTTATTCTAAATTCAATTTATTAAGTTGATATGTCAGATAAATTTTCCCACCTAATTTGAAGGGTAAAATTTGAAAACTTTTAAATTTAAAGGATAATTTAATAGAAAAAATTGATTAAAGGTTACATGTAATGTAAACTTAGATTGTCGTTATCCTTAAAGAGTAATTCAATCAGCTATGGATTACACCTCATGAAGCAATAATTCCTAGTTCGAATCCTTTATTCCCTTATCTTATGTGGACATGTTAAAAAAAAAAAAACTTTATTTTAGACTCTTAAAGTACTACTCGATTTGACATACATCTCAAACTTTGAAATCTTTCAATTTAGACCCCTAAATTTTCAATTGTAATCAATTTATCCCATTTATAAATTTTTACCATAAAACCCTGAAAAAACAAAATTACCCTTTAATTTTTTTTCTACTAAAATTTTCTTTAAAAAAATGGGAAATATTTTTTTGAAAAAAGGGTCACAACTCACAAGGTGGCCCAAAGTGATTTTTTTTTTAATTTTTTTTATAATATATATAATTTGAAATTAAAAGTAAATTTAGAATTTTATAAAAAGTCAGGAATATAAACATCATTGTTTCACTTTTAATGTTTAAAATCTAACGGGGGATTCGAATTGACTGCAATTGAAATTTTATAGATCTAAAGTAAAGTTTTCAAAAAAAAAAAAAGATTGTTGTTTAAGAAAAAAAAAATAGTAATATTGATCAAATATATTATGGCAAAAAAGTGATGAATGTCCCTAAAAGGTAGCTCAATCGGCCGTGAACCACGTCTTATAAAGCGGAGGTCACAAGTTCAAATCCTCCCTCCTCTCCCTTATGTGGACATGTCAAAAAAAAAAAAAATTTTTTTAACTTAAAGGTTTTTAAATCATCCGCTGTTTTAATTAATCCACTTGCTTTAAAATAATCAGAAAAGGTTAATTTAATAACGCTCTTTAATAAGTAGAATCCACATATAAAATATTTGATTCAAATAGAAAGTCTTAGATGGAATTTATAACTAATGTGATATTAAGTTAAAATACCACTTGTTTTCAAATTTTAAATTGATAAAAACTTTTCAATTTAATGATTTAATTATTAATCTAATAGAATAATTATTTAAGCACTATTTAGAGTATTGTGGCTTTTATTAAAATATGAATTGTTACATTAGATAATAACTGTAATTGAGTTTGACCTTAAAATAAGGGTAATATTTCCTTTTGCATATAAATATCACATAAAGCTTATTGAATTTTATTTATAGAAAAAAAAAAAAACTGATTTAACCATTATTAAATATTGTAAAGTCAATTTTATAAAATATTTATATGGTAAATAATATTTTTTGGGCTCAAATCATAACAAGGTAATACATGCATCCAAAATTTTTTTTTTTACACGTTCACACAAAAAAAGAAGGAGAAAATTTGAACTAATAACCTTTATTTCGTGAGATGTAATTTACAACTAATTAAATTATCCCTCGGATAAGCATGCAACATGCTTCACATTGCTCTAAAAGTCCTTGCCCTGAGAACTGATCTCAGCCGTTGGATGTAGTAGATTTTGTAGATGGGATTGGTGGGGGGGGTTGGTGAGAGAAATGACACTTTGCCTGATTTTGATAGCACCTAGAGATACAGCTGATTGAGCAATGAATTTTACGATTTTGGGCTTGTCATCTACCGGGAAATGCCGGTCATTCACCAACCCTAGCCGGTCTTCCGCTTGTTAACCTTAACCGTTGGCTTGGACTTTTATGGTATTGTCCACCTTCTTTTTATTATTTTTATTTTTAAATATTTTGGGAGAATTGAGATTGGGTATGCACTACTTTATTGTTTTTGGCTAAAAAATAAATTTGTGATTCTTGAGATATTTTTTTGGGTGAACCACCCACTTGAATGCTTGGTTTGGCCACCCAAAATCTACTTTCGGCTTGGGACGGTCGAATCACTCCTTGGCGATGGGAATCTACCTCCCTTATAGTGATCAAACCACCTCCTAGCCAAAGGAAATGGTTAAACTACCCCAAAATAGTAGTTCAGGATAAATTTTAACATATTAATTTTTTTTTTTTTTAACATATTAATATTTGTCAAATTGATCACCTAATAATATTTGAAAATTTGAACCATGGAATTTAAAAGCAAATTTAGGTTGAAATTTGAGAAAGTCTATACGATATAATATTATATAAATGGTAAAGGATTTTAATCCATTTTATCTAATTAAATTTTTTCATTTATTAAACTCTACAAACATATTGGGTGTGTTTGGGAATTGACTAGACCGGAGGAAGTGAACTAATACTGTAGCAGATTAGATTGATGTGAGGAAAAAAGTAAGAATATTTTGTATAGAAAAATGAAATTTTTTTATTTGAAAAGTGATAAAAAGTTATTGATGTAATATAAAAAAGTAAGAATGTTAGGGTTGATTTTGAGAAAAATTTGAGACTTTACAAAGTCCAATCCAATCTCTTGGCAAACAAGGCCATTTGGTTTGGACTAGGTTTCCATGTCATAAACCAAACTACTGCATATCTAAGATAGTTTGGTTTGAAGGTTGAGATTTTCTAAGGGCAAACCGCCACCCCATTAACTCCCTTTCAACTTCTCTCTCTATTGTCTTTTTCTAAACCCTAAACCCTAGAAAAAAAAAAAAAAAAAAAGGAAGAGAGGAGATGGATGGGAGTTAACGGAATAAAAACGGTTTGTTATTTTCGTACACGTTAGTTTAATTAAAGGGTAGTTTGCCCTTAGAGAATCTCAGCCCTCAAACCAAACGTGGTAGTTTGGTTTAGCACATGAAAGCCAATTCCAATTGGTTTTTATTTGGGTTGATCAACATATATATTGAAATGGTTTTGCTTAATTGTAAGCATGGACAATGCTTATTTGGTTCCTTTTCTTGTGTTTTTGGTTGAAAGCAATTTGGTTTGGTGCGACCATAACTGACATTGAGATTCAACCAACTTGACTTCAACTCGTCATTCTTGTGTAGCCTTTAAGATTAAAATAGGTGGTCAGATTAAAGACAAAGAAATCGGTTTTTCTAGCTGAAAATTTGGACATAATAACTGTACCCCTTTCTATTGTGGTTCTCACTTTTGTGTGCAACTGCATCGGTTGTTCTCGTGTGTGTCATCTCGGGTACACTATCTCAAACCGCCTAAACTAGCGGCCAATTTTGTTGGTGCTTGTGCCAAAAATACATAGGTTTGTATAATTCATTTGATACAATTACTTTAAATTTTATTTGGTTGTATTTTATACACTGATTTGGTTTTATTGGTGATAAGTGTCTTAAGAAAAATGTTGGCATACTACAAGCACTTTTACCCGATATGGGAAGTGGCTTTCGTTGATGAATGGTTATACAATAGCGGTTCTTATGAGCTAATTGTTCTATACTCCTTACTGATAAAACATCACTTTTCATCCTCAACTCTCTAACAAAGACAGCGGCCCTCAACGCCGTCGTGGGCTTCTGCAGCAACTGGTTCAATGATGTTGTCTTTCGGAGATGACAACGTTGCCAACACCTCCCCCTCACTATCTCTAACAATTACGCCTATGCTCATCTTCCTTTTGCTTTTATTTATCGCCATATATATCTCAATTAACTTAAAGAAAAGCCTGCTGATGGGGCCTACCACCCAATGTCTTTGTGAGTGCCTTCATCTCTCCCTATATAAAGCTATTATACTCTTAGTCACAAGGTTTTATATATGTAGTTCAATTAAAAATAATAGTATGCACTAAATTCTCAATGAAGGCATAAAACTTTGGACAAGTATGCACGAATGGAAGTAGAGAATATTTTGGTCTTCACAGTGCATGCCGCCGACGCTATAGTGTTAAGAATATGCTTAATTAGCATCTACAAAGTTAAAACCATTAACTAATTCAATTATCTATCGATTCTATTCTTGAAAATGAAATGCACCCCTTAATTATTATTATTATTATTGAGGAATAAAAATAAACAAAGATCCTTCTTGCTATTATATAACTATTTACCTTAATGGAATTTAGTGTCACCTTTTTTTATCATTGCCTTTGATGTAGACTAAGTAGAGGAAATGGAGGGGAAGAAGATTCGATCTAGTGACCCTAATTTCATAAGCGTGGTCTCCAACCGATTGAAATACCCCTTAAATACACAAAAGATTACTTTTAGTAGTAACGAAAAGATGTAATTCAGTGAGATGTACTTAGATGTCTCAAAGGGTAAATTAATATTAGTTGTACGTGTCATTCTAGGTCTTATTGTTGATGTGGATTTGTTTGTTTGTTAAGAATGTTGAGTTCTACCTTTAGAAATTAAGTAATAATGAATGTATTTCCATATATACATTATAGTGATTGATTATCACCTTATTTGTATAAGTAAATATGGATTACATGAATTGTAAAAGATGAACAAGAAATGCGAGCAAAATGTAGACTTTTAGTCGTCAATGAGTACTTCAATTGGCTGTGGACCACGTTTCATGAAGTGGACGTCATTAGTTTAAATTCTCACTCTTCCTTCCTTTGTTGGACATGTCAAAAAAAAAAAAAAGACTTTTAGGCTCTTTCTTAATTGTGAGCTTTAACACTGAACCACCCGTAAAAATTAATTGTCAAAGTTTCTCCTTTTATATATAATTTTTATAGTAGTAATTAATAGTGAGAAGAAGAATGATGTATCTAGTTCAATTTATAGTTCCGGTTCACATCCTAGCTGATGATGCATGATGCATGATGATAATCATCAATGTGTTAGTTTAATGAGGTGGACGTTTAAGGTGGGGTTTGATTAGTCCACCTCATCAACAACTACGAATCTTTCACCTTTGAAAGGTCAATTTTACAAGTCAAAATCAGATGCTGTAATTCTTTATTTGGCGTTGAACTTTAAGCTCTTGTGTTTGTTCACCAACCAAATGAACAGGGATCCTTTTCTTTATATGTATTGTATGTATGTATTATGTACCATTCAACAACAAAACCAAACAAACAAGCAAAAAAAAAAAACAACAGAGAAATAAGGGATTTCTTTATTGGCTTAAGCATCGGAGTGATTCCTGTCTCTAGACCTAGAGGTGGAACTATGTTGTGATTCGTCCCACCAAAATTTCTTAAAATTTTAAAATTTACCCTTAAAATATATGATTTTTTAAGAAATGTCCCTCCCAAAATTTCTTAAAATGTTAAAATTTACCCCTAAAATTTAGGATTTTTTAAGAAATGTCTCCCAAAAATTAAAATTTTACCCCAAAATTTCTTAAAATTTTAAAATTTACCCATAAAATTTAGGATTTTTTAAGAAATGTCCTCCAAAATTAAAATTTTACCCCTAAATTTACTTTTTTAAATTTTGTTCCCCACCCTTAAAAGTCTGGTTCCGCCCCTGTCTAGACCGGCAAGCCTTCCGACAACCGTTTCCATTTTTAATGCTTGAAACCAGTGGTACTGTTGCTCATATGTTGCGGGAAATGCTTACTAATAAACTTGAGGATGGTAATTTCAATTGATTGAAAGTGGGGGCAGTTGGGATTTGTTTGCTTTAGGTGCCGTACGGTTTCACAAACGCAAAGAAATGAAAAATAAACGTGTCATCTTGCAAAGGTTTGGGGGGCCGGGCACGTAGCCGCCGTGTGTGGTTGGTTGGATGGTTCGTCAGATGACACCATCTCTAAATGCACCGCAAAAAGGTTGGTGAGGATAAGAATTTGTTCAATTATATTGTCTAATGAATAGTTTTGCATAAAGGGCATGTAAATTCTACTTGTTCGGACAGTTCGAGCATGTGGTTCTAAGATGTTTGAATATTCTATTTTTCACATGAAAGGACATGTGAATTTTATTTGTTTGGACAGTTCGAACATGTGATTCTTAGATGTTTGAACGTTTAATTGAGTAGAACGAAGCTTAAAAATTACTTTATATCACATCAATTGATGAGGTTGGTAGGAGAAAGAACCTTTTTCTTTTTTTTGTTGGTTTGGAGAGGTTGTTTTTAGTGTTGTAGTAGTTGCTTAATTTGTCCAAGGTTGATGTACTGACCTTAGGGGCTTAATTAGGTTTGATGTACGTGTCTTAGGAAAAGAAGAAAAGTATAGGAAAGTAGGAAAAAAAAAAGGTTTTGTTTTGTCGTTCTTTCCTTGGTCTATTTATTTGTCTATTTTTTATTTGTTGGGGTTCTATGATTTAAAATGAAGACTGTATTTCATTGACTTTGAAAAATATGAACCCACGCATAGAACATGTATAAATCCCTGCGATTTAATTTGTGTAGTTACGATTTTAGACCACAAAAAACAGCCAGATGATGTGTGCATAGATATGTCTTGTTGTTTTTGTGGCCATTATACGATGATTTTTTATTATTTTTTAATTATGGTGTACAGCCATTTGGATTTGTGGGTCTCCAATCTCCATCTTGCTTAGAGAAAACAAAAATTAAAAAATTAAAAAAAAATTAAGAGTTGCAGCTACTGGTCCCACATCGTAGAATATCTTGGAGACAATTAATCAACTCAATCAGAGATATCTTAACCTACCAAGCAACCCAAAAGGGTCAAAGTCTACATGGATTTGGTTAAGAAGAGGAGAATACAAAAGCCAATGTGAACACGGGTGATGGCTAGTCCACCACGTTCTATTAAAAAATTAAATTGTCTTTTAGTGTTGTTGATTTTCTGCAGGATCCTTCTTGAGCATCTTGAGCATCTCAAGTAGTCCTTCACCATGTAAATAATCTAATAGGCTTGTACTCTTCTGGTTGGCCAATTTATCTTGTTTTTAGTTCTTTCAAACCCTGCTACTGCAACCCAGCTGAAGATGATTGCTAGGAGGCGAGGCCTTATTGCTTCCTAGCTGGGGGAGTGTTGTTCACTTGTAATCAAGAAAAAAATTTGTTTACAAGTGAACCGAGAAGAAATTTAGTTAACCAAGATGGCTGTTGAAGACCCTTCTCACTCTAGATTGTCATTCTGTCAGCCATGAGTAATGACCGTTTGCTGTAACAAGGTAATGCTGAAAAGATCAGCTCTCCTGGCAAAAGCTTTCATCTAAACCAAAAAAAAAAAAACATTCATTCTCCCCTGTCCATATCACAGATTCCAGTGAACTCAACGATTTGCATCCCTCTTCCAGCTACAGCAATCTGATAATGGTTTCTGGATAAGAAATGAAAAACATGATGTGAATGAAAAAGTAAATAATTTATCAGAATCATAATTGCAGAATGTCAAATGATTCCCTAAAGGGACTCACCTGCCACAGAATCTAGCATCCAACGCTTCTGGCTCTGGCACACTAATGACTAGATAAGCATGCTCGGTTAGTTTACCACGTTTTCCGAGAATCCAGCATCTAACACGCTGATCAAGACCCGTAGAGAACACCCAAGAGCCATCCGTCCAAACACCTTCATGAAAATCAAACCCAATATTGATATTTTAGTAGTGAGCATTCCTCAACATCATGCATGCCCAGAAGTTCCAAAAGGTTCATATTTTTCAAACAATACATTCAACACTGAGCACACTTCAAACAAAAGAACCTACAACAGAATTGGAAATTCAAGTTAAAGAAACCATTGGTTTACCTTTTACGGCAGAGCTGTGAGCTGATGCAATTTTCTCATGATATAAGAAATCGATACTAAAATTCTCTTTCTTGTTTTCTCCATGAGTAACAAGGTTCCTTATCCTTTCAAGGCCACTAAATGAACTTCTGGTGTCTGGTGTCATAAACTCATTATCCAGGATTATTGCTGTTGGAGAGATTTCAAATCTAAGATAGTAAAGCGCTTGATCATCACCCCCACTTATTATGTTGAACAGAAAACCACTGGTAGGATTTTGACAATCTCTTATATCGGAAACATGAAGACAATTGACACCAGATTGATGTACATTATTTAGAACATGTAAAGGCCTTATTTCACATATCTCGGATGAGTACTCATCTATATTCACTTCTGGCTTAACGGAAGCAGTGCTTATAGCATTTGAACAAGCTGTGGCACTACTTTCAGAATCATTTATTAACAATTCTGTTCCATTTGTAACATGGTTCAGCATATTGTAACTTGTTCCATCTCCAGCTTTTGCGGTGACTGAACCACTGCCTGGTCTTCTCTTAGATAGACTACTGCTTAATGATCTCCACCATCGCCCTCCCTGACTTCCCCTACCTGTGCGTGGCCGTCTCTGACTATCAATGAAGTTTTCTACCTGAAGAGTTGAAAGCCGCCGCATAAAAGCTTCAACAGCTCCAGTCAGATCCCAGAAGGCAATACTACCATCAGTAGCTCCACTAATCACAATATATGCACTTCCTTTCTGAATGTTCTCTGTGAATCAACGAGTCCAGGCATTAGTGGAAGCACCAGGATGCTGAAATTCAGGGCATCTATTTAAAATATTCTCTAAAGCACAGACAAACTCTCTGACTACATACTCGTATAAAGGATTTAGCATTGCAATTAAAATTCAAGTTACTGAGATACTGACCACCTAGATCCTACAGTTACAGGAGTCATCCATATTCAAACTGGCTACAGAAATTGTAAACATGTACTGGAATTACCAATGACATTGACAACTATAATGGTAAAAGGAGTGTGCTGTTTATTGTTTTATAGTTCTTTATGAATGAAAGAGTGAAATGTTTTAGAATACATATCTCGAGTCCCCTTATCTCAAAGAGAACATGGTTACATTCACTCCAAAACTCATCATTACAATGGTTGATTAGTACTACTCTTTCATTAAGTTCATCATAACCGTGAAAAGAAAAGGTTAACAAAAGAAGAATATGCTTAACTAATGAGACGAGGTGGGAGGTGGTGCTGAGGAAATCAGACACTTTCCTAATTTATTTTTATCAGAAAGTTTGACAGACAATTTCCACAGGATTTCTGCTAAATTTTAGAACCAAATACAGAGTCCAATAACTGACTAACCTTCAGAAGGAAGGCATAATGGAACGATGACATGCTGCAATGCCAAAACTGGTGATGATAGAGGAACCAACAAAGCAACATCAAACCTGCAATAATGTGAAAGAAAAAAACATGACAGGTAGGACTTGAAGAGAGAAATGACACGAAGGGTTAAAAAGAATCATTAAGTAAACAAAATTTGTTCAACATGGTGCTTTAATAAATACCATAAACGACAGGGCAAAATTAAAGCCCGTAGTACAAGTGTGGCATCTGAGCAAGCAACAACAACAAAGCAGACAGTTAACCTGAAAAGAAGAAAAAGTAAATCTTTTTATTAAAGTCAAAAGTAAAATATAATTCAGAAAAACAAATAGTAGGAATCTCCTCTCACCTGGAACCAGCACATTTAACAAGAAAAGCCGTGACAGCCAGGTATCTCCAGTCATCTTCATATTTTATGTCCATCTTCCCCTTTTCTACAAAATGTGATCTTGCACCAACTTCTGTACTAGAAACATTTTCTGTTGCACCAAATACTTTCTCAATGTCTTCTGCACATTTATGAGAACTTGAATACTTGGCCGGCATGTCAGTAGAAAGCCACTGGAATGACATTGATGAGGACACTCCTGATGAAAGCTTATCACTATTTCCAGTTTCATGATATTTCTGATCAGCAAGTGTTTCTTCCTTGTCTAGCCCTCTATTTCTTAGTAGCCAAGAAGTCAAGACCCGCTTTGCACCAACTGAAATCAACAAAAATGGATTCTCTCTGTTCTCAGTATCAGCAATTTGTCTGTCTCTCCCATCAGGAATGTCGGTCACTTCTGATGCAACTATATGTATCTCTGACACAGGGCATATTGATCTTACAGCTGATCCACCAACATGCTCCCCAAGCAATTTTGATGCAGACCAATTCTCAACACCTGGTGCATATCTAAGAAATCATCACATGGTTAGCCAATCGACCAAATCAATTGCTAAGTTTTGCAATGAGTTAATGAGAGGGGATTCTGTATATTCTTTTTTGGGGAAGGAAGGGCCGGGGGAAGGGGGGGTGTTGTATATTCCATATGTAACATTTAGACCCATCAGTCCCAGCTATACTCAACCAGAAACATGCTCAATGCTATTTAATAATAGCATTGATTCCTCGTCCATGGTTGAGTCATATTCTAAACATGAAATGAACATTGTCATACCTAGTCAACCTGACAGTTCCATCTTCACAGCCAGTTGCAATCCAACTAGATCTAGAGAAGATATCATTCTTTTCATTAGCTCTGACTTGCAAATTTTCTGAAACAAAGCATAAGGAATGCATCTCTCTCCCATGGAATTGCACATGCAAATTCCGGGGGATTATCTTCCTCTCACCAGCCAGTATCCAATTTCTACAAATGTAGACCATTTCATCCTGGAAAAAAGAATGGAAATACATAAAAACAAAACACCGGACATGTCTAACATTAGAGTTACAGGAAATTGGGGCTAGGCTCATGGTTTAACATGTTATTCACTAGTACAGGCTTTGATACATAAAAATTAAGCTTACTGCAAACTATACATGCAAAACCATCAGGCAAATTTTTTTGAGAAGAGAAAAGGAAGAAGATACAAGACAATAGATAGTGGCAAAATACTATTTAAAAGCTCTATATTAAATTGTAGCAGAAGATATATCTGACTCAACCATTCAATAAGTTTCACTACCCAAAGCTGATTTGAGTGAGCTCTGATATTCCTCTGTTCTTTTGGTCTCAATTAGGTGTCAAAGTAAAGAGAGCAACCAGTTGCAACACCTTCCCAAATTATTATTTTAGAAGTTGGGCAAGACAAAAGGATGTGAGCTAAAGAAGATTCCCAACTCTTGCTTTGAAAACGTGACAAAGTTGACAGAAAATCACACTGATGCACCAAATGAACCCCCAAAATCAATTCAATTCTTCTTGGTTCGATTCCACCTAGTTTTTCACTCTTCTTTGAAGATCTGGACACAGGTCTAAACCAACACGACATATGTGGGTCCCACTTAGTTCATATTCAACCTCGTTGGACTCCTAACTATATAGTAGTTTGCGAAATATATGTTCAGGATCCAAGAGAATAAAATATCAAATATATAGGACCACTGGTCAGGTTTATTTACTTGCATTGATTTTCTAAATGCAAATAGTCCCAATTGCATGGGCGTAACATGCCAATATAGAAGACTGCCACCTTCACTTATGGTTTGTTTATAGAAAAATTTCTCAGTGAAGTATTCAGGCTGACAACCTTCACATACGCAAAGCAGTTCTGCATATCTGGTATATCACCAAGATAATAAGAATGAGGGCGCCGCCATCCACCACATGGTATTTGCAAAACCTGCACGATTATGCACTCTCAGGCATCAAATAGAATAACCAAGCAAAATTGTATTACTTTGCAGTGAGACCAGAGAGTACCTTTGTCTCAGTTATTAAATTCCATATTATAAAATCTACTGATGCAAAGCCAGCTGCATAGCAGCCACTTGCTAAATCATCGATAGAGTCATTCTCAGCAGATACAGACTGAATCAAACTCAATTCTTTCACTTGTTTCATCCCTATAAATTCCAAATTTTTTCGATCTCTGTTATATTCCACATAGCATATGCACCCATCCCCTCCAGTCTGAAAAAGAAAGAAAATCACAAGAACAAATAAGCAAACAAACAAATAAATAAAGTCCTCAAATATGGACATAATAATTTTATTTTACATACTTAAAAGCTTGAAGTCTGGCCATACCGAACATATTTCAGTCAGATTGGAACTTAATCTACCAAAGGAAACACTGGACACACTCGATATCCCATGAACTCCTTTAAAATAATTTAGTGGAGACACCTTCACTTCAGATGCAACAGATGTATTCAGCAACAGGCCCTTCAATAATGGGAATAGGACCAAATTACCACGTAAGTCCCCACACACCAGAACCTACAAAAAAAAAAAAACAGAACACCAACTTGAATCAAGGCAATAGATGAGATACAATGTCAAGATTCAGAATTTACTTTTAGCTTGAGAAGTTCATATTATTATATCTGGGAAAAACTAGAGAAAACAAAGCCTCTATTTTTACAGAAACAGCTATTTACTATTCTTCAATCAATTCAAGATGTATTAATTTTTCCAAATAGGTAGGTGTGCATGTGTGTGAGAGAGAGAGAGAGAGAGAGAGAGAGAGGGGGGGGGGGGTTAGAAAAATATTGATAACAGTATGCTAGCAATAAACCTTGGAAAAATCAGGACCAGACCAACAAAAGTCAGGCCATTATGTGTTAAAATGTTTTCCAATTTAAGCCCGGCCAAGATCATGCCAAATCTGACTGGTCACCTAGAGGCTAGACAAATATCTACTTTGTCTTGGTAAAAAGTTGTGAATCCAGTTTGAATGGGATATCAACTAATTCATAGTATTTGAGTAAAAACGTCATTATAGAACCATTGAACAAAGATCCTGATCCAAACAACATTAGAAAGGAGAAGAAATTTCGTGAAACAAATACCTCTTTCTCAAAAGATGCATCCAGACACAGAATCCTATTTCCAAAACATGATGCAAACTCCCCTATTAGAGACACATTATCACTCCTTGCAGAATTGCAAGAAACTGATGGGGAAGGATCACATAAACTCCAAAGCTTCAACATTCCTTTAGGATCAGCAGTAAAGATGTACCTGAACAAGTAGACAACAGAGATTGATGATCTTTAATGCAATAAAGCAAGAAGACTAAGATGTCTCTAAATTGATAACAGTATAAGCATGGTACTAAGCACAGAGCAATCTGGCCTGAGACATGTCATTTGACATCTTGCATGTGGTCTTGCGCAGCTCCGACAAAGAAAATCTAACAAATAGTCTAGACATCATTATTATAGAAGGAATGCATTACCTATATCCCAATGACTTGCACCAATAAGTTCCTAAGAGCTGTCTTTCGATTCCAGCTGACCAAGTATATGTGAGGCCCACTTTAGCACTAGAAGCGTCGCATAAAACTCTGACGATGGTTATGTACCCTTTACCATCTCCCACAGCAATCCAGTCCTCAACACCACCACAAAGCTCAGATGGTTTTATGGATAAAACATCCATACAAACAATTGGAACCTCTTTACTGACACAGACAAGTTCAGTCCACTTCACATTCTTGGAATTCAGTAATTTAGTATGGTAGAGATAACCACGGTTTGTGGCAACATAAAGAGTATCTTCACAAGTGAAGCGTAAACAGCGAACATATTCACTTTTGCTGCAACACATAAGAAGGGGCCAACAATGCCAGAAGTTTAGACACTGAATAAAATGATAAAAACAGATAACAGTATGAAAACGTAAAGAAGATTAAAGACACTAAGGAATGGTATGTTGGGTGTCTGAAGTTTTGTGAACCACCACTTGTTAGGTCCAACATGAAGATGTCTTAAGTTGATTATTCATCATCATCACTGTTATGACACATCCACATTTTCCTGAAAGAACTACTACCAAATTAAGGCAACCTTCCCACAACAATGCCCATGGGGTGATGCATGACAAAAGTAGCATTCTGGTGCAAAATTACATTTCCAATTAATTTACACGAGGTTGTTTCTAGACCAATACATTATTCTCCCTCGTCTTAAGTAAAACTTCAAGGAGTTTTTAGAGTATTTAAGGCATCCTAAGCAAATATGGATATCAAGCAGTGCTACCTGTCCATGAGTCCATTATGCTCTGATGAATTAGGGATGCGAACAGTGAATATCTCTGTTCTGTCAATAAACTCTTTTACCTCAGCATGTCCATCCAAGCACTCAGACAAAGAACCACGCAGCCGATGCACTTTAATTGCAGAATCAAAGCCAGCAGTAATGAGAAGTGAAGATTTTGCATCATACAAACATCGCCAAATGCCCCTTCCTCTGTACAATAACCAAACGAAAGGTACAGTATTTTATTATTTCAACACAAATTAATATAATAATGTAGATTAGTTAGATACAGATTCATATGCTCCATGACAGTTACATATTAGAGTGAAGATATTAGGGGTACTATTTTTGACAGTCATGCCAACCTAGAATTGTAAGGAGATCCTACGGAATCACAAAATTGGTGTTGGGTGTGACTCCTGTTTCTCAAAAATTCACTTTACATCTCCATGGTTGACCCACATGATGCACTTTCTATTGTTCTCACCCATTGGAAAAAGAATGGAGGCAACAATTTTTTTTCTAAAATCAGACATGGATTAGTCCTTATTTCATTTGCAAGTAGAATTTAAAACTATACTAGGAAAAAATAACATTATAGCTGGAATAATCAATCAAGAATTATCACATCTGGAAGTTTGAAAATGAAGGTCCACTATAAGGTTTGAATCAAGACCGTCCTCAGCAAGTTCAGAGGATCCTAGAACAAATAATTTCACTTTTATGTCAAGCACCTGGATCATGAATTATCAATATAAACAAATTCTGTACAGTTTTAAGTCATAGAATATCAAAACTTTTTTTTATTGGTAAGTTACACACACACCAGGTGGGACTTGAACCCACGACCTCAACCTCCACCTTGCTACAAAAGGGAGGAATTACCATATGAGCTAAAGCTCATTGGTTAGAACATCAAAACTAAGAAACTAATTATCCTCAATGCTTTTAAAAAAAAAAAACATAAGCAACTTACATGTGCTCCTTAATCATCTGAACCTGCTTACCATCCAATCCCCACATTCGACATGTACAATCCTCGCCCACAGTGACAATCAGCTGAAAGAACCCAGGGAAGGTGGAATCAAATTCCAGCAGTCCATATGTTAATGAAAAAGCAAGAATACAATAAACTTCATATGTAAGCCAGAAATTGCATTTTAGCACTTCAGAAAAAAGAAGAAAAATGAGTGGGGATCACCGATGGATCAATACCCCCTGCACCCTGTGATAGTACAAAGATGAAGTTGATCCATGCCCAGAATAACAAAGATAAGACATTGCAAAAATAAGCCAAAGATGACCGCTTATGGTCTTTCAGTCACAAGAACCAGGACTCAAAAAAGTTGTAAAGGAAATAATTACAAATGGCAAGAGGTGTTTTCAGTTAATTACATAACCTGTATAAAGTATGAAATAACAATAAAGAAAGGATGAAGCTGTTCTCATTCATAGATATGCTCTATTGCTTTGAACTTTAACTGAACCATTAAAAGCAACCATCTGTCCCTGATTACCAGTTTTGATTTGTCAATGCATCTTAAGTCTAAGCCACACTGACCATAATGTTTGGAAAGGCACTTTAGTCATATGCTAAACAAACCCAGCCTGATGATGAAAACAAATTCCATTATGACCACATGCAGAAGTTAACAGGATGAAAAAAAAAAGGGGGGACAATTTCACACATATATAGATCATTTGCATTCTGAGAAAAAGGATCAAGAAACCACTTAAAACCAAAAGAAAACAAACAAACACCAGAAATTTGAACTGCAGTCAATAATCTGTTTTCTTTACTCCTAAGTTGTTAAAAAAGAAGAAGCAATAAGTGCAGAAGGATTTTGTAAAGCTTACAGAATTACTAATACAGCAATCCCATACTCTGGCATTGTGACCAAACAGCACAAGGAAAACAAGGTCAGGGCCAATAGAATCTCCATCCTCATCAGAACCATTCCTTTCGGTATGAACTGTCCAGACACGAGCACTGCACAAATAAAGAAACCAGTCATTGTATGGAATGACTCCTCTAGAAAAGGACACTATAAACGATTAGAACGGTAGGACTTAAGAAACTAATTCACCTACGATCATCAGAGACAGACAACAGTTTGGATCCGTCAGAGGACCATGCTATGCGAAAGATTGAACCTTCATGGCCAGCAAGTTTACATAAATGAACAGCTTCAAACTGCTGACAACCAAACCAGACATGGTTGGAGAATGGACTGCTCTGATCAATATGGTCTTCCACAGGATTTGTCAAAGATGGAGCATCATACTGAGGAGCCACTTTCCAAACAAGAATCTGGCATAACCCAATTTGTTATCATAGAGATCAGAATAAAAGAAAACATCAAGGCCAAAAACCTCTTTTACATAAAAATGAAACACTAATACTAAAAGCTAAATGTTTGTGGCAATCGGAAGATAAGCAAGGTCGTCCCAAGTAGAAAATAAATCAGGCCAAGGGCACCTTCCCTTTTCTTTTGTTCTTCCTTGGAATAAAATCATAAAAATTAGAATCCTTGATATAATCAGGTGAACCAAATTACTGAGAAAGTACATTATATATCATTACCCATAATTACTGAGATGAACCGCGACTCATCTATAATGTCCATGTGTGTGTATGTGAGCTTATTCAATGGGACCAAAACTTCAACTACAATTATGAAATCATAAAAAACTACAATCCAGTAACAGAAAGTATTGAAATAGAGAGGAATTCATCATAAGGAGAGATTAGCCACCTCATTAAAAATAGTACCAGATGCAATACGGAGAGCCTCAACATTGTCACCCCATAGCCGCATGGAATAAAGAAGGCACCTCTCTACATCTCGGTGAAAGATTAAACGTGAAAAGCAGAATTAAAAATAAAAATTTACTTGACGAAAAGAAATATGACAAAAACGGGGTCCAATGCAATTTTTATGGCCAGTTTTATCAAGTAGGCAATCCAGTATATAATTCAGCAATACAAGAAATACGGAAGTTGGAATTCCAACAAGGAGGGCGATGCAGATTTTTGCTTGCAACGAACATCACTTTGAACACATTTGATTAAATTAGTGAATCAGATAGAATAAACATCACAAAAATCCTATTAAAACCAACCTGGAGACTGAACTTGAAGAAGCACACTAGAATTTGACATATCCCAAACATGAACAGAGTTGTCACTACACCCTATCGCAAGACAATGCCACCCCTCATTGTCAGAATTTAAAAATCCCTACAACCAATCCAAAAGAAAAGCAAGAACAGAGTATGAACAATCAAGCATGAGTTCCCAAAAGTATGTAAGTATAAAAATAAAATTTTTATACCTTCAAAAAACAAACATCCAAAACCCAATTACTACAATTGGGCAAAAAGTGCAGCAGGTCCAAATCCACGCAAACCACGGAGCCATTTTTGGGCCCCAAAGCGAATTCAATCACCAAGCTAAACACTTTGACACGCCTTTCACCGAACACAGCGAGTAGAAAAGCAAGCTTAGAGGAAACATTTCCTTCCGTGCATCGGACGAATTCACTACAAGCAATACCGTGCACGCGAATCCCTTGGAAGACGTGGAAGGACCTAATCGCATTGCCCGAGTCCAAATCGTAAAGCATGATTTGCGAACCTGAACCTGTTCAAATAACAAAATCTTACCAAAAATTTTCTTTTAAAAACAAAAAATTTGGGATCTTGAAGATGAGGAATTAGGGTTCTGAGAATGTAGAGAGCGTACCGGCGAGGAGGTAAGGGAGAGAGAGAGGTGGGAGGGGAGGTGGAGGAAACAGAGGGCTGAGATTTCCCCAAGGTATTGGCCGGTCTGTAAGCACCATTGAGTTGGAGGCTCCGCCATGGCTCTGAAGCTCTGTGGTCAGCAAAACGACTGTACTTTGCCGCTACTGCGCGGGCGTTTGAAGCCTCTGCTGAGGTTTTTGAGCTCAGTGAGACTGAGAAAGAAAAGGGTTTAGGTTAACGGCATGTCGCGAGGGGACATAATGAGTGACGTCAACATTTAAACGTCATGTCGTCTCATTGAAGTGGAAAATGGGCCAAAAAATGATAAAGATTGCGGTGAGCGTGGATCGAACACGCGACCTTAGATCTTCAGTCTGACGCTCTCCCAACTGAGCTATCCCCGCTTGCTTGATAAAGTTGTTAACTTGTTTTTTCAATCGATGTTTTTCCCCTTCCCAACCGCTTCCACATTCTTTTTATCTGTTCCCGTTTTGTTCCCCTTCTCTCGGTTGCTCTGTTTTTTTGTCTCTCTCTGTTGCTCTGCGAGAAAGAGGCACACGGAAACGGAGATGGGGATGTCTTTCAAGGAAGAGTTCGTTTTCGGTCTGTTTCCAATTCTTTATTGGGTTCTTCTATCTCCTGGTTTTGTGTGTGTATTCATTCTGTCTGAAAAGATTCTTTCTTTCTTTGGAATCCACTTGCAGAGCAGAGATACGAGGAATCACGTGACATCCTCACCAAGTACCCCGACCGAGTTCCCGTATGTATAGGACCCAACACATAGAATGTTTTTTCTTTTCCTTTTTTTTTTTTCCAGCTTCTTAAGGGGTGGATATTTATGGATTACTCGTTGCAGGTAATTGTGGAAAGGAATTCAGAAAGTGATCTTCCTGAGATGGAAAAGAAAAAGTAAGTCAAGTTGATGAGTT
Source organism: Carpinus viminea (assembly GCA_013348765.1). Lineage (NCBI taxonomy): Eukaryota > Viridiplantae > Streptophyta > Magnoliopsida > Fagales > Betulaceae > Carpinus > Carpinus viminea. The sequence goes on along the minus strand of CP054669.1, from coordinate 6,995,909 downwards.
TCTTGCATTGAACATGAGTTTATTTGAATGCACTCTTCATAATAAATCTCCTTGTCAAAAAATATTTGCCTATCTAAAGTCCTTCTCTGCCTCTTGCTTTACTGTGAAAGAAAAAAAGGACCTTTCTTTCTCATTCTGCTATCTGGGTATCTCAAATCCTTTGCCCTGTTTCCATGACTGGGTTTTAATGATTCTCATCTTTCAGTATTCTACAATGTTAAATCACCATTTATCCCAAAAATTTAGTTTAGCATCTTTGTGAAAGATATTTATTTTCTCTTTGGTGAAAGATACCTTGTTCCTCGAGACATGTCTGTGGGGCAGTTCATTCACATTTTGAGCAGCAGACTTCATCTGGACCCTGGAAAAGCTCTCTTTGTGTTTGTGAAGAATACCTTACCTCAAACTGGTATATTTGCCTTTGAATCCTGTCTTGCTTGTCTATAGTTGATTTTACTGCAAGAAGTCTTTTCTGTGTTCATGTTCTGATTTGCTCTCTTACGAGTTTGATCTTCAGCTACTTTCATGGACACTGTTTATGGATCTTTCAAGGATGAGGATGGCTTTCTATACATGTGTTACAGCACAGAGAAAACCTTCGGTTATGCTACAAATCATATATGTTTGGGGATATAGCTCTACATCATCATCTATCTTCTAAATTTTATTAGCATGTAAGAATGAAAAAAGTTAAATTCTATTGCATATGGTGAAATACATTTCACTCTTGCAGAATCCAGTGCATTGTTTCTAAAAAATAAAAGAATCCATTGCATTGTAGTATTGAAAATAATAGGGGCCTTAATTATCCACAAGCAAGGTTGTATTCTTATAGAAATCCATGGGATCTCCAAACTAGTTACCATGGATTTAGTATAGCTTTGCTGCTGCTGTACAGCAGATTAGTTACTGTGCTTGTTTTTAACTTTCTGGCTTGCTGTGTTTGAAGGCAACACCAAAATAATTTAATAATTAGGGTTAAATACTTTGCCTTGATATCAAATAGTTTTTTTTTTTTTTTGACATGTCCACGTAAGGGTAGGGGGAGGAGAGATTCGAACTTGTGACCTTTGTTTCATAAAGCATGATTCACAGTCGATTTAACTACCTCTTGGAAATTTGATATAAATAATTGCCTTAATTGGTTTGCAAAAATATTACAAATGATACATGTGGACACCTTATAAATGTAGTTGGTGTTTCTATCCATGTTTTGTTGAAGAACTTGACGGTATGTCACATTAAGTCCTCTCACACTACAAATCTCTCATACCACATCAGCATTATTTTAACTTCTAAAAAATTATAGATACTAAGTTAAAGAAAAAAAAAATGGTGGTGGGGAGATCTACCCACCACCCACCAGCAGGGGATCTCCTCCTTGGGTGTGGAAGTCTCTCCACCTCTACAGGGATCGGATGCCTCCCTGTGTGGTGGGTTGTAGGTGGTAGGGTGGATCCCCTCCCCACCTCTCTCTTTGAACTTATTTTTATTTTTTTTTGTTTTAAAATAAATTAAAAAATTATTAATGTAACATATGGGACAACCGGATAAGTAACTATATATATATTCAAAATCTAAGAATCTGGCTTTGGAAATGTAAGAAAAGACTCCACCGGAGTTCTGTACCTGTTTAAGCTAATTGTGCAGAGATCGGCCAACTTCCATTGACCCCCGCCAGACCTCTGGCCAAAAATGAAAATTCAACGATATAATGCAATCCAATTTTCCATACCGTTAAGTTTGAAACTAATTGCACTTATTCCAGTCGATAGCAAGGATCACAATATATAGCATTCATTTTATTATAATTTTTTGAAATAGAATAAAAGTAACTATAAATCAAAATATGTTTATAGACGACAGGAATGTCGAGGCATATTGTAGACTTCAACCTTTGCAGTATATATTCAAAAAAGTGTCGTATATGAACATTTGTGGTAATCAAGATTTACCCAGATCAAAAATCAAAACTCCCCCGTCTTTCAAAAATACCATGCCACAAAATCATATAGCCTAAATGGCTAAACTAGAAACTTGAAAAACACATGACAATCAAGGCAAGAAATAGAATCCTCTTCTTCTTTTGTTTGCCAGATCAATTGTAATTCTGATACTTGTGATTCTTGTACTTCACAGAAACTACTACTGGAATTCAGAGTTTTAGGCTCTTCTGGAAAAACTGCTTAGGAGAACAGTTTATGGCCTCCACCACTTCGCCAAACACCGCGCACGGGCAACCCTCCATTGGGGTTCTGGTTACCATCTAACCTCTCATCTGTTGCTTCCGGATCTGAATCATGATTTGTATTTTTGGAGTCTAGAAGTGATGCCACGGATCCATCACCCAATCGAGCTCTGAGGAACTTTGGAGTCTTCTTTCGTTGCTTACTCCCTCCACCACCATCCCCTAGATTTTGATCAGATACACTGCCAGCTGATAGGGAATCGTTCTGACCCCTCGGCTTCATTAAGGGCAGACTACCAGTATTATTTAGCTCCACACGTTGCTTCTCATCCATCAATATGCTTGATTGGCCTTTGGAAGCACGGTACCCCTCCCTAGATAACAACTCCTCCGGTTCTTCAGAGGGCTTGTAGCTCGACTGCAGTTGTTGTACGGTGCTTAAAAAGTTTTTTGCTAATCTATCCTTTGAATTACTGTCTTCAGCAGCTACAGACTTCCCTTTACCTTTCTTAGGGCCTTTGCTGTCTTTCAGGCGGGCATTGCCAGTGCCCCAACCATTAGCTTGTGAAACATTGCCCCTCAAACTAGCATTATAGGTCTCAACAAGATCTTTCTGTTTCTGCGGATCAGGACAGAGCCGAGCCATCTCAAGAACAAGATGTGACAAGCCAAACCGCTGCACATAATCCAGATATCTTCCAGCGTCAATTAAACCCTGGCGAAATTGCCCAGATATGTCTTTAAAAGCAGCGTATTTGTCTTCGTCAAATTCAAGACCAGCACGTATCCTTTCCACCAAAGACCTGTTTGCAGTCTGAACATCTTCCAACTTTAACAGAGCCTGGCTACTTGAGGGCATTTTGTGCATTTGTGCTGCAGAAACTGGAGGGAAATCAGAAATTGAAGGTTCCACAGACCCACTCTCCACAAGATCTGGGGCTGATGCAGAGTGGCTGATCCGAACAGTGTTGCCTGAGTCCCTCGAAGAGCCAACTGATAGAAGCGCATGAGCAGGCCGAGCCTGAGCCATACTCGCAAAACTAGATTCTGCTGGTCCCTTACCAGTAGCCATTTTAGGTTGCCCAGAACTACGTGACATTACAGGTGCTGAATTTGTTGTAGGTCTAGATTGGTTTGAAGCACTTGACAGCAGCAGTGGTCCGCGACTTGCTGCTGGCCAAGCCTGAGCTGAATTAACAACAGTCACATTTCTTTGGCGGCGGAGATGTGCTGCCATAGAGTTAGTAGGAAAACCTTCTGAGTCTTGTTTTGGTTTTCGTTGACTCTTTTTGGGTGCCATGGGGAGGGGTGGAAAGGAAGATTCTTCCAAAGGAGCATTACTTGCCCTTCCCAAGGCTTGACGATACCTCGAAGATGATTCAGAATCTGTTGCAGCTAATGATTCAAATGGCTGAATGATTGGATCAATATCACTTGCATCCCCAGTATCAGGAGTAACTTGCAGACTGGATGATGAAGATGGATCATGAAATGTACGATCTGCATTTGCTGTCTCCAAACTTGCCTCAATGGCCATAGCAAGTTGATTTTCAGAAGAATCAAGTTGAAATGTCCGTCCTCTTCCACGGCGACGATCTTGTTCATTATTTCGTCGAAATCGAAAGCTAGTTGGTATCTGTGAGGGAAAAAAAATCAACAAAGAAAATAGCCAGAGAAATAGAACTGTTAAAAAAATATTAATTTAAACAAAAAAAGCAGCAATACATGATTTCACGATCCATGATCGGAAAGAAGAAATTAGATAAAATGAAGGCAGGCTAACAAGATTTTACATGCCTGCAGAGCAGCATTACGCTGCGAACGTGACATTCGTCCTCCATGTTCAAGAGCATTATGTCTCTGGAATACAAAAAAAAAACAAACAAACGGTCAATACATGGCATAACTCCACAATACTGCAATTAATAACCTACAGCAATACAGCTAAACCATGAGTCATAAAAATTCAAAATAAAGAACAGGAACACGCACACACACATGCACACTACATTCATATGCAATATACTATCACCTTCAAGTCTGCTTCAGATAGAAATACAATAAACTTTTTGGCAAGGCAGGCCTCATCTTCACACAAGAAATGCTCTTGACGGAAGTGGATCTGAAACAGAAAACAGATAGTTGTTTGACAAATATTCTCAGCTAAAAAAAGATGAAATGTGGACTTCACAAAGTTATTGTAGATCTATGCAATCTTGTTACAAAAAGAAGGGAATGAAAGTACAAGTATCTTGCCTCTAGGTCATCATAATTCTTATAATACTCGTAGTGTCCTGGATGCTGCCTGTGTTCAGCAGAGTGAAAAATCATGAACACTACTAGTCTTTATTGCAATCAAAGCAGAGGATTGTGCTTCTATGTAGCAGATTGCTTCTTTACCTTTGGCATATATGACAGGTGTAATGTTCAGTAGACATATGTGAGTACAGTTCATTCTCCCCATAGAATGGAGTTTTGCAAAATTCACACAAAGGATGCCCCGTAAAACCACCTCTTTCACTCTCACTTCCATCCACCTCGGTGTCCCCTGTGCTTATATGCCGATTCAATTGTGCCCTAGTATATAGCTTTTGTTCACAAATAAATACCTGCATCACACAATTGAAGCTAGTGAGGTCCTCATGCAAACCATAAAAGAAGACGACTTTTGTCACCAAGAATCATACAAGAAGTCAGGCATATGTATTTCACCTTCCTTCCTTCCAAACAAAGACTGCACATAACCAGCTTATGTTGATGGAATAAATGACCCTTCAACTGTTCAATGTTCCTAATATTTGGTCGACGCTTTGAGCCATCCTGTGGTTGCCCCTCCATTTTATCACATACACTGCATGAAAGCCTGCACATTGCCTTGATCATCTTGTAGTGGTCCATGTCATCAAAAAATGCTTGTGTATCCTCATGGTACCAGTATGATCCCACTCTACCCTCCTTTACTTTCGATGGCAAGACCGAAAAGTCATTAATTATTCTTGTATAATCTCCTAAGGCCTGCAACAATGCAGAAACATATGGATTCAAAAATAATCAATCAACGGTATAAACAGGGGAATAATAATAATCAAAAGGGACAAAAAGTACCAATTCAAGCTCAGTCTTGATGTCTACAAATATTTTAACAGTTCCAATAATTATTAAACATCAATGTAAAATCATAATTTTTTTTTTTTGATAAGTAAATAGAATATATCAAAAGCGCAGAGGGGCGCAACCCTTGGTACACTAGGAGTATACAAAGGGGACTAGGGGGGAATGTAAAATCATAAATATTAATGAAAACCTCCCAACCCCCCAAAATACTTTCAATAGTGCAATCTTTAGAACTTCGCCAATTAGCACATATCTAAACATGCATAAAGCTTTTAGAATCCCAAAACTATGACCCTCTAATGATTAACTATAGAAAGCAAGACCAATGAACTTCTGGAAGCCTCTTGTCATCATCAAGAAATGAACCGAACTCATAAGAAACCAAACTGAACACATTGCACAGAAGTGCAGAGAAAAGTATGAAAGCTATGCTTAAAAAGGCTGCAAAATTTTCATTGAGCAATAACTTCATAACAAAGTCTGTGAGTCACTATAGCTAACACACAACGCATGCGCAATGCAGCTAATCATCCTAACCATCCTGCCTTGGCAGTAACATATATATATATTTGACAAACAAAAAAGAATGAAGTTGTCCCAGAAAGCTGAAGAGTTCAATTCCAAACAATTGAATCAAAACAGCTAATTGACGGCAACCGAAAAGACAGCGAACTAAATGCTACACAGTATTTCCATCTAGCCGCAGCACACACCCAAATTCTATTTCGGCCACATACCAAAGGGATACTAAACTATATCAAAATTGAAGCACACACCAATTCAAGAAAAAAAAAATTCATCAAATACCCTCAATCGAAACCAAAATCGGCACCTAGTGTAAGAAAATGGGAAAAATGGCAGAAATTATGATGAGATTAGAATATAAAGGAGGAGCGGAAGCTGAAACCTTGGTGACGAAAACGACGTCGGACTGGGTCTTGCAGATGCAGCAAGTGCGATCTTCGCAGATGAAGCGGAGGCGAGCGACGCAGGTGGAGCAGACCTCCCGGTGGCCGCAGGGCCCGTAGGCCACCCATTCAAGAGACTCGGCGCACACCGCACAGCTATCGTCCATGGCTTCCTGTGTATTTCTCTGTCTCTGATTGTTTGATTGAGACTGAGAGAACGAAAAAGAAAACCCTAATAGAAAGGAGAAAAGGCAGGATAGAGCGGAAGATGAAGAGGGGGAAGATCTATCGAGGGTTCTCAAAAGGCGAAGAGGGGCGACCAATAAATTGTTGTTATTATAAATATTAAATAAGCTTTAAAGTAAAAAAAAAAAATTGAAACTTTCTTAATTTACGATATATTTATAGGTTCCGCCGAGGGATTTTGATTGGATTTGGCCCATTTGGGATAGATTGATCCAAACAAGTTTCAGGATTGCGTATTGGAATTTTGACGAGGCTCTAAAGGGTTTTTGGACAGAGGAAAAAAAGAATATTCTAAAGAAAGACCTACAAGTTTCTCTTTTTTCTTTTTCTTTTTCTCTCTAAAATTTTATAACCTTTAGTCCGGTTGGCTGCTAATTAAAGCCCCAGGCCCCCACCAAATTCTCCGCCGCACTCGGAAGTGGACGCACGCAGGACGCCTAGTAGGAAATTGTATATATACCACCACCCTCTTCACTCTTTTTCTTCAAATTTTTTTTACCCCCCATCCGCAATTCCATTTGTTCAAGCATGGAAGGAGGGGTAGAAACTATGGTTCGAGTATTATTGAAAGTAGTGTTTTTCGTTATCATCATGCACATGAATGTCTCTGTATCTAGACCCATGATTCATGACTCTGTCGATAAAGTTTTCGTTTCACCGTCAGCTCCTAACCCATCCATTCCTTAGGACTTAGGTAATGAGTTCAATCCGCAACTCTTAGTATTTCCTTTTGTTCTTGTTCTCATATTATTCTTTGTATGATTAGAGTAATAGCGTTTGAATCGATAGATTCTGTCTTCTCTTCATTAATCTCCACTATAATACGTATCCTAACTCAACTAGATCATTGGTGCAATGTACGGGAGGTCGTAACGGCAAAGATTACTAGCAAGCTTTCGGATGAAGACCTGCTGGTGATTAACAAAGTGTTGTTGCCATCATCGTAAAGCGTGCATGTGCCTGTTGTTATTTATATGTACTTTTAGGAGGGAGTTTATATTATAGTGGGTTAATAATTATATGTTTCCAAGTAATTAAGAAATGTTTTTTTCCTTTTATTTTCATTACTAAATATCATTATTATGATTAAGCAGTTGCAAGCATTGCAATCTAACGGTTGAGATCGAAACTTGCACAATGTACGTATGTACGTATGCATTAAACTGTTTGAAGGCCATGTGTACATGCACCCAATATTGCAAGTAATAACTCCAATTCGATTATTTGATTTTTTTTTTTTTAACCATAATTTTCCTTTTTCAATTTTAGATAAAGAAGATTCCTTTGCAAGATTCAGACTTAAAATCTAGACAATAATATTATTAAGAAACCGTGTATATAAGAATTAAATTAACCTACGGAAATATATAATTCAAATTTGAAGAAATTAAGAGAGAGGTTGGTGGTATATATATATATATATATATAATAAGTTGAGATAGAGAGAGCATAATAGCTAGGCGTCCACTTCTGAGTGCCGTGGAGCAGAAGCTGCCTAGCTGGCATGGGCTCTTTAGATTCAGAGAAAATTGGAAAAGTGAGGAGAAAAAAGCAAGCTAAAAGAGAGAAGATGATGCTGGGGAGATAAAATAATCACTTTCTCATTATTGTTGAAGATGCTTTTACAATCGGTGCATATATATATATATATCCCAGAATATGCGCGGCATAATTCAAGGTGAAAACATCTCATAAGAAAATATTAATATATGAGAAATGTTAAAATCATAATATAAACTTAACAAAGATTTAATTTCTATCCTACGTGTCATTTAAAAAATTAAAAAAAAAATTAAAGTTTGGTTTTGAATTCAATTTTGTTATTTTTTAATTTTTAACTATATATATAAGAGAGACCAATTAAGGTCTATACATTATAGCTATATTACATTTAATATAATTTACATACATATACTTATCAACCAAAAAATATATATGTGTGTGTGTTGCATGTGTTAATATGATTTAATAACTTAATAATCACCTTAATTTATAGCCTTTTCTATAATAAACTCTGTAATTTCATAAAGATTTATTTATTCCTATTGGAACAAATCTTTACACAAATAGAAAGGAAAGACAAAGTAGCTAGATTACACACATATTGCTGATTGCCCAATTAAGACCAACTGCTTTGCAAGTTTGCATAACATGTCACAAGAGATCCACAACGGCTCATCTCTCTCTCTCTCTCTTTCTTGCTTAGGGTTTATGCACCGAAAAGCAAAGCTTTAAGTACTTTCTCTCTCTCTCACTCAGACACTCAAATCCACAAGTGGAAAGACAAAAGAAATGGGTTTTATTTCTTTATTTTCATATATTCTTTTGGTAAGCACCGAATGGGAATGAGATTTGGAGTTGATTTTTGTTGTTCACTACAAAAAACAAGGAATTTTTTTGATGTGTCTACAGTAGCCCTCAGAATGTCACGTCACTAATTAGTGACACGTCAATAACTTATTCTTTGACGTGTTAAAGGTGTCACGTCAATAATTATTGACGTGACAATTTTAACACGTCAAAAAATATCAACGTGTTAAATTTTGGCACGTCAAAAAATTTAAATTGATTTTAGAATTAAAAAATTATACTCCAATTGTATAGGTTTTTGAAGTGGCAAATAGTGTCACGTCAATAATTATTGACATGGCAATTTTAACATGTCAAAAAAATATCGACGTGTTAAATTTTGGCACGTCAAGAAATTTAAATTAATTTTAGAATTAAAAAATTATGTTCCAATTGTATAGGTTTTTTACGTGGCAAATAGTGCCACGTTAATAATTTCTAACATGGTAAAATGCCACGTCAATAATTATTGACGTGGCATTTTGCCACGACAACAATTTTAAAAATTAATTATATTAATATATAATTAATATTATTGATGAGGATAATTGACAACTTATTAGATTTTGGATAATTGATAATTGACAAATGTACTCTCCCACTTAAAGATTTTTTTATGAGCATAATAATCGTTTTAATTATTATTTTTATTTTTTTTTTACATGTCCACACAAGAGGAGGAGGAAGGATTCGAACTAGTGACTTATGTTTCCTAAGGCGTAGTTCCTAGCTAATTGAGCTATCTCTTAGAGACAATAATAATTTTAATAAATTAACTTAGTCTCTTAAACTTTTATGGGATAATTGAGGTTATTACTCTTATAAGATCAATTTTTAATCTAAGTGATCTTGTAATTTGGATATTATTGTTAATAAATATTAAGAATATCGATTGTTAGAATTTAAACATTTGATTGGAGATCAACACAATTCTAAGCTTTATGAATTCCTCATTGTATTTCATCAAGTATATATATATATATATATGAAAAATGCTAAGGGTTCTCCCCGTAATGTTCTCCTGGCGTTCTCCCAATCTTACGTAAAACATGATTTAAGAAAAAATAAAATTGTAGTGGCCTCCACCACCGGTCTTTTTAGGCATTAGCACCAAATTTAGGATGATCAAATCCATTTTAGATGATACCATCCTTAAAAGGTTAACCTTCCACTCTTAGGTTTTAGTTTTGAATCCAAAAACAAATTTTAAAGCATTAGAACCTAATTATTAAATCATAAAATTAATCATGACAAAAAACAGATATTTTATTTTTTAAATCAGAAGAGATAGCAAACCCTATATATATACACACACAGTTTTAACATTTTGATTGAATATGATAACTCTAATTATGGAAAATTTAGGGTTTCTTAAAATATTTTGATTAAATATGGAAAGTACCTAATTAGCAAATTAAATATGGAAAGTTTAGGGTTTCTTAAAATATTTTATAAATATGGTTTAGGACCTAGCTAGTTAAGCAAATTATTTTGATTAAATGAAAAGCTTAAGAACGTTCTTGAAAAGCTTATTAAGAAAAGCTAGTTAAGCAAAGCTTTTTGATTAAATGAAAGTGCCTTATATATTAAGAACGTTCTTGAAAAGCTTAAAAACAAAAGTGCTTTTTATTGGATACAGTACACTACACTGATACATCAAGAGAATTTATACACAACGGAAACATGATATACAAAGAGAGAGATAATTGTAATTTACGCGAAATTAATTAGATCATTTGAATAGAAGCAGACTTAATTCTTTGACTAACGTAAGAATGTGTGGTCTTTACGATTTTCTGGAGATGATGTTGTCCCGAGACTCTTGATTTACAGCCCTTCGAGCACATGGGAAGAGATCTGACCAAAGGACTCTTGAAAATTCTTTTGGTTGATTTTTTTTGGTATGCACCCCACCCCTAGGAAAGCAACGAATGGGAAGGGAGGAAGAATTTGGATTCTTTCTCTAACATTGGCCGCAACAAACTAAAAAAGGTCCTCTACATGAAAAAGTATCTAGTAAAGGGCCCCACTGCACTTGGAATGTGTTGGTTTTTACCACGTCACTACTTGGTAACGCGGCAAATTTTAATGAACAGTATCCAGGTCACTAAACCCTAGTTTTTTTGTAGTGACCGCCACCCTCTCTCCCTTTTTCTTCAAATTCTTGCATATTATCATCATCCGCAATTTGTTCAAGCATAAAAGGAGGGCTAGAAACTATGGTTCGTGTATTATTTAAAGTAGTGTTTTTCATTATCATCATCATCATCATCATCCACATGAATGTCTCTGTATCTAGACCCATAATTCATGGCGCTGTCGACAAAGTTTACGTTCCACCATCAGCTCCTAACCCCACCATTCCTTAAGGCTTAGGTAATGAGTTCAGTCCGCAGCTCTCACAGTATTTCCTTTTGTTATTGTTCTTATATACTCCTCTTATGATTATAGTAATAGCGTTTGAATCGGCAGAGTTTGTCTTCTCTTCATTCTTCACTATAATATCTTGCCGGCGATTAACAAGGTGTTGCTGCCGCCATCGTGAAGCGTGCATGTGCCTGTAATCTAATTCACCAACAGCTCGTCGGGCATTGGCTAGCGGTGTACGTAAGGTTAACAAGCCTTACAAAAAATGTGAGGATGAGTAGTCTTTTTTTTTTTTTTGAATCAAAGGATGAGTAGTTTTGGGGGCTCACCCCCAACACCTTGTTATTTATATGTACTTTTTAGAGAGTTTATATTATTGTGGGTTAGTAATTTTATGTTTCCAAGTAATTAAGAAATGTTTTTTTTTTCATTACCAAATATCATTATTATGATTAAGCAATTGCAGGAGCATCAACGATCAACTTTTGCAGAGAGATGCTCTACCTTCTCTTTAGAATTCTTCGCTCTCTTCTTCTAGACAACATTAACAAGAATTTCAAGAGGTAAGAAGATCTAGATATAGATCTCTCATCCTCCCATTTCATGGTAACAATGCTCGGTGTCTTCTCTGTAGACTCCTCCGATCTCTATTTCTGGTGGTTGTTTTAGATCTAGTTTGTAGATATTAATCAAGATCTAGTCTCTTCAACCTTAGATCTGATCATCTTCTTCGGTCAAGACGTATATTCCGAAGGGGATGTCTACGATGTCGTACTCCTCTACTACTACTTGTGGGATTTTTGTTTTATTTTTTATATTTTTGTTTGTCCTGCCCTTCGGATTTAGGATGAAATAGATCAGCGTGGGAGCTGAACTCTCATGGCTGAATTTTTAGTTTTTAGTTGTTTTTATTTTTGTTTTTATATTTTGGCTACCCATATCTTAGATTTAGAGCATGTTTGGATCTGCAACCAAAGCGCTTCTAAGGCCAAGGAAGCTCGTTTGAGAAAAAATAGAGATGTTTGGGTCTACGGTTGTCAAAGAGCTTTTGAGGTTTCAAACGCTCAAAACCACGCTGTTGAGCCAAAGCTGGAAAATGAGGCTTCTCCTCAAACGGACTTATGGAAGAAAGGCGCGCCACCGTTTTTGTTTAATGAAAATAGCAATATTAGTCTATATGAAACAAATATGTTCCTTAAATATAATTGTACATGGGTTAATGGAAGTTTGAAGTCATTTTTATAACTTCGTAATCTTTATAACTTTTGTCTATTATTTTTCAGAACTGTATACTCAATAATGTAAAAATTTTATGCTCGTAAAATTTCAATAGAGGTTCAATATTTTTCAAAAAAAAAAAAAAGACTAAGCAATTGCAAGCATTGCAATCTAACGTTTAGATAAAGAAGATAATCAACCTCCTTGAAGTGTAAATGCACCCAATACTGCAAGTAATAAATCCAATTCGATTATTCGATTATTTGATTTATTTTTTTAACCTTTTTCCTATTTCAATTTTAGATAAAGAAGATTCCTTTGCAAGATTTAGACTTAAAATCAGGCAATAATTAAGAAACCGTGTATATACGAATTAAATTAACCTACGGAAATAATTTCATGGTCGACCCAGTTTGTAGGCAGTAATGATTTGGTTTCACTTTATGAGAGAGAAGGAAAAGTAGAAAAAATTAAAACCTCGTTGCTTTAACCGCGGTAGTTAAGCCGGATCCGGTGGAGAATCTTTTTTTTTAAAAAAAAGGGTGCCGTGGGTTAGAAGATTCTACGTATCAACATCTCAACTCTCAAGTCTATGCAAGAGGACAAATAAGAAAATATTAATATATTACCACGCGTGAAGGATCCACTGGAAAGAAACATGCATCCACAGACGCAGCTCCAGACCGACCACAAAACATGCAAATCCAGACCAATTATGGAAATGCCTGAAAAACATTATAGAAAATGGCATCATCAATCATTAGATTAGAGGTAATTTAAGGCCAGGTGTCCTGTTTTCATTACTTATCAACCAAAAAATAAATAAATAAATAAATAAATAAAAACTTCAAAAACGTGTTGCATGTGTTAATATGATTTTCCTTATATTTGTGAATAAGAGCAACTCCTTTGCATTGAGATCCACAAGTACGGTTCTTCATGATCAAACCTCCCTGTCAGCTTATCACTTCCAATCCCAAACACAAGCGCCCCATGCATGTCCAGGTCATCCCCGGCCCGAGTGCCACGCTGGCGTCCCATTCTCGAACCCATTCCAAGTCAGCCTCCTCAGCTCACTCCCATCCAACCTCACCACGTGCAAGCCCCCATATGCCTGAAACTGATTCGGCCACGAAACCAGCTCGGCCGTGAACAATAGCCAGTACTCCCCCGTCTGCGCTAAAACATACGTGGTTAATTCTCTCCGGGAAATGCTAGAATGCAATAAACTACCCATATTTAGCCCATAAAAGTCTATGTAGCATCCTTCATTTATTGCATTGTAGGTTGTTTTTTCACTGCAAAGATATTTTAAAATGTTTTTTGGGATGTCACATAGACTTTTATGAGCCAAATATGGGTAGTTTATTGCATTCTATCCACATTACCCGAACCTTCTGATCCCGCCACATGGATCCTACACAGATCAGAGCCGTCTGGTTTGATTACGTAAATGCTGAAAGCCTCGACGTTATTCGCATAGTGGATGAGAATGAAATGAGATCTCCGTTAGGTGACCAGCTGGGCATGGTATCAATCCACGGACCCTCCGTTAACCGCCGTATATTTGATGTGTCGTTCATGGGTCCTTGGCATATACATATATACATTCATAGTAAAAATGATCATAATTTATGTCAAACTCATAATTTATGTCAAACTTATATGATTTTTGTCGTGGGTGATGGGTCTTTTACAAATTTATGCAATTAATTTAGCAATTTCCTAAATTAATGGAGCCTCGCAGGAGTGACCCGAATGGCAGTGTTTGGGAGCCCGGACAACAGCTCGAGGTTTCGGGAAAACAATCCGAAAATGCTCCACCACCCGTCTTCGGCTTGGCGGTTATCCAAAGTTGTAAGATATATATGTTATTCAATAAAAAAAAAAAGTAGATGTTTTTTAAGATATGGTTCAAGGATTTTGGCATGATGTCCAAATAGAGCAGTCCAAGACTTGTTACCCAAGTATTGGCTCCAAAAATATAGAAGGAAAGAGTCAAATTTTCAACGTTGTAGTACGTAAAAGATGCTCAGCATCTTGGGGATCATGTAGAAACAGGGCACCCTTAGCTATATGCAGGTTAAAATGTTTGGTAGAGGCAAATTATTAGATTGTCTCCAAAATTAATATTGACATATTATTGGTTCTGCTGAGCTTTATGGCGATATAGACATTCTGAAATACTTGTATCAATAACCAATTTTGCAGCATTAGAAATTGTGAAGTTACCCTTGACAAGTTCCGAACAGAACCAGAAGATATGTGGGCTGGAAAAGATATGTTCACAAACTCCATAGATTCTTCATCAATTAAGTTCATCTGAATGGCATTATGGGTTGGTATTTAATTTAATCCATGTTCTTGAGGCTGAAAGTTGTTTTTATCGTTACACCATATAATATACTATCGATGTTTGAAATCCTAAAGAAGTTCAAAAGTTTGTGTTGTCCAACCCACTGGGCCGCATCCTTCATAGGACTATGGCTACATCAGTGGCCGGGCATCAGAAATCGTGGGATTTCAAGGGTAGGAGACTTTTGAGTAGCTGAAAATAGCGACTGCCAAAGACAAAGACGTGTTGAGTGGTGGGTGAATCGACGACCGGCCACGAGATTGTCACGAGCGGAAAAAACTTCTATTTTTTTTATTTTAATGTCGAGTGTACGTCGACTCATTTTCCGTTCACATGAGATAAGCATCTCCATGATCCTGTGTCAAAATTTGTACAACTCGACACGTATTTAATATTTAATATTATATAATACATGTTAGTATTTAATACGTATTAGTATTAGATTCTTAGGACTTAAGAGGCTTGGGCTTTGTCATATGTGGTCATTGTAATTAGGGGTGGCAAAACGGGTAACGGGTACCCGACACGATTAGACCCGCGGGTACCCGTTACACGATTAGGCTATACCCAGACACGACCCGTTTAGCTAAACGGGTAATCGGGTTTGACACGATTACGACACGAAAGTAAACGGGTAACCCAACACGACCCGATTTACCCGTTTACAATAACCGGGTCTTATTGGGTAGACACGACCCGTTTACCTGTCTTCAGTTAGCTCAAATTCACAATCCCACATACAAATTCACAATTCACAAGTCGTGGCAAATTCACAATTCACAATTCACAATTTACAATTCACAAGTCACATGGGATTCGATCTCAAAACCCTAACCCAAGGTCCAAAAAATGAAAAATCCAAAATCAGATAGAGTAAGAGATATACGGTGGTATAGCCATTATGGAGAACAAAGGTGCAACCAGATGGTGAGGAGGCGTGGCTCACGCGACGCGAGAGCAGTCGAACTGCTCAGAGTCGAGAGCCGAGGGTCAGCGTCCCAGAGTCCGCGAGGCGAGAGAAACTCGAGACTTGACGGCGACGAGTGTGGGAGACTGGGAGTGGAGGCACGACGGTGGGACTCTGGCTGGGAGTGGACTGCAGTCACTGCACGGCCGGCTGGGTTCAAGTCACTCACGGGTCTGTGAGTGAGCCTGAGCCTTTTAGGCTTTTACTACTTTTTCTTTTTTTTTTATTAGTTATTACTTATTAGTTATTAACTTATTAATTAATTAATTTTTTTTTTTAGACCCGAGTCTACCCTAATTCTTAAAAACCCATTACATGTCTTTAGTACGTAATATGTATAATTGTATATCAATGTCGACATTAGTGACGTCAAAAAGAATTTTGTAAGATGACATGGATGGCCATGGAGATAGCAGCCAACTCATGATGAATAGAAACATAAATATAATAAACATGCATGACCTGCTACGAATTCTGATAATAAACATGACCTGGACACAAGGCCAAGGGGACGGATAGGGTTTTCTTAGAAATTGAATTAAAAAAAATATATATACATATATATATATATATATATTGAAATGAATAAAAACAAAAGGCAAGAAATAAATGGAATTGAGGGTTGACCTTGATCTAGGGAGAATTGCAATCATGCAACAGTGCCAACATAGAGTTTATAGTTTCTTTCCAGAAGAATCAATCTCAACCAGGTAATCCATGCATCCGTATGCCAGATGCAGATGAACCTAATCTTATCTTATATTAATAAATAATATAGCAGAAATATCACGAGAGAATGTTGCCCCTAGTTATTTAAAAATTGCTTTCAAAAAAAGAAAAAAGGTTGTCGGTGCATATTCAATGCACCAAACCAACTACCGGAGTTGCCTCTTGTTAAATACAGTCTAAAAGAAGGATGTGAAACTCTATTAACACTGCCGCCATTCTGTTTGTAGTTGTTTTGTTTGTTTATGTTGTTATGCCTTACGAGTTAAAAGACGGATAATTTTTTGTGCGAGAGTTTATTTCTCATGGTCGGTTAAATAAAATTTTTTGAATAATATTATCTTTTAAAATGAACTAAATAAAAGAAATTGAGAGAATTTGAAATATAAAAATCTTTTTCTCTTAATAAGTGATTTTCAAAAAGTAAAATATTTAACTCATGTTGACAAGAGAGAAAAGGCCAATGATGTTAAATGTCTGAAATTAATGTTGATAATATATAGTCTTTGCATCATTTCCACTCAATTTCCTCTCTAATTCGTTCATCCAAAACCAGAAGAAAATATATCATTTCAGACTTCTTGTTGGATTGCAGCAAGTTAATTTCTTATAAACCATATATTACACAGCAGAGATTTAGATTACATGGAAATTTTGGTCCAACCCCATCTTAAGCTCAACCAGAAAGACAACAACATTCCAATTAAGACTAGGAGAATTATTTCTATGTCGTCAAGGCACAAAACCCTTGTTTTGTGCCCACCATTCATCAACTGACACATACATCAGCTTTGTACAAAAACTTAAAATGAGTATAAAATACCAGAATAATTCCTCTTCTCTCAGTTAAAAAACATTATAAGGGTGACAACCTTGGAAGAGCATCATCCCATGGGGGTAGCCGTGCGCCACTCAGCCTAGAAGCGGTGATCAGGGTGGGCGGGCGGTGGATCTAGCTGGGGGTGGCCTGCGAGCCACCCCTAAACCATTGAGGTGGCTCACAGGCCACCCCATGGGCGGAGGGTGGTCAGTGACACCCCCACTTGGCCAGCAAAGAGAGAGACAAAGGCAGTGTGAGGCAGTGACAACAAGCGAGTGGTGGTTCAAATGACTATGAAATAAATAATTTAGTATTTTGCTCACATATATTTTTCTTGCAATTTTTATTCAATGATGATGTGTCAAACTCTGAGTAGATGGTACAAAACCCTTGCATTGTACCATGATCACATAGCAGATGCTCTCAATGACTAGTCAAGAAAGAGAAAAAAAAAAAAGTAGATGTTTTTTAAGATATGGTTCAAGGATTTTGGCATGATGTCCAAATAGAGCAGTCCAAGACTTGTTATCCAAGTATTGGCTCCAAACATATAGAAGGAAAGAGTCAAATTTTCAACGTTATAGTACGTAAAAGATGCTCAGCATCTTGGGGATCATGTAGAAACAGGTCACCCTTAGCTATATGCAGGTGTAGAGGCAAATTATCAGATTATCTCCAAAATTAATATTGACATATTATTGGTTCTGCTGAGCTTTATAGCGATATAGACATTCTGAAATACTTGTATCAATAACCAATTTTTCAGCATTAGAAATTGTGAAGTTACCCTTGACAAGTTCCAAACAGAACCAGAAGATATGTGTGTGTGCTGGAAAAGATATGTTCACAAATTCCATAGATTCTTCATCAATTAAGTTCATCTGAATGGCATTATGGGTTGGTATTTAATCCACGTTCTTGAGGCTGAAAGTTGTTTTTATCGTTACACCATATAATATACTATCGATGTTTGAAATCATAAAGAAGTTCAAATGTTTGTGTTGTCCAACCCACTGGGCCGCATCCTTCATAGGACTATGGCTACATCAGTGGCCGGGCATCAGAAATCGTGGGATTTCAAGGGTAGGATGTGGTATCAGAGCCTCCTCTAGGCCATATTTATTCAGTTTTATTTGACATATGCCTATTATGACATTTATTTTTGTTTCAATAATTTTTATTTGTTTATTTGATTATTGAAACAAAATTATGGTGAAGATCACGGCTATGTTGTTTATTATGTTTATGGTCAACATTGTTTAGTTTTATTTCTATTATGAATATGCATATAACTAAACATGTGTGTTTGACCATATTGCCCTTGTCCCCATGGAGAAACAACTGAAACTCACAGCTAACCCAAAAGTTGTGAACCCACTAGTGACCACTGCCCAACCACCACCCATTGACACTGAGCTCCATTCCATTACCCTACAATAGCGGCGTTGGCTGCATAAGGTGAACGGGACGCTAGCGCTCAAGCGGCGACAACCTCAGACGGTTGCTTGTGGGTAATGGAGCAAAGCTCCTCTGTCGGTAGCATGATGAGGAACGGGCGGTGTATGAGGAATTAGAAGGGGCGGCGGCTAGGGTTTTGGGTATTTTCGGGTTGGAGTGTTAAGGATCTGGGTAGGGTTTTAACCCATAAAGAAACCAGGTTTGGAGTTTTGGGCCACTGGGTATGGGTTTATTTTTAACCCAAGCCCAATTCAGTTTTAAAAAATATATATTTGGGCCCATGTGCGATTTCGAACTTGGGTTTTTCAAGTATAAAAGAGGCCTAAGATTCTCTTGGACCATTAAGCCATACATCTCTATATGCTCTTATGTTGCAATTTAATTATTTGAATTGTTTAGAATTAATGCATGGGCTTGAGATTAAATTATTCTTATTATTTGAATATAAATTGTCAGATGCTTGGACCTAAGAATAATTAATTAAACCATATATGTTGGTGAATGTTTATGGTACTATTCAATGTTGCGAAAGGGTAACTCTGACAAGGCGGGATTGGGATTTAAGTGTGCCATTGTGCGCCCCCTCACGGCCTGGGACATTACCCGATTGTACTTTGGAAAATTAC
Source organism: Carpinus viminea (assembly GCA_013348765.1). Lineage (NCBI taxonomy): Eukaryota > Viridiplantae > Streptophyta > Magnoliopsida > Fagales > Betulaceae > Carpinus > Carpinus viminea. Next base: position 6,976,566 of record CP054669.1, on the reverse strand, counting down.
TATTTACCCACTGATGTGTTGGTTTGTTAATTATTATTGGGAACTTTATTTGGCATCTATGTTATTTGATGTTAATGAAGTCATGGACTTCATAAAGAAAATTAACATCATATTGTAATTAATTCATAAATTTAATTACTAATCCCCACAGGCACGTTGTTATTTTTATGACTTAATTAGAATAAGATAATAAATTTGACATTGAAAGTAAAATTTCTCTTAGGCCCACAGGTACGGAAAATTTTATTTATTGATGCTAAATTTATTAGTCTTATTAATAAAGAGTAAATTTCATGCGTGATGCAACCTTTGCCCATAGGTAGGTTGAAATTTACTATTAAATTAGCATTGGTTAATTTAAATTAGTTAGATGTTAATGAAGTCGTAATTATCATAATAATTTTGGGAGAGCCACATCCCAATTTTGAATGATAATTGCATCAAGATTATATATATGAACTTCATATGGAAATTTAACATCGTGTAATTAATTCATAAATTTAATTGCCAATCCCCACAGGGACGTTTTTATTTCTATGAGTTAATTAGAATAAGATAATAAATTTAACATTAAAAATAAAATTTCTCTTAAGCCCACAGGTACGGAAAATTTTATTTATTAATGCTAAATTTATTAGTCTTATTAATAAAGAGTAAATTTCATGCTTATGCGACCTTTGCCCAGTGTAGTTGAAATTTACTGTTAAAATTAACATTGGTTAATTTAACATCAAGTTATTTCATGGCATTCAAGTATATTATTTTTCTTGGTTATTGGATGTATTCCTACTGTTTTAATTATTAGTATTTTATGTTCCAAAATTCATAGTGGTAATTTTTCCTGACTGAAAAGAAAATGTGCTTTTCACTTTGGGGTATTTGGAGACTAAGTTGGCGGTTCGTATGGACAAAATCAAGTACGCCACATGAGATTATTAAACATGAACGATTGTAGTGATTTAATCACTTAAGTTTCAACGTTCATGAAATCTCATATTAAGGAAACATTAGGGTTTTATCCCTTAATGTTTTAGGGTCAAAGAAAAGTCATTGAGGAACATTTAGTGAGTTCCAATAAGGCTTTGGCCAACACCCTAATAGAAAAGCTTTAAAGCAAAACCTTTTACAGTTTCAAATGTGCATTAGCACATTATGGAAATGAAGGACATAATAGCTCATTATAAAGTCCCTAAAGGTTGAGGTTTTTGAGTCATTTTTGGTCTACTTTATTTTTGAAATTATCTCATCTAAATATGATATTTTTTTTCAAATATCTTGTAGCACACATAAGGATAATTGATCAATAAAGAAACTTTTGATCATGTGTGTTCAAGAAGATGAGAGATTAAGACATGAGAATCAAAAGGTTACTCATGTTAAAGGGAAAGACCTTGATAGGCAATCATGCCCAATAGTTCATGTATGAGAACAAGGTGCCAGCAAAGTGCTTTGGTAATTAAGATACTTGTTTCTCTTGCAATAAGGAAAATTATGGGCATATAAAGAATGATTGCATAAAGTATCATAAATGACTTGAAATAAAGGGGTAATCTCATACATCTATTGTGTCATGAATCTCTTTTATTGACTCGTGTGGATTGAATTTGGTTTAGCAATCCATATTGTCAACATAATGCAGGGTTTTCTAAATAATACTTGTTTACAATTGAAGGTTGTTGGGACCTATAGATTAATTTTAAAATTCAGTTACATTATTAATAATGTTTTATATATTCCACAATTTTAGAAATTTATTAAATCAAGTTCGAATATTATTTTGGTGGAATATTAAATTTATAGTCTATTTAAAATTGATCTAGATCCCAATTTTTGAAAAACTAATCCTTGCATATAAATGTTGACATAAAGTAGTCTTATAAATGAGAAAATCCTCTATGTTATGGCATTAGAGATTGAAATATATCTCTATAAAGAATAAAAGATCGATAAATGATAGAGTTTTTACAACTCTTGAATTTTACTATCTTTGGTATTTATGGGACTGCATTAAGGAAAAGCAGGCCAACTATACCACTTAAGGTGCCAACAAAGGGTTTATGAGATTCTTGAGATCATGTACAAGTGTAGACCTTTTCCATACTTCTTGCCTAAATGGTTAGAGATATCTTATCTCTTTTGGTAATAACCATACAAGGGTTTTTGTATCTCTATAAGGTTGGAGCATTAAATGCTTTCAAGACTATAAGGTAGAAGTAGAGAAACAAAACAAAAGGGAAGTCAAGATCGTAAGATCGATAGAGTAGATAGTATTATGGTAGGTACATGAAAAGGGACATGAAAGGTAATACTAATATTCTATTCTCCTAATGGAATGAAGCTTTGAAAACCGTTGTGTATACATTTAATGGGTTCCATTGAGGTTGTCCTGAGACGCCTAAATTAAGAAATGAATGGAACCAAGTTCAAATTGTTTACATATAAGGTTGTCCTGCTAATGTGAGGATTTATATCCACACCTAAGGAAGTTATATTAAAGGACAACTAGCGGAATTTTATAGGCTATACGAAGCTCCAAGGAGTTTAGTTTTTACTGTCCTTCATTTTGATCATAGAATTGTTGAGTCTAGAAATGCAAAATTTCTAGAGGATGTTGAACTTAGTGGGAGTGCTTATCCTCAAAGGATTGAATTAGAGGAAGCACGAGAGTTGATTGAAGCTCCTTCATATGAAGCTTGTTTGATTGTGTTTAAGGAAAATCAAATTGATTATCTTGAACTACAATCGCTTTCAGAATAGTCAACTCATAAGGAACAAGTTCATAATGAACCTACTCAAACTTTGCCAAATGTAAAGGGAGTAGGATTAAGAAGATTCTCTAGAATAAGGTGACCAACAATTTCTAGTGATTATGTTGTATACTTTCAGGAGTCTGATTTTTATGTCAGACCTAAGGACGATTCAAAAATTATTTTCACAAAGCCATGAGTGGAGATAACTCCACATTCTGGTTCAATGCCATGAAGGAGGAGATAAAATCCTTGGCTAAAATACAAGTCTACGATCTTGTTAACTTACCAAAGGAAGTTGTAGCTATAGGCTGCAAATGGGTTTACAAAACCTAAAGGGATTCTTCCGCAAATGGGTTTACAAAACCTAAAGGGATTCTTCCGGGTAATGTTGAACAATATAAAGATAGACTTGAAGCCAATGATCTTACTCAAAAGAAAGGCATTGATTATCATGGTATGAGTGGCTCATTTTGATTGAGAGCTATATCAAAAGGATTGGAAAAACAATTTTCATAGGATCTTAAGGAGGAAGTGTACATAAGACAACTAAAGGTTTTATTGATAACGGAAAGCTTGCAAATTAAGGATATCTATTAATGGGCTAAGATATTCTTCTCACTAGTGGTATATAATATTTTACAAGGTTATTACCTCACATGGTTTTATTGAGGACCTTGTTAATTAATGTATATACCTTAAGGTCAATGGGAGTAAAGTTACATTTCTTTTAGTCCTATATATAGATAATATTTTGCTTGCAAGCAGTAATTTAGGTTTGCTACATAAAGTTCCTCTCAAGAACTTTGAAAATGAAGGATTTGGTTGAAACCTCTTATGTCATTGACATAGAGATTCATAGAGACAAATATTAAAGAGTATTAAGATTGTCTTTGAAGGCCTACATTGAAAAGTTTTGAGAGATTCGAATGAAGAACTATGAATCTTGAGCACCTATTATTAAAGGGACAAATTCAAGATAGATTGATGTCCCAAAATGTATTGGAACTAGAGCAGTTGAAATATATTCCATATATATGCATAGGTCTACATTAGACCTAACATTGAAATAGCAGTTGGACTATTGGGTCAATATAGTATTGTGGAATATACAAGGAACTAAGAACTAAAGATACACTTACCGTTGGGTAGTGTTTATTCAAGTTTGATTTTTGCTAAATGTGTAGATAGTAGAAAATCAACTTCGCTTAAAGGCTATATACTCAAGATGCAGAAGCGCATTACAGTTGCTACATCTACCATGAAAGCAAAAGTCATTACATGCCATGAATTTGTTACAGCATTATAGTTGAGACATTTGGTTAAGGTCTCAAGGTTGTCGATTTTATAGTTAGACCCATAAAGATCTTCGAGTAGAAACAAAGTATGTATATCGACATAAAGTATCTCAAGAGAACATTAAGTGACTTGAAGTGTCTATTGAGCATATAAGTATTGAATTAATGATTGCGAATCTCATGACTAAAGGTATACCGGTAAAGAAAGTATAGTCATGTGGAATATATGAGATTCATTAATTCATTTATGCTTAGTTTCTCTTTAATTGGTCTATAGACATAAAGTTAATGTTATAAATATTTTTGTGCACATATATTATGGTTATCCATGGGGATAAAACTAAAGTTGGACCGAATGACTTATAGGAAGTTCATTCATAAAGTTTGATTGCCCATATGGTACTCATTTAGGAATATTATATATTGTGATGCATGGAAGGGACGACTTACTATATAAAAGTTTTACCGCCATGATTCATATGTAGTATTCCTTGAATGAGTGGGTGGATTCCATGAATAGTTGGAATAAATAAAGTAATGGCCATATCAGATAATTGAACACCATAAGGAATTTATGTGTCATAAGGGCCAAGTGGGAGAATGTAAGATATTCCATTTAAAGTGTGTCCCTTATGTCACATAATTGTGATTACAAAATATCACAATAATGTATGTCACATATTTATTGTGATTACGGTGTTTAATGACTTATTCCAATCAAAGTGAAATCAAATATTATGAATTAAATTGTTGATTTAATTCTTGAGGAACAAGTAATTTGATTTCATGGAATCAAATATGCTGTATTGATTAATCATTTGGTTTTATTCCTTGATAGGAGGAATAATTAAGGTAACAGCTCTAATTGAGGGTCCCTGACCTACCTATAAATAAGGCCTGTGTATTTCATCAAATGACACTCACTGGTAGGCATAGGTCAGAAGAACCTCTCAATATTTTACTATTTTGTTTTCTAAGTTTTGTAGATGTGAAGCTATTCTTCAACTGGCTTGAGCAAAGCATGGCTAGAGGTATTTATATAATTATTTATTCCGCTGCTAATTTTATTATTAATTAGCATTTAATTATATATAGAATTCTTACATAGGAGACTTTTGAGTAGCTGAAAATAGCGACTGCCAAAGACAAAGACGTGTTGAGTGGTGGGTGAATCGACGACCGGCCACGAGATTGTCACGAGCGGAAAAAACTTCTATTTTTTTATTTTAATGTCGAGTGTACGTCGACTCATTTTCCGTTCACATGAGATAAGCATCTCCATGATCCTGTGTCAAAATTTGTACAACTCGACACGTATTTAATATTTAATATTATATAATACATATTAGTATTTAATACGTATTAGTATTGGATTCATAGGATTTAGATTTTAGAGGCTTGGGCTTTGTCATATGTGGTCATTGTAATGTCTTTAGTACGTAATATGTATAATTGTATATCGATGTCGACATTAGTGATGGAGAATATCTTCAATTCGGATGTAGTAAAAAGGTGGGGGTTTTTGCCCACCACTTTCAAGTTAACACCTCACATAAAGAGAAAAAAAATGCAAAAATCAATTCTACATCCTGCCGCACAGGAGACCCACGATGCGAGAGTCACGATGCGGAGAAAGAAGAAAAAAGAAGGAAGAAGGGAGAAACCCATGGTACAGAGCGGCCTGCCACGAGACCCTCCGTTGGGTCTCGCTGGCCATGGGTCTGCGAGACCCATGATTTGTTTTGTTTTGTTTTTTTTTTTTCATTCGGTGATTTAGGGAAGGATCTCGCCAGAAGGAAGAAACCCACGGCTGGGTCTTGCGGGAAGGATCTCGCCCTCGACCAGACACATCGCGGTGACCCACCTCGCAGCAAGTTGACGACCGGCCATCGAGACCCACAGCTGGGTCTCGCCGGCATGGGTTTATTTTTTTTTTTTCCTTCCGGTGAGTCTGATTTTTGTTTTTTTGTTTTTAGGATGATAAAATTTCAAATAGGGTTAACCTTCCCCTCTAGGTTTTAGTTTTGAGGCATTAGAAATGAGTTTGTGGTATTAGAATCGATTTTTGAGGCATTAGAAACAATTTTTTAAGCTAGCCGGATTTTTTTTTTTGGTTTGCTAGAGAGACAAAAATGGCCACTGGGGGTGGTCGGATTTCTCTCCCCCTGGCCGTTGGGGTGGATTGTGGCCACCCCAGGCCACTGGGGGTGGATCATGGCCACCCCCAGTGGCCAGATCTATTTTTATTTTTATTTTTTTGGTTGGTTCACTGGAGAGACAAATATGGTCATTGAGGGTGGCCGGATCTCTCCCCTTGGCCGTTGGGGTGGATTGCAACCACCCCCAGTGGCCGGATCTATCCTTTTTTTTTTTTGGAAAAGTCCTGGAGTGGAGGTGGGTGGGTGGGTGAATGGCGGTATCCGTGAGGAGGTGTGGCTATTTATTTGGTTGCTTTATTTGTTGATTGGGTGTTTTGATTTCATTTTTAATTTGTGCATTTTTCTGAAATTGTTGAGGTGTCAACTAATGAATGATGGGCAAAAAACCCCACCTTTTTGCTATGACCGTATGGCAACTGCACCCTTAGTGACGTCAAAAAGAATTTTGTAAGATGACATGGCCATGGAGATAGCCAGCTCATGATGAATAGAAATATAAATGGAAAATGATACAAGCACAATTTAAGTCCAATTTTAGTCCAACTTTTCTATTAAGTTTTAAAAAAGAAATTGATGTGGAGGAGAGAGAGAGAGCCTTCAACTAGAGAGAGAAAGAGAATTTTAGCTTAGAAGTTGGGCCAAAGTTGGACTTAAGTTGTGTCTGTATCAAACCTCAATATAAATATAATAAACATGCATGACCTGCTACGAATTCAGATCGATAATAAACATGACCTGGACACAAGGGATAGGGTTTTCTTAGAAATTGAATTGAAAAATATATATATATATATTTTAATACAATCTATAAAATTAAAATTAGAGGTATGATACAACTATAACATAATAAATATCCAACCTTTTTTCTAAATGTTATTTTTTAAAAAAAAAATTATACATAAGAGAGAGAAGTCAAATATTTATTGGTTTTATATTGTGACTTTATCCTTATTTATAAAATTATCAACAAATTAAATATGAATTTATGAAATAAGATTTGTGCCGGGCTATTTCCTATGGTTTTGTTTGTTGCCGAACTCAAGGGAACGACATATATATATATCTTTAGCTAACTTGATCTAAGGAATTGCTGGGTGTTTTTTGTTCTGTGCGGATATTATTTTTTAAATGAATAAAAACAAAAGGCAAGAAATAAATGGAATTGAGGGTTGACCTTGATCTAGGGAATTGCAATCATGCAACAGTGCCAACATAGAGTTTATAGTTGTTTCCAGAAGAATCAATTTCAACCAAATATATAGTCCATGCATCCGTATGCCAGATGCAGATGAACCTAATCTTATCTTATATTAATAAATAATATAGCAGAAATATCACGAGAGAATGTTGCCCTAGGTTATTTAAAAATTGCTTTCAAAAAAAAGAAAAAAGAAAAAGAAAAAAAGTGGTTGGTGCATATTCAATGCACCCACCAACTGCCAGAGTTGTCATTCTTGTTAAATTCAGTCTAAAAGTAGGATGTGAAACTCTATTAACACTGCCGCCATTCTGTTTGTAGTTTTTTGTTTGTTTATGTTGTTCTGCCTTTCGAGTTAAAGACGGATAATTTTTGGTGCGAAAGAAAAAGAACAAAGGTGGTTGGTGCATATTCAATGCAGCAAACGAACTACCAGAGTTGCCATTCTTGTTAAATACCATCTAAAAGTAGGATGTGAAACTCTATTAACACTGCCGCCATTTTATTTGTAATTTTTTTTTGTTTGTTTATGTTGTTCTGCCTATTGAGTTAAAAGACTGATAATTTTTGGTGTGAAGACTTATCTTTTACGATAGGTTAAATAAAAACTTTTCAATAATATCATTTTTTAAAATGTACTAAATGAAAGAAATTGAGAAATTTAAAATAGAGAATATTTTCCTCTTGATAAGTGAGTTTCAAAAGGTAAAATATTTAATTAACTCAAATGAAGATGTTGACCAGAGAGAAAAGACCAGTGATGTAAATGTCTGAAATTAATGTTGATAAGAGTCTTTGCATCATTTCCATTCAATTTCCTCTCTAATTCGTTCATCCAAAACCAGAAGAAAATATATCATTTCAGACTTCTTGTTGGATTGCAGCAAGTTAATTTCTTATAAACCATATATACACAGCAGAGATTTAGATTACATGGAAATTTTGATCCAACCCCATCTTAAGCTCAACCCGAAAGACAACAACATTCCAATTAAGACTATGAGAATTACTTCTACGTGGTCAAGGCACAAAACCCTTGTTTTGTACCCACCATTCAACAACTGACACATCAGCTTACAACTTAGTACAAAAACTTAAAATGAGAACAAAATATCAAAATAATTCATCTTCTCTCCATTAAAAAATAATAATAATAAATAAAATAAAATAAAAATTTTAAGGGTGACAACCTTGGAGGAGCATCATCCCATGGGGGTAGCCGCGCACCACCCAGCCTAGAAGTGGTGGGGGTGGCGTGCAGCCACCCCATGGCCTAGGTGTGGCTCGCGAGCCACCCCCATGGGCAGGGGGTGGCCGCATGCCACCCCAAATCTAGCTAGGGGTGGCCTGTGAGCCACCCCATGGGCGGGGGGTGGTCGGCGACACCCCTACGTGGCTAGCAAAGAGAGAGGGGCGGAGGCGAGTGGTAGTTCAAATAGCTATGAAAGAAATAATCAAGTATTTTGCTCACATGTATTTTTCTTGCAATTTCCATTCAATGATAATGTGTCAAACTCTAAGTGGATTGCACAAAACCCTTACTTTGTGTCATAACCACATAACATATGCTCTCAAAGACTAACCAAGGAAAAGGAAACAAAAGTCATATGCGCTTTAGATGCAGGGAAGATTGACATTGGTTCCACTTTAAAATCTATTGTGGGGTATATGAACCACCATTTGTTGTGGAACAAACACCGATCACAACAATACAATATGAAAATTATGGCAAAGTGAGGAGAAAGAAGCCAGAAAAGGAGTATTCAGGAAAGAGAGGATTATCGAAAGTTTCATTGTGAGCTTCATTGAGATGTCTATCAGAAGGGTCCGGTAAAGGAGAATCACGTTAAAAGAAATTGTGAGTGAGGAGACGAGTTGGAGGTTTGTCGATCTTACAGAGTCAAGGTCTTGCATCGTGTTGTAAGTATTCCTAGTGCCTGTAATATTTAAACATCTTTCTGATAGTGATTTCTTGGGTTTGGCTACCCCGAAGAAATTTTACTTTTAAAAGGTTTTATCTTCGTCATCAAAATATTTGTGTCTACATAATTTACTACTTTATATATTTTGGTGATTGAATGCTTGTTGCCTCTTATTTGTTAATTCTGCATTAATTGGTATTTGGAGTCTGCATAAAGTCTTTTCAGAAATCATACACATATTCATGTCCAATGATTGTTTTATGTTAGACACATATATAATTTACTTTCCACAAGAAATGATGCCATGCACCATAGTTTTCTACCACTCGAATCTAGCCAAGAGCTACTTCATTTTCTGCTTGTAGCGATCCATTATGTACTTCAATTCTTAAGATTTTAGGGTTTTAATTAATTTTGAATGATCAATGATCGGCATTTTATTTTACTAAATTTTAGCTAACTAATTTATTATTAAACTAATATCAAATTTAGAGATCGTGTGAAATCGTGATCCTTACTAAATTACACGGCTCCTTATCTCTGCATGTACGTGCAAGTGGATCAGAGCCTTGATCATGTTTGACTACGTAAAAGCTCAAGGCGTACATTAATATACATACTCGGTTGTTTGTTGGATGAGAACGTCGTGAGGTCGTAAACGAACCGTTTACTCTTACCATTGGAGTTGACTAGCACCGTCGTGCATGGCCACTGGATTGAATCAATAGACCCCTAGCGGTAGACCGTTGACCCGAGTGGGAAGGTTTGGAAGCCCTGAAAGAGGTTCGGGATTTTCTTGGAAACCACATTCGGAAAATGCTTCACCAACCACAGAGGTTCCGGCCGGATCCGATGACGAGCTGACGAAGTTTGCCAGTTACATTCGATGCTGGGGAGTCTGGATCGAAAAGTCCATTTACTGATCAGGTTTGAAGATCCAGATACAGGGTTCGGGTGGATCGGATCCGAGAGTTGCAGGTTATTAAGGAAATTATTTTTGAAGAAAATATTTTCTATTAAAAACATTTTTCAATTCAAAATATTTTACGTTGAAACAAATGGAACTGTGTTTGGAATTGCAATTTTGAAAGTAAAAAGTATGGTTTTAAATCAAAACACATAAGTGTATGGTTTGAAATTTTTTTAAAAAATTATCATTTGAAAATATAGCAAAAATTTGTGTTTTTAAATCACAGACAATTTTTTAATGCAATTTTCAAAAACACAATATTTTATCAATGAAATCGCAATTTTATCAAACACTTAATTACGTTTTTAAAAATAACGTTTTAAATCGTTATTATTATTATTTTATTTTACTTTTTAAAACCGCAAATTTAAATGGACAGTTATTTCTAATTTACCTGTAATGTATAATCAATTAAAAAGAGGAGAAACTCTGGTGGAATAGAATATTCGATTAAAAAGAAAGGCGTTGGTCGTTATAAAAATCCAGTCAATCGTGTAAAGACAAACACAAAAACAAAAACAAAAAACAATCAATGCGAGCTCAACTACCAGTCCGGGGCACGTGTCTTATGAATGGTTATAATATATACCGCATGGGGAGCACCACAAGCAATAACTTTACTTATATTTTATTTAAGTTTAAGAAACTAATTTCTAATTTTCTGCTCCCTTATTCAAATAAAATTGACAATAATAACTTTCGTTATGCTTTTCCAATACTAGAAAGAAAGAGGAAATAAAAATAATTTATTTATTTATTTAATAAAATAAGGATAAAGGAAGCTAGCTAGAGGGCTTTCCTAAATTTTGGAAAATAAAGGAAATTTTGTTGCAAGTGGGTGTTTGGAAAATATTCCTATATTTGGGGAGGGAATTATATAGTTTTCAAAGTGGTTTGACGTACCCGTAATTAGAAATTAAATTTATGATTACTTTAAAGGGGTACTTAGGATATTCTATTTAGATAGTCTACCCTAAAGCTGTTTCACTTTCCTACACATAAGAAAAATCTCAAAAAAATCACAAAAACTCACCTACACCAACTTATTTCTGTCTTTCCTATATATTAGGATTGTTACAATTGAACCCAATGTATAGGATTTAATTGTAGCAATTCACATGACTTATTATAATCATGAAATGACATTCTATCTCATTCACACTATTTTATGCAAAATAAATAAATATAAAAACAAAATAAAAGTAAAATAAATAATGTTTTAATATTATAAAGAACTATAAAAATAAATTATTATGGAATGTATTTGAATAGAGAGGCAAAAAGTAGTTTGATTATCTAAACTTGAAAATGACGGACAAATTGCCGAAAATGTTCTAGAAACATAACCCACGTGGCCGAACATAACCCACGTGGAAAACTAAGTTTCGATATTTGTAACTGTAGCTGCATGTCACTATTGGCGGGCATGTCACTATTGGTGGGCATGTCACTATTGGCGGGTCATGGTGCATGCTATTTATAAAGAGGATAAACCTGCCGACCTTTCTTCTACACCCTGCAAATATAGCAATCGACTTCGTAACCTAAAACCTAGCTAGTAGCCGCCATGTCTCCTGGATATCTTCTATGGCTTAACGTTGTGGCTATCATTTGGCTTCAGTCATTGAATGGAACCAACACCAATTTTTCTTCCTACTCATCCCAACTAAAGCAGCAGCTCTTTATTACCCAAGTGCAACTCAATAACCTTGCCTTCGCCTCTGATGCCGGAAAATTCTTCGGTTTCTTGTCTGGGATTGCCGCTGCTTATCTACCCCTTTGGGTAGTGCTCTTGTTTGGTTCTTTTCTCGGTTTTATTGGTTATGGATTGCAATATCTATTCTTAACAAACCTCCTTAAGCTATCATACGTGCAGATCTTTGCACTCAATTTTATTGCAGGAAATAGCATATGTTGGATAAACACCGTCTGTTATAGTGTGATCATACGAAACTTTCCATCTGATTCCCAAATTCCCGTGGGGATAACTACTAGCTACCAAGGATTAAGCGCCAAGATCTACACGGATATTGTTCATGCTGCACCCCATAAACCCCATAAAACAGCTAAAGCCTATCTTCTTCTCAGCTCTATCTCACCTGCAATAGTTAGTGTTATAGCTGCACCACTATTTGCAAAAAAGATTGATGATGTTGGAAGACTTAGAGCCAGAAGCAAGAAAGTTGGCTTCTTTCTGCTGTTTCTGATCATAGCACTATTGACTGGAATCTATTCTGTGATCAGCAGTTTGGGTTTGACATCAAAAAAACTTTCGCCTGTGGCCGGAGCCATTGTTATTGCAGTGTTCCTGTTGGCCCCCCTTCTTGTTCCAATTATATATCTGATCGGGCTGATGAAGGAGGAGTGTGAGGATGACACAGAAATACGCGAGGTGGTTCCGGGTGGTGAGATGTTGTTGGTACAGAGGTTGGATTTTTGGTTGCTTTTTTTTGTGTATCTTTTCGGCGCAACTCTGGGCATGGTGTTTTTGAACAACTTAGGACAAATAGCGGAATCTCGTGGCTACTCTGGAACTACAGATTTCGTGTCTTGGTGTTCTTCGTTTGTGTTCTTCGGCCGACTCATCCCATCACTTATGGACTACTACTTCTTATCAAGGTGATCACTTGATCTCTTCCACTTCTCCTCTCTGCCTGATCAATTACTAATACATATTAGGCATATACATTACATATATCTCATCTTTTGATATATGACAGTTAACAGTTAATTATAATGGATCTGAAAATTTTGCGATGCCCAAAATCATCCTAAACGTCATTTGGAATAATTTTTCAGCATCCTTCTAGCTAGTTAGAGAACGTTGGAGGATTGGAAATCAGGTGTCTTATTATGTTAGTCAATGGAATAGACTAGTGGTCATGTTGATGTTTAGATCTGTTAATTTAGATCTAGTTAGACAACGTTGTTTTTGGAAACTTTTTGTTTACTTTATTTAGATTTTAGAGTTAGTTAAAATTTTGTTGATGTGATCTTTATAAAAATCCAGTCAATCGAGTAAAGACAAAAAAAAAAAAAAAAATCAATGCTAGCTCAACCACCAGTCCGGGGCACGTGCATGTCTTATATATGAATGGTTACAATACTGCATGGGGAGCATTAATAATCAGTTTTTTAGTTTTTTTTTTCTTTTATAATAAAAAAATAAAAGTAGTAACAAATAAGTTTAAATATAAAATATTTATAAAAAATACTTAAAATTTTTTGTTTTTCTTCTAATTTTTATGTCAAATAGCACCACAAGCAACAACTTTACTTATATTTTATTTAAGTTTAAGAAACTAATTTCTGCTCCCTTATTTAAATAAAATTGACAATAATAACTTTCGTTATGCTTTTCCAATACTAGAAAGAAAGAGGAAATAAAAATAATTTATTTATTTATTTAATAAAATAAGGATAAAGGAAGCTAGCGAGAGGGCTTTCCTAAATTTTGGAAAATAAAGGAAATTTTGTTGCAAGTGGGTGTTTGGAAAATATTCCTATATCTGGGGAGAAAAATATAGTTTTCAAAGTCGTTTGACATATCCGTAATTAGAAATTAAATTTATGATTACTTTAAAGGGGTAATTAGGATATTCTATTTAGATAGTCTACCCTAAAAACGTTTTACCTTTTTGGGGGGGTTAGGGGTGGGGGTGGAATTTTGATACTGCATGTCAATATTGGCCGGTCCTCGTGCATGCTATATTGCTATTGATATCATACAGAAAGGGTAAACGTACTTACCTACCCTTTCTTCTACACCCAGCAAGTATAGCAATCGATTTCGGAACGTAAAATCTAGCTAGTAGCCGCCATGTCTCCCAGATATCGTCTATGGCTTAGCCTTGTGGCGATCATTTGGCTTCAATCATGGAACGGAACCAACACTAATTTTCCTTCCTACTCATCCCAACTCAAGCAGCAGCTCTCCATTTCCCAAGTGCAACTCAATAACCTTGCCTTCGCCTCTGATGCCAGAAAATTCTTCGGTTTCTTGTCTGAGAAAAGTTGTTATATCGATATTTTATCTTATGGAGTACTTCTTGTTATTACATTTGATTTTGTTTTTGATGTTATATATGAGAAGTTTTATATATATACATACGGTACGTATCAAAATTATGTAAACAATGAAAAATGTGTTAATGAAATTTTAGTTGTTCAATCGATCGGGTTGTATTGCAGTTTTTTAAGAGAATGTTATAGTGACAATCATTACCATGCCCGTTTGAGATTTGGGGTATATATATATATGGCTTTATTAATCAATCAGAATTTTCATGCAAGAATTTGTATTTTCTTTTTCAATTTTCAGGAGAAAGTATATGACGATTTCAGGACCAGCATCATTGGTAGTGTATATGCCTTCAATTGCAGGAGCTTTCTTCTTTCTTCTCCTGGATACAAAAATGGCTCTCTACGTCAGCACTGCCATTATAGGAGCATGTACCGGAGCAGTTACTTCTGTTGCTGTGACCATCACCAAAGAGTTGTTCGGTACGAATGGATTTTCTACGAATTATAATCTGGTAATTGTCAATATTCCAGCAGGATCCTTTGCTTATGGTTACGTGGCTGCTCTTCTTTACCGCAAGGAAGGAAAGGGAGATGGTACATGCATGGGAATGGGGTGCTACAGCACCACTTTTATCCTTTGGGGTACTCTTTCTGCTTTTGGGACATTCCTAGCTATAATCCTCTTTGCTCGAACACGACAGTTTTATTCCAAGAAGTTGCAGAATATGAATTTATCTTCGGTGGCCTAATGGTAACTATATAGGCTGGAAATCTAAGCTACACTTCTCATATTTCATGTGGTATATATTATGGTTTGTACTCATCTTTTTGGTTTTTTGGTTTGTGTTTTCTGTTGGGAGATTAGTACTTTTGAGGAGTCCTTTTGTAAGCTCATAATATAACATATTGAGTCACTACACAACCTAAAAGCTTAAGTTCATGGCATGGATTAGCCCATCTGTAGTTCCTTCTGTACGTGTTTCAGTTGTTTTGCAACAACAATTTTCTTCTCTTGTGTATAGTGCCAACAACAATTATATATATATATATATATATATATATATATATATACTTGGTTTGCACCCAATTCGATTTGTTGTTGGAAACACTACCATTTTGGTGTTTTGACCTAGTTGGGAGCCGTATTTATAGTTGTTTTTTACTATAAAGTTTTGTACACATACTATATATATTGTTTTCTCTCGAAAAAAGGAAAATCTTTAAACATAGTCCTTAGTGGTGAACCACACACAAATTTCTATATTTTATATATATATATATATATTGGTGTTCTTATTTTTTGCATCTTTCTTAACAATGATTACTCTAATTAGAGAAGTTTTGACGCCATTCATTCTGCTACATGGAACATATATGTGCAAAGATGACATCCTGTTTTGAAAAACAGGTTTCGACTCCAGAAACTTGTTTATCATAATTTATGCAGAATTAATACTATGAAGCAATAAACAATTCAAGCACCAAAATATATAAAACAATTAAGCAATGATACACAAGATATTTTGGTGACGAAAATGAAATCTTTTAAAAAACGCTCTAAAAGTAAAATTTCTTCAGGGCAGCTAAACCCAAGAAATCATTATCAGAAAGATGTTCAGAGATTACAGACACTAAAAACACTTATAACTCGATGCAAAATCTTGACTCTGTAAGATCAAAGCCTTCAACTTGTCTCCTCGCTTACAATCTCCTTCAACGTTATTCTCTTTTACTGGACCCTTTTGATAGACTTCTGAATCAAGGACAATGAAACTAATAATAATCCTCTAAGAGGAATGATTAGGCTCACACAGATTTTCTCTCTTAGCACAGCCTCTAACGAAACCTATGGTGGAATTTCGTACCTTTCCAAATCTATAAAAATGTATTTATAACATCTACAAAACCCTAAACCTGGGCCCACATAAAAACATGTTTTTGGGCATACAACTTATGGGTTGTTCGGACGGGATAATAGCCCATTCGGACAAGACCTTGCGATGAGGACAAATAGAAGTTGCTGGAATTGCCGTCCGGACTGGGAAAGAGCCCGTTCAGACGGTGCCTTGCTTTGGGGCTGAAACTGAAAATGATCGATTTATTGCTGCTAGCACGATCACCAAGAATTTATAGTATGTTTGCACTAATATTGTCAATGAGATATTCCGTTAGAATAGAAAGATGTTTAATTAGACTCTTTCTTATCATGCAACAATATTATTGCCAACATAGAGTATAATGTTGTTTCCAAAAGAATCCATGGCTCCATATGCGGGATGCAGACGAACCTAATCTTATCTTATTTTAATATAAATATATATCACAAGAGAATGTTGCCCTAGGCTATTTAAAAATTTGACAAGTGGCATTTTAAACGTGATAAAATTACCATGTTACCCCTTGGGTAACATGGCATTTCTACACGTTACTACCATTTAGTAACGTGTGAAATTGTGACATGTTATCAAATTATAATGTGGCACAATTTGACACGTTACTAAATGGTAGTAACGTGTAGAAATGCCACTAAAATCCCAGTTCTAACGTTCACATCTCTAACCCAGGGCCGGCTCGACCACAAGGCAAGTGAGATGCTCGCCTAGGGCCCCTGGATTAATAAGGCCCAAAAAAAAAAGACCAAAATTTATTTATTTTTTAATTTATGGCTTATGGCCCATTTTTTTTTTAATAAGGCTTAAATTTTTTATTTTTTTTTAATAAAAACTAATTAAGGCCTCTAATCATGATAAGTAAGTAATTTAAAAAAATGCCTCAATTTAATTAATAAGCCTATGGTAAAATAAGACCAATTAACCCATAAAAGCAAATATCCTTATACTTAAAAAGGTGTATGGATTTTTTCTTGTGGGTTTTTATGGTTTTTTGACAATTTTTTTTTTGTGGGTATTGTTTGAAATAGGTGTATCAATAAGGTAAGGATTCATAAAAAAAAATTAATTAATTAATTAATTTTTTTTTTTTTTGTAATGTTTATTTTTGTGCTTGATTTTCTTGTGAGTTTTTGTCAAATTTTTTGGTGGGTTTTGATTAAAATAAAAAAAGGTCCCATTTAAAAGTTTCATCGAAGGCCCCATCAAACATTTAGCCGGCCCTCCTCTAACCTGTCATACATGTTACGATTGTCACTAACCGTTAGTAACGTGTCAATGGTCTTGACACATCACTAATGATCCGTTACTAAAAAAAAAACATGTTTTTTGTAGTTAAATAACGTTTCAAACAAAGCTTTTACTTCAAAAATAATAATAAACCTTCAAATGTGTACTGATTATTGACCCGGCCACTTAATAAGGTTAGGACTCTCAAAAAAGGCTGGATTGAAATAATTAAGAAAAAGACAGCAAAAAAAAAAAAAACTATTAAAGAAGTTTTGGTAGACTAATGCTAGAAAGAGGATTACCTAATTGTATCGTCTCAAGAGTACGTGATGTGATTTTTCAATTATAATTGAATTTGAGATAATGGTAAATATATTATAAGTCTATGAATGAACTCAAAAAAAAAAAAAAAACCTTTAAGTTTTATTTTTTAAGAGTTTACTATTTGGATCAATCGAAAATGCCAATAAAATCCTTATCGTCAAATGTTTTTGACTGCCATTATTGTTTGAAACCTAGCATTTTGTTACATCATCATATTAGTTTTCTATTAATTTAATTTAAAAATTAAATCTATAATCGAATGGGTGGCCGGAATCAAGTGGTCGGCGTTTGCTGCAGTGCCCCGTGGGTGGGTGGCCGGGAGAGGGAAGATGGAGGTGGATTTTGTTTATGCCAAAGTTTATGCGCTTTTGAATTTTGTTTCTGCTCTTTGGATTTTGTTGGTGCTCTGAATTCCCAGGTTTCTATTATAAATTGTTCTAAAATTTTTATTTATTATCATATTAAAGTCCTTCAATTACAAAGTTAGATTCCCTGATTGAAATTAGGCTTGCCGGAAACAATTTAAATGGTACGTACAATCCCTGATAATTTTACAGAATTGAAATCCTTGAGATTGTTGGATTTGAGTGGAAACAAATCAAACAATCTTGAGCCACCACTACCAAAATTTCGTCAAAGTGTCAAGGACTGAAGGTTATAGCTGAGGGAAATCCTCTGTTTGTTGCTAATTAGACTGGGGTACCGCCAGAATCTGCTACAAACCCACCACCTATGAGTCCACAACCTCCCTCAAACAACCCACCTTAAATTAGTGATTTTCTGGTTCCTATGGCTATGGGGTCTCTGCTTTTACTTTGAGTACTATTCATTGTTTTTACCATTTTGTTTTTATTACCAACCTCACACGCGATCAAATAAGTAGTTAAAAAACGAAGAATCACCGGCTATCCATGAACTGGACCATACAGTAATGGCAAAAGCTTTGGTTAATAAATTTACAAATTATTTGACATTGACATTGTGGTAGACATTTCTGGTTTTATGGAATCTATTATTTTGGAAAATATATCACCATTTTATGAGATATTGACATATTATTTAGGAACCAATTAAAAAAAAAAAAAAGTCACCAAGAGATAACTTAATCGGCTAAAACGCCTAATGAAGCGGATGTTACTAATTCGAATATTTCTTCCCTTCTCGTACGGATATGTAAAAAATATATATATAGCATTTCTCATTTTTATAAATCAATGGAGCTCTATGCGTACCATATATATGATAAGTGCCAAGCATCAACAACCGGCCTTCGTCTTTCTTTTGATTTTTCATTAAAAAAAACGCTGTTTGTTTTGTTTTGTGCGTTGTGCGTGCCACACATCATTTCTCTAATATTTAATTATGTTCATTGAAATTTGTAATAGTAAATGTCCATTTAATTTAGAGATGTGATACAGTCACAACAAAAACCCAACAAACACTCAACTTTTCTCATATTTTATAGTTTAAAGCTTTCCCTCTCCTCCACTAACAGTTTTTTTTTTTTTTTAAATCTAACACTTAAAGGAAGAAGTTGGGTCTTTGTTGGGTGTATGTTATGCCTTTAACATTTCTCTTTATTTTAATAACAACATACAAATTAACTAGATCTCAATCACAACAATTACTATTTTGTTAAAGGGGAAATTACACTTTACACCCTTGAAATATCCACAAATTTGTACTTTTTCCTCCAAAGTTTCAAATATGACACTTTACTCCCCCAAACTTTCAAATTATGGCAATTCGACCACTTTGACCTTTTTTTCCAAAATGCCCTCATCACATTTTTTTTTATTTTTTTGAAAAAAAAAAGAGAAATATGCTGGGGTGGCTGAACCACCCCAACATTTTTCTTTTTCTTTTTTTTTTGGTTTTGTTTTTGTTTTTTTTTTTTTTGGATTTTTTTTAAAATAAAATAAAATATGTGATAAGGGCATTTTGGAAAAAAAAAAAAAAGTCAAAGTGGTTGAATTGCCACAATTTGAAATTTTAGAGGCAAAAGTGTAAATCGGTAGATACTTCAGGGAGATAAAGTGTAATTTCCCCTTTGTTAATTATTTGTTGGCTCAAAAGCTTATAAAAAAAATTTGTGAATTTAATAATTTTAATTTTAATTTTAACAAATTTTCTTATTAAGTGAGTTCCAAAAAGTGGAATGTTTAACTCAATAAAAAATGCTTACTTTGATAGGAAATAAATGGCTTATCATTTAAATAACGGTTAAATACCTAATTCCCCCTTAGGGTTTCATAACTTTATTTTTTTCTCCCTAGGATTTGATTTTGATCACAGGAGGTCCTCGTGGTTTTGATAAATGACCAAATTGGTCATTCCGTCAATTGACCATTAGTTGATTTAACGGAAGTTCACATGGACGAATGAAAATTTGATACATAGCATAAGTGGCCATGCCATCAATGATGATGTGGCCACCTAATTATTATTTTTAAAAAAAAATTTAAAAAAAAACATTTTTTCTTTTAAAACAAAGGTTTAAAAAAAAGAAAGAAAGAGGAAAAACAATTTTCAACCATTTTCGGCCACCCTAGACACGTCTACGGTTTCTTTAGAGAGCATGGAGAGATGTAGGTGTTCCAATCCACCCCCACGCCCAAGAATAGCTGCCCCTTTGTTGGAATTGTGAGAAGTCTTGAGGTGCTTGGTGATGAAACTAGGGTTAGTGACAACAGCATACCAAGATTTGCTTATGCATTTGTAGTGAATCAATGATTTGACGGGCAGCCTTGATAGGATTTTCATTGACAAATCTCCTGGCAGATCCCTTTCCCACAACCCCCTTGGCTCCAATGGTGGTTTGGGGGTGGTTTCGGCCACCCCCATGGCCAGTGGTGGTTTGCAGATTCTTTTTTTCTTTTTGAAAAAAAGAATCACTACAAAAAAATGCTACCTTAGTGACGTTTAAATAGTAAAGAAAACATGAAACGTCACCCTAGGGATGACATGCCAAAAAAAAAAACGTCACCCCTTATAAGGGTGACGTTCAACAACTAACACGTCATAATAGGGGTGACGTGCCTTGAAATTAAACGTCACAAATAAAGAGTGACGTGCAAATAATGAGTCACACGTCACCTTAAGGGTGGCGTTCAAAAATTTCCACGTCACTCTTAGGGGTGGCGTTTAAAATTCGCCCGTCACCACGAGTGCGTGCAGAAAATTTTCAACGTCACCCCTAAGAGTGGCGTTGAACGTCACCCTTGGGTGACGTGTACTACTCGACGTCACCCGGTGTTCATGGGACGCGCTTTCAAGCTTTTTCAATTTTCGCGCGCGCCCTATAGCCCGAGCTCGGTCCCCTGCATATCTGAATTAATATATTCTCTGGGTATACTATTTTCTCTTCTGGCGAACATCTTTTTCTTTCTCTTCCTGGGTATTCCTTGGCACTGCAGCTTTTCCACTTCCTCCGAGAAAACTCTGCGCCGCGTCGTTCTCATCTCCGTCAACGCTCTCTCTGGTGGTGAGATAAGCGATACCAAGAGTTTAGGGGTTCTTGGGTTTCTTTGGGAGGTGTTTAGGGTTTTGAGAAGAAGAAGTAAAAGCGTAAAGGGTGAGTCTCTCTCTTCTCTCTCTGCTTCTCTTAGTCTCTGCCTCTCTTATTGTTGATTTGGGATTTAAAAGTTGGATTATTATGTTTAAAATTCAGCAAAGTTTTCTCTGCTTTTTAGTTTTTTGCCTTAAATCGAGAGTGGGTTGGGGTTGGGGGGGCTAGGAGAGGTGGGGCTTTCTTCAATTAATGAGTGAAGCTCTCACAAGAAACCCGTAAAGCCCTCTTGTCTCCTTTCGATTCCAGGTCTTCTTGGGCACCAAAGATGCACCTTCATCAACCCTGCTTCTCGAAAACCCACATGCCAAATCTGCTTAGCATCTTGTTCTTCTCCTTCATCATCTCCACATTCTCCTTCAGCCCCAAAATGGCAATGCAAGGCCTGCACTTTCTTGAACCACTACAAGAGCTCGAACTGTGAGGTCTGTGGCACTAGGGCCTCGGTATCGAGTTTCGATGATTTGAACGATATTGATCTTGATGAAGATGAGTCTAGGGTGGTGGGGTCCGTTTTCTTGCCATTGCAGCGTTGCAAGAGGAAGGTGCGGGACCCAGTTCTGGGTGACGAGAATTGCGTTGAATTGGGTGGGTTTAGAGGGGCTAAGGCGGTCTTCAAAATTTTCACTTTATTTGTTTTCATATTGTTCGGATTGTGTGATTGAGGTTGTGGACAAGGCATGTAAAGCAGGTGTTGTTCACTTAATTGGTGAGACTGAAGTGGTTGCTGGCTCTAGTGCCAGTATAGGCAATAGAATTGTGATAAATTATGCTTACAATTTCTTGAAGAGGAATTCGAGACAAACTTGCATGTGAGCGTGCTGAAAAGGCAAAAGAGGAAACTTTTTGCTTAATCGATGTAATTTACAATGGGGGAGAGAGCAAGAATTGTTTGGTTGAGGGGATCACTGATCATGTGCAGGTGGAATTAGGATTAAATTTGGGGAAAAAATTCGGGTACAAAGTAGATGATGACGATGATCAGGATGAGATCAAAGGATTTCAGGAAGAGAAGGTTTTGAGTACTGGACTTGATCATAGGCCACATAATGTGGATGAAAAAGGTTTTAGGCTCTTTGGTGTACATATCTACTAATTAACAAAGGATCAAGCTAGATATTTCATTTTAATTCAGGGATAATTATTTTCTTCCTTTTTTTCTATTCTTTTATTTAGAGTGGGAGGTTCATTAATTAAGTGAGAAATTGTGATCAAATTCAGAAAAAATCAGCCAAAAGTTGTAAATTTTGTGCAAATTATAATGGTGAGATCGATGTTTCTTAGTATTGTTTTTATAAGCAACTAGCTTGTTGCTTGATCTAGTATTTGTAGATACATATATATAAATGCAAAAAAATAATAAGTGAGTTTGTAAATTGTTGTACTACAATGAATGTTTGCTTATTTCATACTTTTTAAACATTATGAGATCCCTAACAAGAAATCTTTAAGTTCTTTGTTGGTTTTAATATTGTCCCATAGTTCATCGACGTGGTGGTGAAATAAAAGGCAGGATGTGTTGCAACACTGGCATTATAAACTTTTGGATATATCTTGCTATGAAACAGCTGGGAGACAAGGATACTTTAAATTGTCCTGAGCTTGAGATGGCTAATTGCTTAAATAGAGTGGTGAAATCTTTAATGAGTTAGCTATTATATAAGTAATTTAATTTCTCTCGGAGGTTGAGCTATTACCTATGAATTCAAACAAGTTTCCCAAATGTGAATGCTTTTGTGACAAGAATGGATTGGTTAGTTTAGTGAATATCATGGAATTGATGTCAATTCGGTCGTAATGTGTCTAATCCCCAACACCATTTGCCCAAAGATATTTAAGGCCACTGATTCTATAATTTATTAGCCTTAACTATTAGTTTTGGCCATAGTATTAGACCGTAAGATAAATCTCACCAAGTGCCAGCTATGAAACGCATGCGTAAACTTATCTATTCAAATATTAATGTGAATGTCTTCAATTTCCAGGTTGAAAAGAGAGGAAGCCAAAATCGGTCCATGGGAGAACCTGCAAGGCAAAAGTGAGGCAAAGAATACGCAAACTAGAGGTTTTTTTTTTTTAATGAATTGTTATATATCTGTTGAAACATGTACCCAATAATCAACCCTTGGTGCAGAGAGATGTTGCCTTTATTCTTCTTTTGCCAATGTGATTAGATTATATTCTTTCCTTGAATTTGTCACTTTGGTCCAATTTAGGATAATTTTAGTGTTGGTACCAAGATATCACAACATATGAATTCAAGGTTAGCCAAATTTTCTTTCATTTCAGTTTAATTGTGGGAACATAACATGTCTCACTCTTGAAAATCTTAAGAATCAGCTTAGTTGAAATGTGAAATTTTGCTAGAGTGATTTTTGCATTTAAATAATAGCAGGAGATTGGGGAATCCAGCCATCTATTACTCGGCTTGACCAATACTAGCAGGTAACTTCTCTGTAAAATTCTCTCTCGTCCGAATTTGATCCCTTTAATAATTTTTCATGTCATTGTTCATTCTAGTGGACAATTAACAACCACAGCTTTACTACTTAGATAGGGGAGAGTGCTTAGTACACACCCATGTTAATTTTATGCAATTTTGTTAGTTGAAATGCATCTGGACATTGCCATTGGAAATGGATTTGAAAGCACAATTTGGTCTGCCAAAATTACCAAAATTGGTTTCAGAAGTATGGAATGTGCCATGTGTCTATATTTTGGGATGATCTTGCATGAAAGACTGCTATTTATAATGACGGGAGTCTATCCCTGTACATTGTTCTATGTTCCCTTAGTACTATGCTCTAATTCTGGCCAGGTTAAAGTAGAACGGAAAATGGAGTGCAAAAGCATGATTGGATCGTGTACAGAGGAGGACAAATATTATTGACACTTTTTGGTGTCGATCGCATTCTGGTGGACTAAAGCACTAGGACTTCTAGTGGGTACCGATAAGAAGTGAAGACTCAGTCACCCCATTCTTGGGGATTCCATGTTTAATAACGCATATATGTATGTAAATCGGGCTTCATATTTTTGTTTCTTTTTCCTTTTCACCAAGACACCTTGGTCCGAATTGGAGACACCAAGTATCTAGTTGAGCTATTTTTTTTGAAACTTGGAGATGACAAGAGTATGTTCACTCTGCATTATTATGATTGATATAATAATTTTGGAAGTTTTCCATTTACTAAATTTATGGGCAATTTTCTGTGGTGTACTTATTGTAATTTAGGAATCATGTGTTTTGAAAGTATCGTAAACCAGGAAATGACATGCAAAATTGGATAAAAAATTTGGTGGGGAAAAAATTTGGATAAAAAAACCCTAAAAAAAAAATCCAAAGGGGTAGGGATAATTTTTTTTTAAATTAGTGACATGCAAAACAATGTGAAACGTCACCCTTAGGGTGACGTGCAAAAAATTTGAACGTCACCCTAGGGTGACGTGCAGAAAATTTGCACGTCACCCTTAGTAAGGTGACGTGCGATTTTTAAACGTCACTCTTGGGGTGACGCTTTGGCAATTTGCACGCCACAAAAAATTTTCTAGTCACCCGGTTTGTCATGCGGTCTGCATCGACTACACCAAGGGTGACGTTTTTTCCCCTTTTGCACGTCACAAGTGGCAAGTCACTAACTTTGAGTTTTTTTGTAGTGAATTTTAATGTTAATTTTTTTTTTTTAAAAAAATTGATTAAGTGTCCACTTTATTACTTATCACTGATGGTGCGCCTACTTATGCTAGGTGTCAAATTTTCATTCGTCCATATAGACTTTCGTTAAGTCAACTAACGGTCAACTAAACAAATGACTAATTTTGTCCTTTATCAAAACTACAGGGGCTTCCTGTGATTAAAATCAAACCTTATGGAGAAAAAAATAAAGTTATAAAATCCTAAGGGGAATTAAGTATTTAACCCTTTAAATAATAATAAAAAAACTTCACTTACCCCTAAGTTACCAGGACCATGTCTTTTCCAACATCATCAATGAATTTGCATGCGGGTATATATCACCCCCTTCTAGGGCTTTGTTAGAATTTTTTTGTTAAATTCTAATGGAATGAACGAATATGACTAAAATAGCATGTTTACATATAATTTTTTTAAGTGAAAGAATAAAAGTGAAGAAAAAAAAACACTAATCCATGACATGGTTGTTGGTCATCTTCCCCCTTTTTTCAGTTATATATATATATATATTGGGTCCTAGGGGTTGGCCACATACATTAAATTATTTTTTGTAGGGAACTGGATTTAGATCCAACGAAAGAGAGGGATGATATGCTTTATGGGTTTTTTCAGCATCCCATACTCAAAGCAAGTAACGGAAATTCCCCTTTCAACCAAAAACAAAACTAATTTACAATCAAAACCATCCAAAGATGGCTGTGTGTCGAAAGATCTCTGGATGACTGCGACAAAAAGTAAAATGGACGTGAATAAGTAAAGTTGCAGTTTGATTCAGTTGTATTCCTTGTTATTGACAGTTATTGCGAATGCTTTACAGCTGGAGTTTATTGCGTGGATTGTGAGTGTGAAAACTGTTTTAACATTTTTCAGATGGAGTCATCGCCACGTGGCCACATCCTAGCTCCTCGTCACCACCCCACCTACTGCTCTATGACCATGTAGAAGTAAACCACGAACGTACTTTCTCAACTTGTATATATATGTAACACCACGCTTTCTCTTTTCTTCAAATTCTTTTCCACCTTCATATTCTCATCCTAGCTCCCCACCATCTGCAATCCATTTGTTCAAGCATGAAAGAAGGGCTAGAAAATATGGTTCCAGTATTATTGAAAGCTGTGTTTTTCGTTATCATCACCATCATCATCATGCATATGAATGTCTCTGAATCTAGACCCCTGGTTCATGGCGACGTTGACAGAGTTTACGTTCCGCCATCAGCACCTAATCCTACCATTCCTTAGGGCTTAGGTCATGATTTCAATCCACAGCTCTTGGTATTTCCTTTCATTCTTGTTCTTATATATTCTTCTTATGATTATAGTAATAGCGTTTGAATCGATATATTATGTCTTCTCTTCGTTAGTCTCCATGCTATAATACGTATTCTAACTTAACCAAATCATTGGTGCAATGTACGGGAGGTCATGATAGCAAAGATTACCGGCAAGCTTTCCGATGAAGACCTGCCGGTGATAAACAAGGTGTTACTGTCGCCATCGTAAAGCGTGCCTGTGCCTGTTGTTATTTATATGTACTTTTAGGGAGTTTATATTATTGTGGATTAATAAATATATGTTTCCAAGTAATTAAGAAATGTTTTTTCCTTTTATTTTCACTAATATATGATACTTCAACATGTAATGCACCCAATATAATACCAATCATATTTGTTGTCTATTCTATCAACTTTGCAGAAACATATAAGGAGTATGTCCTGAAATATATATATATTAAAACAAAAAAAAAAATATGTTAAATAGATGATAGTATATTCATAATCATATTTGTTAATACTAAGGTACATGACATAAATTTGATAAGTAATTAATACCTTCACCTTTAAATTCCCTTCCATTAGTTTTATTTCTGCTATAGTACGTCTTTCGGTTTTTCAAAGCAAGTTCCTTATCTGTTAATATTTGCGGTGGTCTTTTTTATAAATAATTAATATATATTGTGCGAGTGTCGTTAGTTGTCTAGAACTTCGGTAACTTTTGGAATGTCAACATTGAGGTAGATTCTTGTTCCACTCGTTGAAGATAAGCTGTACTGAGTCTACTGACCTACGAAGAGTTAAAAATAAGATTGTCATTAGCTTTATTGATACAAAGGACTCCTTCTTTCTTCTTCTTATTATTATTTTAATGTGCTAAGCTTAATGATTAGCTCTGTAATCTTTCACAGTAGCTGAAGTTACAAATGCAATGACGTTGTTGTCAAAATCTTCATATATTTGATTTGCTGAGGATCCCCGCAAGATTGTCTGCAATAATTTGTTCATCAAATAGTACTTAAGTTAAAAAATGATTTTTTTTCCACTTTGGCTTTATTTTCTATTTGTATTCCACTTGGAATTTAAGTATTTTCTTACTCTTCTAATAAGAACTGAATTGTTCTTATTTTTGTTGGGTAACCTTTTGCCTTGATATCTTGAATAAATCCAACTGATTCCAGTCTGCCAATTACATCTACATATATATATAGATGAAACAGATTTACACCATTATTTGTTTATTTTACACTATAATTTGTAATCTACGTTTGAGATTGAATGTAAATTATGTATCAACATACCTATCAAATAAGTTTTGTCATTGCATATTCAAAATAATACTGAGGTATTGAATGATTTATTTCATTGATCTTGGACACTGATGTAGTTGACATAAAAATAATTTTTAATTTGTTATGCACCAACGGTATTGTGATTTATTTTCTTCTACCATAAAATCCTTTATAGAATAGATACTTCCTTCAATGAACAGAGGCCTGAACTTTCAAGCAAAATTTTTCCTTATGCCTATGTATTGTTCCTTGTAAGAAATAAATTTCAAACATTTACAATTGAATATGCATGGATAATTTATATTAGAATCTCATAATTTTTTTAAAAACAATTGTACAACTGTATGTCTAATAGAATTAGTAAAAAATGAATGTTAACTTACAGTTTCATCAGTCAGAATCAGATCTAAACTGATTAGGTCATTGCCTTGAGATGTATGTATTTACTGCATCCCACATCCTAATATTTCGGACTTTTATATTCCATATGTTGTTGTCGGCCGGGTGTTATTTAATTTAGAGTTGTGTATTTCATTTCGTTATGATTCAGTAATACCTGCAAAATAAATTATATTAATAAGATTTAAATATATTTGTAAAAAAAAAAATTAGAAGTGTTTTTACAAATTTAACACAAATATGTGTCATTAAAAAACCCAGAACACTCACATCAAATATAAATAATCATTTAAGTTCTTTAATTAATTCTCCCACCCAGCTTTTTCTTGTGACGCTTTTATATATCTTCCTTTGCCCTCTTCATGATATTAGTAAATTAATTAGTAATGAAAGTTTTCAGAAGGATTTGAAAATTAAAAATAAAAACCTTTTTGACTTTTTTTTTTTTTTTTTTTAAAAGGGGATTAAATCTTCATTAATCAAGAAACAGGTAATACAGACACATAAGCTCTTGACAAGAAAGAGCATAACATACCCCACCTCTCCCTCTCTCCCTAGTAGAATACAGGAACAACAAGAGCCACCACAAAGACTACCTAGACTACTGTCCCCTAGGTTTTTTGAGAGTAAGAGTTAGAATTACATTACATTGACACCAAATAAGAGTCTTAGCTACTGCTCATGACATTGTCCAACAAACTTTTGACTTTGTTGGACAACTTATAGATTACACGTATGGACATGTCAAAAAAAAAAAAATAGATTACACCATAAATGTATTGAATGTTAAAATATTGATTACGTATTACTTTTTTTTTTTTTATAACTTTAAGTTTTTAAGACAAATGATAAAAGTAATTATGTACGGGGACAATATTGTCATCCAAACAGGATATTATTGGCAACAAATATCAAATAATGAGCCTAAGGAAATATTTTATAAATTATTTAATGCAGACGGAATATTTTTGCATACCGTACAGGTTATTAATATTGGATTTTTAATCAGACTTATTGTTAATTTGGCCATTTTCCATGACTCAATTGTACTAAATCTTCGTATTACTGATGGAGATATAATTGATTCATTTATATTCTAATATAATTTATTATTCTAGACCTATGTTATATTCTAATATGACATACACTATGAAGAATTTTCCATTTATGAGTTTAAGCTAGGAAATCTGTTTGAAATTATTTAATTAGGAGATTATTTTGAATAGATATATATAAAATAGTCATAGTAAAAAGCAAAAATGAGGCAATGTGAATAAGTAATATATATATATATATATAAATAAAATAAACGTTCAAGCATGCAAATTGGCATGCAATTTTGGAAAACTGATTTTCCTGAATGTATTTTCCCACGTGTTCTTGCCATGCAAGATTTATATGATTAATGAAATTCGTTGTTTCAAAAAAATTAATAAATAAATAAAGCATGCAAATTGGTTCTACGATCTGTTTTTTCTATGCCCAAATTTTGAACTAAATATAAGTAATTAAATGAAAACAGAATATTTTTATTAAAAATGAGAACAAAAAACTGGAAAATTTTCATTAACACACATATAATTATTAAATACTTATTAAAATCATTTACTGATTTTTAAAATTAGAATTGGTTATGAATTAAATTCACCGCATATAGACAATATTCTTTAGGAAATTGTGAATAACAATGTTAAATAGAATTTTGTATTTGTAGGTACAAAATTTTAGACGTATTTGAAAAAAAAGAAAAATAGAACATAATGTTTTTATTAAGAATGAGAACAAAGATCACAAAAGATTGTTTTGTGCAGATAAATGCATTAAATTGGGTTTTTCCCACTACATGACAAAAGATCTAGGGTTCATGCAATCACTGAAAGTATATATTGACTTTTTGACATTCAAATTTTGACGAAAAATAAAATAATAAAATAATGATGAGAATAAACATTGAATTATCTGTCAGAGATTAAGGGCCTTAGAATCACACGTACACAAAGAGAGGGTAAATGGTGGTTTCAATGATGAATAGATGAGAATCAAATTGTAATATCGAGTGGTTTGTCTTGAATGATTTACTGTTCATTGTGTTCAACCATTTCTTCTTCCGTTTTTTTAAACAGTTGAGGGTGGTTGCGGTTGAAAGTAGTTGGGAAGAGATACAAGACTTGTTTTGAATGTTCGCACTGTTTCATTTAAATTTGGAATGCTCAATTTTAATGCCACATCTAAAGTTTTTTTTTTTTTTTTGGGGGAGGTTTAAAGTTCTTATATTTGTCAGATATGCCCTTTTTTTTAAATGCTAAAAGGAATATTTAAAACTTATTCGGAGTAAAATGACAAAGAAATGGTATGCAAATTGTAACAGTTCAATCTTTAAAAATAAATAAATAAATAACAGTTGAGAATGGCTGATCATGAGAGAAGGGAGATAGGAGTTTTGTTTTGAATGAAACGCAGAGTTTTATTTAATGCCATGTATCACATTAATGAACGCCACATATATGTCAAGTTTAATTGACCTGTTTTAAACGCCACATGTCAAGTTTTTAGCTTCTCCAATCTAACATTTCCCTAATATATATATATATATATTAGATATTAGATTAGATTACCAAATATCATTATTATGATTAAGCAGTTGCAAGCTCTGCAATCTAACGGTTGAGATCGAAACTTGCACAATGTACGTACGTACGTATGCGTTAAACTGTTTGAAGGCCATGTGTACATGCACCCAATATTGCAAGCAATACCTCCAATTGATCGATTATTTGATTTATTTATTTTAACCATAATTTTCCTATTTCAATTTTAGATAAAGAAGATTATTCCTTTGCAAGATTCAGACTTAAAATCAGGCAATAATATTATTAAGAAACCGTGTATATAAGAATAAAATTAACCAACTGAAATATATAATTCAAATTTGAAGAAAAGAGAGAGGAGGTTGGTGGTATGAATATAAGTTTTTTTTTGACATGTCCACACAAAGGTAAGGGGAGAGGGGATTCGAACTTGTGACATCCGCTTCATAAAGCGTAGTTCACAGCCGATTGAGCTACCTCTTGAGGACAGTATGTATATAAGTTGAGAGACTATAATAAGCGTCCACTTCTGACTTCTGAGTGTCGTGGAGCAGTAGCTGCATAGCTGGCATGTGGCCCTTTAGATTCTGATAATATTGGCAAAGTGAGGAGAAAGAAGCCGGCTAGAATAAACTCTGTAATTTCATAAATATTTACTCCTATTTGGAATAAATCTGATTCCACAAATATAACTCCTTTGCATTATCCACAACGGTTCTCCAAACCTCCCTGTCAGCTTATCACTTCCCAATCCCTGTGTATTTCTGTGTCTCTGTTTGTTTGATTGAGACTGGGAGAACGAAAAAGAAAACCCTAATAGAAAGGAGAAAGGCAGAGATAGAGCGGAGATGAAGAGGGGGAAGATCTATTGACGGCTCTCAAAAGGCGAAGAGGGGCGACCAACAAATTGTTGTTATTATAATAAGCTTTAAGGTAAAAGAAAAATGCCAACAAAATTGAATTTCTTAATTTACAATATATTTATAGGTTCCACCAAAGAGGGATTTGATTGGATTTGGCCCATTTGGGAGTGATTGATCCAAACAAGTTTCAGGATTGTGTCTCACGATTATATTGTTTACAAGTTTCTCTCTCTCTCTCTCTCTCTTTTTCTCTGATATATTAAAAAAGTTATGCCCTTTAAGTACATATTACCCGAGAAATACTAGGAATATCAAATCTTTTACCAAGAAATGAATACAAAGATAATGTAGTTTCATTAGGTATTGTTTCGGTTGATTGGCTATCTCTTGGGAACAACTTCACATTTTTTAAACTGATGCTTTAAGTTAAATTTAGCTATCATGTGTTGTTTTCATCCTTCAACCCTTTTTAAATGAAAAAATTTCAACAATTTGGTACCGTAAAATTTTCAACAATTTGGCCAAGGATTTTTTTTTTCCTAATTTTTAAATGTTTTAATTTTTTAAAAAAATTAATTAGGTGGCAATAATGATGTGATTACTTGTCCAAATGTCAACTTTTAATTAGCAATAAAACTAATTTGGTTATTTATTAAAATTATAGGAATCTCCTGTGATCAAAATCAAACCCTCAAAAAAAAGAAAAAAAAATTATAAAATCCTAAGAGGTATTAAGTATTTAACCATTTATTTTTTGCTTGCTTACTCTTTAAACCCTAGATGAGTTGTTTGTAAAAACCCAACACCACATTGACTACTTTTGTATTTTTTTTTCCTCTAAATTTTATGGAGCTATCTCTTTAGATCCAATGGGTTAAAAGATTACCCATCCACTATATATTGTAAACGGATCCTAAAACAACCTCCTTCCACTGGAGGCCAGTACATGGGCGATGTGGACACCTAGACGGCCCTTAATGCTCCAGATACCGATGCCATCGTTTTCATAATTAAATATTTATTCCTATTGAAATCTTATGACACATGTAACTCCTTTGCATTAATTAAATGTCACAGGAGATCCACAACGGCTCATCCTCAATTAAATGGATGGCCAAAATTGAGGATTTCAGAATCTCAACTCGGGATGGACGCCCTCCATCCTCTTTACCACCTTCACCAACTTTCCTTCTTCGTCGGCTCCACGTTCTTGTCTTTTTAAAAAAGATGGTTTTTTTGGTCATTTGACTCAAAAGCATGGCCTAAAGTGTTGTTTGGAGATGATTTGCTAAAGTGTTGGGAGTGACGGAGTGTGACGTTTTTTTTGACAAACAAGGCCTTATTAGTGGGTTGGCTAAGCTTAGCTTGGCTTGACCTTCTATCGTTGTCTTCGTTGGTCAGGATTTTCGTCTTCCAGATGCTAAAAGGACCCACATATGCCACCTCCACCTCTCTTTTCCCTTCAAATATTTATATATCCACCTCCACCTCCAGGTCCTCCACCTCCATCTCCATTTTCATCCTCACCATCATCCGCAATCGGTAATTCCCTTTCTTCAAGCATGAAAGGAGGGCTAGAAAATATGTTTCGAGTATTCTTGAAAATAGTGTTTTTCATTATCATCACCATCATCGTGCATATGATCATGAGTGTCTCTGAATCTAGACCCCTGGTTGATGGCGACGTCGACAGAGTTTTCGTTTCACCGTCAGCTCCTAACCCAACCATTCCTTAGGGCTTAGGTAATGAGTTCAATCCACACCTCTTAGTATTTCCTTTTGTTCTTGTTCTTATATTATTCTTCGTATGAATATAGTAAATAACGTTTAAATCGGTAGATTCTGTCTTCTCTTCGTTAATCTCCATTATAATACGCATCCTAACTCACCTAGATCATTTGTGCAATGTACAGAAGGTCATGACGGCGAAGATTACAGGCAAGCTTTCGAATGAAGACCTGCCGGCGATTAACAAGGTGTTGCTGCCGCTGTCGAAAGCCTATAATCTAATACGCTTTTTTTTTTGTTTGGTTTGAAAGGAGGAGGATGGGTACGGTTTTGGGTGCTTAATTAGCCTTATATGTACTTTTAGGGAGTTTATATTTTGTGGGTTAATAATTATATGTTTCCAAGTAATTAAGAAAAGTTTTTCTTTTTATTTTCATTACCAAATATCATTATTATGATTAAGCATGCAGTTGCAAGCATTGCAATCTAACGGTTGAGATCGAAACTTGCACAATGTACGTACGTGTATATATGTATATATATATGCATTAAACTGTTTGAAGGCCATGTGTAGATGCACCCAATAATATTGCAAGTAATGACTCCAATTGATCGATTATTTGATTTTTTTTTTTTTAACCGTAATTTTCCTTTTTCAATTTTAGAGAAAGAAGATTCCTTTGCAAGATTCAGACTTAAAATCTAGGCAATAATATTATTAAGAAACCGTACGTGTATATAAGAATTAAATTAACCTACGGAAATATATAATTCAAATTTGAAGAAATTAAAGAGAGAGAGAGGTTGGTGGTATATATAAGTTGAGATAGAGAGAGTATAATAGCTAGGCGTCCACAATTCTGAGTGCCGTGGAGCAGAAGCTGCCTAGCTGCATGGCATGGGGCCCTTTAGATACAGAGAAAATTGGAAAAGAGAGGAGAAAAAAGCAAGCTAAAAAGAGAGAAGATGATGCTGGGGATAGAAGATTCAAAATATCAACATCTCAAGTCTTTGAAAGAGGACAAATAAGATTATATTAATATATTTTGCATACATACCACGCGCGAAGGATCCACCGGAAAGAACACATGCATGCATAGACGCAGCTAGTCCTGACCACGGGTCCACGATATTGATATATATATACACGCAAATCCGGACCAATTAAGAAAATGCCTGAAAAAAAAAAAACATTATAGAAAATGGCATCATCAATCATTAGATTATAGGTAATTTAAGGCCAGGTGTCCTGTTTTCATTACTTATCAACCAAATTAAAAAAAAAATTCAAATATTTGTTGCATATATGTACGTGTTAATATGATTTAATAACTTAATAATCACGTTAATTTATAGCTTTTTCTATGATAAACTCTGTAATTTCATAAATATTTATTCCTATTAATGGAATAAATCTTATTCACAATATATATATAAGGAAAGACAAAGTAGATTACATTACACCCACACATTTTGCCCAATTAAAGACCAACTCCTTTGCATCACATGTCACAAGAGATCCACAACGGTTCTTCAAACTGCCCTGTCAGCTTATCACTTCCCAATCCCAAGCACACGCGCCCCATGTCCAGCTCATCCCCCGAGTGCCACGCTGGCGTCCCATTCTCGAACCCATTCCAAGTCAGCCTCCTCAGCCCACTCCCATCAGACCTCACCACGTGCAAGTCCCCATATGGCTGAAACTGATTCGGCCACGAAACCGGCTCAGCCGTGACACCGCTCAAGTTGGCCGTGAACAACAGCCACTCCCCGTTCGCGCTAAAGCACACGTGGTTAATTCTCTCCCTATCCACATTACCCGAACCTTCTGATCCCGCCACGTGGATCCTACGCAGATCGGAGCCGTCTGGTTTGATTACGTAAATGCTGAAAGCCTCGACGTTATCCGGATTATGCATAGTGGATGAGAATGCAATGAGATCTCCGTTAGGTGACCAGCTGGGCATGGTATCAATCCACGGCCCTCCGTTAACCGCCGTATACCGCCGTTGAACTCGCCGTTTACGGCGTCCACTATGTACAAATTCTTGTGCCCAGACCGTCCGGACCGGAACACGACGGACTTGCCGTCCGGCGAGCAGGAGGGGAAGGCGTTATTCCCCGTCTCCTCTTTCGTCAAAATCTTCACGTCGCACTGGATCTCCTCGCGATCACCGTCCAGATCTGCAGGGTCGAACTTGATCCTCGCGATCTGAACCGTTGCTCTTGCTGACTGGAATAACGGGCCCACCGAAGTGTATATAACGTGTTTCTCTGTGGCACTCCACGAGTTGTAAAACGTTGGACGGCCCTTCAGTAGAGTCCACCGCTTCGATCCATCCGATTTCACGATCTTCAGACCGGTGTTGCCGTCGAAGTCGTGATTGATTGCAATAAAGTCACCGTTGGGAGAAAATGAAGGAAAAAAGCCGTGTATTCTAAGCATTCGGAGCTGTTTAACAGGAGACATTACCGGGTCGAGATGTTGAATCATGGACTCGCCTTGGGTCGACTCGCCCCGGAACCGATGGTACCCCAGGTACCGGGAACCCGGAGAGACAAACGGGTTGTAGTGGTGGAAATTCGGGTTCAGCGACTCGGTCACCGGGTGGAACGTCTTTGACTCGGTGTCGAAGATTTCGATGTGCCGGAATTCCTTGTCGCGCCTTCGAGTGGCGACGGCGATTCGTTTGCCGTCGTGCATGGCCGCCGGAGTGAAGCAATGGAGCCCCGCAGGAGTGACCCGAATGGCAGTGTTTGGGAGCCCGGACAACAGCTCGAGGTTTCCCGGAAAATCAATCCGGAAAATGCTCCACCACCCGTCTTCGGCTTGGCGGTGAAAGTAGATGACCGAATCACCTGACCAGGTGGGCCAGCCGCCTCGTTCGCACACAGTGACCCGCTTGTTCGGGTCGGATTCTGAAAACACGACAATATCGGTGTGGAGCTCGTGGAACTCACCGTCCCAAGGACGAGACCCATACGACGCGACGGCTACGAAATTCCCAGACTGAGAAACAGCGGGACTGTAATCAACCACACCGTACGGGGTGAGCCGGGTAAGCTCCAAATTGTCCACCCTGGTGGAGTAGAGAGCGGACCAGCTCTTGAAGGGCTGATCGGGTTGTTCGTGGGCTGAGATGAAGTAGAGCCGGTTGTTCTTGATAACGGGGCGGTCGTGGAAGAGGCTGGCGGGTATGGAAGGAAGCGGTTTCGGTCTGGGGAGGCCGGGCCGGGTTAGGTAGATAAGGGAAGACCCAGTACGCTCAGAAACGAAGACGAGGCTCTGATCATCGTCGAGGAACTGGGCATTGAAGTTGATGGAGATGCCATCAGTGAGGCGGTGGTCGGAGCCGAGAGTGGCACTGGGGTCGAGCTCAACAGAGAAGATGTCGAAGCCGTAGTGGGGCCTGCCCACGGTGGAGAAGACGATGGTGCCGGTAGGATTCATGAGCGTGTGACAGCAAGAGGAAAGAGTAAAGTAAGAGTGGATTAGAGTGAGTAGTGAAGAAGTTGGGAAACTGGGCAGGGTTTAAAAAGGAGAAGAGGTGGCGTGGTGAGTGAGAAGAGGTGGGTGGGTTCTTTAAGATATATTATTCAATAATAATAAAAGTACGAGTTTTTCAAGATTGTGTAGTGTGAATGCTCAGGAGTGATATATATTCGGATATGGTTCAAGGATTTTGGCATGATGTCCCAATAGAGCAGTCCAAGACTTGTTACCCAAGTATTTTGGCATGATGGCTGCAACAACTTGCTATTTGTTGACAAGCATCAGTCCAAACGTTTGAATATAGAACAGAAAGAGTCAAATTTTCAACCTTTTGTGTGTAAAATATGTTGGCCTTCTTGGGGATCTTTTCTGTAGTCATGTAGATAAGGGTCACCCTCAGCTCAGCTATATGCAGGTTAAAGTGTTTGGTAGAGGCAAATTATTAGATTATCTCCAAAATTAACATTGACATATTATTGGTTCTGCTGAGCTTATGCAATACTTGTATCCAAAACCAATTTTCCAGCATTAGAAATTGTGAACTTACCCTTTGAAAGTCAAAACAGAAGAAATGAATACGATTGCATACAGTATTTCATTCACTTGCCAACACAATTGCTATTCTGCTCCTTATTTTTGAACTTGAATTACAGTGAAATGCAATAATATTATTCAAGGAGATGTTTGAGGGGACATATGTGACGACTAAACTAAACCCCGGGGCACCTGTCCACCCAACTCTGCCATCTGCATCAATATTTCTAGCAGGAATATGAGCATTCCCTCCATATATTGTCAATATCATAACCATTTCCAATAAAACTCAATTTCCCAGAATACGAAACTAATGTGGCCTCCCAACAAAGGCATGAGGAAACAATCTGGGGAGAGCTGAACTTTTCATTTTTACAATCAGCACATATATCCCATAACAGGGGATGTGAACTAGAGCCAAGCATAAATACCTGTAATTGCAAATCAAACACATTTTTTGGACTCGTCATATGCATAATTCAAGGTGAAACCAGATGTATGAAAATAGTGCAGATTAAATACCAAAAAGGAGCCCATGGTGTACGAAGCTCCAGGAAAGGATATGGCCACCTGGGATAGAAGATTCAAAATATCAACATCTCAAGTCTTTGAAAGAGGACAGATAAGATTATATTATGCATACCATGTAAAACAACACGCGTGAAGGATCCACTGGAAAGAAACATAGACGCAGCTCCAGACCGCAAAATATGCAAATCCAGACCAAGGAAATGCCTGAAAAACATTATAGAAAATGGCATCATGATTAGAGGTAATTTAAGGATGTCCTGTTTCTACACCTACATTTCTTGCTATGCAATCCTAACCATCTAATCTGAGGCCATTAAGCAAGATGTAAGCTGTGTTTATATACCATAATCATAGTCCTAAAATTATGCAGCTCCAGAGTACAAATAAGCAAACCCTAATCAAGCTGTTTTTTTTTTTTTTCCTGAAAATTCAGAAGCCTGTGATATTTGTTATGACTAGGGCTAAGATAAAATGATCTTTACATGGTACAGAACAGGAGCTTCCAAAGTCCACTTCTATAAATTGGCTTTCCACTTCTAAATGGTGTAATACTTACAAGGTTATTGAGAGCTGTATCCAGAAGAAGAAAAATAGCATTCAAACTATGCAAGAAACAGATCAACTGCCAAGCATAAACAACACATAGTCAGTGAGGAGAATATTAGTCATTTACTCATGTTATGGTTCCTGAGAGGATAGAACAAGATGGTGGGACCATACTTCCCAAAATTTCTAAATAAGGAAGAAGGTGAAGAAAACATCCAGGAGTATGCAGCAAATAGTAAGTGAAGAAGACAAAGACATGTCTACACAACAAATTATATACTTTAAAGGAAAAGAAAATCACTGTTATATAGCTACATATTACCGTCTACAAGTGAATTGCCTTGAAGATATTTTAATGAGGAAACAGCCAAACAGGAAAAATGTAACCAATATGGAGAATAGACAATCAAGAGCTACAAAACATCTTTTGATGTTGGTAATGGGAAGAATATTTATCTTTAGTTTGATGCTTGGCACTTGGATGGGGTGCTCTATGAGAAGTATGGGCATAGAGTCATCTATGATGCTCATAGTAGACTTGACGCCAGGTTAGACTCAATCATCAAGAATGTTCAATGGTATTGGCCTGCCGCTCGTTCGGATCATTCTGTTAATATGAGTCTATGCAGTGTGCTTAACCTGCTTATTCGCTAGAAAGAAGTGGTTTCTTTTGGGTTGGAGGAGTGGAGGGGCAAAACTATGAAGGCTTATTTGTGTTGGTTAGTTTTTGTTTATACGATATATAATATTCAGAAGAATTATAATGCTTTGAGATATGACAATAATTCATGCACTGAAGAGAAGCTTATTTAATGTATTAGATGGGAGTTGAGGATCCGGTTTACTACAAAAGGTAGATTTAAAAAGACTAGAAGAAATTATATTCTTTATAGTGCTTGGGGATTAGATGGGATATTGGTTTAATTTTTGTGGAGATTTTATTTGCTTATTTATGAGTTTTCAGCTTTAGCTTTTCTTTGTAAAGTGTTTAGTTGTTTGTTAATGAAAGTTACTCATTCATCAAAAAAAAAAAAAAAATCACAAGTTTAAATTGCATAGACAAGTTAACAGAAGGCAATGCCAGATTTTTGGCAGTAGAATCAAAATGGCCAGGAAGGAGCACAACCTAGAAGAAATATGCAGATGAAATTGATGTAATTTAGGGAGCAACTGTAGATTGATCAGCTTGATATAGCAGAACTCTCAGAAAAAATCGTGAGCCAGATGCATAGTGAATTACCTTCAACTCAAGCCTTAATTCCTTTGCAAAAATTTTAATTTTTTCACATCAGAAATTATGAGTTAGGTGAATTGTTTGGGAAAACTATCGGTTTTTATTTTCTTTACTTTACACAGCTAAAAAGATAACTAGTACAAGTGAACTCTCACCGGTGTTAGGTGAAACTGCTCACCCAATAAAAATGGCACAAGAAGACACCAAAATACGATGTCTGTTTGCATAACAGCACCTGCACAAGTCTGTTGAAAATGGAATATTAGCTTCAAACAAAAAATTGAAAAAGCATTCCTCAAAACGAAGCTACTTTTGCCACTTTTAGTAGCATATTTTGTAGACCAGTAATCCATTTAGCTTTAGCTATTAGCTATATGATTAACGTTTAGTCTAGAGAAAATGATATCAATTAAGAATTGGTATCTAAAACATGTAATTAGTTTCCAGAACAGGCTACAAAGATGGACAAACCTGATATGTAATTTGCATAAGGTATCCCCAAAATCTCACTTTTTGTTGAATCTCCTCTTGAGCATGCTGGCTTTTCAATTTAACAGGACCCTTAACTTTTCCGGGAGGTGGTTTCTTGGAGGACAACAAGCATCCATACACAGAGACAATGGTGCCCAGCTACACAAACAAATTATGTATGTGCAAAACAAGAGCTGCTTTAATATGGTATGATTTTATTTGATTTTCACTTAAGAACCCCATAATTCTTCTGCAGAAATGCATGAAAGAAATGAAACTATAGTGTTGACCTACCGCAAAATAGACCATAACTAACGCAAAAGTCCACCTACAAACCAATCCCACCAAAAAAATCGAAAATTAAATTGCTTTAATTGTTAAAAAAAATAACCCACAATCTAAAATTCTAAATCCTCTGATCTCAATAGCCATAAGTGAAGGGTAAGATCTTACTGGGTGTAGAAATAGAAGGAAAAAGCTCCAGTCCAGGCAACGACTTCTCGTAGCACCCAAGCCATGCAAACGAAAGCGAAGGCTCTATAAAGAAGAAGCCAGAAAGGATTGAGGTTTTTCCAGCAAGGAGTCCAAAAGTCAGTGTGATCGAGAGGCTCAGCTTTCAGTTTTTTGATAAATTTCACCGCCACCACAGCTGGGGCAGCGATGATCAGAGCACAAACTGGCACTTGCCATCGAACCCAGTATTGGAGACCTTCGTTGTCGTCCGAGGTAGACATTTCTCAGACGAACTCTGTGCAGGCAAAAAGTCGATGAAGAAACTACAGAGTCATATGGAAGTGAGAGGATGAGATGAATTGTGAAGGTTATAAAAAGGGGGCTTTCGATGCTGAGAGCGAAGGACAAGGTCATTAAGTCAGTTGAAAACAACATGAACATGATGACCAACGGTCCAACCATATCGACCGTTTAGTAACTGCGTATGGGATAAGGAATCTGCTAAAGTTTAGGAAGGCCTGCTCAATGTTTTTGTTGACCGTTGGATATTAATCTGGTTAAACCGGATAGTAACATTTCATCACGTTCTGAATTCTACACCCATAAGTCGCTCTCTCCGTGAGTTAAACCCGTAACATTTCATCACGTTCTGAATTCAACGCCCATAAATCGCTCTCTCCGTGACTTAAACCCGTGATAAGTGTCCTGTTATCAATTATTATGGCCTAACCATTTAGTCAAAATATCTGAATGCTGATTTGCTTAAACCCTTAACTCTTTTCTAGCATTGGCCTTTTGTGCTAAGCCCACTTAAGCATACTTGGGCTGAAGCTTCAGTTACATTGAAAATCATCAATTTTTTAGTACCAATACACAAGCATAAATCAGAATGAAAACAACTTCAAATTGTACTCAATTTTGGAGGACAGCATGAAACTAACAGTCCCTAATAAAAGCATGGGGAAACAATCTGGGGAGAATTGAATTTTTTGCTTTTATGATCAGTGCATATATCCCATAACAGGGGATATGAGCCAGACTCTCAATTTACCTGTAAAATGAACACATTGATTAGATTCTTTATAACTCAAGGTGAAAACAAGACACAAGAAAATGGTGGAAATAACATACCACAAAGGAGCCCACGGTGTATCAAGCTGAAGGAAAGGATATGGCCACCTGGAAAAGGCTCAGGGTAAGGTTCAACTTCTTTCGTCAAAATATAAGATTATAGAAAACCATTTTTCCCTTTTAACAATGCCACAGAGAAGTACACATTGATAGAGTTATGCATACCATGTAAAACCACAGGCATGAATGACCCATTGGAAAACAACATAGACGCAGCTCCAGATCACAAAATATGAAAGCCGGAACCATGGAAAAGGCTGAAAAACAAGACGGGAATATTGTTAAATACCCTCAATCGAAACCAAAATTGGCACCTATTATAAGAAAATCGGAAAAAAAATGGAAGAAATTATGATGAGATTAGAATATAAAGGAAGAGCAGAAGTTGAAACCTTGGTGACGAAAACGATGTCGGACTGGGTCTTGCAGATGCAGCAAGTACGATCTTCGCAGATGAAGCGGAGGCAAGCGACGCAGGTGGAGCAGACCTCCCGATGGCCGCAGGGCCCGTAGGCCACCTATTCAAGAGACTCAGCACACACCGCACAGCTATCGTCCATGGCTTCCTGTGTATTTCTCTGTCTCTGTTTGTTTGATTGAGACTGAGAGAACGAGAAAGAAAACCCCAATAGAAAGGAGAAAGGCAAGGATAGAGCGGAGATGAAGATCTATCGACGGTTCTCAAAAGGCGAAGAGGGGGCGACGAATAAATTGTTGTTATTATAATAAGCCTTTTTTTTTTTTTTTTTTAAATGAACAAACATTCATAAAAGAAGTTGAAAACAGCCTACCCGAAAGCAATACAAGCTTAAACAGCCAACAGTAAGCTAACAAACAGAAGCAAAACAAACAAAAATGCCCTCACAAAGGAGGGAGAAGGGATTGGATCTTTTCCACTACAGATACAGATAGAGCTAGGGGTTGGGGATAAGAAGGGAATGTAATCCACAAGAACCCTTGCCACGGCCTTATATGCCGCATAATGGACACAGAAGTTTATACTTCTGTTAATCTTTCTATCCTCCCAATGAGAGAAGACTTGAAAGCTAGACAAAGTATCATACATAACATGTTCAATGCGCCAATCTAAGCTGAGAGCAGGATCATTAAGAGATAAAATTACAATAGCAGAATCTCCCTCTAGGATAAACTAATCTAGCTGCAGTGTTTTGGCCAAAACACCTACAAGTTGTGCTACTAGAGCCTCCCCATACATAGGACTGCAGGGAGGTCTTACTTGGGTAAGAATCTTGATGATCTATCCATTAGAGTTTCTACATACTGCAGCTTGAGGGGAGAAACCCTCTCTAATTGCTGCATCAAAGTTAATTTTGTAGAATCCTTGGGGAGGTTTGGACCATACTTCATATATTGGCTGAAGTTTTGAGGACCAAGCTGCAAAATGC
Organism: Carpinus viminea; assembly: GCA_013348765.1. Classification (NCBI taxonomy): domain Eukaryota; kingdom Viridiplantae; phylum Streptophyta; class Magnoliopsida; order Fagales; family Betulaceae; genus Carpinus; species Carpinus viminea. Next base: position 6,933,599 of record CP054669.1, on the reverse strand, counting down.
TCTAATGAAACTCGTTTGATGATATTTGCAGCCAGTTTTGACACCTCTGGAATGAAATATTTGTGGACTGTTTGATTTATGGAAAACCTAACAAATCACAAAGCACAACATATATTTGAAAAAGGTGAGAATCTGCAAAAGGAATTCCAATTCAACTAAAAGGGTTTAAGATACCTTTGATCCATTATGATAAACTAAGAGCAGACCACTTCAAGGAGTCTAAAGGCCATGGTGAAAGTCTCCAAGAGATTCTAGCAAAGAAGCATCTGAAGAAGATGTGAGAAAGAGAATCATCTTCTACATTGCATAAGGGACACACTAGTTCAGCTTGAGGAATGAAGAAAACTGAGTTTAACCACTCTTGGAGGGGACAATGTCCCAAGGTAATAAGCTTTAAGGTAAAAGAAAAATGCCAACAAAATTGTCTTTCTAAATTTACGATATATTTATAGGTTCACCAAGGGATTTGATTGGATTTGGCCCATTTGGGAGAGATTGATCCAAACAAGTTTGAGGATTGTGTCTCACGATTATAGTATTTATATGATTTGAGGAAAATAATATACTAAAAATAGATCTACAAGTTTCTCTTCTCTTTTTTTTTTTCTTTTTTTTTTTCTCTGATATATTAAAAAAGGTATGCCCTTTAAGTAAATATTAGCCGAGAAATACTAGGAATATCAAATCTTTTACCAAGAAATGAATACAAAGATAATGTATAAGCTTCATTAGGCGTTGTTTCAACCGATTGAGCTATCTTTTAAGAACAACTCTACATTTTTTAAACAAATGTTTTAAGTTAAATTTAGCTATTATGTGTTGTTTTCATCCTTCAGACCTTTTAAAATTAAAAGTTTCCAACAATTTACTATAGTAAACTTTCAAATATAAAATTCCATCATAGCAACTTGTAGTATTTTTTTTTTCTTATTATTTTCTCTCCTTTTTCTCTACTTTCCCTTTATTAAAAAAAATATATTATTTAAAGAGAATAACTTGTCGACAGCTGAAAAATGAGTATGCAAAATAAAATATATGAGTTTTTGAGTAGCTAAAATAACTCTTATTGTTAAAGATTGTAAAAGATTTAATAGCCATAACATATGTCATATTAGCCACCCCTCACAAGGGTTAGAGACTTTGTGGTGATTCAACCACCCCTAGTCATTGGGGTGATTTAGCCATCCTCAATTGTTGGAGGGGTGGTTTGCCTACTCTCAATTTGGCGAAACGAGGTGGCCTATGACCCTCGTTGCACTATAATTAGTGTTAATAACTTAATATGGCAAATTAGTAGATTCTTTTTTTTTTCTAACGGCACTGACTTATTTATTTTTTGCTTGCTTAGTCTTTAAACGTTATTTGTCAAAACCCAAAACCACAATGACTATACTTATGTTTTTTTTTTTTTTTCTCTAAATTTTATAAAGCTATCTCTTTAGATCCAATGGGTTAAAAGATTACCCATCCACTATTTTAAACGGATCCTAAAACAACCCCCTTCTACTGGAGGCAAACACATGGGCGATGTAGACGCCTAGACTGCCCTTAATGCTCAAGATACCAATGCCATCTTTTTTAATAGAATTAAGTGTTACACGTGATAATAAATAAAATATATGTTGTATGTGTTAATATGATTTAATAACTTAATAATCACCTTAATTTATAGCTTTTCCTATTCATTGAATAAAAATATAATATAACCATTAGGACTTTATCTGTGAATGTAGATTATAAACTAAATTACGTATAAATCTTATGTCTTATTTTATTATTTCTATAATTTATTTCTTTTTTTTTGTTTTATTATAAATTTTTTTATGGTATCATTAACTTTTTTTTTTTTGGGGGGGGGCTAACACCAGTGTCGGATCAAGGGTCATCTAAATTCCTCTATTTTCATTTCTTGTTATTATGGTCAATACACACTACAAAAAAGATGCCATTTACTAACACTCATTTACTAACGTTTTAAGGTATTTGACACGTTAGTAAATGGGCCATACATACTGTTTCTAACGTTTCTAACACATTGATAAACTGGCCGTTAGAAGAAAAAGCAAACCTAATTTTTAAAAAAACATTTCTCTACTTCATTTAAATATTCTTCTTTATTCATATGGTAGTTGGAAGGTATTCTTATGGAAATCCATCACCACAATCAAAAGAGACTTACTATATCAATCAAATTGCATAATAATTCAACTTGAGCTTCAATATTCAAGTACCAAACAGCAATAACTACAAATCTAATTGATAACATATCCAAATAAATCAACTAGGCTGCTTGTTTCTCGTGAAGTTATATTGATTTTTGTGGAAGTTCCATAACTCTTATGTAACTTCCACAAAAATCAATCAAAATGGTTCTCAAAGTCTCAAACAGCACAAAGCTCTGGAGCCACATATCGGCCTGTCAATTACAACTAGCATATTTTAATGACAAACTTTATTCATCAAGTGTGCATGTTAGGATATATTATATCTTTACAAAAATGATATATAGCTATGCAAGAACTCAACCACATTGAGAATTGTAGACATTATGACATAAAAGATCACTCACAAGAAGTTTCTTGACAGGTAAGAGGCCTATCTTCTTTAACCGTCAGCAACTTGCTAACTCCAAAGTCTGCAACTTTCAAGTGCCCAGAATCATCCCGCAATATATTTCTGTTATCTTACTCGTAAGCAACACAAAAAATGCCGACATTTTCAGGCAATTATGGCTTAACAATGGATTTTTAACTGAAATAATATGCTAATCTCAGAAAGTGTGTATACACAAAAACAATTCAGGTAAGAGAGCTCAAGTTGAAGAAGAGAACTCACGAAGGTTCAAGATCACGATGAATTATTGGTTCTGGCTTATTTTCATGCAAATAATTCATTCCCCTGAAAATATTCCAAGGACAATGTAACAAGAGAAAATATCCAACAAATGTTAGTGAATCTTTATCACACAAAGAAGCAGAAAACGGAACTAAACAATGTTTTTGAACCAAATAGTGACTTATATGAACAGATCATTCCCATAATCAACATGAATGGTTTAAACTTAATATTAGTATGATTTTATTTCTCTTGGAAGAAGAAACTGACATTTCTTAAAGCTACAAAAAACAAAGAAAATTTATATGGAGGATATAATAGACATGGTGTCAAAATCTCAAAAGAAAATAATATGTATCAATCTCAATCTTGATGCAGAAATTGAATACCAGAGATCACATCTCATATGCCATAATGAAATTTGAGCCCAACTCTAAGCACTTAATCAAAGACGAGAAATTTGGCAGTCAATTCTGAACATAAAAACATTGACCGCAATCAATTGATAAGAAGCCATACATTATTAGAATCTAATATAAATATCATTCCTTTCCTGCCAGATAATTCAGTCCAAAAGTTTGATCCATTGGCATATTTCTTTGCTTTAAATTCTCTGAGAAGTTCTCTTTCTTTCAGTTTTCATCATCTTAATCTATATCATTTATGATCAACGACTATTTCTATATATTACAGGTAAAATTTGAAAAGAGGTATCTGTTTTGATCTTTCCTCACCCAACATGAGCTAGAGTTTATTAAATATCAACTATAGCATTAAAATTAGAACAACTTAAGCAACTGAAACTGATAACTAATCATGAGATTTTTTGAGAGAAATATATAAGATAATTTGTCATTCACTTCATTCAGCATTCCAAATTTTACAAATTTATTGTGTTTATGTACCATTAATTGTATTTCCCAAATGAAAAATGGCCACTGTAACCTTGACTAACAACTCAGAGCAAGCAATCATTGTAGTTCTTTAATGAGCATAAGAAAGAAGAAAGAAACCTTGCAATATCAAGTGCAAATTTCACAGCTGCTTGTGGCTTTAATGCTCCTTTTTTTTTCAAGTATGCAGAAAGATCTCCCTGGCAAAGTGAGATAAAGATTCAGATAATGATTTTCACCTTATTAGCAACCATAAATACATCATAGTTAGGTATTCCGTTGATTCTTCTCCATACAGGGAACCACCAATTTAATAGGGAAGTACTCTACTTTTCCAAGATTCATAAAACTCTATTTGCTAAATACAAGAAAATAGAGTTTACTATATATACTTACCAAAATATATATGCAGCTTGCCGGAGGAGATAGCTTGTGGGGTCGCCGGCGGGAGATAGGAGGACGCCGGAGCAGCAGGGTCACCGGAGCTGCAGGGGAGGAGTGAGGTGCAGGGGAGAGGGAGACAGAGCTATCGCGGGAGAGGAAAGAATGGGGGAAGAAAAGAAGAGAAGGGAAAAAAGGGGAAGGGTAGGCGGGGTGCACCAGCTGGCCATTTTCAAAACTGCATTTTCTAACGTGTGGCATAGTGCCCCACGTTAGGACTTGTAATCTGTTTTTTTTTTTTTTCTTAAAATTATGATAACATTATATTAAACAAAAAAACAAAAAAGGAATCCTAACGTGTGGCCATTATGACACGTTAGAACTTGTTTTTCTTTTTTTTTCTTAAAATTATGATAACACTATATGAAACCAAAAAAAAAGGAATCCTAACGTGTGGCCATTATGACACGTTAGAACTTGTATTTTTTCTTTTAAAATTATGATAACACTATATTAAACCCAAAAAAAAATGGAATCCTAACGTGTGGCCATTATGACACATTAGAACTTAATCCTTTTAAATACTAACGTTTCATGTAATGACACGTTAGGAAATTGACACAATTACTAACGTTTCATCTAATGACACGTTAGAAAATGGGAACTTCAAATTTTTTTATTTTTTAAATAATCCACAATTACTAACGTTTCATCTAATGACACGTTAGGAAATGGGAACTTCGAATTTTTTTATTTTTTAAATAATCCACAATTACTAACGTTTCATCTAATGACACGTTAGGAAATGGGACACAATTACTAACGTTTCATCCAATGACACGTTAGGAAATGGAAACTTCGAATTTTTTTATTTTTTAAATAATCCACAATTACTAACGTTTCATCTAATGACACGTTAGGAAATGGGACACAATTACTAATGTTTCATCTAATGACACGTTAGGAAATGGAAACTTCAATTTTTTATTTTTAAATAATCCACAATTACTAACGTTTCATCAAATGACACGTTAGGAAATGGGAATTTCAATTTTTATTTTTAAATAATCCAATTACTAACGTTTCATCTAATGACACGTTAGGAAATGAACTTCGAATTTTTTATTTTTAAATAATCCACAATTACTAACGTTTCATCTAATGACACGTTAGGAAATGATTACAATTACTAACGTTTCATCCAATGACACGTTAGGAAATGAACTTCAATTTTTTAAATAATCCCCAATTACTAACGTTTCATCTAATGACACGTTAGGAAATGTAATTTCGATTTTTTATTTTTAAATAGGGTTAAATATGTTTTCAGATTACAATGCTTTGAGCTAAAATCAAATAGTCACCTCGGTTTTCAAAATATCACACGATGGTACTGTTTATTTTATCAAATAAACTCACTTGATACTTAAATAATATTAAAATTATGTAAAAAAATTAAAAGAACACAGATACTTCTAAAAAAAAAATTCCATCGTCTTCTCCATTCTTCTTCCCCAACCACTTAGGTTTTTGCAAACCCAAATACCATCTTTGTCATCCCTCCTCAATGATGATTCAGAAACTCTCACAACAAACTATTACAATAGTAAAAAGCACAATCTAAATAAAATTCAAGCCCAAGGGTCCCAATTACAAACTTTGTTGCAAACCCTAGCGATTATGAGGAAGATCTTCCTAAACAAGGTTCTATCGTAATGCTCATCCAATTACCGGATTGTCTCGACGGACAAAAGCCTCTTCTCCAAATGCATGGAGTTCTTATTTGAAAGCTAAGTGCGCTCGAGTCATCATCGACTCCGAACTATGAAGCAAAAGGAAATCCTCTTCAACCAAAGCTCTGAAAGCCCTCGTCTGGACCCAAATACCACGTCACCCTTCCTCGGGAAAATATTTTCCCCATTACCCTTCATCGAGGTAAGTCTGTTTCCCCTTATTTTTTACAATTTGTTTTGATAAGGTTCATTTGAAAAAATAGATTTGAGCACAGAAAGTGGTTGGGAGAGGAGAATGGAAGGGCGATGGATTTTCTTTTTCTTTTTTTGTTAGGAAGTACATAGGTTCTTTTAATTTTTTTTTTATATAATTTTAATATTATTTAATCTGACATGGCATCCAAAAACTTAGGTATCACGCCACGTGGTGCCTTGAAACCACATAAACTACGCCATGTGTAAGGGTGATGTGACATTCCGTTAAAAAACTAACGGAATCCTAACAGAAGTATCAAGTGAGTTTATTTGATAACCACATGTACCATTTGTGATATTTTTGAAAACCAAGGTGGCTATTTGATTTTGGCTCAAAGCACAGGTACTGAAAATGTATTTAACCCTTTTAAATAATCTACAATTACTAACGTTTCATTTAATGACAAGTTAGAAAATGAGAATTTCGAATTTTTTATTTTTTAAATAATCTCCCATTACTAACGTGTCATTAAATGACACGTTAGTAATTAGTAACGTGTCATTAAATGACACGTTAGTAATTAGTAACGTGCCATAATGACACATCAGTAATTGGTAACGTATCATTATGACACGTTACTAAATACCATTTACTAACGTTTGAACTTTAGACACGTTAGGAAATGGTAACGTGACAAAAATTAGTGAACAGTAGACACGTTAGTAAATTACGCTTTTTTGTAGTGACAGTTACAGATCTTTTATCATAGATCTTGCATAGGACCAGGATCTCCTCCAGTTGGAGATCAATTGAGAATCTCATGTTGTATGATCCTAACCGTTAATGAAATCCAACGATAAAAAAAGTATAAAGAGTGGTTGAAAACAACACATCGCGTTAAAAAAAAAAAAAAAAAGTTTAAAATCAAATTTACTGCGCATCGATTATACAAAATCTGATTACACTTTTTTATCATTAAATTTCATTAATGGTCAGGATCTCTCAACATGAGATTCTCCAATTGACCTCAAACCGGAGGAGATCGTTATCCTCTTGCACATGTATGACCAGATTAACCATAAAAAAACTTTCAGCAGCCTTTCGCCGCCTCTGGTGAGCATTTTCTGGCCATTATCGTACGCCGCGCCTTGGACTGCCTTTCATTGGGCCCACCGTCCTTGTCAAAGCTGCGATCACTCACTCCAGCTCCATTTCTTGAGTACTAAGTCACCGACATCTGCATCGGCAACTCCAACCCATCTCCACCTTTGTAGTCAAATTTTGTGGGCAGTAAGATTTGATGATGTTTACGCCGTGCTCTGACTGCTCTCTGTCTCTCTGATCCCTAAACAGATGCATGTTATGCCATTACCATACATATTGCGATACTGCTGTCACTCTATGCTGCCGTGTGTTATGGGGTTGTGTTCTTTTACGGAAAGTCAGACACGTGTCACTTTGTCTTTCCTTAATTATATTTCCGACCCAGCCGCCATTGTCCGGTTTGCAACTAAAGGGCGAGCCCCACCAACTGCCCCACCGCACTCCAGAAGTGGACGCCTACTCCAGGACACCACCTTCTCTCTATTTTCTTCAAACTAGTATATACATACATCACCACGACACCACCCTCACTCTATTTTCTTCAAAAAAATTTCCACCGGCCCTGCATTCTCATCCTTCCCATCACCCGCAATCCCATTTGTTCAAGCATGAAAGGAGGGCTAGAAAATATGGTTCGTGTATTATTGAAAGTTGTGTTTTTCGTTATCATCACCATCATCATCATGCATATGAATGTCTCTGAATCTAGACCCCTGATTCATGGCGACGTCGACAGAGTTTACGTTCCGCCATCAGCTCCTAACCCAACCTTTCCTTAGGGGCTTAGCTCATGATTTCAATCTGCTGCTCTCGGTATATATTTCCTTTTGTTCTTGTTCTTATGTATTCTTCTTAATTATGATTATAGTAATAGCATTTGAATCGGCAGATTCTGTCTTCTCTTCGTTAATCTCCATGCTATAATACGTATCCTAACTCAACCAGATCATTGGTGCAATGTACGGGAGGTCGTGGCGGCGAGGATTACCGGCAAGCTTTCGGATGAAGACCTGCCGGCGATTAATAATTCAAATTTGACGAAAAGAGAGAGAGGTTGGTGGTATATAAGTTGAGAGCTTGTTCTCACTTCTCAAGCGTGCATGCGTGGAGCAGTAGCTAGCTGGGGCCCTCTAGATTCAGAGAAGATTGGCATTGGTTCTGTTAGAAAACTATCAGGTGATTAATTTGATTGATCTCCTATAATCAATTGATTTTATTGTAATTAGATTTGATGGTAATCTTTGATTTGATTACTAAACTTATTTGTCTCAATTCTCCTATAAATAGGAGTACCATGTATTGTAAAAGAGATCAATTGAATAAAAGCATAATATAATCCTTAGAGCTTTGTTTTGTGAAGAAGTGTGTTTGGTTACGGGTTTGATTTACCCTTATTTAAGAATATTATATCCCTATTTAATCGTTATAGGAGTTCTGATTGGTTAAGAGATTAAGGCAATCGTTATTTGTTGACAAACATCGGTCCACGTTTGAATATATAACAGAAAGCGTCAAATTTTCAACCTTGTAGTGCGTAAAATATGTTGGCCATCTTGGGGATCATGTAGATAAGGGTCACCCTCAGCTATATGCAGGTTAAAGTGTTTGGTAGAGGCAAATTATTAGATTATCTCCAAAATTAACATTGACATATTATTGGTTCTGCTGAGCTTATGCCAATACTTGTATCCATTGCCAATTTTTCAGCATTAGAAATTGTGAACTTACCCTCTGACCAGTCCAAACAGAAGAAATGAATACGATTGCATACAGTATTTCATTCACTTGCCAACACAATTGCCAACACCTGTACAAGAGTAGCCTAATAAGTATGAACCGTAAAAGCTTTCTTAAGACCGACTGAACCATAGCTTAACATCAATTTTACCATAGCATCAATGAAACTTAAAGTGACGAATAATAATAAATTAAAGAATTCTTATTTCGAGAGTCGAATCTAGGTCATAATGCGTGTCCAACTTCATTAAAATTTCCTTTAATTAAGACCATTAAAAGGGTGGTAATTCACCACAACAACTTGATTTTACATTTTATTTTTTTTTCCGTAAAAGAAAAAGAAAAAGAAAAAACAAAAAAAAAACCACCCATATCTTCAATCTTCATCACTTTACGTCACGCTGACCCTCCATTCGTCACAAGTCGTACGTGGTCCACAAAAATGGCGAAACAGAGTCCCCCAGTTGGGCCAATTTCAATGCATTATTATTAAAACCATTGCAAGTCAAAATTCTAAAAGTTCACTTTTTGATCCCATTTCCATATTATGATTCACGAGTCATGAGTCACGGCCAACTTGCAAGCATTGTCTTGTTTAACAAATAGGCTTTGGTGGGGCTCCACTAAAGTGAGCTGCTGGGACGTAGAGTAACACAGCAAACTGGCGGCCAATTTGACGTCTTTTGATGGTAAAAGGGTAAACAATTTTGCTTCCTCTTCACTGATTGGTTCGTGTCCTCCTCCGAGCAGTTAACAAAATACCATATACATAAACTATATAGTTTATAATATATGATTCCTTCATACTATAGTCATGAAACGTGAAATATATATATATACTACAGGTAGCGGCTAAAGCAAGCCAAAAGAAGATACCTTTGAGTTTTCACTTTATTGACTGCCCAGTCCAATCCAGTTGGTATCTTCATAACTTCGGGATACGCCAAATCCATCCCGCGATAAAGGCATGGAGGATGGTTTTGGCTGAAATTTAGATAGGCTTCTTTTACTTGACCATTGACTATAATTAGAAGGAAGTGGTGTTAAAAAACTGCTCGTGGGCTGGCTCCTCTCTGTCTCTTGAGAAACTTGCCTTGTTTGTCCTTGCCTATATGGAATTATGTCTCCTAATTTTTAAGAGAAATGTGAAACATTTCACTCTTATTTCATTTTTAATTTTGACAGCTGAGAAGATTTTTCAGATGAGACCGAAAATTACTGCCATATCTATGAGCCTGCAAGTCTTTTTCTAGCTCCTTGGGGCTGTCTGCATATATATCATATACGGACAATCCTAAAGTTTGAATTTTTATATATATAGGAGTCCCTTTTTTAAGCAGCCCAAGATTCACGTGCCTGTTACAATAGATATGTTGTACATGCACTTGTGAGGTTTGTCCACATTGAGAAAGTATAAAGAATAAAAGTGGTTAATATATCTAAATGGACCTAAGTCTATTAGCTTAGGCTTTTGAGATAGAAGTGATGTCATATTAAGTATATTAATTTACTCTTGTTTGACTTCTCTTGATGTTTCTCCCCCACAAGATCTATTCTTTTTGGATAAAGTATAACGAAATTTGAATTACCTTTTTGGATAACACTCTTTTTGTGTGATATATTTTATAGAGGGACCATGACATTCCGTGGGGAAATGGATAAAGGGGGCGGGTTTAGGAGGGTATAAGCATCATTTTATTGATCTGAAAGTGACGCTTATACCCTTCTAGTCCCTAATTCAAAAATCTGAAATAAGGGTAAAAATGAAAGGAAAAAAAATTTAAAATGGTACATGCAAGTCACATAACCATTGATCGTTAAATTTAACCTTTTTGACTAATAGTAGGAGGAAAGTGTCATAAGATGGTAATTTGATGAAATCAAGTGTCATAATTAGTAGTTTATAGGAAGAAAGTGTCAAGGTATTGTAGTTCATGAGGGCAAAAGGTAATTACCCCTAAATATTTATTCTCAAATATAAAGGAAAGAGAAGTCTCAAGAAGTAACTCAATTGACTAAGACCATGCTTTAATGAAGCGGAGGTCACTAGTTTGAATCATCTTATCTCTTGTGTGAACATGTAAAAATAAAATAAAAATAAATAAAGGAAAGACAAAGTAGATTACACACATTGCTGATTGCCCAATTAAGACCAACTGCTTTGCATTACATGTCACAAGAGATCCACAACGGCTCATCTCTCTATCTTGCTTAGGGTTTATGCACCAGAAAATTAAAGCTTTAAGTACTCTTTCTCTCTCTCTCTCTCAGACACACAAATCTACAAGTGGAAAGACAAAAGAAATAGGTTTTATTTCTTTATTTGCATATATTCTTTTGGTAAGCACCGAGAATGGAAGGGAAGGGAGGAAGAATATTAATAATATTTTATTGTTTTGTTGCTTGTATACGGGGACCGATGCGACGTAAGTTGACTTAACTAAATGCTTTGCATGAGAGAGAGACGGATCGGGATCCCCTCATATTAGAGGGAAATATGAGAGCCCTCATATTGTAATCTTGACTGCCCATTTTAATCCAACCATCCACAAAATGTCATGTCACACTTAAATATATAATAAAATATTAATTAATTTTTTAAAAGAAAAGAAATTAAAAATAATAAAAAATTAAAATCAAATTAAAAAAAAAACTGGGTGGCCGGCCACCATATTCGAACAGCCCAAATATGGTGGCCACCTCATGTTCGCCCCACCTTTTTTTTAATTTGATTTTAATTTTTGGTGGTGGTTCGCCACCTCACATCTTGCGATTTTGGGGTGGCAGCCACCTCTGAGTTCGCCGGCCACCCAATTTTTTTTTTTTTTTAATTTGATTTTAATTTTTTTTGGCCTTAGGGGTGGTTCGGCCACCTCATACTGGTCTGGGGTGGCCGAAGCCACCCCTAGGCTCAAATCGGATGGCTGGCCACCCCCTATGGGTTTGCCGACCACCCAGTTTTTTTTTTAATTTTTTTTTGCCTTGGGTGCGGTTGGGGGTGGTTCACCCCAAACAGTCTGGGGGTGAAGCCCCCGAGTTGAATATGGTGGCCAGCCACCCCTATGGGTTAAATCCCACCCAGTTTTTTTTTTGATTTTAATTTTTTATTATTTTTAATTTCTTTTCTTTTAAAAAATTAATTAATATTTTATTATATATTTAAGTGTGACATGTGGCATTCTATGGATGATTGGATTAAAATGGCGGTCAGGATTACAATATGAGGCTCTCATATTTCCCCTCTAATATGAGGGGATCCCGATCTGAGAGAGACATGATGAAAGCAATTAATTTTGGTGCATACGGGGACCGATGGGACGTCAATATTTAACGTAATTAATTTACTTCTCATCCCGAGCTGAGTTATCAATATAATAATATATGAGACGGTACATAACATCTCTGTAGACTCTACATATCAAAAAAATAGTTGAGAATGTTTTGGATACGGTCCACATTTAAAAATAGTTGTCAGTAGTAGGGTCTAGAGAACAAATTTATTTCATTAACTTTTTAGTGCTTCCAAAGAAACAAACATTTCAAATGCGGAGGTTGCCTTTTTAATTTTTAGTCGATCATTTTAATGAAAAAGAAGAGATGATCATGTGTCTATTCTCAAACAAAGGAGAGAAGATGGCCATGAAGCCACTCCAAAGTCCAAACGGAGAAAGAGGTGGCTGCTCGGTTACTTCCGTATGTTAGAGTTGACTGCACGCACAATTACCTTTCTTCTTCACTGCATATTTTTTTATGTATATATTCTACCACATTTGGTCAAACTTGGAATCAGGGGCGGAACTTGTAGGTCCCCAAAACTTTCGAAATTTTTTTGTTACAGTACGCTTTTTCATATATATATTTCAAAATCCTGAAAAGTTGTCCCCTCAGATCAATGAAAAACGTCCCCCCATTCCCCAAATTGTTTTTTTATTATTTTATCTTCAGCTCTCTCTCTCATCAAATATTCTACAGCAAATTGTCCCCACTTTTTTATTTATTTATTTAATCTTCAGCACTTTCTCTCTCTCTCTCTCTCCAAAAAAATCTTCAACCTCCAAAATATTTTTTATTCCTTTGTCCTTTTAAGTTTAAGTTTTTCTTCTAGGAAAAGGTTCTCGAGGGTCCTGGGTGTATCTCACCAATTTTCCCTTGTACAGCCATGACAGCCTATTTGATGATTTTGATCAGAAGATTCAGAACTATTCAAAATTCTCGCTCCTGAAGAGTGCGCCCAGCCTCACCCAACGGCATTGATCAGTTCATCTCTCACATCTTTTTTTTTTTTTTCGATTAATAGTTAGTCTCCAACTTGCTATTTTAATTTGTTTTTTACACACAAAATGTTTATAAGAAAAATGTTGATTAATGACCCGTGTACAATAGACTTTGTTTCGAATTTTTGCAACTGCAGCCGCTTATCCCATTCCCATACTCTCAAACTTAGCAATTCATGGCATTTTGTTAAGAGAAACAATTCACTCTCAAATGTACCATTTTTATTGAATTATATAGATTGTGCTTGATTTATATTGATAATAATTGATGTTATTGTGTTGTGATTGTAATGCCATAAGATTAAGATTTTAAATAAGTATTTACAGATTTACTGTATTTTAGTGTAAAAAATTTATACAAGTTTTGTTTTTTTAGCTTTCATAGTCAGTTAATTTGATGGGTTTTAAACTTTTAATTAATTTATTTATTTGGCATTTTTTTACTTGTTAGTAATAATAAGAATTATAACAAAATTCTAATAAAAATCTTAAATTTCTAGATATTTTTCGGGTTAATTCTTGATCCTTAATTATTGAAAAATGGGTAAAACAAAAACACTTAATTCATTCTTTAAGAAAAAAAAAATGTGAGTAAGTCAGAGGTCAATACACATTTAGATAGACCTTTAGTAACAAATATTGATAAGTATCCTTCTAAACGTCCAAAAATGGAACTTGAAAAATTTGTCCCCCCACACTTAAAATCCTAGTTCCGCCCCTGCTTGGAATCATCTATTCAAACCAGTGATTAATTGCACATTCTACGTGTACGACTTGTAATTGAATGGGGCTCTCTCTGACTCAGACTTCGTGTGAAAACAGAAAACCTGCCAAAACTGCATAAGAGTATATTGCCGCGTGTTCTCTTCAGAATACAGAACATTCTTTACATTTTTTTAAAAAGTGTATAGGTTTTCAAGCGTCTCATTTCAAAGAAACGACTTAAATTCTTTAATTGGAGAACCAATACCTCTTTAATATTGTAGAGAATCTTAATTACATTCAATATAGCACGGTAGAATAGTTGATTAATATAATCATATAGCATTGACAATTTTTGATATAATCCATAAATTTTACACAAATTCAACATAAAATGAAAAGATTAGGGGGACGAGGAGTCTAATCTGTTTAATTAAATAGGTCGAGTTAGAATTGAACTATATAGTCTTATATACATTAATTAATACAACTAAAACCTGACATACAATCACAAATTGTGATACCTAAATTTCTATAAATTTCTTAGTACACAAGTTAACTATCCATAAAATTTGATGAATCTAGACCAACAATTGTTCAATAGTTGAGATTATAGATAGATAGATAGATAATTTATTCTAAATATTTAGTTTATATTTTATTAGATTAGTGTGATGGTGATTGGCGCTAGCTTATCATCTTGATTGAATGGTCGATAAATAGTATCAATGAAGGTAAAAGTAGTTAGCATTATTCTTTTTTTTCTAAGCATAGTGGCTTTGGGAATGAATACGGTTTTTTGCTGCGAACGAATCAGGACCATTAGTTTAAAAAATTCAACACTAAAAGCTTGAGGGTGACATTAGTTTAGTTGACCCACGTGACCACGCCCTCCTCTTCACCACACCGCCACCGCCATTCTGTCTTAGTTGTTAAGGGGGTTGGCTAGGCATTTTGTCTTCTAGCTTTGATCTTTCACGTAAGTTGATCGGCAGCGTTCTGACCCAGCCATTGTCCGGTTGGCTGCTAAAGGGCCCACGCCCCCACCTTTATATACTCTCTCAACGATATATACAACCGCCCTCTCTTTCTTTTCTTCAATCTTTTTTCCATCTGCGTTCTCATCCATCCTCCCCACCATCCATAATTCCCTTTGTTCAAGCATGAAAGGAGGGCTAGAAAATATGTTTCGAGTATTCTTGAAAGTAATGTTTTTCACTATCATCACCATCGTCATGCATATGAATGTCTCTGAATCTAGACCCCTGGTTGATGGCGACGTTGACAGAGTTTTCGTTTCACCATCAGCTCCTAACCCAACCATTCCTTAGTGCTTAGGTAATGAGTTCAATCCGCAGCTCTCAGTATTTCCTTTTGTTCTTGTTCGTATATATATTATTCTTCTTATGATTATAGTAATAGCATTTGAATCGGCAGATTTTGTCTTCTCTTTGTTAATCTCCATGCTATAATATGTATCCTAACTCAACCAGATCATTGGTGCAACGTACAGGAGGTCGTGACGGAGAAGATTACCGGCAAACTTTCGGTTGAAGATTTGCCAGCGATTATCAAGGTGTTGCTGCCGCCGTCGTAAAGCGTGCCTGTGCCTGTTGTTATTTATATGTACTTTTAGGGGGTTTATATTATTGTGGGTTAATAATTATATGTTTCCAAGTAATTAAGATATGTTTTTTCCTTTTTATTTTCATTGCCAAATTTCATTACTTGGGGTGAACCGCAACCCAAATCTGTTTTTCCATAACGTCAGTTAGGTAACCTCCATGGACTCTTTGGATTGTGATTTCAGTGGGTTACTATAGCAGTTGGTGTTGTTGATTTTAGGTGTTGATTCTGGGTTTATTAAGAGAGAGACCCACGAAGCCAAGAGAAAATAAACAGAGTGAAGTTTATGAAAAATTTGTATCTGGTGGGGGTGGTTTGATTGAAACCTTGGAGGGTTTGAGAGATTTTGTTGCGAGGAGAAGGGAGAGAATAACAGATAGAAGTTTTGGAGAAGAGAGAGAGAGAGGACGATTGATGGATGTATATGTTAAATTAACCTACAAATATATAATTCAAATTTAAGAAATTAAAAAGAGAGAGGTTGGTGGTATATATATATATATTGAGAGAGTATAATAGCTAGGCGTCCACTTCTGAGTGCCGTGGAGCAGTAACTGCCTAGCTGCATGGCATGCCCTTTAGATCAGAGAAATTGGCAGAGAGGAGAAAAAACAAGCTAAAAAGAGAGAAGATGATGCTGGGTAGAAGATTCAAAAATCAACATCTCAAGTCCTTAAAGAGGACAAAATAAGATTATATTAATATATTTTCGCTAGATACATACCACAAGAATCCACCAAAGAACACATGCATGCATAGATGATTATTTGAGTAACCAAACCACCTGATAATATGAGGAAAGAAAAGAAAAAGAAGAGAAAAATGAGAGAAAGAAGAGGAGAAAAAAAACAAAGAAGGAAGAAGAGAGGTGTAGACCCACGGCCGGAAGAAGGAAGAAGAAACGCCGTGGGTGCATGGATGGAATCAGTGGCCGGCCGTGGGTGGAAACACCTTGAGTTTTTCGCGCTGTGGGTCTGCCAGCCAGAGATGGTATTCGTGGGAGTCGTTGAATTCCGGAGGCTTTAGGTGGCGGAGAAGCTCTAATGGAAGGATTATTGTCACTGCTCGTCTACCCATCGGTTTCACGTAAACAACACGTACAACCTTATTAAACTTGAGTGTATCAATTAATGGGTGATGCCCGTGGATTGAACTAATTTACATTTTCATTTCATTTTAGCCTCGTCTTCCCAATTCCTTCTGCTGCCTCCACTGTTTTTTTCCTTTTGTCAATTTTTTTTCTAGGCCTCTTATATAGATATATATATAGATAGATAGATATAGATGTGTTGCCATGTATTTACCAAAGACAAAACGTTAGGATTGCTCTCCATATTTCATTTTCATTATGCCCTAGCTACCTTTTTAATATTGACGGAAGATTGAAATCATAAATAGCATCTGATTATAAAAATTTTTGTTTGTATCTATAATTTTGTAACTTTATAGCATGGGGTTATAATTTTTGCATAGTTTTATGCTTTATATACGGTAAGAGCTTTTTACTCTGCTATGTAATATCTTTAATCAATAAAATTCTCAAACTTTCGTTTATATATATATATATTGACGGAAAAGCCAAAGAAACACCAATATTTTCACCAAGCTCCTCGACTCTAACAAATACAATATATACTCGACTCTAACAAATACAATATATAAAAAGAAGAAAGAAATATTTGTCAACAAAATTAGAATGTGCATTAAAATTTAAACATATATACAATACTGCCCAACGAGGGTCCTCATGAGCGTCTTTCTGGAGAGTTATCACTGCTTGTAGTTATTCGCCTCATGATCTCGGTCACATCATGGGCTGTCTTTGACTCGGCGTGAAGTGAACGATATAGAGCCGGAATTCCTTGTCGCCTTTTCACGGTGAAAGGGTTAGACCGTCGCATTGCCCCCAGGACACCATCCTCCTTGATGGTGACCTCCCAACATCTTTGGGAGCCCGGACAACAGCTCGAGGTCATCACCACCACCGGATGCTCCACCAGGCCCGTCTTCGGCTCGTGGTGGTTTGACAAGAAACCTGACCAGGTGGGCCAGCCGCCTCGTTCGCAGACAATATCTCACCCGCTTGTTCTCCGGATATCATCGAGGTCCATTCGGTGGATCTTGGGAACCACACGGAACTATATGACGCAGCTCCAATATGTTGGCCATCTGAGATCATGTAGATAATCACCCTCACCTATGCAGTTTAAAGTGTTTGGTAGAGGCAAATTATTAGATTATCTCCAAAATTAACATTGACATATTATTGGTTCTGAGCTTATGGCAATACTTGTATCCATAACCAATTTTTCAGCATTAGAAATTGTGAACTTACCTCTGACAAGTCCAAACAGAAGAAATGAATACGATTGGGATTCACTTGATAACAATTGCTATTATGCTCTTATTTTAGAACTTGAATTAGAGTGAAATGCAACAATATTATTCAAGGAGATATTTGAGGGACATATGTGACGACTAAACCTCGGGGCTGTCACCAACTCTGCCATCTGCATCAATATTTCTAGCAGGAGTATGAAGATTCCCTCCATATATTGTCAAAACCATAGCCATTTCCAATAAAACTCAAATTTTGAGCTGTGACAGCAAAGGAAAGAGAAGTAAAGAGTGGATTAGAGTGAGTATGAAAACAGTTGGGAAACTGGGCAGATTTAAAAGGAGAAGAGGTAGGAATATGAAAGAGGTGGGTGGGTTCTTTAAGAATATTATTCAATAATAATAAAAAGTACAGTTTTCAAAGATTGTGTGTACTGAATGCTCAGGAAGGATATATATTCGGATATGGTTCATTATAGCATGATGTCCCAATAGAGCAATCCAGACTTGTTACACCCAAATATTTTGGCATGATGCCTGCAACAACTTGCTATGTGACAAACGTTTGAATATAGAACAGAAAGAGTCAAATTTTCAACCTTTTTGTAAGCTAAACCATATGTTGGCCTTCTTGGGGATCTTTTTCTGTACATGTAATAAGTCACCCTCAGCTCACTATATACAAAAGTGTTTTGGTAGAAAAATTTTTAGATTATCCCAAATTAACATTGACATAAAATTATTGTTGGTTCTGGAGCTTATGGCATACTTGTATCCAAACCCATTTTCCAGCATTAGAAATTGTGAACTTACCTTTGAAAGTCAAAACAGAAGAAATGAATACGATTGCATACAGTATTTCATTTGAAAATAGTGCAGAAAAGTCTTTGAAAGAGGACAAATAAGATTATATTATGCATACCATGTAAAACAACACGCATGAAGGATCCACTGGAAAGAAACATAGATGCAGCTCCAGACCGCAAAATATGCAAATCCAGACCAAGGAAATGCCTGAAAAACATTATAGAAAATGGCATCATCAATCTTTAGATTAGAGGTAATTTAAGGATGTCCTGTTTCTACACCTACATTTCTTGCTAAGCAATCCTAACCATCTAATCTGACGCCTTTAACCAAGATGTAAGCTGTGTTTATATACTATAATCATAGTCCAAAAATTATGCAGCTCCGGAGTACAAATATGCAAACCCTAATCAAGCTGTTTTTTTTTTTTTTTTCCTGAAAATTCAGAAGCCAGTGATATTTGTTATGACTAGGGCTAAGATAAAATGATCTTTACATGGTACAGAACAGAAGCTTCCAAAGTCCACTTCTATAAATTGGCTTTCCACTTCTAAATGGTGTAATACTTACAAGGTTATTGAGAGCCGTATCCAGAAGAAGAAAAATAGCATTCAAACTATGCAAGAAACCGATCAACTGCCAAGCATAAACAACACATAGTCAGTGAGGAGAATATTAGTCATTTACTCATGTTATGGTTCCTGAGGGGATAGAACAAGATGGTGGGACCATACTTCCCAAAATTTCTAACTGAGGAAGAAGGTGAAGAAAACATCCAGAGAGTATGCAGCAAATAGTAAGTGAAGAAGACAAAGACATGTCTACACAACAAACTATATACTTCAAAGGAAAAGAAAATCGCTGTTAGCTACATATTACTGTCTACAAGTGAATTGCCTTGAAGATATTTTAATGAGGAAACAGCCAAACATGAAAAATGTAACCAATATGGAGAACAGACAATCAAGACCTACAAAACATTTTCTCTCTTTTGATGTTGGTAATGGAAAGAATATTTATCTTTAGTTTGATGCTTGGCACCCGGATGGGGTGCTCTATGAGAGTATGGTCATAGAGTCATCTATGATACTCATACTAGACTTGAGGCCCGGTTAGACTCGATCATCAAGAATGGTCAATGGTATTGGCCTGCTGTTCGTTCGGATCATTTTGTTAATATGAGTCTATGCAGTGTGCTTAACCCGCTTATTCGCTGGAAAGAAGTGGTTTCTTTTGGGTTGGAGGAGTGAAGGGGCAAAACTATGAAGGCTTATTTGTGTCGGCTAGTTTTTGTTTCTACAATATATAATATTTGGAGGAATTGTAATGCTTTAAAACATGATAATAATCCATCCATTGAAGAGAAGCTTATTCAATGTATTATATGGGAGGCGAGGATCCGGTTAACTACAAATGGTAGATTTAAAAAGACTAGAAGAAATGATGTTGTTTGTAGTGCTTGGGGATTAGATGGGATATTGGTTTAATTTTTGTGGAGATTTTATTTGCTTATTTAGGAGTTTTCAGCTTTAGCTTTTCTTTTTAGTGTTTAGTTGTTTGTTAATGAAAGTTACTCATTCATAAAAAAAAAAAATAAAAAAAAAAAAGCGTACACAAGTTTAAGCATAGACAAGTTAACAAAAGGCAATGCCAGATTTTTGGCAGTAGAATCAAAATGGCCAAGAAGGAGCACAACCTAGAAGAAATATGCAGATGAAATTAATGTAATTTAGGGAGCAACTGTAGATTGATCAGCTTGATACAGCAGAACTCTCAGAAAAAATTGTAAGCCAGATGCATAGTGAATTCCCTTCAACTCAAGCCTTAATTCCTTAGCAAAAATTTTAATTTTTTCATATCAGAAATTTTGAGTTAGGGTGAATTGTTAGGGAAAACTAGTGGTTTTTATTTTCTTTACTTTACACTACTAAAAAGATAACTAGTACAAGTGGACTCTCACCGGTGTTAGAAACTGCTCACCCGATAAAAATGGCACAAGAAGACACCAAAATACGATGTCTGTTTGCATAACAGCACCTGCACAAGTCTGTTGAAAATGGAATATTAGCTTCAAACAAAAAATTGAAAAATCATTCCTCAAAACAAGGCACTTTTACAAGCCAGTTTTAGCAGCATATTTTGTAGAACAGTAATCCATTTAGGTATTAGCTATATGATTAATGTTTAGTCTAGAGAAAATAATATCAATTATAAATTGGTATCTCAAACTTGTAATTAGTTTCCAGAACAGTCTACAAAGATGGACAAACCAGATATGTAATTTGCATAAGGTGTCCCCAAAATCCCACTTCTTCTTGAATCTCCTCTTGAGTATGCTGGCTTTTCAATTTAACAAGACCCTCAACTTTTTCGTAAGGAGGTTTCTTGGAGGACAACCAGCATCCATACGCAGAGACAAAGGTGCCCAGCTACACAAACAAATTATGTATGTGCAAAACAAGAGCTGCTTTAATATTGTATGATTTTAAGTTAAAAACCCCATAATTCTTCTGCAGAAATTCATGGAAGAAATGAAACTATAGTGTTCACATACCGCAAAATAGACCATAACTAATGCAAAAGTCCACCTACAAGCCAATCCCACCAAAGAAAAGTAAAATTAAATTGCTTCAATTTTTAAGAAAATAACCCACAATCTAAAATCTAAATCCTCTGATCTCAATAGCCACAAATGAAGGGTAAGATCTTACTGGGTGTAGAAATAGAAGGAAAAGGCTCCAGTCCAGGCAACGACTTCGTATAGCACCCAAGCCATGCAAACGAAAGCGAAGGCTCTATAAAGAAGAAGCCAGAAAGGATTGAGGTTTTTCCAGCATGGAGTCCAAAAGTCAGTGTGATCGAGAGGCTCAGCTTTCAGTTTTTGATAAATTTCACTGCCACCACAGCTGGGGCGGCGATGGTCAGAGCACAAACTGGCACTTGCCATCGGACCCAGTACAGGAGACCTTCGCTGTCGTCCGAGGTAGACATTTCTCAGACGAGATCTGTTCAGGCAAAAAGTCAATGAAGAAACTACAGAGTCACATGGAAGTGAGAGGATGATATGAATTATGAAGGCTCTAAAAAGGGGGCTTTCAATGCTGAGAGCGACGGACAAGGAAATTAAGTCAGTTGAAAACAACACCAACATGATGACCAACGGTCCATCCAACCATAACAACCGTTGAGTAACTGCGTATGGGATAAGGAATCTGCTAAATTTTAGGAAGGCCTGCTCAATGTTTTTGTTAAGTGCATTCGAAGTCATTAAGCATTTGTCTCATCAAATTTTAGTCATTAAAATAATTAAAAATATACTTTTAGTTATTTTGACAACTCACACTCACAGCAACCTCATTACTTTAATAATTCACTTTCATTATTTTATTTAAATATTATTTTTCAAATATTTATTTATTATTTCTCTAACTTTTATATTTGCTCACAAAAAAAGAAACAAAAAGAAAAAAGGGAAGGAGAAAAATTTTATTTGTTTAATCAATAGGTGTAATTTTTAAATTTGGTGATTACCTCCCTACTTTTTTTTGTTAAAGTAGTGAGACTAAAAAGTTGACATTTAGGCCACTTTAGTTAAATTGTCTTACCAAAATAACCAAAAAATGGTTTTAGTAAGAGGCTGCAAGGAGTGCTCTTACACTGTTGGATATTAATCTCGTTAAACCCGATTCCATTGTTGAGGAATAATCCCACATTACGTGTGGTGTGAACAAGATCTTTGGCATGCTTATAAGAAATGAGCAACCCTCTCTCTATATAATCGGTTTTATGAGATAAGTTAGATTTACAAATTTCTTCATGACTTGAACCTGTGATGTGATACATGATCTGAATATACGTCCATAAGTCATTCTCTCCGTACATGATGTGATACATGCCCTGCTATCAAAATTTGTTATTTTTATTAGATGTTGATTTGCTTAAACCCTCAACTCTTTTCTAGCATTGGCTTTTGTGTTATGCCCACTTAAGCCTATTTGGGCTGAAGCTTCAGTTAGATTGAAAATCATCAATTTTTTAGTACCAATATCTATATACAAGGATCAGACTGCAATCCATTGCTCTATTCTTACTGACATGAGAATATCACCCTTATCTATAAGGACTTTGTACCTTCCTGTTTATCCACTTTTCAAGATGAACTTCGTTCTATTTTATTGCAAATGTGATGCACCTAACCAGAACCAGCACATTTGAAAAGGTCCTGCTCAAAAATTTAGGGGTGCAATTGAGTTTTGTATGTCCTGTAATGGGGAAAAACATCATGCCATTTACTCAAAATATATGTTGTTAGCATCCAACGATTGTGTCAGTTTGAACTGCTTGTCTGATCTTGCCGTTTTGTGCTGGGACTAGATTTCAAAGCAATGTCTACAGAGAGATCATCCAAAAGCATGTATGGTTGATTGAATCAGCCGTATTAACATTTCTAGCAGGATATATGAGCATTCCCTCCATATATGATATAACGAGCATATACTGTCAAAACCATTCTGCTCCAATTTTGAACTTGAATAAAACTCAAATGTCCCAACAAAGGCATGAGGAAACAATCTGGGGAGAGCTGAACTTTTCATTTTTACAATCAGCACATATATCCCATAACAGGGGATGTGAACTAGAGCCAAGCATAAATACCTGTAATTGCAAATCAAACACATTTGTTGGACTCATCATATGCATAATTCAAGGTGAAAACCAGATGTATGAAAATAGTGCAGATTAAATACCATAAAGGAGCCCATGGTGTACGAAGCTCCAGGAAAGGATATGGCCACCTGGGATAGAAGATTCAAAATATCAACATCTCAAGTCTTTGAAAGAGGACAGATAAGATTATATTATGCATACCATGTAAAACAACACGCGTGAAGGATCCACTGGAAAGAAACATAGACGCAGCTCCAGACCACAAAATATGCAAATCCAGACCAAGGAAATGCCTGAAAAACATTATAGAAAATGGCATCATCAATCATTAGATTAGAGGTAATTTAAGGATGTCCTGTTTCTGCACCAACATTTCTTGCTATGCAATCCTAACCATCTAATCTGACGCCTTTAACCAAGATGTAAGCTGTGTTTATATACTATAATCATAGGCCTAAAATTATGCAGCTCCAGAGTACAAATATGCAAACCCTAATCAAGCTGTTTGTTTTTTTTCCTGAAAATTCAGAAGCCTGATATTTGTTATGACTAGGGCTAAGATAAAATGATCTTTGCATGGTACAGTACAGGAGCTTCCAAAGTCCACTTCTATAAATTGGCTTTCCACTTCTAAATGGTGTGATACTTACAAGGTTATTGAGAGCTGTATCCAGAAGAAGAAAAATAGCATTCAAACTATGCAAGAAACCGATCAACTGCAAAGCATAAACAACACATAGTCAGTGAGGAGAATATTAGTCATTTACTCATGTTATGGTTCCTGAGAGGATAGAACAAGATGGTGGGACCATACTTCCCAAAATTTCTAAATAAGGAAGAAGGTGAAGAAAACATCCAGAGAGTATGCAGCAAATAGTAAGTGAAGAAGACAAAGACATGTCTACACAACAAACTATATACTTCAAAGGAAAATAAAATCACTGTTAGCTACATATTACTGTCTACAAGTGAATTGCCTTGAAGATATTTTAATGAGGAAACAGCCAAACATGAAAAATATAACCAATATGGAGAATAGACAATCAAGACCTACAAAACATCTTTTGATGTTGGTAATGGGAAGAATATTTATCTTTAGTTTGATGCTTGGCACTCGGATGGGGTGCTCTATGAGAAGTATGGGCATAGAGTCATCTATGATGCTCATAGTAGACTTGAGGCCCGGTTAGACTCAATCATCAAGAATGTCAATGGTATTGGCCTGCTGCTCATTCGGATCATCTTGTTAATATGAGTCTATGCAGTGTGCTTAACCTGCTTATTCGCTGGAAAGAAGTGGTTTCTTTTGGGTTGGAGGAGTGGAGGGCAAAACTATGAAGGCTTATTTGTGTCAGCTAGTTTTTGTTTCTACAATATATAATATTTGTAGGAATTATAATGCTTTAAGACATGATAATAATTCATGCACCGAAGAGAAGCTTATTCAACATATTAGGTGGGAGGTGAGGATTTGGTTTACTACGAAAGGTAGATTTAAAAAGATTAGAAAAAATTATATTCTTTGTAGTGTTTGGAGATTAGATGGGATATTGGTTTAATTTTTTCGCGGAGATTTTATTTGCTTATTTAGGAGTTTTCAGCTTTATCTTTTCTTTGTAAAGTGTTCAGTTGTTTGTTAATGAAAGTTACTCATTCATCAAAAAAAAAAAAAAAATTCACAAGTTTAAATTGCATAGACAAGTTAACAGAAGGCAATGCCAGATTTTTGGCAGTAGAATCAAAATGGCCAGGAAGGAGAACAACCTAGAAGAAATATGCAGATGAAATTGATGTAATTTAGGGAGCAACTGTAGGTTGATCAGCTTGATATAGCAGAACTCTCAGAAAAAAATTGTGAGCCAGATGCATAGTGAATTCCCTTCAACTCAAGCCTTAATTGCTTTGCAAAATTTTAATTTTTTCATATCAGAACTTATGAGTTAGGGTGAATTGTTAGGGAAAACTATTGGTTTTTATTTTCTTTACTTTACACTGCTAAAAAGATAACTAGTACAAGTGGAATCTCACCAGTGTAAAGTGAAACTGCTCACCCAATAAAAATGGCACAAGAAGACACCAAAATACGATGTCTGTTTGCATAACAGCACCTGCACAAGTCTGTTGAAAATGGAATATTAGCTTCAAACAAAAAATTGAAAAAGCATTCCTCAAAACAAGGCACTTTTACAATAGATTTCAAAAACGAAGCTACTTTTGCCACTTTTAGCAGCATATTTTGTAGAACAGTAATCCATTTAGGTATTAGCTATATGATTAATGTTTAGTCTAGAGAAAATAATATCAATTATAAATTGGTATCTAAAACTTGTAATTAGTTTCCAGAACAGGCTACAAAGATGGACAAACCTGATATGTAATTTGCATAAGGTATCCCCAAAATCTCACTTTTTGTTGAATCTCCTCTTGAGCATGCTGGCTTTTCAATTTGACAGGACCCTTAACTTTTCCGGGAGGTGGTTTCTTGGAGGACAACAAGCATCCATACGCAGAGACAATGGTGCCCAGCTACACAAACAAATTATGTATGTGCAAAACAAGAGCTGCTTTAATATGGTATGATTTTATTTGATTTTCACTTAAGAACCCCATAATTCTTCTGCAGAAATGCATGAAAGAAATGAAACTATAGTGTTGACATACCGCAAAATAGACCATAACTAACGCAAAAGTCCACCTACAAGCCAATCCCACCAAAAAAATCGAAAATTAAATTGCTTTAATTGCTAAAAAAAAAAAACCCACAATCTAAAATTCTAAATCCTCTGATCTCAATAGCCATAAGTGAAGCGTAAGATCTTACTGGGTGTAGAAATAGAAAGATAAAGCTCCAGTCCAGGCAAGGACTTCGCGTAGCACCCAAGCCATGCAAACGAAAGCGAAGGCTCTATAAAGAAGAAGCCAGAAAGGATTGAGGTTTTTCCAGCAAGGAGTCCAAAAGTCAGTGTGATCGAGAGGCTCAGCTTTCAGTTTTTTGATAAATTTCACCGCCACCACAGCTGGGGCAGCGATGATCAGAGCACAAACTGGCACTTGCCATCGAACCCAGTATTGGAGACCTTCGTTGTCGTCCGAGGTAGACATTTCTCAGACGAACTCTGTGCAGGCAAAAAGTCGATGAAGAAACTACAGAGTCATATGGAAGTGAGAGGATGAGATGAATTGTGAAGGTTATAAAAAGGGGGCTTTCGATGCTGAGAGCGAAGGACAAGGTCATTAAGTCAGTTGAAAACAACATGAACATGATGACCAACGGTCCAACCATATCGACCGTTTAGTAACTGCGTATGGGATAAGGAATCTGCTAAAGTTTAGGAAGGCCTGCTCAATGTTTTTGTTAACTGTTGGATATTAATCTAGTTAAACAGGATCGTAACATTTCATCACGTTCTGAATTCAACGCTCATAAGTCGCTCTCTCCATGACTTAAACCCGTAATATTTCATCACGTTCTGAATTCAACGCTCATAAATTACTCTCTCCGTGACTTAAACCCGTGATGTGATAAGTGCCCTGATATCGATGATTATGGCCTAACCATTTATTCAAAATATCTGGATGCTGATTTGCTTAAACCCTTAACTCTTTTCTAGCTTTGGCCTTTTGTGCTATGCCCACTTAAGCCTACTTGGGCTGAAGCTTCAGTTAGATTGAAAATCATCAATTTTTTAGTACCAATATCAATTTACAAGGCTCAAACTGCAACCCATTGCTCTCTTCTTACTGACATGAGATATCACCCTTATATAGGGACTCTGCACCTTCCTGTTTCTCCACTTTTCAACATGAACTTAGTTCTATTTTATTGCAAATGTGATGCACCTAAGCTTAGTGCTATAGCCGCTTGAGTCCTTGACCGACCCAATTAACTAAATATATTGGATCCAATTATAACCGGAACCAGCACATTTGAAAAGGTCCTGTTCACAAATTTAGGGGGTGCAATTGAGTTGGTGTATGTCCTATAATGGGGAAAAACATCATGCCATTTACTCAAAATATATGTTGTTAGCATCCAAAGATTGTGTTAGTTTGAACAGTTTGTCTGCTCTTGCCGTTTTGTGCTGGGTCTAGATTCCAAAGCAATGTATACAGAGAGATCATCCAAAAGCATGTATGGTTGATTGAATCAGCTGTATTAAGATACCCAATCAATGGAAATTCTGGCTCAAAAGTCCACATTAACCTCTAAAACATATCCGATATAGATCAATTCAAAGAACAAAGAGGAAATTGAAAACTCAAAAAAAAATCATAGGAGATAGCTTCATTCTGGCAGTAAAGCTTGGACATTGATTGACTCGACTGTAACATGTCCAACAGTATATATGAACCACAGTTTCTAGAAGGGTTGGATCTGACCATCCCCCTCTTTATATACACAAGCATAATTCAGAATGAAAACACCTTCAAATGGTACTCAATTTTGGAGGACAGCATGAAACTAACACTCCCTAATAAAAGCATGGGGAAACAATCTGGGGAGAATCGAATTTTTTGCTTTTATGATCAGTGCATATATCCCATAACAGGGGATATGAAACACAGCCAAGCAAAAATACCTGTAAAATGAACACATTGATTAGATTCTTTATAACTCAAGGTGAAAACAAGACAGAAGAAAATGGTGGAAATAACATACCACAAAGGAGCCCACGGTGTATCAAGCTCAAGGAAAGGATATGGCCACCTGGAAAAGGCTCAAGGTAAGTTACAACTTCTTTCACCAAAATATAAGATTATAGAAAACCATTTTTCCCTTTTAACAATGCCACAGAGAAGTACACATTGATAGAGTTATGCATACCATGTAAAGCCACAGGCATGAATGACCCATTGGAAAACAACATAGACGCAGCTCCAGATCACAAAATATGAAAGCCGGAACCATGGAAAGGGCTGAAAAACAATATTGTGGCATTATTAAACCTTTGAGGCCATTTATAATGGATGTAATGTTCATGTTCTCTTCCAGAAAATAGTCCTGGTTGGGCAATTCTAGCCATTTGATCTAACACATTTACCAGGATAGTATATATCTTTATAAGCTTTCCATAGGTCACTTAGATCAATAGGCTTTTAACTTCTTAAAGGTGTGATACTTACAAGACTATTAAGTGAGGTATCCAGAAGAAGGAAAACAGCATTCAAAGTATGCATGCAGCCCATCAACTGCCAAACATAGAACAATAGGAAACCAGTCAGGACAAATTTGTCATTCATTCATCTAATATGGAGCTAGAGAGAATTAGAACAAGCCAAATCACTTTAAAGCATTGTGAACAATCCTTTATATAAATATATTATAGATAAGGTTTGCAGAGGTGGACTCTTACCATGTTTAAGCCCAGATGTGCATTTGACATAAACGGGCAGATAACACACCAAAACACGATGTCTGTCATGATAACAGCACCTCCACAGGTCTGTTGCAAATAATTTGTTAGCTCCAACAGAATTCAAAGTCTAAGAACACATTTATCAACATGGCCAACAGTTTCAGAAAAAAGGCTAGAAAGTTGAGATATGGATGGACTAACCTGAAATGCAGTTTGCATTAGATATCCCCAAAATCCTGCTCTTTTCTGAATCTGCTCTTCAGCATAGTGGCTTTGCAACTTGATGGTACCCTTAATCTCTCTTTCCCTGTAAGTAACAGAGTTTGTGGTTCTACTCTCTTCCAAATCCCTTCTCAGAAACTCAGCCCTTGCCCCATTTTCAGAAGGTTTGTGTGAGGATAACCAACATCCATATGCAGATACAATGGTCCCAAGCTACACACAGAATTTTATGGTATGTGTAAAGCAGGAGCTGCTTTGAAATGAATATAGATTTAGTTTATTTAATTAAAAGAAGCCTGATAAGTTTGTATTGCTCTATGTTGCATCTATTTAGTTCATATATAAATATTTCCCAACCTATAATTACCTAGAGCATTTAGGAGCAAGTAGGAACCAATTAATAGAAATTCTTGCATTACAGAATATGGAAAGACCAAGGATATGGTGCTTGACATACCGCAAAGTAGACCATAACTAATGCAAATGTCCACCTGCAGAACAATTACACCAAATTATAGGAGACCAGACAGTTTTCATAGTCAATAAAACATAACCTCTCATAGATTCTAGTACCTCCAATATTGTAAGAGAAACAATGTAAGACAAACACTAAGCTAGCATAGCTGTCTCTATGATGATTAGAGTAGCAATTGGCACTTACCATGAGAGTTACCATCCAAAACCTTCCTTGTTGTCTAAATTTGACATTTGAGACATAAAAACTCCATCATTATCCCTATGAAGCTCAATAGGGAGAGGACTCGGGTTGTGAAGAGGAAAAATAGATATTCAAAAGTTTTGGAAGGACTTGAAGTTAAATGGTGAATACAAACTTAAAAAAGAATTCAAATCTCTAATGCAAATGTGACTTGTCAATAACAACTCCTTAAGCTCTAATTCAAAGTTAAATGGTGAGTACAAACTTGAAGTTAAGGAACTCTTACAGGCAAGCTTTTAGACTGTTGAAGGCGCCCTTTTCTTCTAAATCTGGCACAAGTCCAGAAAGGGCAACTCCAATGCCTTCAGGCATTCTGTTATAATGTTCCCCCTTGGCCATTTATTAGTGGGCACATGTTTATCCTCACCCATTATTAGCTTTCCAAAGTCTACCTAGCTTGTAGGAAATGGTGAAATATTTAACCACTTAATTAATATTCTAACACTTCTCGTTGAAGCAAGGTTCAAACTCAAAACTTTTGATCTAATACATTACTTATCCCAAAAGCTTAAGCTCATACGAAATAATAAATTTAATCACTTAATTAGTTTTCTTAACACCCCGCTTAACTTCTTTCTTGGGACATTTCTCATGGCATCTGATAGGCTGTACAATTCCCAAGATGTATATTGCTTGAGGTATAAGCACATTTATGAGAGAGAGAGAGAAAGAATTAGATACTATGTGATCCAAATTAGGAAAATACTTAGAAGAGGCTACATCAAGTCATCAAACTATTAGTGAAACAAAAAATTAACAGAAGCAAAATCTGCAATGGGTGTGAGCAAAACAAAAGGAAAGAATTCTCACTCAGTGTAGTAAATAAAGATGGTTGCATCCCAGTCCACAACATCCCACGCCAGAAAACCCGCCATGACCAAAAAGGAAACGAACCGCGAGGCCAATAGCCATCCGGGATGCACCCCTCTCCAGCAGCTGGTCCATAGCTGGGAGGTGCTGACATGAGCCCTCGGCAGGGCACTAACATAGACATCACCGTCCGGTCTAGCCACAAGAAGGCTCTCGTAAATGGTGTTGTCATCACATCTGGAGCCACCCTCCTTCCTCCACAGCACCCACAGGGCGCCGCAGAAGGAAAAAGCAACAATGCCAAAACAAACAAAATCATACCAGTACACTTGTAGTGCCATGTTTTGGCCAATTCTAGGCCTTCACGTATGAAGGCCAAAGGATTTTTGAAGACGAAAAGATATGAAGGCGTGGGATCGATTGGATTAATATTGTTGTTGTTGTTGTTGGGTATAATTCGTTTAAACATTTTCAGCTGGGAAGTGCTGCTGCAGTTGATAGTTTGATACGAGAATGTTAGTTTTGACTGTCTGGTTTGGGATTTTCAAAGTCACGTTTATGGATGTTTTTTTTATTATTATAAGAAGCATCGGGTTTTGTCATGTTGACGCTGCGGTCGGTGACAAAAGATTGATAAAGAAATTAAAAGGTGGGGTGGCTGAATGCTGATGTTCTTTTTTCCTTTCTTTTTTGGCTACGAGAACAATTGTTGTTGTCTTCTTACTTGTTTTGAAAGTTACATCCCTAAATCTTCTACCTCCATGGACAAGGGAATAATGATTGCTTCCAAACAATAAAAGTTAATAAGAGCGATTAATCAATTCCGACAACGGATTTTCCAACAATCCTTACAACAAGCCCTTCTCTTACCCTTATTGCCCAACTATAGAACGGTTAACAGCTAATGCGTTACATTTATTGAATAGGGTTTTATGGTCGGTCCGCAACCCTTGGATGCCGAAGGTGTCCTTAGGGTTCTATGCAGTTTCTTTCATTTTCTTTGCTACTGCTCGGCCATGTTGCAAACAATACAAAAAATAAATGAAAATATTCCTCCTTGTTTTTTAGGGTGGGGGAGGGGTTATTCATTTTTGTACTTGTATTTTGCTCCCAAAAAGTCAGAGTAATAAGACATCTATTTTTTAATTTTTTAATAAAATCAATTCAACTCAATTTATTTATTTATTTATTTTTGTGAGTATTCAACTCAATTTATTAAATTGACCCATATGACGTTATTCTCAATGTAGGTTTCAAAAGAGGGCATGTCTCATTTTTAACTTTTAAGATTCAACCATGAAAAATACTAAATAATATATTTTTATTTTACTGGATTGATGAATTCAGTGTCCTTTAATCTTTGAAATCTAAGGGTTGATAGTGAGATGGGATTGTAGTATATCTATACATAGCATTACTCTT
The DNA here is from genome assembly GCA_013348765.1 of Carpinus viminea. NCBI lineage: Eukaryota > Viridiplantae > Streptophyta > Magnoliopsida > Fagales > Betulaceae > Carpinus > Carpinus viminea. Next base: position 6,901,777 of record CP054669.1, on the reverse strand, counting down.
TTACAATTGAGTAAGAGTAATGTTAGATTTATATTTTTATTCCACAACTATCTCATAATGTTAATGTGATAGTTTCAATGGAAAACTTCATTAACTTTCGTGAATTTTATCGCTTTTACAGTCTCCCTTTTAAAGCTAAAAAACTCTTCAATTTAGTATATTAAACTTTAAAAAATTTGTAATCTCACCCATCTCGTTAAGTTTTAGAGGGTTAAATTAGACAATCAAATGATGACATTACCATTATACCCCTATAAACTATATGAAATTGCACAATTATCCTTAAATTGCAACTATTATTTTATTTTTTAAAATAAAATAGAAAAAAAAAGTAGTGAAAATACAGGGACTGATTAGAATTACCACATTAACATTGTGAATAATTGTGAAATAAAAATATAGTATATATTATTGAATAATGCTGCTCTTCATGCCAATTCCGATGATGCAGCTTTTACAAGTTTTACTATGTAGGCGGGCGGGTGGTTCATTAATGGGTGAAAAAGTTTCGATAGGCTTGGCCCATGGAGATATGTGGTTTGGACTTAATTGCCCGGCCCAAATGGATCTCTCTCTCTCTCTCTCTCTCTCTCTCTATATATATATATCTTGTTTTAAATATAGGTAGAAAGATTTCATAATTTAAGTCTCCAATAATATATTTCCAACTTAGCCGCAATTAATGATTATACTTCTTTGGGGGCAGTCCCACATTATTAATAGCTCAACATGCATGTGTGACTGCTGACCATTGAATTTGGACATGTATTCTTGCAAATTGCATCAATTAAAAATGTGTTTCTTCCCTAAGTTTTAGGTTAATGATGATTAATTTGGTGACAAAGCAGTAATTACAAAGTTGTAGATTCCCCATTTTTCACCATGCGCATGTGACAAAATCACATATTGTTGGTCTTGTAATTTTTTTTTTTTTTTCTTGTTGGTCTTGTAATTAATACCACTAAATTGGGTCTCAAGGTGCAATGGTTTGTTGACGAAGACAAAGGACCAAAATTTCAAGAACCCTAGCATCTTATGACTTGCCAAATAAGCAAATTTTGATATCTAAATTGTCACTAAATATGACCGTCCTTTCGAGATTTGTCTGTTTAAACAAGTTTTGAGCAATTCGCTTCTTCGGCTTGAACAGGTAATCATATAAGAGTTCTCTTATATATGTTGTTTGGATTATTAATTAGCAATCCAAACAATAAATTGTTACAGTCCGGATTAATCCATTGTAGGTTTCTCGGTTCCACTCCTCACGGCTTTGCAGCGTGGGGAATCTCTCTGGCATCATTTTTACCAAATATATGATTGCCTAGATAGGAACACTTTACCACACCATTTTCCCCCCAAATACATGATTGCTTAGGAACATTTTACCACACTGGCGCGGTATTCACAACTGAGCTTCTAGTGGGCATAGAGTATAATTCATATTTAATAGGTCACCATCAAGTTGCCAATTTATAAATACTTTCAAACCATCTTGCAAGAAATTCTTCCAAGATCCAAAACATGTAACCCACCCTTCCTTAGAAGTGCCCCTAACTTTTCCTTCAATTTTTTAAGGGAGAGAAAATGATCGGGATTTCGTGCAATGAGCTGTAGCTTGTCAGAGTAAGTAGCGTCCGACCAATCTCTTACATGAGGTCGAGCGTTATAAGATAATAGAACAACCTTATTGTACGAAATTTAAATCCGAATGGAAAAGCGGAAAAGACGTGTTTCCTCCTCGAGTATGCAGTTGGGAAAAGGGTTAGTAGGGGTTAAAGACATAGATAGGCAGACAAGATTGATGGATTTATGAAATGGAAAATAGAAAAAAAGATAACAAGATTGCCGATTACAAGGAAAATGCACATGGGAAGTGCTGGTAACAAGGTTTGACTTCAAGAAAGTAAAATTCATTTCAATTTTACAAAGAAGCCAATCATCCATAAAATATTGGCTAGCTCGTTAATTCAAACCCAGTAACATTCTTAGACAACCGCCGGACTGTTATTAACAACCGTGAAACCTCCATCGACTGCCATGTTATGGCCACTGATGTAAGCAGATTCATCAGAAGCAAGAAACAGAGCAGCCTCTGCAACATGCTTTGCCTTCAACGCAATCCCCTTCAGGTTGGCTGCAGCACAACAATTGGCTTCCACCTCACCTGGCTGCAGATTGTAAGCCTTACATGAAAGAGGCGTGGCGATTCCATACGGGGAAATGCAGTTGACTCTAATCCCATACGCCCCAAGCTCGCTGCAGGCCGACCGGACTAGGCCGACAAGAGCATGTTTCGATGTCGTGTATGCATGCGGCCCACTTCCGCCGATCGAGGATGCCACGCTTGTAGTGCAGATGATGGATCCGCGTATGTTTCTGCCCACCATGGCGCGAGCCGCGTGCTTGATTGTCACAGCCACTCCACGAACGTTTGTCGCCATGGTGCTGTCAAGACCGTCGATGTCAAGCTCTAGGATGGTTGTCAAGGGGCCCATGATTCCGGCATTGCTGAACAAGATATCCAGGCTGCCGTATTTCTCCAAGGTGTAACTCACCGCTTCCTCAACTTGCTTCTCATCTCTTACATCGCAATGGCGATAAGTAATCCTTTCTGCACCTATTGCTGCAGCAATTCCATGACCCAGTTCGTCTTGAATGTCAACAGCAACAACAAAAGCTCCATTCTCTGCAAATAATCTGGCTGCCTCCTCACCAATTCCGCTTGCTGCACCAGTGATGAGGGCCACCTTACCCTCTAATCTGTAGATTATCGAGAATAAACAAACGATCATGTTAAACATGTCTGTATGTGCAGAGGCAGATCTGAAGTAGGCCAAAGAAAGAAAAACCTTACCTTAGCTTAGACATTGGTTGCTCTGTTTTCTCTTCTCAAACTTCAGATAACCCTCTTGGATCTGCTGCTTGCTTATATTAACTTTGTCATGTACATTTATAACATTTACAATGCTGCTGGGCTCAACAATGACACGTGTAACAAACCCATATGCTTTTAGAGTGATGCAACTTACGGACACTGTCACATTAACCCAGTAAAATGAGAGTATAGTACGTAACATTATTTCAACATTTTTAAAAAAAAAAATAAAATAAAATAAAATTTAAAACCGGTAAACACGCATGTAAAATTATGGTATAAATACATTTTTATTCTCTTTGGTTTTGATGAAAGAGCCCCCATCCACATTGATCCAAGTCAACTGTTGATATATATAGATAGATAATATAGAATAGGAGTAAATGTGAAGAGCAATTTAGGCAAATCTGTGCATAAATTAATTGCTCTGACTCGAGTGTTTGCAGCTTGATTGAATAATATTGTATAATGTAACTTTTGATGACAACTGGATCAATTATTTATTCTTCTCAAACTCTTCAATGAGTTCCATGTTAGCACGATCCCATTAGCCAGCCACAGCCCACGCCGTTGCAATTGTTGATAGGGATATTATTAATTAGCAAGGAATACTAGCTTAGCTACTGTTATTTAATATATGTCTATAAAAACAGTAGGAAATCTAATGGCCATGATTTTTTTTCTTTTTCTTTCTTTCTTTCTCATTTATCAATCTAACTTCATCACTCTTTGTTAGACTATAATACTACTATGTCTAGGTTTAATAGGTTGTGGTGCTCGAGTTAGTGTCCAATTATATCACATTTGGATTTGACAACAATGTCCTGGGCCTTCTTTGTGGGCAAATACTTTGCTGAAATTTGCCTTGTCTTAAAATTTTGGTAAATATGGCTGCAGCCTCGGATAAATTTGGTTCATACCAATAAAAAATTATTGATTTAATTAATATATTAATTAACACTTCTTTTATGGGTATATGGGTACATACTTGTAAGGGATTTTAAGGGGCTTGAAGCTTATCCTGAACCTGTCACAACTATAAAGATTTAAGGATGCAAGATATCATATTTGAGGAGATCCTGATTTGGTAGTCTAATGTCTCTACGAGGAGCAGATATGAACAAATCATTAACAATATTAGAATAGTTTTAGCTGGTTTTAAGAAGTGGGAGCTGATGCATGTTAAGCGGAAAGCAAATAAGGTCGCCCATGATTGAAATAAAAATTATGTAACATTTTGGTCTCATTAAATGAAGATGAGTAGTCGGCATAAAATATTACTCATTTACTAATTAGAATTGAATTTTATAAGTAAATTTACTATAGTCTAAAATTAATTGGCCATTTTTTGTCTTCAAGAGATAGTTCAATTAGATGTGAATCACATTTTATAAAGCGGATGTCACTAATTCGAATCTAATCTCTTCTTACCCTTTTGTGGTAAAAAGTAAAAAATAAATAAAATAAAATAAAGTGGTCATTTTTGAGTGATTGCCTATTAACCTCAAATGAACGAACTGAAATTTAAGATTATCCATAAGAATGCCTTGAAGAATCCTATTCGCAAATAAGCAATAAAAGCGTGCATTTTTCGCACACAAAGATTCACGTGGTATGGACTTGATTGGTCTGTCATATCTATATCGTATACAAGCTGATGTAGAATAGCATCACGGCAACAGTATTCCACAGCCTGAGAAATCTGTGCAATACACTAGTCTGGCTTGTGTGTTGTGGATTTGTTGGTGATTTTGACGGTCAACCAGTCGCCGCCTCCGCTGGTTTTTCTGCTAAAAACACTGACCATGTCTGCAACCGCAGTATCCTATGTTATTTCAGGCTCAAACTCTTTGGGTCTTTGCCACTTCTCATCAAGAACAAGAACCAGAAATGTTTTCCACTTTAGCTCCGTAGCCACACCTAGTTGGAGAAGCTTCCATTCTTTGAGGCCACCATCTATCTTCTTCAGAATCCCACATGGGTTTTCCAAGCGAAGCCTCAAAGGCTCCAAGCCCTTTTCCCCTGTCATGGAGTGGCAGGATTGCACGTAAAAACTCTCTCTTTCTGAAAAAATTGTAGTCTTCTTATTTGGTTTCAACGTATTTTGTTGTGTTACTATTACCCCGATTCATAAACTTTGAATGGGTTATATGCAACCATAAATTATGAGGCTTTCGAAGGGCTCCATATGAATTTGGTGATCAATTTATTTTATTCGTTAATTGGATCTGTTATGTAGCTGATTCGCGCAATGAGTTAATACTCAATATGCATTTCATCTCAGAGATGACATTTTCATTTCCTTTAACTATTGTGCATAATTTCCATCTAGTAATTGCAGAGCTGCATCACTTGTATAGAGTTAAAGAGGTACAGATGGAAACGTGGTATCCATTGGCTAATGTTCTCCACTCTACATATCTTCTTTTGCATAACAATGACAGTGATTTCTGCACATCATATTTAATTTTGATGCGAAGAAGTTCTGCCATGTTGATTCCTTTTATGATGTAATGTGTCTTTATACAAGTCCTTATAGTCAGTTTTCAGCATGCCTAGGCTGCCAATTGAACCTAATATACCAGCTTACTAGTTACTACTATTAACTAGAAAATGTGACCAAATGCAGGGTCAAGATGGAACTTGATGTGCCTGTTTCCGTTGCCTATGCCAGTTACTCTGATCGTGAAGCCATTCCCCGTTGGATGCCCTTTATTTCATCTGTAAAGGTGCCACTAGATAGCACAAAATAGCTCTTTAGATAACTTTGACTGTAATGTTTGAATTTCGAAAGGATTGCCCTAATCTAACTGTTTTACTTGCTTGATCAAAAGCAAAGTTTGCTTTGTAAGGGTAAAAGTAGATGTATAGTTCTTTCTTGTACAACTGACTCGAATATTATCAGACACTTAACTCAGTTTTAAAGCGCAGCTTAATTAGACAAACATTCACTAAATTATTAAGTCTGAGAAATGTTACAAGGTAGAAATGGTTCTGCTTTTCATAGTATCCATAACTGCCGGGCATTTTATGGCATGGGTTTTGTTTGTTATTAAGTTTGAAACCATGGTGTTGTATTGTCTAATGATTTTATCAGTGCAATGACATTATTGTGTCTTGAGTCCCACATAGCTGATCAGCTTCAAAATTGTGCATGTGAGAGAACTTGATGTTTAATTCTCCTACCAGATATTGGAAGACAAGCCTGACCTATCACGTTGGTCGCTGAAGTATGAAGCATTTGGTCGTGATATTGAGTTCTCATGGCTTGCCCGAAATATGCAGGTAGGGATGTTATGCCCAGCATTTTCCTTAAATTCTTCCTATATTCCCCTTTATTTTTCCTCATATATATGAATATGTTCTTACTATGTTCGCTTTTGAGTCCTGTTATGATAAATTTTTGCAGCCTATCCCAAATCAGAAAATCCACTGGAGATCTCTGGAAGGTCTTGCTAACAGGTAACAAGAGAAACAGTAATATAGTATTGGGAGGGGTATGTGTTGGTTACCTTTCTGTTCAATATTAATGGTTCATGTCTTCTAAGGCTTTACTAGGTGAAGCGGATCATGGCATAAGAAGAAAAATAAAGAAGAGAGAGAGAGAGAAACTTCATTCATAAAATGCTGAAAAGAATTTGAAAAGTAAACAATGAAAATGAGTACACATGGGATCTTAATGGTAGTCAAGCTTCTGGATGATGCCTCAGTACATTGGCATTTTCTTGGCTAGTTTCCTTGTAGTGCTTAGTATTTACATATCAACGTTTTAGTTTGATTTCTCTAAATCTTAAGTAAAATTGTCAATGAAATGCTTTCATTGATACTTTTAGTTAAACCCTCCATGCTTTCCTAGAGTTATATCACCTTTTGGTGCATCTGTATGTGTGTGTATGTTGACTCCCCTGCACCTGGTGCCAAACAGCCTCAATTTGTTTGGGCTTTGCTAGGGAGACAACTGCTGCTTTGCTTATGCTGTTGAGCGCAATAAAACGAAAGAGTCGAAAATTGCAACTTCTTAGAACCATCATGAAAGCCTTTTTCATCCATTTAACATTTAATTTTCACATTTCTTGTGAACTTGCACCGGTGTTTAGAAAATACTACTGCATATATGTTTCGTAACCATATTCACTTCCACTGCGCTTCCCTGTGTCTAAGTTCCCTTCAGTTCATGAAAAAGTAATTGAGTGCTGAAGGTGTTTGGTATTCTTCGTATATGATATACATTTTCATATAATTTGTTATACCATTTAAGTTTATATCAGAATCTTGATAGACTGAATTTTCTCATGGCAGAGGTGCTGTTCGATTTTATCCAAAAGGTCCTGCATCATGCGTAGTAGAAGTGAGGCTACTTTTTCTACAACTTTTAATTTGTTATTTTGCCATTTTTTTAACAGTATTATGAATGTCCCTTGTGCCCTTTTCTCATCAATTTTACTGCCCATGGTTCTATGAATTCGTAGGGATATACTGGCCATCAAATTAAAAATAGATAAATGTCCCTCCCAGTCTCTTCCACTTTTGATGGCTCAACTTTCACTTATGCCCTTACAATTACCTGTATTTGTTATTTTCAGTTGACAGTGTCATATGAAGTTCCTCAAATTTTAGTTCCAGTGGCATCAGTAAGCTTTCTGACTCTTATTTTTTATGTTACTGAATTGCTTTAAGCTGGGGCTCCTCAGATTATCCACCTGAATAAACATGAACCAGTATAAGAAGACTTGTCTGTTGTTTTGATTGGTAAAAAGAAAGGGTAGAAGTTAGAAAATTTTTAGGAGCAAATGCTTATTCTTTTCCCTTTTTCTCCTTCTTTAAAGAAAAGAAAGGATTCTGTGTGAGACTTTTCTTTTATTTTCAAGTAGCATGAAGTGATCCATCATTTTTCTATTTGTGATGTTAAAATTGTTCAGGCACTACAACCTTTTCTTGAAGGCTTACTTCGACGTGGTTTGGATAAGTTTGCATCGTTTGCAAAAACCTACGAAGCAGACTTAACTAGCTGATGGTATAAATGGCAACCAAAACTCAAAAATAGTTGTCACTAATTCTTTCAAGGTGAAATGCGTGTTTCTACGGTTCTACCACATCCAATTGTAATGCGTACTTTGTTAAAGAAATGAAAGGCACTTTATAATTTTGTAGCCTTTCCATTTGTTGGTACTACCAAATAGTCCTGCATAATATTGATTGGAAGTGCATGTTTAAGCAAATTTGAATTCTCAACAATTTGTTGTCTGAATTACTAGCAATTCGGATCACAAATATGAAATAATTCCTATGTGACCAATCTGCCCAAACAAGCAGATGAGCTGCCTGAGACCTAATCGGGCAGGTGGATCTCATGGGGCCTCTTTTAATTTGGACAACAAAATTGCTGTGGTTCTTTATCATGTTTAAGCCTTTAAGCCTTTGAATTATTTAAGAATGGCACCACTTTGACATCGCACATTTTGCAGCTTCTAATGATAGAGAACATGAAGTGATCTCCATAAATGATCTAGGAAAACTTTTCCCAAGTGGGGGCTACCCTAGAGTAATGTTTGGTGTACACTTCTTTTACATATGGGATTCTGCAGTGGAGTGCTTGTTTATATATACATAGCAAGAACGTGTGTTACTACTAGGTCAAGACACCTGTTTTGTTTGCTTGATTTGTTTACGAATTTATTTTCAGGATCAAGAATAGGCTGCAAGATTGTTACAAAAAGAATTGATAATGACTTTGAACATGTAATGTATCAATATACAACATCTCTACACCACCACCATCCACCTGCAATGGTTATGTACATCAGCCCAGGGTTTCACCATGTAAAGCTGAATAATCAACACCTACAAAACTGCTAGCTGCTTTTTCTCCCATCTACCTGAAGCAGCCAAAAATAGTATTTATTGTCTTCTGGAATGATTATATTAGACTACACAAAAGAAGGGAGATTTTATTTGAAAAATTTATGTACATTCAGTTGCTGGCACTGCCATCCAGCAAGCTCCTCAACCTATAAACGGCCTCTGGAGACAGGCTAAAGCACCCCAACCTCCTTTGCCGAGTTGGTGATGGCTCCCAGTGATCCAGAGAAGAGAGGCATACAATAATCACAGTGAGGTTGTCAAATGTGTTGAGACGCAAGGCTTCCATGACAAGGTCCCTTGCACACTGCTCTGGGTCATCATGCTGCCGCAGCCCACGACGAACAAGGTTAACTGCCTCCTGACTTGACATCACATCCCAAATTCCATCACACCCTATGATGAGGAACTCATCATCCTCGGTCAGAAACATCTGCTGGAACTCTGGCTCCGCAATGAGAGGCGAGGGAGCAGGGGACTTCATATCCCAGTCCCCCAATGCTCGACTGACAATAAAACATCATTGAGATACCCGTCACCATTAATATACCCACCTAATTCTTCAACCCGCCTCTTCTCTGATGGATAAATAGGCCTGTGGTCTTCAGACATATCGATTGCCTCACCTTTCCGGCAGAGAACTGCCCTACAGTCACCAGCATTGGCAACCATGAGAAACCTGGAAGAGAAAAGACATCAGTCAGCAACAGAGCAAATAATACTGAAACAACTACGCAGAGGATTGAACTAAAGCATATATATAGCAATTAGAGATTTCTTATTTAGCTACCACATATTTGTTAGTTTGAGAAAGGCACAATAAGAGACAGTATAAGCCAACATTAGCCGCAAAATGCAGGTTGAGGAAATCAGGAATAGTGCAACACTTTGCTGGTTCAAGTAAACATAAAACAAGAGAGAGGGATGCAATAACCAAGACTAATATCCCCAAATAAGCATATTCTAAATCAAATATGAACATTCTACTAATCATACATAAGATTTGATCAAAGCAATTACACTAGACAAAGTAAAATGGCATAAAATGATCCCCAGGAACCCATATCATGCAAATGAAACAATGCTTTGCCATGGAGAAACAAAATTCTAAAGCATGATTGTACCTTCCAAATACCAGAGCAGTAATAGCAGTCGTCCCTGAAGAGCTGCTCACACTGCAGTCATTTGCTAAGGCTTGGTCCGCCATAAGAAATGCTTTCCGGAGTGAGTTCTCAACTCCTTCTAAGTAAACATCATCAACTTCAGATGTCTGGGGGAAGTTGACATCCTCAAAAACGAGTCTGAGTACATTTTTTTTAATATAAGCTGCTGCCTCAGGTCCTCCATGACCATCAAATACCTATGTGATATACATATAGGATCAGTCAGTTTTACATAAGAAAGCAGCACAACTATCAAATTTAAGATCTCGAGAGTTCATTACCCCATAAAAAGCACTTGGTTTGGGAAACTTAAAAGATGACCCCAAGTGCGAGGATAGATCATCTATACATATATGCTCATCTTCCATGTATGTTCGAGGACCAATGTCAGAGAAGCTACCAGAACGGATGCAGGGGCACAAATTGCAGGATGGAAGATTCAAGAGCAGCATCCTGTAAATAGAAATTAATTGGATGTCAAATCTCCCCCTTGAAGGCTAAATATTACAATGTTGAAACTATCTACTAATATTACCACCATTAATAATACCAATGCTCACGCTGATACTAATGATTAAAATCTTCTGCACCCAGAAGAGCATATAGAATCTTCCAATTGTTGAAGCATTAGTTTTATAGCTTCAACCCAGTGGCAAATATTAGAGGACTTGCTCACTAAGCGAAAAACTAACATATATCATCGACAACCATCAAAACACAAAGGATAGCTTAACCACATACCTCAAATTCTTTGTTGTATTGGAACCAACTGAGAGTAAACCGAGTGAATTTAATAGGTGGTTATCGACCATTAAGAACTATATAAGGTTGGTAAACACTTGTCACCACTTGGTACACATCCCTATATTGTGTTGTGTGTGTAAGAATTAGCAAATTTTACAAACTGGTTAACCTTTTCGCTGCAAAACCCGGTAGAGGTCTGATTTCCTATGTGTTATAATATTCACAGTTTGTTATTCAATTCATAATTATAAGGGTAAGCATGCTTGTAAATAAACGATATTAAGATACCATGCAAATCCCAAAGATTTAGACTCCCATAGTCTCAAATTTCTCTTTCATTTTTTTTATGAATCTAGATCTTTGAAAACTTTTAATAATATAATTACCTTTAACTCTTGAAAAGAATATATTAAAAGTGAAACTTTTCTGCTACGGATCAATAGGGAAAATCTATAGCCTATTTTCAGCTTCAAACAACATAAAACTATAATACCAAAGAAAAACCATACTATAATTTAAAGAAACTATGCAAGATCGTATTGGGTATCTAAAACATGAACTTAATTCAGCTAAATACACGATTACAATTTTTCTGCAGAGGGTTGTGCTATTCTTTTCATTGTGAATTTAAGAGCAATATCAATCTAAAAACCTATACATACACCACATAATCCTCCAAAAACATTCGTCCAAAATTCAATATCCAAACACAAAATAAGTCCTAAAACAAAAAACAACTAAAACCTTAGCTTGATATTCAAACCCATTAGCCAATTACCAAGTACAACACCAAAGAAAAAAAGAAAAATAGAAAAAGAAAAGAAAGAGCAGGTGAAACAAGCTGATCAGAAAGCCTCACCGTTTGAGAGCTTGACATACGCTGAACATCCAACAAAGGCAGGCTCTGTTGGCACACAACCTCGGCTTCAGCAACCATTGTCCAATATCATTTACCAGAACAAACACCTCGCAAACAGCTCAAACAAAGAAGAAAGAAGATATCTTTTGGGTTTTCTTTTCCTCGGACTTTCTTGAGAGTTTTCTCGGACTTTCTCCTTGGCCCTTTAAGCGATCAATAGTTTTCTTGGAAAGAGCAGTTGAACTGGAATGTTTATGGAAGTCAGCTAGAGGACAGCGGTTGACCGGTGGCTACCGGTAAAGTTGTTTATTATGATGGCCACGTGTGGGTTTACGGGCTGTGTGATACGTGGGAACTGTTTGGTGAACACGCAATGAGGCTTCGCTTGACGGACGCCGGGACGCGTGAGCTTCGTCGTACTATTCTATTGAAATGGCCTAAACGCCCTTCACGTAATTAGCTGGAATGTTTGACCTTTTCGAATGGATGAAAGAGGGTATAGAATGAATTTTTGACAATAGAGCATAAAATTGCTCAGAAAAAAGACGATAGAATATAAAATTATAGTAATTCTATAAAAAAAATTTTTGGTTACTTTTAAAATTTTCTTAATCAAAATTCGACGAACTTTTAGAAGACACAAAAAAGACTTCAAGTTGTTAGAAATTATGTTTAAAGAGTTTAAAAATGCTCTTAATATTTAAAAAACATGTTTAAAAGCCAATTTAGAATTATATTTGAAAGGTTTAAGAGTTCTTTTAACACTTAAAAAATTCGTTTGAACAAATATATATATTTGGTAAAAAATTAAAAAGTACTTTTAAGGGTTCAAAAAGTCAAAAAATGATCAAAAAAACATTTTTAGCAAAAGTTTAAAAATGAAATTTTTACCTAAAAGCTCTTTTTGACTTAAAAGCTTTATTTTTCAAATATAATCCCAAACAAGCTCGAACATTACTCGTAAAATTAATATGTTATAATTGATGGGTTTGATCCATTGAATTAAACAAATTGAATTATAAGATACCTATATAATCTTATATGCTCATATTTCGACGTAATTTAAATTCTGATATAAGGACGGTTAAATTATCATTTATCTCAAAAATTTAAGCTAATAAGAAAAAAAAACTTTTGAAATAAGTGATAGTTTAACATGATATTAAAGTTAAAGATTTTGAGTTTGAACTCTAACTTCATCGTTTACTCATTTAATTAAAATATTTCACGTATTAGGTTTAACTTATTAAAACAAAGTTCGAGTTCACATATGAAGAAAGTGTTAAAGTATTGATTAACTTAAATTTTTAAGATAAGTATTACTTTTTTTTTTAGACAAGTATTAGTTTAAAGTGTTGATTAACTTAAATTGTTGAGATAAGTATTAGTTTAACAAAGACAAACAAGAAATTAACTAAAATGAAAGAATATGACGCATTTACTGGAAATCGGATACGTCAGCATGAATTATATGGAATGATTAGGGTTTCTAAGGGTGTTTAGGGAAACAAAAGTTCTCGCCGACACTTCAAGGTTTCTTTTGGTTTTTTTGAGTTCACACCTGCTGACGGCTGACGCATGTTGTTTACGTTGGGTGGTGTACGAGTCAGAACCCTCTTTATATTTTATGGACCTAAATGCCCTATTTTATAGCCTAAATTACATTCTTGTGCCATAGTTGTGCTTTGGTAAACCTCAGATGCGGTTATCGTTGCATCTGGACCGCCCAAAACGCCAACTCGGCACTGCTTTAATGTTTTGTGGTCTACATTTTTTGCTTGTGGATGACAAAATCAGAACCACGGGCTCATAATTGTCAGCTCTCCACTAATTTGCTTTTCAACCTACCAAAACTTTATTTATTTATTTTAATTTCTTTTCAATGTATTCCTAATTCCTTTTTTTTTTTTTTTTCAAATTGAGTTGGAGGGCATCTATCCTTAAAACATTCATGATAAATATTAATTTTAATAGATTGTATTAAAATAATTTATCATGACACTAGTTTTTTTATTAAGTGAAATTAAATTTTATAAGTGATTTGATGAAATATCAGTTATAACTTAAGTTGTCATTTTGGAGTGGTAATGCATAATGATTAACTGGGTTTTTTGAGTTGTTCATTGGTATCAAGAAAACGTAAAACTTATTCATTATATATGATCAAAACATAAAAGAAAAACTTCACTTAAAACCCATAAATTGCTATGCATTTTGAAAAAAATCTCCTAAATTTAAAAATTCTCAATTTTACCACTCTAAACTTTAAATTTGATGCAATATATCTCTTTCATCAGATTTTAAACGTTAAAAGCGATAAAACGATCTTTATATTCTTGTCTTTTTTTATAAAATTTCAAATTTATCCTTAATTTTAATTTTCATTTTTTTTTTTTAAATCGAAGGGTAATTTGATCGTTTTAATCATTTCCGTTAGTGGTTAGTGACTGAATCTAATAGAATGAGGTCAATTGAATCAAATTGAAAATCCAATTAGTTAAATTGAGAGTTTTTGAAACTTGAACAGTATTTTCAAAATACATAATAGTTTAAATGTCTAAAATAAAGTTCCTTCAAACATAAATTATTGGTAATTATGTATTCAAGATCATGAAAGGTAGTAACGCATCTAAATATTTTTTTTATATGTTCTTTTCTTGATAAAGGTTGGTGCTCCTAATATATCACCAAGTCAAGACAGAGACTCTTGGAAGTTAGTATGCAGCATAATGCATCTAAATGGAATATTTTTTGTATGTTCTTTTCTCTATAAAGGTGGGTGGCTCCCTCTAATATGAATCACAAAGTCGTGGCATAATAATGGCATTATCTACTTAATTGAGATGACATAGTCTACAGCAATTTAATTCCCAGATAATATGACTTGTGACTTAAGTCTATCCTCTCAATAATAATTAGATCAATATATTCTTGATTAGACTGCTAATTTTTTACAGGGAAGTAGTTGATTAGGGCTTAATTTTTTTACCTTTTTAATTATATGCATCGGGTTAATACTTGTGGTCTTGAGCAAAGGAAACAACTAAATGGACCATTATGCCCCTGCGAAGGCAATCTTGTACGAGGTGCACTTTAGACTTTCGCCTGCCCAGGACTGAATTTATCAGTTGGGCTATGGGCTTTTTTATTGGGCTTGGCTGCCTCCCTATTAGCTTTCTTAAAAGATCGCAATATTAAAATTAGGCCCAAGTTCAAGTCTTTTACAAATCTTGTTGGTAAGTTTTTGAGAGGATTTGCTTGGACTACTGCCAAGTGCCTACTGGTAATTTTCTTTTTCAATTCAATTTTTTTTTTTACAGGTTTTTGTTAATTTTATTAAAATTGCAGATACGGTTTAAAAGATGGCATCGGAGATTTTTTTTTTTACCCAATTTAAAAGAAAACATGGTCCTTTCTGAAACTTAGAACTTGAAAAATATTAAAATAGAATGTGATTACCATAACATCTAAATCTAACAAATAAAAATTAATAATTTATGTTGGAAGTCACAATATCAAACAAATTTGTTGTTATATATTATATAAAACAGATAATCACTTTGTTAATTAACTTATTACTTTATTTATGCAAATTATGACTATTAAAAACAATATTCTACATACAAACCGTGTGCTTTATTTTATTTTTCACTTATCCGCACAAAAATGGGAGGATGATTCAAACTAGTGACATATGTGTGCTTTATTGCATGGTAATTTAAAAATAAATTATCTTAAATGAAAAACCAGAAGAAAAAATATGACCTATAAAGTTTCAGCACATTCATGTATAATTTTTTTCTTTCCCTCCAAGGATATATTAAATCAAGTCAATTCGACAACTGAATATAAAACTATGGCCTTTCAAATTCATTGATTAAAAAATATATATATACTAAGACTTTGGTAGGTCAATATAAGTCGACCTTACAGCAAAAATAATAATAGTCTCAAGAATATTAAAGATCGTTGAATTTTATTTGAACCTTCTGTGGAGACAAATCCTTATACGGCTAAGAAAATAAATTATATTTATTTTGGTGGGGTTTTCCCTCTCATCATCACCAAGAAAACTGGATAAATGTTCAAAAAAATTTGGTAGGCTTTCCTCTAATAAAAGCCTGCAGTCAATGGGCCTCTCAACTTTCAAAGTAAATACCTTAATCTGCCCGTTTGGTAAATGATTGTCTAGTAGATTTTTTTGTTTGGATAGTAATAAGAAGGATTGATATGATATACAGTATAAAAATATTTTAATTTTGTTTGTAAGAAAAAGTGAAAAAGGAAGTGGATTGGTGTAACATTTTTAATTGAGCGAGGAAAAAAGTAAGAATATTTTGTATAAAAAAGTGAAAAAAAAAATTGTTTTGTAGTGATTAATTAGATGTAAAAAGTAAAAATGTTATAGTTAATTTTAAAAGGAATTTCTTGAGTTTTTGGGTCCGGTCTGGCCCACTCCTTTGTCAAACACACTCTTATGTTCTGTGGTGAGTTTTTTTGTCTAAATAGTAATGAAAAATGATTGATGTAATATAAAAAATAAGAATGTTTTGAAGTTGACTTTTTAGATAAAATTGAGTTGATTGCCAAATAGAGACAAGAGTCTAGGGATCTTATCGTTTTAGAGCGTGCCTTAATATCCCTAGTAACTCTTTCATTTCTGTTTGGTCATCTTCTCCCGGGATTCCCTCCCTCCACTCCAAACCGAGTCTTAGGAACTTTAATACCCTCTCCCAACCTTATAGTGTCATCACTTAAAAAAAAAACCCACTTAAAACATGCTATATCAATGTGATAAATATGTGTGAAAAGTAACATTAGTCAAATTAAAAACGAACAAAAACATATTCTTTGTTGCACATGCTTATAATAAATCACATATGCACGCTACCTTGAGCTAATTTCTCTTTTATGTCACTATGTTAAAGACGGGATGAATGAACATGATGTTAAATAGAGAACAATCATTTTATGGTTTGAATTAAATTTTACAAATCTAATAATGTATTTGCTATTATGTAATTTTTAAATAAAATAGTACCATGTATATCATTAGATACAATCAAATAAAATTCAAATTATAGCATTTCAATTAAAATTACAAGATGTGTAGTCTTAATATTCAAAGCTTCTCTCTCTTCTCATTTTAGTGGGACCTGCAAACATCTTTTATAAGCCTGCAGTGAGCATTATTGCAGGGCTGCCCTAGTTGTGAGTATAAAGTGACCTTATTAACTGTGTTGTGTTGGTAGGAAACACAATGCAGCAAATGATCTAACCAAGCTTGGATGGTCCAAAACCTATGCTTGATTGGTAGCAGCAGATAGGATCATAAATGCACTTGAAAATAGTTGTTACAAATTTTTACAATGCCTTCAATGATTACAACAGTAATGCCTTTGAAATATTGAATATATTGAACAGTAATGCTAAGTGTGAGAGGACCTTTATGGGTCTATTTGTTTGAGCGAGTGGCTGGACAACTCGAAATTAAGGGTGACAATTTGTATTCGCGTAAGATTTGAGTCATTTCGAGGTACATGCATGGAATTAAAATAGGCAAACCTAACCATAAATCCCTTAAAATAGTTGTTAGACTGCCTTCAATTATTACAACAGTAATGCCTTTGAAATATTGATTTTTTTTTTTTTTTGAAAAGAACTCATTCTCATTCCATAAAATTCAAGAGTGAAAACTCTTACAATCACAAGGTAGGCTTTGAAGTAACCATAGCCTAAGTTCCAAAGTCACAGGCAAAATCTCATACAAATCAGGCAACAAAGGCCAACAATTAACAAAATTCGAAAACACATCCGCTACCCCATGACTAAAATAACATGATAAATATTCAAATCTGCTTGGCAAGTTTAAAGATTACTAAACCAAACAGATGCCATTAGCTACACAGGAAGTGTTTATTCCACGACACTAAGAGGTAAACCCTTTTATGCCGCTACTCATCATCCTCGACATTTAAGTCAAGATACATATTCATCCACGACATAGAAATTTGGACCATTTTTCCTCCGAGCATTATTATAAGCAAATAACAAACAAAATACAGGAAAAGAAAAGTAACATAACTCAATACAAACAAAAAGAAATACAGGGAAAGAAACCGATCGCGTGTACGTTGATCCCATACAAGAAAGAGCATGGTGAAAGCTCATCGCGATGGGGGTGCGAAAATAGCCTAGCAATGGACGGAGGCGGCAAAATCAAGAAGAAGATCGCAAAAACCAAAAAACACAAAAACAGGACAGAAAAGTAATATAGCAAAACACCAAAACAAAACAAGGATGGAGGAGGCGAGGGAAGAGGAAAAGGGATGGAGGTACCGGGTCTAGGGACATCAAGTAAACTACTAGAGTCCGTGCAAAAGGGACATGAGGAGGAGGAATGGTGGAGGCCATCCCTCCTAGTTATAGCGTTCTGGGGAGGGGGTGGTAGCTAGCTAAAACTAAAAACCCTAGAGAGCTATAGTTAATTGCTAAATTCTATAGGTGGCATCGTTTAATGATTGGTATTAACACCGTATTAGCAAACCACACGAGGTTCCAGCTAAACAATAATTGAAATATTGAATTTATTCAACAATAATGCTCAATGTGAGAGGACCTTCATGGGTCTATTTATCTGAATAAGTAGACCGACAACTGAGAATTAGGGGTAATAGTTTGTATCTGTGTGTAAGGTTGTTTTCTTATGGTACATAGGGAGTAGATATCCATCTTTATCTAAACCAAGCGGTGTACAATAATAGAAACATTTCTATCTTATCTAGCCTATGAAATAGGACATCATCAGACATATATGTCTTCAATTCCATTTGTTACAATCACTAAATTCTAAACGGAAATGGACATAACAATCAAAAGGCTATTAGAGATAATAAGCAGATGACTAAAAAGTAATGATGCTATAGCCTATAGTCATAGAGGACCCCAAAAAAAAAAAAAAACACGTCTAATGATATATATTTTAGAGCATATGATTCTTACATATAATTTTTTTAATAGAGAATAAAATTTATTAAAAAATCACTTGAAAACACATACATTTCTAAAGTTGGACGTGAAAATTAACATATTTTAAGGGCATATTTCAGTTTATTAGATTGGGTTAAAAGAATTTTTTTTCCAATCCACTAAAAGGAAATTTTTGTTATGCTATAGGAATCATATCATAAGCAACATTATATCTTAATTTTTTTTGGAGACATTGTTTTTAGGAATGGTACTAGACTACTAGTAGTAGCCAAGAATATGTTGGATGACGGGTTTGAGTTATCTCAAGACATAATTATAAGACTATATAGGTCAATTTTAATTCGACCCATATAATTTAAGCAAATAAAGAGTGAAATTTGATCAAACCAAAAAAGCTTTGATCAATTATTGCTAAATTTTTCATGTAATTTAAACTACATGTATTGTAATAAAAAGTCTCACGAGAACATTATTTATAGATAGCAGTAATGCTCTATGTGATTTTCATATTTTCTTAAAATTGATATGACTTTTAAAATTATTATTAGATCAAAATTTATTGAGTTAAGTATGAAAGCTATAAAAGTCTTATATCACATGTGATTATATGGAAAAATATATTATACTACATTCAATTCCCCCCCGGCTAATATGTAATTGGATCTTATAAGTCAGCCTTTTAACACTTCTAAAGCAAAGAAATAATAGAAATATTAATAAACAAATAAAAACACAATACTCAAAAATTATTTTCAACTTTAATTATATCACATAAAATATATATATTTTCAAATATTTGAAAAAAAAAAACCCTCAAAATTGTATCTTATTATACAGGGGCAACTTCATTTAGTTCCTAAAATATCGCGCATTTTGTAAATGTTACTCTAATGTTTAAAATCTCTCATTTTAGTGTATTAAACTTTTATTTTATTTCAATTATCCTAATTTCATTAGATATTGGAGTTAAATGAGACTGAATAGATAGTAAAAAGATCTTTATAATCTTAAAGTTTTGTATTATTCTGTTATAAATTTAACAAAAATCTTAATAAAGAGAATAACTAAAACAAAAGAAAGTTTAGTAGATTAAAAAAAAAAAGAAAAAAAGAAAAAAAGGAGAGAATTTACCTATTAAAAAAGTATTTGTTAAAGACGCGGCGGCCAAGTAAAGTTAAACATAATTAAATCCATTATAGAATAGCCTCTTTTTTTTCCACTTTATTTTTTTGAAAAGTATTGCCTAATCAAAGACATAGGGAGGAGTAATGGGCCCCGCGGTTGAACGGTCAAAAAGGAAGACGCCGTGGGAAAAGGTGACAAAAGAAGATCAATAAGTTTGACCGTCATTAAACCCCACAAAGCAACCAAAAAAAAAAAAAAACTACTATAACTACTACAAAACCAGAAAACCTTTGTCAAAATCTCTGTTTCTGTCTCTCTGAAACCGAAGTACAAAGGTCCGGCCATGGTTTCAGCTTAGCTACCCGACACGGTGAGGCCTCTACACGTTCTTTGATTCATCGACCAATAAGTGTAATGTTAATGTCTCTTTTCATGGTTTCTTTTGCAATGAGTTTTAACCTTTGCTGTGTTTTGGCTCATGGGTTATGTTTTGATAAAATGTTTTATAGCTTCATTTTTCATTTTTTAGTTGTTTCTTTTTTGCTTTCTTGTTGTTATGTCTAGTGGGGTGCTCTGTTTGGTTGCCTAGAAAGTATGGGAAACTGAAATGAATTTGGAAATTTGAAGTCACAAATGAATGTTTTTTATGTTCCCCTTTATATGTATATGTGCAGTTTGAACTAGAACATAGCGTTGTTTTTCTGATGAGCTACTGTATATGTTTTGGCAATTTGGAATTTTGTATGTGATATCGATGACTCGACCTTTTCTAATCGATTAATTTCTTCGATGAAATTCGGTAAAGACTTAGAATTTGACAATTTATGTGTTAACGGTATATCGGGTTTTGCTTTTTTTAATTATAAAGTCATAGGATGTTTTATGGATATCGTGTGTGCGTGTGCATGAGCGCTCTGCTTGCACGTATGATTTGTTTGCTCTCTCTTGAGACTAAACATAATTTTTTTTTTTGGTCTGGAGATATGTTACTGATTTCTTCTATCTCATTGAAGAAGGTGAATTTAGAAGAAGAACATTTGCTTGATACTATTCTTTTGGGATAATGGCTTCTGGGTTAAGAGGTTCATCTGGAAATGTTGTTGGTGTTGATAGGTTGCGTGATGAGATGAAGGACATGAAAATTGGAGGGAACAAGGTAAATGTCATGTCTTCTTCTTTTCACTCCTTATCTGTCTTTAATCGTCTCCACTTGATTAATGTTTAGTGATCTTCCATTATTAGCTAAGTGAGAGCTGCGTTTGATATTTTTACAGGAAATGGAAGCAACTGTTGTTGATGGTAATGTCGCAGAGACAGGCCATATAATTGTCACAACTATCAGTGGAAAACATGGCGATCCAAAACAAGTATACTTCTGAAATTTTATTCTGCGCCTTGGAAAATATATATATATTTCTTTAGCTTCTTGTACTTCACTGTGATAATGTGATTAAATATTGTGTTAATGACTTAATGATTGTAGACAATAAGCTACATGGCTGAGCGTGTTGTGGGAAATGGATCTTTTGGAGTAGTGTTCCAGGTAAACATGTTTATTTCTATAACTAGGCTGCAATATGCATGCTTGTGGCGGGTTGATTTTTTGTCACCAAAAGAATTAGTAGGTTGTTTCTAAGGAACTGTTCATGGGTGTGGTCGGGTGAGTTCTGTTTTTGTTTTTTGAATTTGAAGAAGATTTGGACGGGGGCACTAAACTTGTTTTCTAATTTGATGTGGTTAATATGCAGGCAAAGTGCCTAGAAACTCATGAAACTGTTGCTGTAAAAAAGGTTCTTCAAGACAAGAGGTACAAAAACCGGGAGTTACAAATCATGCGTCTTCTAGACCACCCAAATGTTGTGAGCTTGAAGCACTGCTTCTTTTCAACAACTGACAAGAATGAGCTCTATCTTAACCTTGTACTTGAGTATGTACCCGAGACTGTCTATCGGGTGATCAGACACTACCATAAGATGCATCAAAGGATGCCATTGACATATGTAAAGGTTTACTTTTATCAGGTATATGTTGTGTATGCATCTTGATTTTACTGTTTGAGATGTGTTTTTATCATAGCTTATCTCAGCATTTGCCTTTCATATGTATGCATATCTTGATCAGTCCTGCTTTGTCGTAATTTTTAGATTTTCATATGCAAATCAATAATCGTCCTCATAACGTCTGGATCTTACATCAGATTTCTCTATGTTTTCCTGCAGATATGTAGAGCACTAGCATACATTCATAACAGTGTTGGAGTGTGTCACAGAGATGTAAAGCCGCAAAATTTGCTGGTTTGTGAACATCCATTCCTTTTCATTTATTGTTCCTTTGGCTATTAATGGTTGAACATATTTTAAAAATTAAAAATCATATTTGAGTAGTTGCATGAAATTTTAACAAACAATATGAAGTAATTTTACTCTCCTAAACATAGTTAAATATCGACAAAATACTTTTAAAGGACATTGAGGAATACTAAGTTTTTATGCAATTTAGAAGTCAACTAGTATCTGCTGCTAGTATTTAGCTTACTGAGGTGTTTGTTCAATCTAGTCTATCTGTTAGTGGAGTATACAAACACCAAATCTGTGTCTTGGCCATGAAATGCTTATGAACTTGTAAAAGGTGATTTTACATGTTATGACGGCATATCTATTTTCTCCCATATGAGTTGGTGACTTCATCAGTAATTTTCTTTTTGTCTTTTTATTTTTCTTCTACAAAGCACTCAATGGACTGTTTCTTAAATTGAATGGTTCAAGTTGTTAACCTCAGGATTTGTTTTTGGGTTAAAAATTTATCCTGCTGTGTAATATTGTTTTTTTTCTAATTATGTATGTACAATTCTTTTTCTTATATCAGGTTAATCCACATACGCACCAAGTTAAACTCTGTGACTTTGGAAGTGCCAAAGTCTTGGTCTGTTTCTCTTTATCTTCCCATTTTAAACCCATTTTTATGTTTGTTACCGATGCTTTTATGCTAAACTTGAATTTATGTTTGACAGGTAGATGGGGAAACAAACATATCTTACATCTGTTCAAGGTACTACCGAGCTCCTGAACTTATATATGGTGCAACTCAGTACACCACAGCCATAGACATGTGGTCTGCCGGCTGTGTACTAGCAGAATTCTTGCTTGGAGAGGTAGGTAGCTTTTTTTTATGTGGTTGATTTCCAGTATCTTTCTACTTCTTATCTATTTTCCTTGCTAATCAAGTATTTCTCTTGATGTCAGCCTCTCTTTTCTGGTGAACGTGCAGTAGACCATCTTGTTGAAATAATTAAGGTGATTATATACTCTGAAATTTATCTTTGGTGAAAGCTTCCTGATATCTTTGTACTTGGCTTTTGATATTGAGGCATTTTGATGATTTTGAACCCTAAGTTCAAGTTTTTACATGTGATTTAGACTCCAGACAGTGTAAATTCCTTCCTCTTGGATGCCTGCTATGTTTCCTTTCCCTTCTCTTGTTGTCATATGTTCCTTTTTCTTTTAACAATCTGTATACTTATGCAGGTTTTGGGTACCCCAACTAGGGAGGAAATTAAGCGCATGAATCCTAACTACACAGAATATAACTTCCCCCAAATTAAAGCTTACCCATGGCACAAGGTAATAGAGATATTAATTCACATGTGATGGTTTCTCTACCTTCTAAGATCATATCATATGGTAAAATTCACCATATTCATTGATCCTCAGATATTCCACAAACGTGTGCCCCCTGAAGCTGTGGATCTTGTCTCAAGACTACTTCAGTATTCTCCGAATCTTCGTAGTACAGCTGTGAGTCTAAAACTTGCAACCAGCTGTATATCCTATGCTGTCTATTCTTATTCGTAGTTTTATTATTAAGCGGTCTTACTTCTTTCCATAAAAAATGAATTAAGCTGTTTAGATTGCATTTATGTCCTTGTCTTATAAAATTCATGAGCATCATTTATTGCTTCTTTTTAGGACTGACAATTTTTGACATAACCCACAACACAACACAAAATTAGTGTGATAGGGTTGAGGGATATGATATGTTTAATTAAATGAGCCTAGTTATGGTTGACTTATAATAGTCTTATACCTATGTGAGACATGACCTGAACACATGCAAAATTTAAGAGTTGTAAATTTTGACGACTAGCAAACCCAACATAAAATTAGTAGGTTAGGGTTGAGGGGTTTGACTCATTTAATTAAATCGGCCTTGACATGACCTGAACTTGGCACAACATTTAGGGCAAAAATTTTTTTGACACGACCCACAAACCCAACACAAAATTAGTATGTTAGGGTTGATGGGTCTAATTCATTTTAATTAAGTGGGTCGGGTTAAGGTGAACTTATATAACCTTATACTCTTGTCTCGACACGACCTAAATCCGACACACGAATACGAATTGTCACCCCTACTTGTTTTTATGCATCGATTGGATTTGTTTTAACTAGATCTTTACGTAGTCTTAATGGTGGAGTGTTGACGAGTACTCATGCATTTATCTATCTGCTTGAGCTTTGGCTAATTTATCCTCCCAAGATACCTATTTGGGATGTTGCTTGCCATTTTAGTCCTCCTTTACTTGAACTTTGTGGTTAATGTTGTTTTTTGCAAGCAGCTGGAGGCTCTGGTTCACCCCTTCTTTGATGATCTTCGTGAGCCTAATGCCTGCTTGCCAAATGGACGTCCCCTTCCCCCACTATTCAACTTTCAACCCCATGGTATAGGTCATCTTATACTGTTTCGTTTTCCTAAGACAATGTTCAATTGTATGCTGACATTCTTGTGTTTCTTGATCAGAACTAAAGGAAGTGCCCGCAGAGATGGTGGTCAAGCTGATTCCTAAGCATGCAAGAAAGGATTGCACCTTCTTTGGGTCGTCATGAGGCTGTTTCAGTTGATATTTGCTTCATGCTGCAAAAGTCTAGTCTACTGTAGATATGTAGCTAGTGGCCAATTTAGAAGTGATCATATTGATTCTGTCTTATTTGTCTTATTGTTTTCTTTTTTCCCTATTCGTTTGTTCCCTATTTTTTTTTCACATGTCTCCTTCCACCTTGTTTCCACAAAGGAAATTGAGAAGGTTCTGATCAGTATGTACTTAACACCTTTATAGGCAGCCATAGAATTTTCCTTGATTCAGAATCTGTTCTCATGTCAAAATGTAATTACTTTCCTGAATTTCATACTATGCCATAAAGACTTAAATTGATTCAAATGCTTGTTGTCATATTGATGGTTGCAAAAGAGATGCTACTAATAGCTTGAGATATCACAAAATGGCCTAATTTTGGTGTTACATGGCTTGAGATATCACAATGGTTTGGTGGTAAATTAGACAATATATGTTCTTAAATGACCCAAATGGGGCATGAGATCTTGTTAAAGAAGACATTTTGAACTCTAGAGGTATGTGTGTCCCTTGTACAAGCATGTAGGTTTACTAATTGGTATGAGTGTGCATCAAAGATGGTGGAGTTGGGAATGAGCTTTCTGCCTCTACCATTGTTTGGAAGGTCGAAATAACTTCTGACTCTTTTTCCCGCCAAAGGTCATTTTTATTTGTCTTTTTCCTCCAAAATGTCAAAGGTGGAGTTGGCTAGAAGATTCAAAAGAGATCTAACGAAAACATGTGATCTTTGTCTCGGAAATAATTGTCATTATCACATACAATGCCAACTGTTGAAGCAGATGATTTTCGAGACTTGTTGGATGTGCTTAAGTTTGTAGTCTTTTAAGATACATGAGATGGTAGGTATGTTAGGGTTAGAAATTAAGTATATGCATTCGTTTAATGGATTATTCTCTTTATATTCTCTTTACGTTCATGGTTTGCTTTCTTTTACATAGGGCTTACTAAGTATCCTTCTCCATTGGATAGTAATCAAATTAAAATTATGATCCTCTCCAGTTCAAATAAATTAGAGAATATCTAGTAATTACAAGAAGATGTATTTTTGTTCCTTAAAAAGTAAAAAGACAATTATTCCTTAAATATAACTAACTAGATACTCTTGAGTTCAAATAAACTGAAGAGGATCTTGTTCCCTCAAATTAGGGGTGTCGTTTGGTCACCGACTCTTGGCCAGACACTTCTCTCACTAGGTGTCATCCTTTTACTAAGCATAGCAGTAGGTAATGGTTGTTCATTAAATGCCATATCATATTCTACCAGTTTAGGAAAGTTAAGGTATCATATGTGTGCCCATATCACACGGAGGATATGGGGAATGATTGAAATGACGTAATGGGATATGGTCCTCTGTGGTACCCCTACTTAGACTTGTTGAGCTCCCAGTCATCGGGCTTGCCTTGGGCCTGGCTGGAATAGCAAACTAGTCCATGTGTCTGGGGATTATAAACAGGTATATAACGTACTATGGAATGCAAATCACCTATTTTTTTAACACTAAAATTATGATTTTAGAAGAAAAAGACATGAAATTGGTTTTGAATGGGTTGGATTGCAGAAAATGAGATATTTAGAAGTGGACAAGTTTTCCTACCTAGTTCATCTCAAGCATGTATCAATTGTAGCACTTCTTGATTTGGTAAAAGAAGAATTGGAAAACAGACTCTAATTTTGACTAGTATTCCTATTTTCAATTAAAATATTTCATTTGTTGTCTGATTCTATAAGTGAGGAATGTTAAAGTATTCATTAAATAATTAAATTATTATTCTGAATGTTGGAGAAGAGGAACCACCCTAATGCTACATATAATGATTAATGTAATGGGAGTATTGAGGCATAGGGCGGTAGCCTTTCTGATAGAATGAACATTACACTGGACATGATTGGCTACTAGTGAAAGATGCAATGGAAAAACACTGGACATTGATATGGGAATGCTTCTCTATGCCTTGAAGAGCTCTTAGTGGACAGGCCATTTAACAGGAACATAACTCAAACCTTTCGGCCGGGTTGGTAGAGGATAATGTTTATTTTATTCTTCTATTGAGTCGGTCATATTGCAGTCAGGTCCACCAGTACTCCAACATGATGAATCAGGTTGCCACAACCAACAAAGGGCCAATGATCATCGACTATATATCTAGAATAACATAAATGTCCTGTTTTGCTGCTGAACAAAGTGTTGAGCTCATCTAAATGCTATTAATTAGTCTATTAATAAGCTGACTCAGCTCCTATGGGACATAAAGATCTTCCAACAGTAATATATGTTGATAGCAGATATGATTTGTATATTCTTAATATATGACTTAGTTGAGTTAAATTAAATGGGAATGAGAGGACGACCTCAGTTGTCACCTATAACCTTTCTCGACGGAGCAATTGTGACAACTAGTCATCGATAAAAGTTATTAACGACGACTTTTAGGCTTTTAGTAGCCATCCATAACCCAATGCAGTAGCTCTAAGTGGCACATGGATATTGAACTGTAATTTACTGCACGTGGTCTTCTTGATGTACACTGAGCTTTCCATAGTATTCATAGCATAATTCTGCTTAGTTTGAAGGACACAAAACTTCCCAGCTGGGATTTTAGTATTCCTGCAGTGTCAACCAACTTCATGAGTTCGAATTCTTAGCATTGGGTCAGGTGTTAAGCCTGAGCCAATTATAATATATATTGGCACTGTCGGAATAACTAGAAAGTGACAGTTGTGGGAAGAACATGGGGAGGGGGGGTTATCGATTGCCCACTCAACTGATTTATTGTTATTCCGTTTGCCTTTTTCTAGAGTAGTCATATGCAGCTCCACAATCTCAAAAAAAGGCCAATGCCAAATCGAATTGGTCGGTTCCCGCCCCTTAAACCATTAAAAAATGATGTGAGGTGCAGATTCCACCAGCAGATATTATATGTAGGAATTCTGCCTTTCTGATTCTGCATGCATTCCAACGCTAAACTTGCTTAATCTTGTGCAAGTTGCTCTTATGCTAAGTAGTGGTCACCTATATAAAGGAAGCCACTAGTTTCTCTACTTCCCACAACTTGGGTATATTCATTACCAAAGTCTTTTATTCTAGTCATTGATTGAGACAAACTCATTTGAGCTTAGTTTTCTGAATTCTAGCAAGTGAGAAACCAGTACTTTTAGTTAACAGAGCTCAAAATGAAGTATTCTAGAGTGTCATTATTTGTATTCTGCATTTCTTTGGTTTGTTTCTTTCTTTCCACCCAAGGTAGAAGGCATTACTCTACAAAACATAAGCACAGTCACTCTCACAAGTCATCCAATATTTCACAACCCCCTCATGCTTCTCCTGAGCCTGCAGAACCACCTTATAATGATGGAATTTCCTATAATTCTACTGGTTTATTCGATGTACGAAACTTTGGTGCTGTTGGGGATGGCATAGCAGATGACACAGAGGCCTTCAAGATGGCATGGGACACTGCATGTCAAAGTGATTCGGCAGTTATCCTTGTTCCCCATGGCTTCTCCTTCATGATTCAGTCAACCATTTTTACAGGTCCTTGTCAAGGTGGCTTAGTCTTTCAGGTAATCATGTACTCGTAGGCCTTTATTAATGTCTCTTAATGCCTTTTAAGATAAAAAGAACTGACTTTTTAAGCAACTGTGAAGATTGATGGAACTCTTATGCCCCCGGATGGACCTGATTCCTGGCCAAAGAATAACAGTAGAAGACAATGGCTGGTCTTTTACAGAATCAATGAAATGTCACTGCAAGGAGGCGGTCTAATAGATGGGAAAGGAGAGAAATGGTGGAATCTTCCTTGCAAACCCCACAAGGTATATACTTATATTGTGTACTTTGTTTGTTATATGCCCCATTTTTTTCCTTAGAACAATTGTTAAGTCTCCGTGACCATTGAACCAGGGAACTAATGGAAAATCAATGGCTGGACCATGCGATAGCCCAATTGTAAGTTGCATACAGCCTCAATAATATCTTTTATTGACTTAAATGTGTGTTTAGCATTGCAATTTCATAGATCAAACATGTGATTTTAAAATGTAGAAAAATATGTCATTCAAATAGCAGGAGATGCGTTTAAAAAACACACGATTTTGAATATTAAACTGCGATTATAAAAAAATAACTGCAATTTAACAAATTGCACATTTTAAAATTGTTATTTTGAAATTGCAAACTCCGACAGTTAGAATGAACAGAAAACACTATATGAATGACTCATTCTGAATTCATGATGTAGGCAATAAAGTTCTTCATGAGCTCCAATTTGAGTGTGCAAGGGCTGAGAATCAAGAACAGCCCCCAATTCCACTTCAGATTTGATGGCTGCAGAGATGTCCATATCGAATCAATTTACATAACAGCTCCTGCCTTAAGTCCCAACACTGATGGGATTCACATAGAGAACACAAATGATGTTAGAATATATAATTCAGTCATTTCTAATGGTTAGCGAAAAAACCTCAAGAATCTTCTTATTCTCTCCATTCCCTATCCTCCATGGTCACTAAGCTACTACTCCTTTGCTGATTTCTCTTATAGGTGATGATTGTGTATCAATTGGATCAGGTTGTCATAATGTAGACATAAGAAACATCACGTGCGGACCCAGTCATGGAATCAGGTACTCTATCTCCCCGGTGGTCGTTTTAACGACACCTGGGTCCTTGATACTGCATGTACATTTCATATATCCACTAAGAGGGACTGGTTTACTATCTATCAGATTCTATAGAATTTATTAAACCCATTTGCTCGCAAATTAACTTATGTTTTTTCAATCTATTTCGTTTTCCTTCCATCAGCATTGGGAGTTTAGGAAATCAAACTCGCGTGCCTGCGTTTCAAATGTTACAGTCAGGGACTCTGTTATTAAAATGTCAGCAAATGGAGTAAGAATCAAGACATGGCAAGGAGGATCAGGAGCAGTATCAGGAGTAACATTCAGCAACATTCACATGGATGATGTCCGGAACCCAATCATGGTTGATCAATTCTACTGCCTCACCAAGGCGTGCACCAACCAAACCTCTGCAGTTCATGTTTCAGACATACTATACACAAACATAAAGGGAACCTACGATGTTCGAAGCCCACCAATGCATTTTGCCTGCAGTGATTCTGTCCCCTGCACCAACTTAACTCTCTCGGATGTTGAGCTGCTTCCTGCTAAAGGAGATATAGTGTTAGACCCTTTCTGTTGGAATGCCTACGGAAATCTGCAGACACTAACAATTCCACCAGTCTCCTGCTTGTTGGAGGGTGTTCCTCCATCCATAATGATTGAGAGAGATTATTGCTACTAGCTAGGTTCAATCTAGATATATATATATATAATATTGCATATCTATATATCCGCGTATATATGGATGGTAAATCATATTATGTGATTGTTGAGGAGTGGCGTTTTATATGCTCCTCCCTATTTATAAATATAAAAGTGTGTGTCTTCACTTCATGATCTTTAAGTTTCAACTAGCCTACGATGTTTTCTGCTGATGTCCGGCAACATTTGTAGTGCATTAATAATTTTCAACTTGTAGTGGCACACTAAAGGACAGTAATTTGTGTCATTTGCAACCCATGTAATCTATATCTCTATTCATCTCTTATGGTGCAACAATAGATTGCAAGTATGCATGAACATAACTACAAAACTACACATACATCATAAAGATGAGGTATCATATCAACCCTGTAACTTTTTCAATGAGGAAAGCACTTGGCAACCCTGATGTGAGAAAATTATCACTTATTTTTAAAGCTTAAGCCAATAAAAAAATGTGTGCATAGGTACGTGTAAACTTATTTATTTAGAATATATTAATATTTTAGCATTTCCCTTCATATTTAGGCTCAAATTGTATTCAACAAGTGTAGCCTAACACATAAAATATTTAAATAAAATGAAAGGTACATTACTATTCACAAACCATATTGCAAAAATCACATACTTTAAAAACCATATTGCAAAAGTAAAAAAATGAAACTCAAATCTCTAACCTAAGATACAGACTAAGAGCAAGAGATCTAGAGATGGACCAAAAACAAAAGCAAAGAGAGATCAATGGTTGGCGAAGGTGAAGACAAAGAAAGCGACGAGAGTGGCAGCCGGCGAAAACCCTAAAAGGCGAGAGCGGCAGCGCAGACGCAAAGAGAGATCAAGAGATAACAAAAGGAAAAAGACCTCAAATTGAAAGAAACAAAATGTTTTGGCAAGAAAAAGGATTCTAGAAGAATCGTTTTAATATATATATAGGTAGGCAGGCAAGCAGACTATATTCTGCTATCTGCCTCCGTAGCAAAGATGATATTCACTCGCCTAGAGTTAGGGGTTAAAAATTCGTTGGTAATCCATCAGGGCAGGCGGATTTAAGTGTCCCCTGTACAATTAGTCCTACCCTTCACCATTCTCCAACTTAGAAAATACAAGAACTTTATGGCGTCATTAATTTGTTTCTTTAGAGGAGATTGAGACAAGAAAGTATACAAGTGAGTGCAGTGTAAAAGTGGTACGAAAATGCCAACAGAAAGAGAAGCATAATTAGAGAATAATTTGAGAGTGATTGAGTTGGAGAGGATTTGTTGTAGATGTACCACAGCACTAACTTGGATAATACATGATTAGTGGAGGGAGGGACAAAAACTCTTTTTATCTCTCTTGCACGCGCAGCCGCTACAAGCCTACAATAATCATGAAATATTCAGGCTTCCTATGGAGCACCAAGAGAAGTATCTAGAGTGTAGGCTTACGTGCTCTGAAAAGGTGCACGGGCTAAAATCCACCAATTGCCACCCACCAAACTCTCTCTCTTCTCTCTTTTCTTTCAATATTTAATATATGCAGAAGCAGAGAAGAACTCCCTGAGTGGGGTATAAACAATTTGTACAAGATTTACCTACAAAAGTTCAAAGAGTTTGTGAAACTGGGAAGGAGGCCTGCAAGACTTTTGAGGCATATGTAAGCATAAACATTAGGGTCCCCTACCCTTTCCCTACATTGAAAGCAACCTTTTTAAGCTTTTTCAGCCCTTTCTCAACATCGATCTTTTTGTTTCTCTCTGCAGGCCAAGAGTTGGACCTTTTCTCCATCCAATCCTTCACAAGCAATCAATCCGCATTCCACATTCATGAGTATATATATGTCTCTTTAGCTTTACTCCTTTCCTAGCTTCTTTCTTCTTTCTTCTTCTTCTCTCTCTTTCTTTTCTTTTTTTTTTTTCTTAATTGGGGAGTTGTTGATTGTCAACCCCATGATATAATCATATAGATCATGTACAATATGGAATCATTAATCTGAATAGAAGCTACAGCCTATAGCCATTTTGCTTGCAAGCATTTTCACAAAGATCATATATATACTAGTGCAGAAGCATCTAATCTGATCAACACTATTTAAGCATATTGCAATGAAAAATTGATGTTAGAATGTACAATTTAACTATGTGTATAGAAGCTTGGGCACCTTCCTTAAAGTCAGTTTTTAAGGGCGAATTCTGACAAAAGTTTGTATAATTTAGTATCACAACCAACCATTATGCTGAGTATAGTATTGGGCATAATTCGTCAAGTATGTAATTGAATGAGTTGTAGCTTTGTGATCGAATCACTAAGGGGTGACCGGTTCTAAGTATCCCATATGGCTTAATACAATCTTAATTATGTGTATATAAGTTGTTGGACGCCCTTCTTTTACAAGTCGGATTTAAATACAAGTTCTACCCAAAATTAATATAAATCGACTAGGTTGATGGAATTTGTGAAGGACATGATTAACATAGAAGGCATGGCAAGAGTAGGGTTTTTTTTTTTTTTTCAGCTTGAAAAGCAAAGGTCTTGAGTATTTTACTGCCATACAAATGGTGGAATGTGCTTGAATATGGGCATGGAAGGCAGCCTAAAAAGTTATAATTATCCAAAAAAGAGAAAGGAATCTAGCACCAAAAGTGCATCACATCTTACCCACATTAGCATAATACTGATTAATTAGTACTACCAAATGACATGTAAAGTAAACAAAATGTTCCTCACGCTTGATGAAGAGATTGACCTTTTTCAAGAGAACAAATATAAATAAACTGACACGGAGACAAAAAGAAGAACAAAGAAGTACAGCTTCTTTGCAAGCTAGAGGGAGTACACAAAATTGAATAGAAAATATTAACCTATTCATATATTCCACTTATCATTTTGATATTTTATTCTGTCATACTCTTTTTAAGGATCTTGCTAATCAGAGCCTCAAGTGGAACACCAAAGAAAGAAGTGGTCCAGGCTCCGGATCCCTATCATTTTCTCTCTACCCGAGTGATCACTATTCACACGTCACATTTCAATGCGTGAATAGTAATGCTATTCAAACGTCGACACTACTTAATGAATAATAACGTTTGAACAGTAAAAACCACATTTAAGTGATGTTTTTCTCAAAACGAACATCACCTTTGAGAGTCTCTTCTCACATAACTTGGCCCAAAGAGGACGAGGCAGACAATAGTAGAGATTCCTAATTATGATGGATCAAAATCCCTTCAAACTTGTTATTTGAAATTTCGAATCATGTGCAATTCAGATAGTCTTACAAATTAAGAGATGGGTGCAAAACACACCTATATACCTATGTAGGTAGGCCCTACACATAGAGTTGCGAGAGGTATATGAGTCTCTTAGCTACCTTCTTTTGTGGAGTTGCTCGAACATGCAATTCGGACAACAAATGTCAAAAGATCGGGTACAAACCCAATTCAGATTGATGCTATATTAATAGATCTAAAAGGTTCACCAGCTGCACTAATCATCTTCTTGCTTCCCATTCTATTATTCAGCCTTGAACCTCTCAAGTCCTCAACTACAAGTAACTCCCATATATATGAAATGATGCAGATAAAAAAAATAAAAAAAATTGCCGAGAATCTCAGTCCCATTGCAAACCCTTTTTAGTAATTCAACAAGGTAACAATTGAGGTGGCAGTTTGGAGGGGGCCCAGAGTAATTTCCCCAAAATTTTGGTCTTCATGTTTTAGTAATCTGTCAACTGTAGAGTATGAAAAGTCTTGAAAGCCCGCACCTCAAATGCCGGAAGCTTGGGCTATGGTCCATTAGTTATAGAAGGAATTGCGTAGTTTTGGGCCTCACCATTTTGCCTGGAACACTTGTGGGCTTGCACAATGTCTTGTAAAAGATGGCACGGCCCAAATCAGATGATATGAGGATGCTGCGGGAAA
Organism: Carpinus viminea; assembly: GCA_013348765.1. NCBI lineage: Eukaryota > Viridiplantae > Streptophyta > Magnoliopsida > Fagales > Betulaceae > Carpinus > Carpinus viminea. The sequence goes on along the minus strand of CP054669.1, from coordinate 6,868,031 downwards.
CTTCTCAATGGTAGATGAAGTATGCTAACTCTAATGACTATATACGACTAAAAGAAAAAAAATGTTAACCATATCTTCACTATCGGTCAATTTAAAACTTCTTTATAATTATTTATAGGTTAAATACCTAATATCACCTTAGGGTTTTAAGACTTTATTTATTTCTCCTTAGGGTTTGATTTTTATCATATGAGGTACTTATAGTTTTCATAAATGACTATTTTGGTACTTTCATCCACTTTCCGTTAAGTTATTTAACGGAATTCTATGTTACTACAGGTGGTACACTAAAATTTGAATATGTGGCATAAGTGCCACATCATAAATTATGCATCCTGCCACCTAATATCCGGTAAGTAAATTAAAAACATTAACTTTTTTTTTTTTAAAAAAAGGAATTAATATTAATTAAAAATTAAAACAAGTACAGATTTAAAATACCCACAACCATCAAATTAAAACACTTTGTTTCCGTTTTCAATTCCTTGACTTCTAGAGAATGCTCAAACCTTAGGTGAAGGAATTGAAAACGTGAAAAATAAAACGATGTTTTAATTAGATGTTTTTGTGGGTATTTTAAATCTGTACTTGTTTTAATTTTTAGTTAATATTAATTCCTTTTTTAAAAAAATAAAAGTTAATGCTTTTAATTTACTTACCTAAATATTAGGTGGCGAATTTATAATTGATATAACTTATGCCACGTGTCAAAAGTGTTAGTGATATGGAGTTCCGTTAAATAACTTAGCAGAGTGGATAAGTACCAAAACAATCATTTATGAAAACCATAAGTACCTCCTATGATAAAAATCAAACCCTAAACAAAATAAATAAAATTTAAAACCCTAAAAATATTATATATTTAACCCTTATTTATAAAACCAAGTTTCACGTGGCAAGCAAGCAACGTGAATGTATTTTTCTATAAACCACGTGGACAAGTACTCCTCTTTTTCCGTAAAATAGTAGTAGTGGTGTAATTAAATTAGATTATATACTGAACATGTTTTGTTAGGTGACATGTGCTGCTGCTAAACTTTACTCGAGTGTTGTATTAGTGTCATATATACTAATTATCCAACAACTTTTGTCGGGCTTTCTAGTTCCTGTCATGTAAAACATTTCACTACCAGCATCATCAGTAGTCATCGATTAATGTGCTTCCACAAATTCTACCAACAAAAACAAGTTTAGCTTAAATGCTACGATCGATGCTTCAAGAGGTAATTAGTTTTTGGCTTAATTATATTATTAGAAATATAATAAAAGAAGATCGAGTCAGCCCCAGTCAATCACTAACCATTAATTTAATTGATAAAAGGAGAAATGCATTAACTATTGTTTAAAAAGAAAAGGCAGGGAAAAGAAAAAGAAGAGCATTGCAACACGTGCAGACACATTTGGTGAAAAATAATCAGAAGAAAAAAAATGTGGGAGAACTCCTGATATGTCATAGTCGTACGGTGTGCACCACGTTATGGCCTATGCCTAGGAGAGAGAGAGAGGATCGAATCTAGGCCAAAAGTTCAGATGTCAATATATCATCTTCTTTTAATGAGTGTTTTTTTTTTTTTGAAACTTTACTTATTCTCTTGAGTTTTGGCCACTTTTACAGATACTTTTTCAATATTTAAAATTTTTCATTTAGGTGTATCAAATTTTAATTTTCTCTCACTTTGCTTCATTTATACAAAAAATCATTCGCAATTTCAATTTTACTCCTGACTCCATAACTACACTATTCCCAAAACGACGTGCAGTTTTGGAGTAAAATTAACATTCTATTAAAATTTTTGTATGGAATAGACAAAGTAAGAGAAAACCAAAGTTTAATACATCTAAGTAAGATGTTTTGAACATTAAAGAGGTATTGCAAAAATGGCCAAACATCAAGAGGGGTAAGTGAAGTTCCCCTTTTTTTTTTGATAATAAAATCAAGAGCGTAAATTTTTTATACTACATAGTATAAAGCTCTGAAAAATTATAACTCAAAACTATGAGATTACAGTGTCATAGATACAATACAGATCTTATAATTAAGTACTATTTATGATCTCAACTTTTCCGCTAACTCAAATGTACAACTGTAGTTAAGGCACATATCTGCTCTTGGGCAGATTAGATCTAAAACGTAGGTAGTCATATTTTTTAACCTTTATTTTTCGGCCTTTAGAGAAATTTCATCACCCTGATCTAATCCTCCTTAACCCAATGGTCAGGAGACTAAATCCTTCACCCCATAGATCGCACCTGAGGACAAATCTAGAGAGAATAAAACTCTTATTCAAAAAATAAAAAGTACAAACAAACAAACAGCAAGCAATAGTAGCAGCCCAGGACCGAAGAGACGATGCACACTAATCGGATTGGAGCATGACGAAGCGAAAACCAATTGAGGAGAGTAGATCGAAGTTTGAAGACCTAGATTTAAAACCTTACCGATTTCAAGGAAGAGATAAGTAGCACATGGGCGGACGGAAGCATGACGGAAGAGGCCGAAATTGCGGGTTGGTTAGCGAACACCTAAAAACATCTTATTACGAATCATTGCAACTCATGTATACAAATTATCAAAATGTTTTTAGTCATCCTTTTATGAGGCGTGTAGCCACCCCCATCTGGACAGAGGCTGAGGGGTAATCGTGTAGTCAGCCTGATTTGAACCAAAAGATGACAACGCGGACACTCTCATCTCAACATATGCATGACCACTTCTCTTTTCGTACGTTGTTTTGCTGTGAGGTGATCGAATGATCACCCTCTATTCTTCAGTAAGTGTGGTCACCTCTTTGTTCAAAAGCTATATATTATGCTAAGAGCTAGTGGCCGGTTGCATAGCGGTAGTTGAAATGTATATTGTTTTTCCCCTCTCTTTTCGTACGTTGTTTTGCTGTGAGGTGATCGAATGATCACCCATGTATTCTTCATTAAGTGTGGTCGCTTCTTTGTTCAAAAGCTATATATTATGCTAAGAGCTAGTGGCCGGTTGCATAGCGGTAGCTCAAATGTATATTGTTTTTCCTTTTAAGGGAAAATTTCACAAAAGGCATTTGAATTTTTACAGGTTTTGAGAAAATTGTTGAAATATTTTCAATATATATTATTTTGTGTCATGGAATTGTTTTTTTAAATAGAATGTTTTAATGAGCATTGAATGAAAGTTGTCACACATTGAAAAGAGTGAAGATTTTGTTGACATTTATAAGTTCCAACAAAATTAAGCTATTAAATAAGCAATGTTAGGGTACACCCTAATGCATGTATTGGTGCAAAGCATCGGATGCACACACGCGGGAGTGTGGCGTGGGCTGTAGGGCGCTTTGATGGCACTTGGCACGAAGCATTGGAGCCCAAAGCGATCTAATCATGACCATTCTTTTTTTGGACAGTTAAGATCGTTCGATTTAGTGGTTTGATCTAAATCATAGGATGCTTCTTAAGTAGATCTAGTGGTTGGATCTACTAGATTGTAGATCTAACGATTGAGATTAAATAATTAGGATAATTATTTAATCTTACGGTCAGATTTAACCTAGCAATTTACAACAGTTTAATAGCAATTTATTTTCGAATTTCAAAACAACGATTTTATTTTCAAAATTTCAAAATAATAGTGATTTTTTTAAAATTTGAAATTGTCTATAGATAATTCAATTCTCTTTAATACCCTTATTTAATTTTTTTTTTTAAATTGAAGAATTATCCTTTGTTTTTGTTGTCTGATTGGAATAGAAAATCTAAGGGTATTTTCGGGTTTTAACTTTGTTTGTGCAGAATGTAGTTATTACACAGAAGTTTATGGGCTCCATTGTATTCTAGAGAAAAATTTGTTGTATTCTTGTTGCATACCAATTTTGGTGGGAACAAATATTTTCTTAAGGAAAGTGACATTGTAATACACCTTAGGAACAATTTTCTGTCTATAATTTTCCTTTTTTTATATAACAAAAATCCTCTTAAATTTAAAAACTCTCAATTTTTATCTTTCAAACTTTTAATTTACAAACATTAAATTGGTGAAATGACATTTATACACCCGAAACTTTTATAAAATTATAAATTTACCCATAATTTCACATGAATTTTTATAAAAAAATGAATGCTAAGTGTATTTTGGTATTTTTAAAGCCTTGGTTAGGATTTAACGTAGGATATATAGATTAAATTAGAAGTTCGAGAGGTGAAATTGAAAGTTTTTGAACTTTGGAGAATATTCTTAAAACACATGAGAGTCCAAGAGAATTTTACGAAGTTAACCATTCCTTTAATCAACGTTCTAATACAAAAACATAGGTAAATTTAGGGGTGGGTAGAACCCGCCCGATCCGAGCAACCCAAACCACCCGATCCGGGCGGATTTTGTGTCTTTTTCAGGTTCGGGTTGGGAATTAAGAAACCCAGTCGGTTCGGTTTGGGTCGCGGGTTTAGGAACTTTTTATGCGGGTAACAAAACCCTAGAACCTAGATGCTTCTAACTTCTGAGAACTCGATCCTCAGTCCTCAGTCCTCACACAGTCACACACACTTACTCAGTTACTCTCGCAGACCCTCACCCACCGCCCACCAGAGACTCTCAGTCCTCACCCACCTAGTCCCAGAGTCTCAAGTCTTAGTTATTGAGTACCTGTAAGGTTTTGATGGGGATTGCATTTGTTTGAGGATCGGCGAGTTTGGAGAAAGATTTATGTAGCATAGGAAGAGCTCCCGTGGAGGCCGCTAGGGATTCGGCCTCTCGTTGTTCCCTCGAAACCTTCTGCTCGTTGAACTTGACGCTCCCATTCTCGCTGCAATTTTTGAGTTTTTTTCTCGCGAGTTTTCTTTTCTTTTCTTTCCTGACTGCCACCGCCGTTTCTCAAGAAGATGATGGAATCATGGAACTCACATAAACGACGTCGTCGAAGTGACAACGATGGTACGCACCGTTTTTGACGAAAGAGACCTCGCGATTGGGCTTATACTCTTCCACTTGGTTTTCTGGGTTGGCTCAAAAGGTACGGCCCAACGATACCAACTAAACCTGTGAGATCCGGATCCACATGCTCACTCGACCCTACACAAACGAGCTTCGCTTTCACATAGGAATAGGAAGCTCAAGAGAGAAGACGCATCTGCAAATTGGGACCTTACGATCTGATTAGGGTTTTAGCAGACTCTCGATCCATCTTTTTCCCAGTCATGATTGATGGCGCCGAACAATCGCATCACACGCCTGACCCATCCGTCGTCGTGGCGATCTCTCACTCGATCCACGATCGGCGCATGAGGCTCTCATCTCTCTCTCGATCTCTCGATCCCTCACCCATCTTTTTCCCCATTTTCGAGCGCCCACACCACACACATAGACCCATCACTGGCCGATCTCTCACTCTTAGTGACTGTCCACGAAGGCTCTCATCTCTCTCGATCTCTCGATCTCTCACCCATATTTTTCCCCATTTTCGAGCACCTACACCGCACGCATAGACCCCTCACGCAAAGACCCATCATCGGCCGATCTTTCATTCTCAATCACGATCCAAAAATACCCGAACTAAACCGATCAACCCGACCAAAAATACCCGAACCGAATCGCCCGATACCTGCCGAATTTTCATTTTTTCATCACTGTCACGGGTTGGAAATTCTCCTACCCGACTGGCACGGGTCGAGTAGCCGAACGGGTGAAAACTCGCCCGAACCGACCCGTGCCCAGCCCTAGGTAAATTAGTCACACAAAAATGATTCAAGTGCACATGCTAGTCATGTGTGACGTTTTTCCATCCAAACTAACAACCAAATTTTACATAGATGATGACTCAGAATATTTTGGTAGTTTGTGGATCCAACATATATACGTACGTTGAGTCATAGTGTAGAGGTGTAAATGTAAATGAGTATTAATCGTGTAATTTGTAAAATGTGTCATGATTGTGTATTTATTGCATCACATTATTGGAAGTGCATTAATGATTGAAGCACATGACCTGGCCTTCACCTTGTACTATAAGTGAGAGTGTCTGTCCGAGAAGTAGCGTAGAAGCAACCAAGAAATTGGGTGCATGCTTCTTCCTCCACACACATGGAGCTCATGACTACTGCAACCAACAAGAGAAAGATTCGCCATGATATTGATCAAGATCTTCAGGAGGAAGAAGATGATGACCAAAAAATAGACAAGTTCTTTGCTCTTATCAAAAACCTCCGGGAGGCTCGCGACCGTTTGATGAGTGGCTCGAATGCATTCAACGGGACAGATCATGATCAGAGCAAGAGAGTTAAGAGGAAGGTCGGGGAAGAGAAGCCGGCTGCAGTTTGGAAACCCTCGTTCCAACGTGAAGATTTCATGCCGCCGGAAGAGGCGGCAGTGGCGGCTCCGTTAAAAAACCCTCCTCCGGTTACGGCCTTGTTAGTGGGTTCTTCTTCTCAGAGAGGAGGAGGTAATAAGGAAAATGATACAGAAGGGTTAGACCTAAGGCTTTCACTCTAGCGTTTGCGCAATTTCATCATTTTGGTTTGCAGAATATTGTATGATTATCTAATATGTATGATGTATGATGTATGATTCATACATCATGAATCATGATGTATGTGATTAAGTGGAATATGGACTCCTTTTATCTATTTATTTATTTGGAATTATGGACTATATATTACTCCAATTTATATAAATTAATCGTTTTAATTTTTATTTCGTACTGCTTCAATGTTTAGATTCCAATGAAAAATCTTGGTTCACAAATGGTACATTCAGTGACGGAGCCAGCCAATTCATATAGGGATGTTTGCTAAAAATTTTTTTGAGGTGTCAAGTGATAATTTGTATAAATAGGAGAAAATGATTTTTTCTTCTTCTTTTTGGGGTGCCGTATATTTTGCTGTTTTCCTACCCAAGCTCTACACGGCACCCCAAAAAGAAGAATATATAAAGCTTCACAGCACCCCCAAAGCCTCAAGTGGCTTTGCCATTGGATACGTTGCACATTTTGGTTAGGGTAAAAAAGAACATATATTACTTTCCTTTTTCTTTTAATTGGATTAGAATAATTTAGTTTATAAAATTGTTATATATGTGTCTTTTAACCATATGAGAAGTATATGCTAATGTGCTTAATTTTTTAATAATATTATTTAAAAGTTGGAGGAAATTAATTCTCTTTAAAAAAAAAAAACATGTGCTTGAACATGAGACTTTAAGTAATTAAATCATCTGATACCACCAATTCTAATAGCCTAATGGTAATTTTTTTTTCTTCTCTTTTTATTTTTTATTTTTTTATAAAAGAGGAGAAGACTTATATATAATATATATCAGTCCACTATATATATATAGAATAAGGACAGTACTTCTATGTGTGTAAAATAATAATTTATTCCTCTTGTGTGGACATGTCAAAATAATAATCATAAGAAACTTCTTACCTCCCTAAAGTTTCACAGTTTTTGCAGATACCCCCCAATGTTCAAAAGTTCTCACTTGGTATATTAAACTTTGTTTTTCTCTTACTTTGCCCATTCCGTACAAATTTTTTGCAATTTCAATTCTACCCCTGACTCCAACACTATACCGTTCCTAAAACGACACGTAGTTTTCGGGTAAAATTGATATTCCATTAGGATTTTTTGTACGGAATGGGCAAAGTGAGAGAAAATCAAACTTTGATACACCTAAATGAGAGCTTTTGAACATTATGAGGGTATCTGCAAAAATGGCCAAAGTTCATGAGAGGTAAGTGAAGTTTCCCCTAATAATAATTTATTTTTAAAAAAAGAGCAATTAATTAAGGGGTTTGCTAGGGGTTCTCCTTGTAGTGTTCTCCTGACGTTCTCCCAGTCTTACGTAGAACATGATTTAAGAAAAAATAAATTTGTAATATCGTTTTTTTGCCAACAGATTAATTTTTATGAGTTAATATTTAGATTATAATGCTTTAAAACTTGTTTTTAGATTTAAAACTAAAACCTAAGGGTGGAAGGTTAACCCTTTAAAAATTGTATCACCCAAAATGGATTTGATCATCTTAAATTTAGTGCTAATGTCTCAATTTTGGTGCTAATGCCTCAAAAAACCGGTGGAGGCCACTACAATTTTATTTTTTCTTAAATCATGTTTTACGTAAGTTTGGGAAAACGTCAAGAGAATACTATGGGGAGAACCCCTAGTATTTTCCATTAATTAAAGTTGACACTACATCCCCGAAATTGTTCTCCAATTGAACATAGACTTCTTAATTTTGTATTAATTAAAACCTTAAAAAAGTGATTATCAAATACGAATAATCAGTCCAATCTCAACTCATTGAGCCAACTATATTTTACCCGGGCCATTGTTCCTCTTATCAGGATGAAAAGAATAAGAGCTCATTTGCTAATGTTTTTTACAGTTATTTTTTGCTTCACAAAATACTCAAAATTACTTTCACATTTATACATAATCACAATTAGAAAGTTAAAACCACTTTTTAAAAAGCACAAAAAAACAAGCCTCAACTCACTCTGAATGAAAATTGTGGCCCCGGCCATCAAAGATAAAATGGCCGGAGCTGTTTCCTTTTGCTGTGCATTTGAATGTGAAGGAGAGAGAGAGAGGTTTTGTTCATTGCAGTTTTTTTTTTCGATGGTTGTTGTTGGAAGAATAATACGATATGCTATGCTACAGTAAAGGAATAATATTTATTCCTATCTTTTTAGTTGAATAGATATTCTCAAGACTAAAATTAAATTAAGGAAGAACTATTCCACATGAAGAACTATTTTATTTGAATCTTTTTTAAACCAAACTTGTCTTAAAAGTTATAGTACGCATGGTTGGAACAATCATAAGAGGACAGTAATTATTATGTGTGGCTTATATAAAGCAAGTAGATTTCTATAATAAATTTGGCTATATATAATTGTATATATAAATTTTGATTGTACCATAAGCTTAAGGGACAGGGACCTCGATCGTAATTACTAATTAGGGATCATCAGTTCTTACCATTCCTACATCCTTTAATTTCTTTTTTGGATAGAAATATGTGAAAGAGACTCCTGCCCAAACACCCTTTTTCTGCTTGAGCGGAACATGATCGAGCGAGCTCTCCTGCTTGAATAAGAGAGCATGATCTTTGTCTCCTCCTTTTCGAGCAGAAAATATCAAGAGATTCGAACCCTTCCGTTATGCCATGTGATTTATTGGTGGTGTTTAATTTATTGAACTATCATATAGGTTGTTGAAATAGTGGAATTGTCAGTTCGAACTGTTAAAATGAATGTATGATCGATGATAACTCATGTGTTATAAAGTTGGTGTTAATTTCATGAGACGTGCTCATGAGTTTGTTGAATTATTCAGAAAATGATATGGCTAGCTAGGGCCGGCCGGGGACCTCTCTGGCCTTGTAAGGGCCACGAGGAAGCACTCCCACGTAGTAGTGCACCCATTGATGACCACCAAAGAACACCCACCACCCGACCCTTTCCCTGTCCAAAAAAACAAGGATTTGACTCTCGATCCTGCGATAAATATATGCAGCATCTCTTGGAGTACTGACAGATGTTGTCGATCCGGATACCTTACTTTGGATGGTCAGAAGTTGCAAGTTGGAAAAAGCATTAAGGATATAACTCTCTTTTTATCCGTACAAATTAAAAATTAATTAAAATAAGAATATGGTAGATAATTCTTTTATTATTCTTTTGATAAAGGTTTCATGTACGTGATGTTAGCCCAAGACTTTTCGTCTCTGTCATTATTGTTTATGAAGCTTTTTTTTGGTTGTTGGGGCTTGCTTGTGCCGTAGCACTTGTATTCTTTAATTTGTTCCATCTTCTCTTAATTAATAAAGTTTACTTTCCAATAAATTATAACAAAATTTCATGTGACATGTACTCAAAGCTTAGCTAGCTGCCACTCTTATATATATATTACAGAAAATCTTATATGATAATAGAACTTGTATTATGATGTCCTTTATTTTCTTGGCAAGAGTCACATGCACATATATATTTGATTAATTGTTGAGCTACAAGTTCACTTACCCCATTGATTAAGAGTTAGTGAGAGCCCAGACTACTCGATGTAATTTAATTTGCAGGTGAGAAAGATCACAAAAAAAAAACGATTCTCTCAAAAGAAACAATAGGTTTACGGACAAAAAGGAAAGAAGGAAATTAATAAATAATGGAGACCAAGACTAAATAAATAAATCAGTGCTCATAGTGTTGTAGGTGTAGTCAACCTAGCAAATTAATATTGGGAGGTAAATAAGGGGAAAAAAAAAAAAGAAAGTAAAACCAATGAACCAAGTTATTAAAGAAAACCTGAAAAATTGCGGCCTATAACTTTTTGTTAAACTATTAGTTATCTTAAAAGCTTAAATTGATAGGAAGAGAAAAATTTAGAGTAATGCTACAAGTATCTCTTGTGTCACATTTGTATCCATATAAGGATGATGTGACTTTTAAAATTACCATTGAGCTTTTAAAAGTCCACCTTATTTTTGGAGTGATACAAGAAGAATTTTTAGAATTACTCATAAATTTAATTACTTAATCATTACTTTTAATACTCCCCCTAGCTTAGTCTCCAAGGGATAACTCAATCGATTGTGGACTACGCTTTATGAAGCAAAGGTCACTAGTTGGTTCAAATCCTCCCTCCCTCTTTCCTTGTGTGGACATGTCAAAAAAAAAAAAAAAACCCTCACGTGTGGCGTCAAATTCCCTTTTAATAGGTAAGGCCTAACACGTGAAATATTTAATTTAAATAGGGGGTGAATTGACGGAGTTAATGTTTGATCTTAGGATCTTTGGCTCTGATATCATATTAAACTAAAAACTTAAACTGATAGGAAGAGGTAAATTTAATTATTTAATCATTACTTTAACACTCCCCTTTACGTGTGAATTCAAACCCACTTTTAATAGGTGAGGTCCAACACGACTCTGATACTATGTTAAATTTTCACTTATCCCAAAAGCTTAAGCTGATAGGAAAATACAAACTTAATTACTTAATCATTAGTTTAACACTTTTTTTTCTTAATTGAGTTTGAAAATTTTTCTTTAATTCAGTATATTAAATTGATATTTGTAAGTAATTTTTATGTGAGAATTATATACTAAGAACATAGGTAAAATTAAATCATTGTGAAAATCTATATATGGCTTTGTATGATAACATTTTTTTCCTTCTCCCTTTTTTGTTTACTCTTACCAAAATAAAAATAAATAAATAAAATTAAGAAATAAAACTTGAAATTGCTTTATCTATTTTGTCTCATCAGATTTTTTTTTAAAACAAAAATACAAAAACCACCATCTATAAAATGTATTAACAAACGAAATATATTCTAAAGACAGGTGCTAGTTTATACATAGGCCAAATTATTAAAAAGAGAGAGAGAGAGGGAAAAAAAAAAAGAACAAAAAAAAGTAGGAAATACTTCACTTACTATGTACATTTGATCTCTCATTACTTTTGCAACCATACCCTTAAACTTCAAAAAATGTCTTTTGCAACCATATCCTTAAATTTTAAAAAGCGTCAATTTAGTATATCTATCTTTTATTTTTTTTTTTTTTCAATTTCAGCCATCCGTTAGGATTTTCAGTTAAATAAAATTTTCAAAATATCATTTTTTTTAAATAAAAAAAAAATCAAAGATTTAGGGGTGAGTATTTTTGCAAATTTTGTTAAATCCTAACAAATGCATACATCCTTACAATTTTTTTCTTTTTTTTTTTAATTTATTTTTCCTAAAAACAAGTAGAGGTACGGAACTTGAGAATTTTTTATATCCTCGTTAAAATTCAACTTCACATTTTAAAGTTTAAGGGTATAATTATAAATAATAAAAGAGTATGGACAGTAAATAAAGACTTTTCAAAAAAGTATTACAATAGACACTTTATATATATATTTTTTATTTTTATTTCTTTTGTTAAAAAAACGACGAGGAGGAAAAAAAAAATAAAAAAGGCTCGATCTACGTCATATGTTTTCGTCACACTGTAGAGTTTGATGACGCCGATGAGATCCTGACAAGGGCCGCTCAACTACTGTGTGAAATTACAGAAATACACTCATAATTATATATATTTCAGTGGGAGCATAGGAGTTTGGGAGAATATGACAATAGGGTCATTTGGGTAACAATGACCCTATTGTCATTGAATAATAAATGATTTAACCCCATGACCGTGACCTTATATAATTGAAGCTTTTCTCCAAGAAGTAGCGCAGAAGCATCCTAGAAGTTGCATGCTTCCTCTTCTTCTGTGCCCTTTTGGCTTCCTGCTCAAGCATCATCATCATCATCATCATCATCATCACATGGAGGGTGCAGCAGCGCTAGCAGGAGGGAAGAAGAGAAAGATTTGCATTGAAGATAAACAGGAAGATGATGATGAACAGAAAATAGAGCAGTTTTTTGCCATTATAAGGAACATCAGAGAGGCTCGTGAGCGTTTAAAGAATGACTCGGATGCAAAGAAGAAGAAGCAGAAAGTTGTTGTTGAAGAAGGGATCATGAAGCAAATCCAAGTGTGGAAGCCCACTTTCGAACGTGGAGACTTCGTGGAAGAGGAAGCTCAGTTCAAATCCATTGTGGGTTCTTCTCAAGAAGGAGATGATCAAGGATCAAAGAAAGATCAAGAGGATAAAGAAGAATTAGACCTCAAGCTTTCTCTTTAATTAATGTAACTTTTCCATGCTAATGAAGTAATTGAGAGGGAAATTTAAGGTTAGATATTGCATGTGCTTAATTAGAACTTCTAATTTTCCATCTAATCATGTAGTTCTTGTTCTTGTTCTTGACAATCTATATATATATATATGTTAACTAACTGTTTTTTTTTTTTTTTTGGAACGTCTTAGAATTTAATCATGCTGTTATTAAGGTTTGGAACTACGAATCAAAATTAAACATTTTATACAATTTGCATGAGAAAGTCTTTGTTGTGTTATTCTATTCTTATCATGTTTTAGAAGAGACATGTTTTTCAAAGTCGAGATAATCACTCATCTAAAAGCAATTAATGTAGTTAAAAGTGATCGATGATATATCTATATTTATACTCCATTCTCCATTCTCCATTCTCCAAGTGCACACACACGGGTCCCAAGATTTGATTTTGGGGTGAAAAAGATTGGCTTGGAGGTGGAAAGAAAAGCATCCGTGAAAATTCAAACCTAGGAGTTATCTTTATCTCTTTATTTGTTCTCCGATTTTAGGGCATCTTACCTAGAACAGGGTGGGTATGCGACGTCTAGTTGATTCAAAGTTAAACCTACTCTTTCGGCTCTTCGTAAAATTACTGCAAAGGCCCAAACAAATAGGTGTGTTAAGGCGAGTGGTTAAAATTGCTCCGCATTCACTATCCGTCTATTCACATTGGATACAAATAGATTTTTAGCACCTACTTTCTAATGAGTGGATACCATATTCGCTATCCGCGTATATGCTGGGGGGTTAACAAAAAGCCCAAAAGAAGTCCAATAAAAACCTAAAACGCAGGGTTGATGTCACAGACGGTTAGCATAAAAAGACCGCTTTCACACGTGTGATTGTGGGTCGATTCCGCAAAGTGCAAATGTGGATATATATATATATATATATACTAAAATTAGTTCTCTGTAAAATACATGCGGATGTAGAATAAGGGTATTATTCGCCCATATAGTGCAATTTACACCCTTCCAAACAACACCTAAAGTAGGTGAATAGGTGGTGCCCTTGACCAAATAGAACAAATATCATCAATTTTGAAAATTAATTAGCACATGCAATGTCGTTAGAATTAATCAAAGCACAAAATAAATCAAATACGCGAATTTTCGTGAAGAAGTGAAAACATTTTGAAGAACTCTACAAAAATAAAACTACTCTAGGGTATCCAAATCTAGAAAACTCATCCACTAGAAAATAATCAAGTTACACATTATTTATACTTACAAAACCATAATTTGTAAGAAAACCTAATGTTTACCCTCAACAAACGATTCGTTTATCTGTAGTACCTCTAGAGTTTTGGCCAATTTTTTCTATAGAATTTTCTCTTGCATTTTTGTTATTTGCGATCAAGGTCTAAATAGAGTCTAAGAGATGTATGAAATTGAAGGCATGGGGATGCACAAAGTCTCTTTTAGCTCACAAAATAATGGCTTTGGATTATGTGGAAAATCGGGCAATATGAAGCCTACATAAACACTAAGAAAACACGTGTTTTGGTGCAATTAAAACTCTAAAACGACAATTTTTAAGGCATTAATTGCTTAGAAAGATAAGTGATCTAGGGTTTTGTAGTTTACAACTCCGCGGCGTTCGGACATGGTCCGGCCAAGCCTCCAATCAAGGATGGAGCCAGAAGTTTTATGGGGGGACAAAAGAAATTTTTTTTTTTTCCAATCATTAGTACTTAAATACAATAAGGAATTGAGCTTAAAATTGCGTCATAAGATCAATTGTTGCGAAAACAAAAATAAAATCACTCTAACAAAAGAAAACACTCTAAAAATTGCAACAAAATTAAAATTAACAATAAAACAAACAAGGTAAATACTCAATGAGACTCAGGTTGGAGGAGGGTGGGCTTCTTCAATTTGTTTGCTATGGGCCTGAAGGCACACATTCTTCAACGATCCTCTTCCTTTTAACACCTTCTTTCCGTGTGTCAGTAGGGAATGATTCCAACTTGGTTCTTATATCATTTATTTCTTGCACAAATTTTTTATTCGCCTGCCATGTTTCTCCTAGTAACCTACACAACAATTTTACTTTTGCCTTAAGTGTTTGTTCTCATTTTCCCTCGCATTAAGACAAATTGCCAAATTTGAAAAATCTATCCTTGCCACCGTTATTTGAGCATCTTTATGAGCAATGACATTTTGATCAATGGCAGCTGGTCTTGGCGGCCGATTGGGTGGCTACGGACGAAGATTAAGGCCGAGGTTGAGGTTTGAATGAGGAGCAGAAGAAGAAGATGATGCCATGAGGTGGTTTTCTTTTAAGAGAATAAGAGAATGAAGGAAGAGTGGAATTTCAGGTCGCAAGCAAAATGCTGGAGAAGAGAGTGAAGGAATCGATTTAAACGCAGCATACATTCGAACAAGACACCTCGCGTCAGACATACACCAACAAAAATTCGACCGCACAATTCCAAAATCTGAGCCCAAAGAGCATGGGCGTCACCATGCATACACGTGTTAGGCACTAATGCCTCAAGAATCGAGACGATAACAAAAAAGAAAAAGAGAAAGAGAAAAAGAAAGCAGTGGAAAGTAAAATAAATAAATAAAAGATAGAATTAAAATAATAATAAAATAAAATAAAAACGATAGAGATTTTTTTTTCTAGAATTGGGGAGGGGGGGGGGGAGGCGGTCTTTTTTTTAATGGGGGGACCGGTTTTTTTTTTTTTTTTTAGCAGGAAATTTTTGCTTCATGGAATATTGGGGGGCCATGGCCCCAGCCGGTCCCCCCCTCCTCCATCTCTGCCTCCAATTGAAATGTCTCTACTTAATTGTTATCTTCAACCTTTTAGATTGGACATGGTCCAACTTAGATGATCTCCCAACCTTCATTGTTTGTTCATTCCATAACCCCTCCGGATCGAATGATGTGCAATTTAGTCATAAAGATTCTAATTAGGATGTAGTTGTGGATAAGGATCCTTGCGGATGGCCTATAGGGATTGACATTGTACTATTGTAGTGTGGGAGCATGAGGGAAGTAATTTTTGCATATATAGCATGGTACTACGTACATAAAATATTTTGGTAAAATATGTTGGAATTTAGCAGAGAGATGGGTTTTTATGGTATAATCTTTAAGGGAAATGGCACGCGGTTAAATCAAAGGTAACGTCATTTTTAGTCATCGATCGTCTTATTAATAAAGTGTACAATTTGTTCAAAAAAATAAATAAATAAAAAATCTTACACCTCTTCCCCTAGGTGGGGCAACTCAAATTGGGTGGATTAGGAGGATCACGTACGTCGGATTCATTAATTAATTGTTTCCATTCAATCAAAGAGCAGCCTGTTGACTTTCTAGCTGGCTAGTTCCCTAAGGCGTACGTGGCCGTTGATGTAGCATACATGGCTATTAAATGAACAGTCCCACCCATCCATGACTTTTCTCTCAATCGTCCCAATCATCCAAGACTAATTCATCCATTAATTAATTATCATTCAAATAGATTAATATAAAGTAGAAAAATTAATACAATTTTTTTTTCACAAGTTGGGGTGGGTAAAAACTTGTTTTTCTTTCTAAAAGTAATTAAGCAAGTTAATTAAATTAACGGATGATGGGACTTCTAACTTCTAATGTACTCCATCCGCTCATTATCAATGCTGTCATATATGCTACATCAACGGCCCCAACAGAGCCATCCCAACGTAACCCTTACAATAAGCCCAAAATCAACCCATTGACCCCACACTATTCTACTTGCCTAGCGAGTAAGCGATTCCCAAGCCATTATCGTGCTAGTTGTTACAACGACATTTAACTGTCACAGCTACTTCATTAACTTTAAGGGTAAATTGTGTCTCAATTAAGGTAAATATGAGATAAATCTCACTCAAAAAGAGATCATGATCATACATTATTTTCAAAGCGTTCTATTAGAAAGTATTATACCTTTTATTATAAGTTCATTACAAACTAAGGCGAAAGTACTTATAATTACTATGCACTTTAGCCGTTAAATATATTTGCACAACATTTATAACCTTTATAATAAAATATATTTCACAGAATACTCACAAACTGAAAATAGGCGAGAAATGCTACGGTACCTCTAAAATAAATATGAGGAATGGTAGTGTAATTTTTTCTTCTTCTATTTTTTAATAAAATAATATTAACGTAAGATCAAAATAAGACTGAGAGGAACTATAGCATTTTTCTTAAAATAAAAGGTATATTCAAAGCATTTTTCTTTCTTGAGTATTTAATTTAATTCAATGGTCACAATTCTATCTTTTTTTCTTTTTCTCTTTCTTTTTTTTTTTTTTTCTTTTTCTTTTTTTCTTTTTTTAAACAAAAATTTGAGGATTTCATTGATTTAAGATCACGAAGATAAAACTCTTACATAGTAGAGCAAATAGTTCTTATAACACAAAGCATAAAACTTTGCAAAATCATAGTTACATGCTTGAGCGAGGTTACAAAGTTATAGATACAAACAACAATTCTTACCATCAAGTGCTATATATCTACGACTTCCGCTAACCCATATACAAATATGGTTAAAGAGCAAGTCTACTCCAAGCAGACTAGATCTAAGATCTGGTCGAGTAGCCAAATTTTTTAACAAAATTTTATTTAAAACCGGCCATGAGACTAACCCCTCACACTGAAACTATCATGGCCATAAGAAATAAACCTCACACCTAATTATTCCTCCTCACTCATGAAGGTAGATCTAGAGAAAAGAGACTTAAAAAAAAAAACACAAACAAACAATCAGGAAGCAGGGTCGGGGAAGAGATGAACAACACAACTTTGTGGAAGGTAGACAAATGCATAGTTGAGAGGCCAGAGTTGCTTATTTGATCGGAAAACTCCTATGAACATAGAGAATAAAAAATAAAAGAAAAAAAAAACATAAAATGAGAGAAAAATGGTAAGAGCGGAAAATACAAAGGAAAGGAGAGAGACGTATAAAATAAGTTCTATGTGATATAAAAGTGAAAATTAAATGGTCACAATTCTTGAATTCTTTCTTGTCACTTAAAATAAATATGAATCATTATAACATCAAAATTAAATATTATTGTATTTAATGATATATTTTAAATAAATTTAAATATAGGTAAAATAGAATAATATTAAATTCTAGGGGAAAGTCTACAAGCCCCCCTCAAACTACCATTAAATTGACAATATCCCCCTCCCAAACTTTTAATTATGACAATGTCGTCTCAAACTATTAGAACATTGTCAATGTTTCCTCTAATGACGAAACTACCCTCAATAAAAAAAAATACTAAAATTTATAGAAAAAACATAAAACTAAAAAAATATTAAAAAAATCCAAAGGGTGGAAAATTAAAAACTAAAAAAACAAATCCTTTGTATAAGAAAAAAATGAAAAAAATTTCATTTTTTTTTTGTTTTATAACTTTTTTAAATAAAAATTTCTATTAAAAAAAGAAGAAGCAAATTTCCGTGTAAGAAAATAAAAATTTTCATTTTCTAAAAAAATTGAAAAAAAAAATTCTTTTAAATAAAAATTTCCGCTAAAAAAAATTGTTCTTTTTAAATTAAAATTATTCTTTTTTTAAATATTTTTTTTTTAGTTTATAGGGATACTTTTATTTTATTGAGAAATATATAAGGGTATTTAATCTTTTTGATAACTTGAAAAAAAAATATTAACAATATTTTAATAATTAAAAAAATTATTATTACAATTAAAACTTTAAAAAGTACATCATCAATTGAGTAATGATTTTATAGAGAGAATATCGACTTTACCTTAAATTCTAATATTGAAATATGCTTTCTTCCCTTATTTTATTAGTTGTTTCTATTGGTAGTCCAATGACGCGTTAAGTAGTAGTCAAAATCCTTATGAATCAGAACGTTGGAAACAGCAAAACACGCAACCCAGTGGGGGTCCATGATGTCACGGAATATACGTCATCTAACAACCTCGTTGGCCTCTACATTTCTCTGTTTAAGACTCCCGCAGACGTAATCACGATTACGTCACCCCCATCGTCGTCACTACGAATTTACTTTCATGCCCATCACGCACATGTTAATGGAATCTTGGCCGGCGGGGTACTTTTGGCTTCTTCTATCAGTCACCACCCTATAAATTTCTAAGCACCCAAGAGAAAAGATAAGCCCTGTTTGTTTGAATATATAAATTTCTTCATCCATGGAAAATGACAAGAGTGTGAGAGTTGGGGGAGATGAAGAAGAAGAAGAAGAAGAAGAAGAGGAGGTGAAGATGGAGAAGTTTTTTGCTCTGATACGGAGCTTTAGAGAGGCGCGGAATTATTACAGAAGAAAAGAAATGAACGAGCTGGAGAAGAAGAAGAGGAGCAACAAGAAGATGAAGATGATGTGCGGTGGAGATGATCCTCTGCCGAAATCAAGCTGTTGGGTTCCGAAGTTCGAGCAAGAGGATTTCACCAGAGAGATTGAGTTTAGAACGCCTCCTCTTGTCTTTCCTTCTCCCTGTAACAAAGAGAAAGCCAAGAAAGGAGAAGCAGAGGTTGCTCTAGACCTCAAACTCGCCCTCTAAATTAATGGCGTTGCCCTGTAATAAACGACAGTCGGAGAGAGAGAAGTACTAGTACGTGTTGGGATTTTTTTTTTTTTTTTTTTGTAATTGTCATATGTAATTATTATGAGTCAACCTCTTTCCTTAATTACGAGATATTTGTTATGAGAAATCGTGCATGTTATTAAGTGAATTGCTATATGACTTTAATACTGTTAAAAAAAATTACAGATAAAGATTCTGCGGATGAAGTTTACTCAACAACGGATCAAGATCTTTAGAATTTTTAAAGAATTTGAAATTCTCAAGTTCTTTTAAAAAAAAAAAAAAAAAAAGGCCGTCTATTATATCTAAAGGTTAAAACAAATTAATGTCATCTTTTATAGGTTTGTTAGGAGAACGAAATAATTTAGGGTTAAATACTTAAACTTTATTTTTTAAAAGATGGTTTGAGTGATCGTTATTGTTAGTTGATCATATTAATTAGGCGTCCAATTAATTAATTTTTGTTTGAAAAATTAATATATTTTTCAAAAAGGAAAAAAAACAAAGGGTGGCTGGCCAATATTTTCTTTCTTTTTTCTTTTTTTTTGAAAAGATATTTTTTAAATTTTTTAAAATAAAAAAAATAATTAATTGCCACGTGTCAACTTCTAATTAATATGTCAATCCGTTAAGTCAACTAACTCAATGATGGAAAACTTTCACTTTTAAAACCATGAGACCAATTTAGTCACTTTTCAAACCCTATGGAGAAAAAAAATAAAGTTTTCAAACCTTATGACTAATTAAGTATTTAACCCAATAATTTATTATATTTCACGCTAAGACAAACGCATAAATGGTTTTTTTTTTTTTTTTAAGTAATTTATTTATTTTATTTTTTTCTCAAAACAAAAATAATTTATAACTTGTTTTCTTCCTAAAACAAAACACAATTTAAGCTTTTTCCCTGTGTGAAAAAATTAAGCCTTTTCTAGTTTTCCTTGTGTGAAAGTGAAAGAAAATCTTAGTTTTTTTAACTTCTTCCGATAATTCTAAAAAAAAAAAAATTGAAGCTTCATGAAAAAAATCTCACACGGTGTGAGTTACACCCAAGCCCCCAAACAACTTAGAATTTGTTCCCATATTTTTGAACTAGTTCAAAACGTTACACTACAAAAAATAAACGATAAACAAAATCATTCGTAGGGATAGGTAATAAGGTAAACATGAATTTACTAAATCTGAACTTAAACGATACTTTAGCAAACGTATATATATTAAGCTTTTTGATCAAGAAGAGTACATATAACCATTGGAGGTTCCTTTGTTAGCCCTCGAGTAACGCTATTCCAGTGGTTCTCTTTTTGTTTTGCAAGAGCCCATCTTCCGGTTGAGCGTCCAAAATTGAAAAATAACAGATCTCTAGTTAGT
Organism: Carpinus viminea; assembly: GCA_013348765.1. NCBI lineage: Eukaryota > Viridiplantae > Streptophyta > Magnoliopsida > Fagales > Betulaceae > Carpinus > Carpinus viminea. The sequence continues at coordinate 6,847,410 of CP054669.1, read as the reverse complement.
ATTAATAGATATATATTGATGTGAGAATTTCCTTTTAAACTTAATTCTTTCCATAAAAGAATTATTCCTAAATTATTATGCATATTATTTATTTAGAGCTATAATAAGCGTTCAAAACTACTTTCAACGTGAATGACGCCGGTGAAGGCTACAAATTCCCCGTTTTAAGCAGGAATTACGGTTGGCTCACTTGAGTTTTCTTCTCTGTAGATGTGAAGAAAGTCATTCATTCAAGAAAAAAAAAAGGCTATTTGGTTGGTTAGCAGCTTCTTTAGAAAGCAAGAAAGCCAATTCAGTGGTTAATTACCAAATCCGGCCTAGGTCTCACACATAAGACAAACACAAGAATAACTACAAATTGGTTTACTAAAATGATGTGTGTTCTTTAGCATATGAGAAACATATGTTCTTAATAAGAAAGCGTGTGATTCTCATATATTTGAAGAACATGTCACTTTAATTATTGGACTTATTTGCAAAGATTAACTAGTCTGTAGCTAATTTCTGTCATTTTATGAATGCTCCAACATCATATTATTACTTATTGTTGTCATAATTTCATATCACAAATGTTTAAACTGATATAAAATTTAGCGCTCTTTTATGTGTGAGTTCAAACACTTTATGATCAATAAGTGAGCATAACAAATAGAATATTTACTTTAAATGAGAAACAAATGAAGAAAATAATGTTCCAACTAAGAACTAACCACCTTTAGTAAAAAACAACTCTCTTGACTATTGAGACTCCCTTTGAAACATTATTTATTTATAATAGTTTGTTTCGGTGTAAAATATTTTTTTTTATAACAAATATAAAACTGAAAATATTTCGGCATTTAGCTCAAACAAAAAATTAACAAATATTTCTAATATTTTTTGTTTTTTCATTCAACCATATTAACATATAAATATCAACCTTTATTCACAATCTATAAGGGAGTGTGGAAGAATGGCGAAAGTTGTTTATGCAAATAAAGAGTGTAAACCAGCTTACGTACACTTCATGGAGATTATTTTCCTTGGTAAGTTGAAAACATTTTCAAGTCAACTAATATTTTAGATTGCGTTAAACACTCAAAAATAGAAAAATTATTTTCCAAAAAAAAAAAAAAACACATTTTCATGATAACAAACCGGTCCTTAATCATTGGAGATCGACTTTTCTTGAGTGGTTTTTCCTTTTGTTTTTCAATCTAGCACCCCTTTAGAACCTCCAAAAGGAGGCACTTGTTAAGTGCGAGTGGGGGCGCTTGCACTCTTCTCCATTTAGAAACGCTTGGCGTAAAATGCCCAATTTTAGAGGCGGTTTTCACTGTACAAGCGTATCTAAGCCCAGTTGTTTCTAAATCAATTATGACATTATTTTGGGTAAAACGCCCCAAATAACCATGTTACTAAACTAATTTGTTTTTGTAGTACTACCAATTGAATATTCGACGTAATACATGCAATTTGCCTTTACAGATGGTTCATTTGGTGAGTGCAATACCAGTCATTTCATTTTATAAACCGGAGATGGTTCATATGATACAACTCAAGGGATTCTGTCATTGGAAATCAGAAAATAACGTGAAAGTTAAAGAGAAAAGAGACAGATGAATGCTTTAATTTGGTGATTTCTCCTTGTATTCTTGGTAAATAGATTAGTTTGGTGTTGATTGTTTGTATTCTTTTGCTGTACAGAAACTGAGATGATGTAAAGATCTAGTCCGCAGAATGTGGATTACGACTTGTCTAGATATTTGGTTGTAATTACACGAGTTTTAAATTTGATATCATGTTAAATCATCACTTGTCCTCAAAACTTAAGTGTATAAGAAGAGGCAAATTCAATCATTTTAATAGTTAGCACTTTTAGAAACTTTCGAAACTTTCTAGCTATAAGAAATAAGGTTGAAAAAACTCCGGTCTACAAACAAATGCGGTTTTTTGAACGGCCAAGAATAAACACCGAAAGAAGCTGCAGTTTGTACGGCCAAGAGAGCGGGTAAGCTTCACCAATGGCAACATCTTGAGTGGATAGTCTCTTGGTTGCTGCTGAGATAATGTTACAGTAAGAGTCACTGACAACAGTGGTTTCAACAGCAAACTTAAAACGAAGTAATGCTCTTCCATGTCTTCATGCACGCGGCAAAGGCATAAAAGTAATGTTAATTATATATATATGTGTGTGTGAATTAAAAAAATAATATTAAGTTTTTTACCTTATTGTGAATGATTAAATTAATATAACATAATTAAACCTATATCTATTGTTTAAACTTCATCATCATGATGTTGATTGTTGGGGGCAGAAAGAAGAAAATAATAACCAATCCCATGCAAGGGAGTAAGAAGTACTCATTGCCTAAGAAGGTTTTTTTTGCTGCCTAATGAGTTCAACTAGAAACTGGGTGCCTCAATCGGCTTGAACCACACTTCATGAAGTAGAGTTTACTAGTTCGAATCTCCCCCCTTTTGTGTGGACATGTTTAAAAAAAAAAAAAAAAAAGGTGCCTCATAGGCTCATAGCATGTGGTTATGATTTTGCAGAGTTTTATGCTTTATGCCGTAAAATATTTTTGCTTTGCTCTGTAAGAGATTTATGCTCGTGATCTTTAATTGATAAAACCCTCCTAAGGTTTCAACTCTTTATTTTTTGAGTTAAAGAAACATAAATAAATATAGGGTTAAATACTAAAAACCCTCATAAGGTTTGAACTCTTTATTTTTTGCCCCCTAGATTTTTATTTTTATCACAAGAGGTCTTGTGGTTTTCAAAAGACGGAGATGGTACCTTCATTAAAATTCCATCCAAAACTTAACGGAACACCACGTCAACACCAATCAAATTGCGCCACATGTCCTACAATTATTTTTTTGATTTTTTTTTTTCAAAGAAAACAAAAGTTAAAATTTTGGGGTGCTATGGCAACCCCATTGGGGTGGCCGGGCCACCCCATCTAGCTGGTTTGGAGGTGGCGAGCCCCAGTGAGCCCAATGGTGGCTAAAACAACCCCAGTGGGTCTGGAAAACAGATATTTAGGAAAGTTTAAGGTTTAGTTCTAACTGACTGACAAATTAGTTAGAAGATTGTAGCTGGGTTGTTTGTGGATTCTCTTCAAATTTGTAAATACAGGACAATCATTCACAGATATTCTCAGCTTCCTGAATGAATTTCTAGTCTTGTTTATGGAGTCAGTGCTTGGGTTTTTGGTGGATGATTGATGATTGGGGACCCATAGTCATCTTGGAACACTATCTGTACAGAAGAAGCCTTTAACGGTTCTCAGCCCATTTGTCTGGGCTTAGGTTGTTCGGCCCACAGAATAATAATTCCATGTGAAACGAAGGGATATCAATGAGTTGGTACAAGAAATTTTTTTTTTTTTAAAAAGGATATAATAATAATAATAATAATAATAATAATAATCAAAGGATAAAAGCAAAAAGAGGAAGACAAAAAGAATCCAGCTTTCGTCATTTCCACGACTCCAACATTTTTTAGTCTTAAACTATGTTTGGCTTTATTTGGATACATAGTATATGTTCCAAAAGAGCATCAAGTTATTGGGTTGGTGAAGAAAGTGATTGGTAGGAATCATAATTTGATCGGATCCTTTTGAGAAGTTTTATATCTGTTTGCTTTATAAGCATAGTTAACTAAGCCCTGTCACAAAAAAAGAAAAGAAAAAAAAAATTATGGTTAATTAAGCAGAAAGCCATGATTTTTTCTCATTAAATATTTTAGTGCGATGTAGATTTTACCAATTAATCAACTACATATCATGATTTGAAGCGCTGAAAAGTGCCCTACTTTTGGTCTTTCGTTCTATTAAAAACACATATGAGGATTACATAGTCTAAAAACAAATGTCAGTTTAATAAATTAAATTGGAGAAAAGTATTTCAATCAGTTTAGCGGAAAACTTTGTTCTCATCGCAATTTGTTTTGTATGAATTACAAGACAAGTCTTTTAAGTAGTGTTGAGAACTTACCAAAAAGAAAAAAAGAATAACGCTATATAACATACTAATATTTCACAAATATCTCATTATCTTTAGGGTTGTTCATCCGTTATAACCGACAACCTAATAATCGATAATCGATAAATCGATTTCAGATCAGTTATTAAAAACCATTAACCAACTAGGTCGGTTGCGGTTAGTGGTTTTAGGGGTTTGAGAAATGCGGTTATAACCGATAATCAACAATATATATATATTAAATATATATAATAATATAACATAAGCCATTTACTGCCATGCTATTTTTTTTTTTTTTGTCTTTTAAATTGTCCTTGGATTTAGGCTTGAAAGCCATGTGTTTGGGCTGTATTCATCTTTTTGGCCTAAAACCATTAAAATAAGATAAAAAAGAGTAAATTAAAAGGCCCAAAACACATTAAAAGCCCAAAAGCCCATTTTAAATTAAAGCGGTTATAACCGATCGGTTATTGAGTTGAATAACCGATAGCCGGTTATAAAATAATCGATAACCGATTGGTCGGTTGCGGTTATGGTTATTAAAAATCAAATAACCGACAAGTTGGTTATCGGTTATGGTTATAGCAAATAACCGATGATTATAACCGATTGAACACCTCTAATTATGTTGACTTGACGAGGGTTAGTAGTAATGGGATTTTAACAAGAGTGCAGCTGCTGTCCGGATGGTGCAAAAAGGAGGGCTTTTCTGCCTTCCACTCATGAGTTGACACCTAGCATTTTAAGAAAAAACACACAAATTAAAATAAGATCAAAGCCCCTAATTTTTCCTTTCTTTTTTCTTCTTCTTCTCTTCTCCATGACCTCACGCACACCTGGTTTTTTCTTCTTTTTTTTTTTTTTTTTCTTCTTCTTCTCCCTCAACTCACACACGCCTGGTTTTTTTTCTTTTTTCTTCTTCTTCTCCCTCACCTCTCCGGCGACCCACCATTTCCGGCCAAACCATCTCCAAAGAATTTCTTCATTTCCGGCCAAATCCAACCGGAAAACACCGAAAAACTCAAACCCAACCTCAAAAATCGTTTCTAATGCCTCAAAAATCGATTCTAATGCCACAAAATTCGTTTCTAATGCCTCAAAACTAAAACCTAGAGGGGAAGGTTAACCCTTTTTTAGAATTTTATCATCCTAAAACCCAAAAAAAAAAATCAGACCACGGATGAAAAAAAAAAACCAAACCTACCGAGACCCACCGTGGGTCTCGGTGGCTCGTCGACTTGTATTTGCGAGGTGGCGGTCATCCTTCCGCAAGACCCAACGAACACCCTCTGCACCCACTCTTCCTTCTTCCTCCTTCTTTCTTTCTTCTTTACCCACCCAATCAGCTGCTGTAGGGTGTAAAATTTTTTTGTGCATTTTTTATCTTTTAAATGAGGTGTCAGCTTCTTAATGGTGGGCAAAAAGGCCACCCTTTTTGCCACAACCGAACTGAAGTTATACTCTTTTAACAATGGCTACAAGACCCGTCACATCAGCATATACCGATATTTGTAGGATATTGATGATATAACATTACTATGGGCTTCGCTAAATTAAAGTTATAAAAATATTATAATTATATTTTTATCCCACAAATATCTCACAATAATGTAGGAGTTGCAACCAACCTTCAATTTTTTAGCAAAAGACTGATCTATTGACTAGTTAAGACTGTTACATCAACATCGTCACATAATTGTAGAATAAAAGTATGATTCATTGCATTAATTGCTCTTAAAGCTATACAGCATAGAGACCTAAACCTTCTCAAAAGATTCTCACATTATGATTCCTATGAAAGAGATTGTCTATGGAAGGAGGAACAAGAGAGAGTGCAGCCATTGATGAAGAAGAGGAGATAAATAGTTTTTTTTTTTTCACTTTGGTCTGAAAAATCTGGGACGCTCAAAATCAATTGTTAATGCATAAAGCAAAAGAGAAAGGAAAAGGAAAAAGAAGAAGAAGAAGAAGAAGAAAAAAAGAAAAGAAAAGCAAATGAAATAATCTTGGACACCATCATCATATGGGAAGACTTTGTGGAGGGTGTGCAAATTGTATCTCAATAGTATAATGCCTTGTTCTTCCAAGATTGAAGAACACTGCTTAACTGAAGACGAAGAATACTGCTCTTACTGAGGTACCAAGCGATTCAAGAGAAGTAAATTGGTTTTTGTCCATTTTGGTGTTTCATTGCATTGTTTCCTGATCATATGTTTTGTTTTATTCTTCTTGTTAATTTTAACCTTTTGGTAGATAGTAATGAGATGCTTCTTTGATCAATTAATTTTCCAAATCTGTTCCTTGCAATCAAAGGACAACAAAAACAAAAGCAAGGAAAAAATGGGATGTTCTCACTTCGGTCGGTAGAAACAGCCTAACTGACAAGGCTATTGATGTTGAACAGAACTAGTCAGCATAAGATAGCGAATAGATATTGAGGATCGAAACTTGTAAGATGATCAAGGTAGAGATAATAGTATTGAATAGGGGTCTTATGTGCGATCTTGATATTTGTAATAAAGTTGTGCCTGTTTTACTGCACAATAAGTGATATTGGCCTATTTATTCCTAATTACGTCTACTATTGTCATTATTGTGCTGATCTTCTCATATTCCAGCGTCAATAATTCAATATCTAGACTGAAATATAATCCAAAAGCTGCCGTGCTTAAGAGATTAACAGTTTTATGACGAGATTAATGAAAGTAGAAACAACCTTAATTAAGAGAATTGCCTGAAACAATAGTATTATTGAGAGACTCTCAGGCGCCACTGCATGACTGAGAAATTCCTACAAGGATCGGATTATGAAGGCAACCTTGTTAGTTCTTGCAGTTTATCTATCTGCATTAACTCTATATACATATATATATATATATATATACACACACGAAGACAAGCTTTCTCCCATGTTGTTTAGACAGGCAAACATAGATTATATGTTGTCCCCATCACCCATGCAAATGGTGTCAATAATGCTTCTCTTTATGTCAACATCGCAGCATGTAAAACACATTTGCTGGGATGCACTATCAGCAGTTGATGCAGCTCTCCGCTTACGTTGTTTGATATTATCAGATTAAACGGTCTAATTACTAAGCAAGTTACCAACCACATGCGAGCCCCCCTAGCTGGTTATGGTCAACTGCTATGTCCAATCTTCAATCAAATCATCAAATACCAATTGATGGTGTCAAGCTACTTTCTTTTTGGAAATGACCAAAACATGGAGTTGAGCTTTTGTTCCGGAATTCTCCATCTGAATCACAATAAAAAGACAGAGATCCTGGAATCATTACAGAGGGGACCCGGCTCTGAAGTATAAGAGCCTCATCTAGTCAATGCTATGAAAACAACACCACTGCAATTAATATTAATGTAGGGACCTGTCTCTAGCTACTTCGATTTTGCTTGATTGCACTTCAAGGAACAATTCTGTCCATTGCTTTTTCTCCCACAACTGTTCCAAAAAGTGCCTTTCTAAAAAAATTATATTCACCAAGTGCAGTTTCTCCTTTCATGATGGAAAATTTGTTGGAAAGTTGACCTTTCTATTGGACTGTGATGGCTGTCATGTGAAGAGGAATGAATCTCAGCCTAAGTAATACTCCGTTTGGCCCCTTCAGATTCTTTAGTTTTTGTTTGGGTTTAGGATGTGAGATTTACTTCTTTTCTCTTCCTCTACCTCCACCATTCACGCGCCTTCCCTCTACCTTCACTGGTCCACGCTCCACCTTCCGCCAGCCCCCGATCCGGGGCGTGGACTACACAACTTTTGGTCTCGAGCTATAGATTCCAGACTCCTCTACCCCTCTAGCTTTTCTCGCTCTCTTTTTGTAGAGCTCTTTAGATGCAAAGAATTTTGCATATCCAAATTTAGGCCACAAAAAATACTGTCCTTCGATACTTTTTGTCTTTCAGTTCTTTTGAAGGGGTCTCCATTAATACAACTTGTTTTGTATTCTCTTGGTTTTATTAAAGTATTGATTAAATCTACCTCTTTCTATTCGTTTAAGCTTTTAGAACTTGTGGTGATTTAAGAGGTTTCACTAGCTCCTTCAGAAGCAGGTCTGAAGCTAAGAAACACTAGAAGGCTTTTGGATGAACTCACTACACTTTATCATAGACCGTTACAACTAGTTTTGCTAACAACTTTCCCTCTTACTTTTTTCATCTCAAGAATTGCCCCCAGAGCTATGGAAACGACCTAGCCTGGATTGCTGTTAAGGATAATGTTCTTTAATTGGCTTGTAATTTTCTTTGTTGTTTGGTTTATGTAAGTTTCTGTTGATCTCATCTAAAAAAAAATGTGCATACATCTTATATCATTTAGAATGGAAGGAATAACCCAATAAGATTTTTCTTACATCATTTGGAATGGAAGGAATAACTCAAGCAAGGCATGTAGAAATTGTTAGTGTGTGTGTGTGTGTGAGAGAGAGAGAGAGAGAGAGAGAGACATGGCCAACATATTCGATGAACAGCGCTAATTTGTCTGGTAAGACTTAAATTAAAAAATAAAACACTCATACAACAAAATTTCCCTAGTATATCGATTACAAGGAAGTGACACAATTCTATGGTTATATTAAAGAAGTTCTTGAAGAACTGTATTTTGGGGAATACAGATACTTTCTCATTGATCTTAAATAAGAAAAGAGCTACACATATAATCCAACATCAACTTTAACAAGATAAGTTGATGTGGATGAGATATCTATCAAAGTAAACTAAAATAATCATAAGACTTAATACAAGAGATATGTAATAAGAAATGATCACAAGAGAAGTGGTTGAATGCAAACAGATTGCTTAAGAGTAATCTGTTTGCATTCAATGATGTGGAGATATAGAAGTAAGAGATGCAGTAGGAATAGATGTCTTGGCTGGATCGTGACTGCGCTTGAGCCAAGATAGGATGGCAAATAGTCGTTACTACTAGCCGCTACAAGTGCGCCCGATCTCCCTGGAGGTTGTGCTCAAATGTACTCATGATGTGCTGCTGGAACATTTGCTGCAGGCTCATCAGCAGCATGCTTAACATATATATCACCTTGGAAGTAGGGGGGCAGAAAGAAAGGGAGACTTTACAATGTCATGAACAAAACATCACAGCAGAAAGGCAATAGGGAAACCAAGCAATTGAAAACTTTCTTACAAAGGGATAAATAAATCACTCTTCTCCCTATTCTTATACTGTGTCAATAGGACTCTTTCCTAAAGGAGATGATCTCACTTCTCCAGTCCTTGGACTGTGTTGTCCTCTACCACTTGAACGGGGACTAGGCACCCCTTTCAGTTCACTGACACGTGGACTGTATGAGCGGCGCGGGCTCTGAAGGCTTTTAGGTTCATTTGCTGGTGTTGCAGTGGAGCTTGTGACCTTAGGACTACTCACATGTCTGAACTCTCCACGGCTTCTTGTGATAACGTCATCTAAAATCTCTCCTTCATCTGCAAGTGCGGAAGCTCCAGCACCCAGCTCTGACTCCTGTTTCATGAAAAGAAATGATATTTAGTAGATTGTTATATGATTGTGATGATGTGGCAGTGAAAACAATCCTTATATTTTTTATTCTTTTACATGCTTTTGTTGATTTCAAATGCTGATTTTTACTATCACATCATCTTAGTTGTACAGCAGTCTACTTACTTTTATATGAAAGATGAAAGTAAGAAAGAAAATATACCGTTGCAAGGTTAAATGGTAAAGCTGGTGCCTCTTCATACTCTGCAGCATCCAAGTCTTGAAGATGAGCTCCTTTGAAAAACTTGGGCAGAAAGTACTGTCTTACAGGAACCAAAAGCATGATCATCAAAGGAAACATAAGTCCGGCAATTGGAACCCATGTAAGTCCAAAGCATATAAGCAAATAAATTGTTTGGAAAATGGTGAACATTGCAATTGACTTGAAAGGCACTGTTTCCACAAAAGTGGCATGGTATTCCTCAAGGACTCTGCAGGAAAGAAAGTAATTTATGTTAGACATAAGGAAGAAAGGGAATTTTACATAAATAAAGTGAAGAAAAGAATTTAAGCTGTTACTTGTATCTTCTGCTAGGTGCAGTGAAGAGCAATAAGATTCTTTCCCAGAATTGATTCCCAGGTAAACTTTCGATGGCCATGAATGCAAAATAGCCCCAAAGAACTGAGGTAGGGATCTTTTTGATGAAGGGCATGGCTGCAACACATCCTCCCACCATTAAAGACTGAAGAATGTTACTAAGACGCTGCTCCTTTACCTCAACAGGCAACAAATCATCAATTTCCTTCTCAACATCAAACAGTGTCTCATCAACAGGAGCATCCATATTTCCCATGCTCGTAGCTGCTTGAATGGTTGATTCTTTTAATTCCTTCAGTCCCTGCTCAAAAATAATTCTTTTAGTTCCATTTACTAATTATCAGTGCATGCTTTGATTAGAAGAATATCCCCAATAGGCCCCAGCCTGCCTATGAGCCTGATTATCATTTGTTCCCTGGTTTTTGTCCTTAGAATTTCTAAAATATGATTTTTTGTAGCCTTAATTTGCAAGAAAGGATGGGAGCATTTTATCCTAAAATTTAAATCCAACATGTGTAGCAACCCTACCACAGCTGAGGGCTCCTGGTAAACCAAAGGGGTCTGCATTTGATGATAGGCTTCTTGCATATTCCCATACAGCTGTCCCAAGCTAGCATTTTTTCTGATACTTTTGCGGGCTGTTGTAACAAGTCTGTTGCGAAGCAACTGCATAAAAAGCAAATATTTTTAAGAACAAACATAAATAAGTAGCAAATAGCAATATCTACTGCTAAATATACTAAATACCATGTTAAATGGATGGACTTTATGCGTAGATTACCTGGTGTTTGAGAGTAGCCAAACTCTTTGTATGCATTGGAGATTGAGGTATAACTCCATTTGCTGGGGGGATTCCAAGAAGACCACACATTAAAGTCTGCCATCAAGAAGGTGGAATATATCACAATGAGTCAATGAGCATGAAATAGAAGGGAGAAGAGAGAGGATGAAGTAGAAGGGACATTGCATACCAAAACCCCCAAAAGAAGTAGGTCATAATGGTAAGAAGATGGCTTTCTCAAATTGAACTCCTTCTGTTGAGCTAGTTGAGATGCTACACTATGGTCAAAATAGTAAAGCACTGCAATCATTGTTGCAGGAATGAAAGCTCCAATTATGTAGAGAACAGGAACATTCATCATATCCTGTTCGTTTCAGAGTATGAACCGTCAAATCAATCTTTGGAACAAAACAGAATACACAACATGATTTGTTTGCAAAAATTCTCATAACCACAAAACTTTTGAAACGTGCCTTAATGACTGTCCAATTCTCATATGCACCAGGTGACCATGGATTTGGGCTGAAGAGTCGCCGTGGGATCCCTTTCGGAACACTGCTGGATGGTATGTAAGAAACAGCTGTCCAGACTAGAACCATGAGTGGTACACCATAATCTGCTATTAGGCTTCGAAGCCAACCTACCAAATAATAAGTCAGAAATGTTATGTTTAATCTATGTGCATAAAGAAGGCTTCAATTGGTTATGTTTAAAGACTCATGCTTACCAGAACCATACCGCCATGACCTTGCCTTCCTGCTCCTTAATGCTGTTAGCAGAAGGCCAAATGACAGAACCAAAGCAAACATGCCATTTGCGAATCTCCATGAAGGTATGAACTCAGTTAAATTTGGATTTTCTCTCTTTGGGATGCGAAATTCATCTACAAGCCCCTAAAAAATCAAAACAGCAATAGAAAGGAAAGTGAAAACAAGTTGAAATAGCATATACACTCTAAGTGTAAAGCTTTAAGAATATGATGAGCAGTTTGTGAATTCCCTGATGAACAACAGGACAAGGAGTATAAAAACAAAAATCAAGTTAAGAGATTTCTTACTTTTATAGCTTGCTGCATGAAGAGCATCGCTATTAGCAGACCAAATAATTCTCCTGCCACACGGGTAAACCTATTGATAATGGAGCAAGCTCCCAAGATAGCAAGTAAAAACAGCAGGAATGCTGTCCAGACACACACCCTACAATATCAATAGATCAGATCATTTGTATCAATCACAGAAACAGAATTCACACCAGAGAATTTAATCCATGTCGAAGACATGAACACAGTGCTGTTTTACTTTCAAAAGAATTAGAGGAAATTGCTCACCATCCAGTCCATGCTACAAAGAGATTTTGACCCAAGTCTGGCCTCCCTTTGGCAAAAGTAAACAAGAACGTATACATAATCACAGTGGGTTCTGCAACACCTAAAATCAACAAGGGTTGACCTCCAATGATTGAGTGTATAACCCCACAAAGGGCAGTGGATGCCAAGGTTTGAACTGCTGTCAGAGCTCCTTCTGCAAGGACCAGGTGGAGACTATCATGAATAAAATGTACAACAGAATTTTCATTTGGCAGTAATACTTAATCATATCATGTCTTATTATTCTCTTTCAATTCTTCCGTTTTTGGAATTCTTTTGTCTAATAAACCAAGATCAAAAGTGCTAAGCTTGAATGACCAAAACCTCAAAAGAAAACTGTTAACTTTGGAGAATTTTTCTGTATCTTTTAAGTTTAAAGAATATTCTTTTGCAGATCTGAAGTGACATATTTTTGAAGTTTATGTCCAATACCCGTATCTCGCTCCAGTTGTTCACCAAATGAGATGACCGGTATTGCTGAAGCAAAAAAGATATATGTGGTGGGAGCCAAAATCCTGAAAAGCAATAAAATTTCGTCATCAAGACTTGTGATAAAACTCACCAATACAAGAAGCCTAAATAATCACAAAGATATTAGCTTTTCAAATTGAACAAACTAAGAGAGTTTGTGAGATTTACCTGAAGCCAGCTCTAAAGCCTCCAGTCCAATCTTGTTTGTAACACATTAATCTTCCTCTAAGGTCATTCTTGATTCCCTGAAAGGGTACAAATGTCTCCTCCATGGTCCTATCTATGAAGAATTCAGGCAGAACTAAACACACTCTGAAGGGTCAAGAATAGACAGCCGACTCTAAATGACCAAATCAATTACATGATGTTGGTTCTCCTCAACTTCTAGTCAAGATGGTGTGAAGACTCAAAACAAGTGGGATTGATTGAAGAAGGAACACAAAAATGTCAAGCACCCAGAAGGATTAAACCACATGTGAGCTTTGAGAAAATGCATTCAAGGTTTAGCAAACACGCCAAAGTGCATGATCCAAAGCCTTTCAAAGAGCCAAAAAAAGACAATAAAAGTGTCAACTATGAAACTTCAAACACAAGAAAAGCACTTGATAGGTTTTGAAGTGCTTCCTGGTAATCAATGTGTGGGCACAGATCGAGAAGAGCAGGAAGCTCCAAATATATAAGCTTCAAAAGGTGTTGACTGTTGAGCTAATGGGGAGGTAAAAAATTTAGTTGCGTACACCAATGCCAACTCTTTCCCACGTCAGCATCACATAATTAGCTGGACCCAATAGACACTGTGGCTTCCTTTTAGAATATTAACTCCCCCAGAGAAGATCAGCTGCATTTTCCAAGGCAAAGTTCATTTTCTCTCCCATCTGTACCTATCTACTGCTCCAATGGGTGTCTTTCTCTCTCATCTATAGGAGGGTATTTGGCAAACAATACTAACCCCGCACGGCACTGTTTATATTTAAAAAAAAAATTAAAAATACAAATAATGATTAATATAGAGAAATGAAAAGGTAATATTAAAAAGTAAAAAAAATTTATTTTGTAGTGATTTTTTTATTTAAATAATAATAAAATGATATAAAAGTGAATATATTTTGATGTTGATTTTTTTGAAAAAAAATAATAAAGTGAATAGTAGTGTGGTACATTACAGGGGAATGTGGCCTTTGGTAGAATTTTTCCTATGTGTCGCTATGCCCCCTTCAACAACTTGTTATGTCCCCCTCAACAACTCTTGAGGACAAATGTTTTTAAGAATATTCGTAAGGTTGGACTTTGAAACTTGAGTTTACTCTAATTCTTTTGTTTTTTTGTCCCCAGAAGAAGTTGAAGCTTTTAAAGAATCGGAGAGAGCAAAAGGTCGAAGATGATGAAGAGTTGATTATATGTTTTCTTTTAAAAAGCATCGTTTCATTAACTTCACATTAGCTGTTCACTTCTTAAGTTGTTCCCAATATTTTCATTTTTTTCTTCTTTCAAATAAACCATCGACATTTTACAAGACAAGGAACAAAGCACAAAAAAAACACATAACAAAAAAAAATCAAACATCACATTTTGTTCAAAACAAGACAAAAGTGTTTAGTAATAAGTGGGAAAAAAACAAATAATAAAAATAGCAAACTTCAAGTAAAATAGAGCTACATAAATTGATTAAATCTATTTTTTTAGAACCACATGTCTCATCTCAAAAGCCATGCGTTTTCACCTCACGTTAGACACCAATTTCAAAGCCAAATCCAAATAGCAATTGTCAAATCTCATGCTTTGAGTTCATTCATCTTCTATGATGTGTGTGATATTTGTAAAATCAGAGTTCTAGTATTTCTTTCTCCATTCAACGATTGACATTTTCTCCTTAGAGAGTTGAAGTTCTCGAGGGTCCATTCAATTTTTTCTTATAAAAATTGAGGTATGTAATCAAATTTTTATATTTAAATTTATTTTAAATGAATTTTTTTAGTATTTATATTAGTATTCTTGATAATTATTTTTATATTTAAATATTTATGAATATATTTAGTTTTTGTTTCATATTTTATTTTTTTTATTCATAAAATTTTTCCTACCCCTAAATGGACATTCTGGCTCCGCCACTTTCCATCTATACGTATCCACTGCTCCAATGGGTGTCTTTCCATCCCAAGTCCCATCTATAGATTCAATTAATGAACCTAAAAAATAAGATAAATTCAAAGCATCTTCTGCAATGTTTTTTGGGACCTAGCTTGTTCTGCCTTGAAAATAGGCTTTCTGAAAATGGTGTCCTTGAGACTTGGCAGTTGGCATGGGGCATGGGAGCTTACGCAAATGAAAACAAAAACAAGTTGACCGCATTCTTCCATCCTATTGGTTCATGTTCCAATTGATTTTCTTTATTAATTTCTCTGATCATTTCTGCAATTGACTTTCAGTTGCATGTCGACTCTTGCATCTAATAAAACATGCTTAATAAACATTTCTTCGCCCAACCAATTGGGTTGAGGGTAGAGAGAGTGGTGACGATATTATTTAGTAGTGTTATCGAACTGCGCTAGCTAGCTGCCCATGTGCTTCCAACAGCTCAGTTTAGCTGCCTTCCAGACTCCAACATCACCCTCCATAGCAGCAAACCTAGCTAGCTAGGCTTACTTCTATGAACAGCTAGCCATGTAATATTCCTTCTCCGAAATTGCTTTATATCCACTTGTACTCTGTAATTTATTAGTTTTTGCAGCATCACCATACATATATACTAGTTTAATTATGTTTCAAAAATAAAGCTTGAGAAAAGTAAATAGAATAAGAAAGAAATTAGAGAATGAATGAAGAGTATAATTAATATAAAAAACTAAATACCCAATACAATTACTCTGAACTTATAATGAAATCTAAAGCTATAAAAGGTAACAAAATCCTCCTCAGAAAGGAAAATCATTACAAAAATAGAAAAAGACTTGGCACTATGTATAGGCCATCAAATATTCTTCTAAATGAAAAATTAGGGACATTATAAAAAGCCAAATATCATGCATGCTGAATATTTTTCAAATCACATAATGATCAATTAGTTGTCCCTTTACTTGTTCGTTGAAATCCTTGATTTGACTCATTAAGACCGACTAATCAATCTCATCCGCACTAGCTAAAAGGCTCGACGGTGTAAGACCCTGCTCACCTTCTTTCCGACGGCGAGATGTGGCACCGTCTATCCAACATCGATATCCGATATGGTCTGTGAATGACAACTGGTCCCTGCATAATGAAATCCTGACATGATACCAATAGAATAAGCATCCAAAATTCTAAGCAATCATTTTTAAGGAAAATGTTTTCCACCAAAAATATTTTCCAACCAGTCCCGGGTGGGCCCTAGGTGAGTATTGAAAAGGTCTCGGGCAGGTCCCAATCAAGTCTCGAATGGGTCCTAGTAGGTCATAGGCAGGTCTCAGGCAGGTCTTGATGGGGTCCCGACCAAGTCCTAGGCGAGTCCCAGGCGGGTCTCGGTCAAGTCCCAAGCAGGTATTGGGTAAGTCTGAGTGGGTCTCAATCAAGTCACGACGGGGTCCCGAGTGGGTCCTAGTCAAGTCCAGTATGGTCTCAGTCAAGTTTTGGGCAGGGTCTCAAGTAGTTCCTGGGTGAGTCACAGTCAAGTCTCAGGCAAGTCGTAGTGGTGTCCCGATTGGGTCTCGGGCAAGTCCTGGTCAAGTCCCAACAAGGTCTTGGGCGAGTCTTGGCACGGTCCGTGAATTTGAGCATAGAATGAGACGCTTAAAGTCAGAAAATGGTTTACGGTTTTCAAAACCGTTTACCTTTTTAAAAAATTAAAAATAATTTTAGTCAAGAGAAAAATATTTTTTGTTAACAACTATTTTACGTTGTAGTAAACACCGTAAAATGCATAAATCATTTTATGTCGAAAGAAACGGATACAAGTCAATTATTGAAAGATAAAAATGTAGTTTCTGATATTGCCCATTCCGAAAATATATTTGAATATATTCTTAACATTTTTTTATATATATATATAAAACACTCACAACAATATGATAACCCTTGGTCATGTCGAACTAGAACCTGGTATTAATTGCATGCAGTCTGCACAAGGCCAATGAATATATCGACATTACCATGCAATATCTTCTTCTTCTTCTCTTTCTTTTTATCATCATATATATTGATTGTCAAAATGAAAATTGAAGATTGATTGAATAATATTTCATGTGCCTAATCTCAAATCTACTTGAGGGTTTGGGCGGTGGAGGATAGCTTGTAATCTTAAAACTATTATGTGATTTGAGAGTTGGATGAGCAGTGTGTTGATTTTTATTTTTTTTTTTTTTTATTATTGCAGCACCAACGTTGAATCTCTATATATATTATATGGATTTCATTGCTTTATATTAAAGTTGAAAGAGACCATCTTTTTTAATTTGCTAGTGGAATACATTAATATATATATAACTGAAAAAGTAATATAAAAGACTTTACATCATGCTAGTGCATAATGCATTGAACCCATTACTTTACTATATCTAGTACATACATTATTGCTTTAATTAATTATTATCTATTTATTTATTATGAGCTTGGTGAGGTTTGACTTTGAATGTTACTTTGAAGGTACAATTGTACCAAAATAAATAATCTCTTATGACTTTTTCTAGGCGAAAATGTTGTTAATTAATATATACTTCAAAGAATAAAACGTATTTTTCCATTATTTCCGCATAGCTAAGGTCATTTGTGAAACAGTATAACAATATTGATATTTTTCAATTGTCAGAATTTTAGGCATTTTCGGATTATACTCTTTTGATTATGCAATTATATATTAACACAAGATATACGATAAGATTTGTGAAATATAAAAATAAATACGTACCGATGAGGACTACACTTATTTTAGACGACAGGTCTTTTTCAAGCCACCTTATTTATTTATTTATTACTTTTTCAAATGCGAGACTTTGTAAAAGATTTTCATTCACCTTTCCATCTTGTATATATTTTCTTAGTTTTGGAATCAGTTCAATTCAGGGTACGTTTATCATTGCAATTTTGTAAGAATAATCTGTTTTTTTAAAAGATATCACAAAACATAAGGCGTTTGCCATTGCAATTTAAAATAAGAAAAAAATCTGCGATTTCAATAAGCAAGCTAGATGGTGCTTATTTGAAAAGAGAATAACTTTTATAAGGAGTTGATGTATGTGCCCACCAATTAGAATTAGACAACTAGCTAGGAAAAACCATCTTCATAGACACACACATTGGCAGCAAAGAAAAAAAATTTTCTTTACTGCCCAGTGCTTTCTCCTCTCTCACTCAGTCATGACGCAATTTCTCTCTCACGAAATTATTTATCTATTTTTCTCTCACAATGTGGTTTTTCATTTGCACAAATACAATGTGATTTTTTATATTTCTCTGTTTTCTCTCTCACTGAATACAGTGTGATTTTTTTTTCTTTCATACAAATAAAATTCTCATTTAAGTTGTATTGGTAGGGTACGATTATTGAGAGGAGAGAGAGAGAGAGAGAGAGAGAGAGAGAGAAAAATAGAGAAGATGAGTGAGACTGCAATTCACGGCGAGAGAGAGAGAGGAGGAAAAGTAGGGTGTAGGTGAATAATCTGGTGTTGTTCACTTTATGTGAATTGGTGTGATAATCCTAGTTGTCTAATTCTAATTGGTGGGCACAAAGAAGCTGGTTTACACCAACTCTTTATAGAAGTTATTTTCATTTGGAAAAGTGTGAATTTATACCAAAATCACAATTTCGCTTAAACAAATATTTGGGGCAATATTTACTTATTTGGTTATGAAATCACAATTATATGCTAATGTTATCTAAACACACAATTGATAAAAAAAAAAAAGTATTTCTTAACATGTTTTACCAAACGTCAATGAGATTTCAAAAACACAATTTTTAAAAATACAATTTTTAAAATCACACTAATTAAAATCGCACTCCCAAACAGGCCCTCAATAGGGTTTTTTTTTTTGACATGTCTTCACAAGAGGAGAGGGGATTCGAACTAGTAATCTCTGCTTCATTAAGCGTAGTCCTAGCCGATTGAGTTACCTCTTGGGCCCTCAATAGTTAAGCTAAAGACTTTGGCGTTTTGAAAATCACCAACATCTTTTGAGCTAAAGACTTTGGCATTTGTATTGTAATTTAGGTACCTAGCCTTAATGTTAAATAATTGGAGCTAAATTATTGTCTAAATTACACGCAATTTAAGTAGGGTGTCGAGGGATATTGCAGGATCCCGGTGCCCTAAGTAAATGGGCTTGACATAGGGTTGTACATTTGGATATGGATGTTCGAATCATAGTTTTACTATATGCATCCGTACTTTAGTTAATGTGCATATTTTAGCCTATTGGGCATTCTTTGGGTCTTTATGGCGTCCTATTTTGAAAATAATTTAGGCCAATTTTTAGTATTCTGGACTTGTTTTATTTTTTTAAGCGTTAATGTTTTGAAAATAAATTTATCTCAAATTTCTTTTGCTTTTTCACCCAAGTAAATGAGTAAAACAATCTACAAGTAACTTATATCTACTCCAAAATGATGTTGTTTTAATGCATTTATTACATATAAATGGTACTATGTGGATGCGGTTAATAATGGCATCCACATACCCTAAAACTCATATTTGTATCCGCATTCGCATATACATATAGTGGCTTTGCTAATTGCATCTTTTTTTTTTTGACATGTCCACACGAGTCAAATTACCTCTTGGGATTTGCTAATTGCATCTGTATATATGTACATATAGTTGCAAATAGCAGATAGTTGTGAATAATGAATGAAGGTGGTTAATATTCATCCGCATATACACTCCTACTCAACACCTCGGGTTGCCTAGAGCACCTAGGCTCGCATCCCCCGTCTCACACAATTTGGGTCAAAATGTTTTGGTGAATTTGATCCGCTATAATCACTAATATAAAAAGGGATTACCCGCCATTAATCTTGATATATATATTGTGAGCCGTACTCTCTGCCGAGTCCTGACCTCACAGGAAAAAGAGAGCTTTAGAATATATATATATTTATCACTCCAAGAATAAACACAATTAAGAATGTCAAAGACGACAAAGAAGATGAATTATATGAAGAAACCTAGAAACAAAAGCCATCCCATTAACGTTTTATATCAACATAAAGATTCGAAGGCATCTACGTACCAACACCACTCTTATGTTGTCAGGGCATCTTCATTTGACACTTTTTAAGACACAAATTGCGCCTTAAGCTGTATTTTAATTTATTCTTTTCAGATTAAGGAATGGGAAACTTTTTTTTAACCTCTTCCATCTTTAATTATGAATCCACTTTTAGCATGAAACTGCCAATTTTTATATTAGGTTGATAGATTTTTTTTTTTTCCTTATTAATCGATCGTTTACCATTTATGTAATTATTGATCTCTTTTATTATATTCTCTCCACCAACCTCATAAGATCCTATTGTATTGTAACAATCTTAGGTCAATTTTAAGAAAATTTCTAATTGATTAATTATTTTGGGGTGATAACATAAATGTTGTTAGTACTTTTTTAAGTCGTTAAAAGCAAAGCTACTTTCATATGGATTCCAGCTTTTTTCTTCATTTTTTAATCTTCTTCTCGACGGTAATTCTTAACCGTGGACGTATGCCTCTGAAGTTGAACCACCTCAAAATTTATTAATTGCCTCCATTTTTGCAATTGCTTCAACTTTTTTTTTTTTGTATTTTGCCCTTTTTTCATTTCATCACAAAAGTTCTACAGTAAAACATAAAACTACACCCCGTCTTTGGAAAAAGAGAAAATATTATTTGACTACAAATGCTAAACATTTAAGAGAAACAAAAGAACATCCAAGTATAGAAGTTAAGCAACATTTTCCATTTTCATGCTATAGTCGAAGATTAGCAAGAGATTTCTTTTCAACTCGTTTGACAACCGTTTTTTTTTTAACAATGTTACATATTATATTCTCATTGCATTGGACAGATACAATAGTATCTATCTAGTTGCTCTTATTAAAAGAAAAATCAAGAGCTAATGAATACTATCATATCAACCTAGTAAGATGAGGGTATAATATGTCGTATTCTTCAAAAGCAAAAGTATTAACTAACAACTCCGGGTAGAAAATACTCACAAATCGCTAACAACTACTTTTACCTTTACCCTAGCCCTTTACAACTGAAAAGTAAATCTGAAAAGTTTTTAGTACTAAAAGAATTCATTAATAACTACCCTTGTCAATTTTTTGAGTAAATTAATCTCAAATTTTCAATTTAGCATTTTAAATAATCAGCCAGTGAATCCTGATCACCATCACTTTACATAGATCAGAATCCAACAAAACTTTCCTTCAAAAAGAAAGAGAAGTATTATTTGGCACAACCTTTGTGTACACTATATATATATAACAACAATAATAATAATAATAATAATATGCAAAAAGGTGTGAGATACCAATCCGAATACCAAGAATTAGAGTAATCTCGTTCACATTAGTTATCATTAACTTCAAAAAAGTGTTTGTCACTTTCTTTAAATCAATGTTGGCAAAGAGCTTCACCTTGCATTTAAAAAATAAAAAATATCGACTAAAAGCTCTTACATAAATTTATTTTTTTATTTATTATTTTTTTATGACAAGAAATCTAGACAAGGCAAGGCATTAATTCGGACTCACCTCTACAGAGTAAATTTCGAACTAACGCACCCTCGAAAGTTTTTTCCTATGGATCAGGGTAAATCATTGGCTTTTACATCAGGGAGTGTGGCACCAAGGGAGAGTTTACACCTAGCAAGTCTTGAACTTGTGATCTATGGGTTGATACTCCATAAGACCACAAACCTCAACCACTAGGCCAACCCTTTCGTGTTATAGCTCTTCCATATAATTACCATCGTCCCTCTTAAAAAAGTAATAAAATAAAAAACCTTCGCTGGGTATCAAAATTTTGTTAAAATATTAATTAAATGTTTAAATCAACTATTTTCAATCAGATTAAGTTTTTGAGATAAATGATGGTTTAACATGGTATTATAATAAAAGTTTTGATTTCAAACATAGTTTGTCTCCGTCATTCTTTATTTTTTTTTTTAATACCAAAAAAAAAAAAAAAAGGTAGGATGAGGCAACTAGAGTGACTACTTTACTTGAACTTAACCATAGTAACACATGTCCGTTGAGAACCAATATAGGAAGCCCTAGACGATGAAAATCGTGTGCACTCTCTCAAGTTCGATTGAGTTATAGCCTAACCCAACCCCATCAGTAAGACCTAAGGTACTTAGTTTACATTAATTAGATATGAAAATTCCCATTGCATGCGGGCCGGGGCTCAAACTCACTTCACTGCATGAGTTCGAACCTTATCTTGTTTTTGTCATTCACCTTTAATTTGTATCGCTTAAGTTTTTTAGATAAATATATTTTTACTATAATTCTCATACAAGCTCACGAAATAGTTCATATTTTAGTAGTGAATACAGTAAATATCGCCTAAACTATCTTGTAAGTTTGTAAAAAGACTTGCACTAAAAATCGCACCATCTTTAATAGCACTAAAAACAAAAAACTTTTGGCCATTCATATATTCCTTAAATGTTACGAAACTTGATGTTTTTTTTTTTTTTTAGACAACGAAACTTGATGTTAGGTGGGTGTGAATGTGAGATGCAATTAATTATTCCATCATAAGAGAATGAACACAAGTTGGTCAACCGAAATATGCATCCTGCACCGCTAATACCGCAAAATTAGGGAACGTGGGGTATGTCTCTAATTACTTTAGGGATTAATAAAGTGCATACTTTCTTTTTTACTATTAGCATGTGTAACTGTAATTAAGTGTTTGTTTTGTTGCTATAATGGCTGAACGACTATGGCTTTGGCACTTCAAATTGTCAATTTCATTTTGATTAAACATCCGACAATGTTTTTGTACGTTCAGATTGGGTTGGAATAATCTTTTTTTAATTTATGGTTTTTTTTAGATTAATCATTTAATGAATACTTTAGCACTCTCCTCCCTTTTAATCGATGATGTGTAATACATGAAATATTTAATTTAAATTGAAAGTAAATTGACGGAATCAAAGTTCGAACTTAAAATTAATTACAGAGAGAAAGTATTGAACAAGAAACCCTAGACTACATAAGGAAATAACATCACCATGCACTTATCCCAAAAGTTTAAGTTTGTAAGAATATGTAAATTTAACAATTTAATAAATACTTTAACATATATTAAAAATGCATGAGAGAATCACACACATATTAGGAATATATATCAATTAAATAAAGTGAATTTTTTAGAGAATCACAACGTGAAAGTAATCATAGAACGTAGGATTGGATGACTTAAAAGTGATTAAATTATATTAATCAATTTGTGTATATGGCGTCCACTCTAAGTTTGTATAGTACTAATAATTAAGATGCTCTCTTGTTGATAAATAATAATAATAATAATAATAAGGTGCTTTTTTTGATACTCACATATTCATGGGGCCTCCACAATCAAAAGATTTGTTATATTATTTGCAGTTTAGGCCTTTTCCAAGCCTATACGATGCTTTAAATATCATCATCGATCGTCATTGTCACCTTTTAATTAAGAAAAGGATTGGAATTGCCCACTAATATGCCCATGTCTCATAAGAAATTGAAAGAACGATCTAGAGTAGGAGAATCTGACGAAGGTTCACTTAGTACTTACTAGCTAATACAATTACTCAAATCTACATCATAAATTTTAAAAATTTATGCAAATTATAGACGTTTTCGGGGAGTTTTGTTTTTCAAACCCGAATCATATATTTATATCTTGAAGTTTGTATGTGCATGCACTTTGAGTTTCTTTAAGTAATCAAATCCTAAATTTGCATATGAATTTGTAGTGAAAACAAAAATATATATGATCAAATATACATTCAGGGTTTGCTTGGAGAATTTCTTTTACTTTTTTTGTTTTCTTTATGCTTAATTATTGAGGTTCATTCATTCAAATGATTTTGTCTAGCACAACACTTTATTCTTACTTATTATTAGGGATTGTGAGGCAAAGAGTAAACAACCTGTCAAGAAAAGTAGATGTTACATATTCAATCTCAGCCATTGACTAAGTGGTAGGTCCATTGATGACAGGCGGTGTAGTCTTTTTTTTGTTTTGTTTTGTTCTTTGAAGAGACCACCTCCGACAAAAAAAAAAATTGAAGAGACAACTAATCTTTCAATACATGTACGTAGTTTCCTATTAATATCGTGCTGCGCGCATACCAAGTAGTTAAGGAACACCATAAAAGGAAAAAAGAAGACTATACGTACAATATATATATGACTGTGAAGATTAAGAAGATTTTACGATTTTCAAACTAAATATGAGCAAGACTTACAATATAGTAGAATATAATTTTTTGCTGACAATATTGAAAAGAGAAATGTTAGAGTATTTACTCGGATCTTTTTCCTTTTTTTTCTTTTTTTTAAAAAACAAAAAAAAAATTAACCATTTGATCTATAGGACCTTCACTTAGGTGAGTCCTGAAAGAAACTAATAATGCAAAAATAATAAAGCGGAATAATAAGATAATGACACAAAGATATACATGGTTTAGTCTATGACTTACGTCTACAGGATAAAACTTTAAGGTTGCATTAAACTCTTATTTCTCTGAGTGAGCTTATACCTTACATTAATATAACATGTTCCTATTTATAAGAGAATCATATTTGATACAAATAGGCTTATACTCTAGCTAGATTAGCTGGGTGATAGTCTTTGACAATAACTAGACTTTACCTGCAGTAAGTCAGTAATTGTTTTCAATTGTGATTCAGTGGTATTCATCAATTGTAAGTCAATAATAGTTTTCAACTGTGATTATTATTCTTGAACTACATGAGATTCTCTAAACATATCTAATTTGTAGAACATATACCTATGAGGGTGAAGTAATATATGAGCGTATGTAGCCTGGCCGGCAATGCGTTGCGTCCTAACCAACAAAAAGATCAACAAGTATGGGTTGGTAGCTCAAATGGGGAATTTTTCAGTCAAAAGTGCTAATCATCTTGAAAATGAAAGGGATATGATGTGCTAAGGAGGAAGCTCAGACACCCAACTACATGGTTATCAATGAAAGATAATCTGGAAGATGAGTGTCCCTCGGGTGGTCAAAATGTTCTCATGGAAAGTGTCCAGTAACTTGTTTCCGACAAAAGAAAATCTATATAAAAGAAGGATATATGGTGCAGGATTCACTCTGTCCCATTTGTGGGTTAATGGAGGCGGCCGGAGACTATTAGCCATATCTTGAGGGGATCTTCTGAACAAATACATTTGGACTAAATTTAGTAGAAAAATTAAAATATATTCTAGTGAAGAAGATGATTTTTTACGTGTTAGACAAATCAAAATATACGGTGGGTGTAGGTGCAATTGTCAGAGATCATGAGGGGAATGTATTGGCAATATCAATATGTTCCTTAAAGCCTTATATCATATGTATGATTCGACATGTGCGGCATACATATGGTAGCTTAAGTTTATGCAACTTAGAAGGTTGTGGAATTGTGCAAAGGCTTGGGGCTTCATAGTATTATAGTTGAATGAGATGCTTTGAAAATGGTGTAGGTCTGCAAAATGAAAGTCATTGTTGGAGTCGATACAGGCGTCTTATTGAAGATACGAAGATCGTGCTTAATAGTCTTCACTTGTGGCATGTGCGGCATGTAAACCGTGAGGCGAATTGTGCAGCTGACAGCCGGCTCGCGAAAGTGGCCATTAATCAATCCTTATATCAAGTTTGAGTGGAAAATTATCCTGTATTTGTCCATGACATAATAATTGCTTAGAAATTTGTCTTGCTATGATTCTAATAAGAGGCCATCACTTTCAAGATCCATTCAGATTTAAGAGAGGAGTAATTAACAGTCCCTTGACATGGCCAAGCCCACCAATTAGAATGACCAAATATGGTTGGAAGTTGGAACATCCAATTTTATAATCTCTAAACATGATCCAGTCAACATAAAATTATGGTTCATATCGTCATACTTTTAAACAAAAGTAATGCTATTTTTCACACTCATTTCACACCAATTGACATTACGTATTTTAGTAGCTTTTCATATCTACCACCTTGAAAACAACAGATCAAAGCAGCCCATCCGAATTGGATGTGAAAAAATAGCATTACTCTTTAGACAAACACTTAACATGATCAATTTCTGTCACTAATGAATGGGATCTTGAAATCTTGCAAGATGAAGAAGAACTCAAGATGGAGATAGCCACTTAGTTGGCTGCCCAAAATTGTCAAGCTGCACTCGAGGTGTGGTATTATATGCATAGATAAAAACACTTGTTGCAACAACACGATTGGCAGCTTCTGTGTAGTGAACTCCATCCCAGACTATGGACTCTGATATATTCCTGCAGATGCTGTAACCAGGCTGGCCGCATGTTGCTTCTACATTGTAATTATTTGGAGGACCACCATAACCACAACAAGCCATCAATGGATCCTCGAAACCTACCCGAATAATAAAATGTATATGCTCGATCAAAATCATAAAGTCAGAAGGGAAAATTTATTTTATTAAACTGACATCTATCTTTAGAGCGTAAGATTATACTTACCATATTTTTTGTACTTGGCAAAGAGATTGTACTTGATCTTGTATATGTCTACATAGACAATGGTTGCATCCTTGAATACCGATCTCATTTCTCTGCAGACCTTTTGAAGTCCTTTGTTAAAAGCTTTTGCAGCATCATTATGGACACGAAGGCATCCAATTTGATCGAGATCAGTACTGTTATGGGGATGTAATGCAAGTTCTTTTGGAGAACAACCCAATGGTCCAGTGTTGTGTATCCAAAATTTTCTGCCACCATATAGGTATATAATCTACACCAACACAAAGAAGATTATGGAGATATAGTGAGAAGTTTGAACTCAAAATCTTTAGTAATTCTGATACTGTGTCGTAAAAGCTTCGACAAATAAAAAAATGATGAATTTAATCATTTAATTAAGATTCTAATGAACAATATAATACTCACTTGAAGGGCTAGTTTGATTTCTGCAAGAAATGAAGGGATCTTTTCGATAACTGGTGCATATGTTAAGTTTGATGCATACAAGGCTAGCAAGAGATCATTCTGTCCAATGTCAATCATATAAAGAGCACTACGGAACCCTTCTTCACCAAATGAATTTCTCCAACCTGACAATGGTAAAGAACAATTGAGTTAGCAATAGAAATCGGTTTCTGCTGTCCAAAAACAAAAAAAAAAAAACAAAACTCTGTGATGTGAATGGTTCCTTTGAGTTTTGGATTTGAAAACTCGATTTTAAAAATCGCAGCTAAGCATTTGGTAAAATAATAATTTACCTTTTAAAATCATGCGTTTTTACGTTTTCTAATTGCAATTTTATAATTGCGCACTCTTAAACAATATATTTTGCTGCAATTTGGTTTAAAATTATACTTTTAATCGGCTAAATCACTGTACAACACACTCAAAGTTTCAAAGGAAATGAGCGTACCAAGTGATAGAAGTTCAAGTGAGCGATTTTTGAAGCGAATGAACTGGCGAACTTGAATATCTAGCGCGAAAGGCACAAACTGTGGGAGCAAGGTTGCTCCAGCTACTGCGAAGTTTACTCCACTCGTGAAATTTGGTGCCAATGAGTCCAAATATGGGCTCAAATAACTCAGGTTCAAGTGTTCACCTGCAGAATTAAGTATAATAAGTAGAGATATATAGTAGCTTTTGCTGTTAAATCAGGATAGATTGAATAGAATAATTACAGTAGCATATATTAAACTTGTATCAAATTTTCAGTTTCCTGCAATTGTTGCCTTTTTTTTAATTTAATTTTATCTTGATCTTTGATATTGCAGCTAGCTGTGAAAGTTGAAATATAATGATCAGTGCCACATAAAAGCACTTAGCAGGGGATGATGGCTGGAATGATATAAAAAGTACATTACTCCAATCAAAAACATATAAGAAGAGGGAAAATGGTATGATTACTGTGTGATATGCTATTATGCTTCACAACCTTAACAATAATGATGTGACAAGACAATGAATCTCTATATAAATGGAAATTAGAACTATGTGAAGTAATATTTTCTGGCTTGTATAGCACTTGTTCAGAAGGATTATCTTCCTGAATCCATTGGTTGATTATCATCCTGAAGAGGTTTGGGCTCAGAGTGCTTAACATGCTGCTGCTAAAGCTTTGTCTAATTCATTTGTCTGTTCTTGGTTTCTGTTTTCTGTACTTTGTATACTATTTGTTGTTGCTTGCCCCAGCCAAAAAGAAAAACAAATAAAAGCATGATCTGCATTCTGCATATATTGAGGTGAAGGGAAAACCTGGACTCACAGAAGAAATCAATCAAAAGCCGTCCATCGCCTAGCCGGCCGGTGCCTCTGTGGAAGAATGTGAGGCCGTGGGGAAGGCCAATTGGAAGTCCAGTGCCAGCCAGCACCCCTCCAGTGTCTGAATTTGAATCACCAAAGTTGATTAAAATGGGTCTCAGATGGCTGCAATTTGAGCTTGAAAACATACCAAGGAAGACAAATACCAATACCAGCAAATTGAGATGTTGTGAAAATTCCATGTAACCCATCTCTCTTTCTCTTCTCCCTAAACTCACTTAGCAGGAGTGATTGACTTCCCCAGCTTGGTGATCATACCCTTTACTGCTATCCTTTTAAGAACCTGAGAATGCAGATGGTACTCCAAGATGCTGCTATGCAAAGATTTTGACCCAAGTATATATTTATATATATTGAATGAATTTGCTGGCTTTGACTTTCTGTCTAGTTATATATAATCCTATGGCCATGGCCAAGTGTACATTGCAGATCTTGTGAAAGACATTTTTGTTGGGAACTGTCACTAGGCATGTGCCTTGAAACACACGCATTAGAATTTATAATATTCAAATGGCAATGCTTATATGGGAATTTAGTCTAAATGCACTAGGCTTGTAAATCCAGCCTTGAGGCCCAGGGTAGACAATATCCACATGGCCCTCTGGCTTTTTAAATCACTCTTTTGCTTCCCACACAAAGAAACGTGCATCTCAATTCCAAACGAGTCCAATTTCAACTAGAAATGAAATTATAATAATATGGAATGATAGTAAATTTCTACTCATATTGACACATAGCACTCAACAAGTTTAACCTTAATTATATGACACATTCATGATAATGTGTCTCATTGTCATCTTATTATCAATGGTCAAACTAGCATTCACTATGCAAAACATTTAGGCTATATTTGGCTATGGAATAAACTTAGGAAGTATATCAGTACTGTGACAGATTTGATTGATGTGAGAAAAAAAAATAAGAATATTTTGTATAAAAAAGTTAAAAATTTTGTTTTATAGTGATTTTTTTATTTGAATAGTAATAAAAAATGATTGATTTGATGTAAAAAATAAGAATGTTGAGGTTGATTTTGAGAGAAAAAGTGTAAAATTCTTTTTTAAGTTTTGGGTCATGGGTCCTCTTTCTAATCCGGCATCTTGCCAAACATAACCTAAGGGTTGAAAATTTTCTGAGTCCAAAATTGGCTAGGGATTACAAAAGTAGCTGAAGGCAATTGGAGGAGTAGAGTAATGAGTAGAGAGTATTTTGGATGCAAAGATTACATTGGCAGCTTCTGTGTAGTGAGTTCCATCCCAGCTTATGTACTTTAATTCTTCGTTGCACATTGAAACCTGTTTGGCCGCACATAATATTGAGATTATAATTGTAGGGTGGCCCTCCATACCCGCAACATGCCATTAACGGATTCTCAAACCCTGCAAAATAAACCATTCATCCATGCCATAACATGAACTGTGGAATTCATAATGTAACATAATATAAATTAATATTGGAAAAACTTTATTTACCCTCTTAAATTACCATGCATTTTCTAATTTCCTTTAAATTTCAGAAATTTGTAACGTGGGGTTCTAATCTTTCAATCCCTTTTAATTATCTATTTTGTCGGGATTTTTTGTTGAATCCCTATGGAGGAAACAAAAATGACAAGGATATCCCTTTAAAAATTTAAAAAGACGAAAAGTGAAACGTTGCAACAGATCGTCCTTTTTAATTTTTATGACTTTTCACTTTTTTGATTTTTTTTTTTTTAACTAAAGGCATAAATGTATTTTTAAAAATTTTATGGCGTAGAATAAGGATAGAAATTTCTACAAATCAACTTCAAAAAGTGACATATATCTTTTAAACTATTAAAATAGCATGTGAAAAGTATATGTTATATATTAAAAACGAAAAATGTTTCTTTGCATTCGAACGTCCATCATGCATACATCTTCGCTAAGTTAGCATGCTTATTCGTGTTTTTTTTTCCCCCTTTTTAATTGAGAGTGGATGGAGCATGGCAACTCAATAAAGATGTATGGGAGATGGACACCAAATTGCAAAGAAGCATTTCTTATTAAAAATAAATGTGATTCTCACTTGTTAAAAAAAACACATGTCACTTTTAGAAACTAGTTGATAGGAAATTTGTGTTTGTAGAACAGATATTTTACATCCTAGCCATTTAAGTTCACCAAAAAGTAAGTGGTAAGGAGTGATTGAAAGGGGTTACAAGATCATAACCCTACATTGCAAATTTTTGAAGGTGGGAGGAGACATTGACAGATGTCAGCTTAAAGGAAAACTTTATGGTAACATAATGAGATATATATGATCATACCATATATAAGTAGTAGAATTGGCAATGAGATCGTACGTATTTGATGGCATAAACATCAACGTAGACAATCATGGCATTCATCATTTCAGATCTGAGGTCTTCACACAGAACTTGCAATCGTCTGTTGAATGATTTTGCAGCATTGTTCAGAAACTCAAGGCATCCATGGCTATCAAAATCACTAGTGTTTAAATTTGTGCCTCTCATTGCAACTTGTTGGTGAAGACAACATAGTGGCCCGGTGTTGAGCACCTAGAAATTCTTCCCCCCATTTTGGTATATACTCTATATTTGGATTCACAAGAAATAACAAAACTCAATCGGTGTAAGTTTTCTTTTAAATTGGGTTACATGAAAGAAATTTTTCAAACTCGATATATTAAATTAATATCATATTATATGTTCTTAAAATATGTGATTCTCACGTGTATTCAGTTTGTGTCTTTTAGAACATGCCAATTTAATATTACATGTCCTTAGAACATGTTATTTTGAAAGATTGAGTAGAAGAAATTTTCTCCAACCCAAATGACCCCGTTTGTCTCAGTGGAAAAAGGTTTTCCCTATTTTCTAGTGTTTGACACTGCATAAAATATTAGTCGACCTGAAAATATTTTTCAATTGATCAAGAAAAATAACCTTCATGCATATGAGACATAAAATGATTTATGCTTCTCATTTGCATAAACCATTTTTCACAGTTCTCTCACAACTCATGCAGGAAATTGTAAGAGAACCCCTTATGGGGCCTACATGCCCAAACATGCCCTCTCACAATTGCTTACCCAAATTGCAAGCAATTGCAAGGGATCTCAATCCACCCCTGAAAACCTTTTATTCTTAGACACACTCTTCCTTCGCAGCTCTTCTTCATCGTCTCTTTCTCTCTTCTCGCAGCTCCTCAAATTATATGAAAATATAAGAAATAATTGGCAACGAACCGAACACTAAAAAATGTTTTTCATATCATTTTCAGGGTTGCAAACAAATAGCAAAAAAATAGCCACATTTTTCGACAAAAAATAATTTTACATTGAAATAAACGGGGCTGAAAATATGAGAAATGTGCCCTTGAATTAAATATGAAAACTCAACTCACCCATATAGCATTTTTTATGTCGTTGATGAAGGAGGGAATTCTCTTTGGATAACTTGTTCATATGAGAAATAAAAGAATGAACCGGCAATATCATTTTGTCCCATGTCAATCATGTAAACTGCATTCTTGAATTCCTCCTCGTTAACCAAACCTTTGTAACCTAAATGAAGATTTTGCATTTGACATTTCCATGAATTCATCCAAAATTTAAGGAGAAATATCTATTTTGATCCCTAAAAATGTACCTTTTGATGATAGCTCTAAGGAGCGAGCTCGAAAATGAAGAAACTGAAGAACTTGAACCTTCAAGCTGAAAGGAATCAATCCAGGTAAAATAGAAGTACCACTTATAGCAAAGTTAGCTCCATTTGTGAAATTTGGCCCCATCAATTCTAGGTATGGCGTCAAATAACCAAGTTTTCAAACTTGCGCCTGTAAAACAAGCAAATTTGTAAACACTTAACGGATTCGGTTTGAGTCTAATTTCAATTTGTTGGGCGAGATCATGTGTCTTCTGCGTCTTGTTACATGACACATGTTTCAGTCCCAACGGGTTCGAATCCAACTAAAACTGGACTTAAGCCAAACCCAAACTCAACATGGTATCTCGACTTCTACATTTTTATTTTTTTGGTGTGACATAAATATTTACCATAAGATACTTACAAAGGAAATCAATTATCAACCGTCCATTGCATAATTGACCTGATGGGTGATGGAAGAAGGTACGTCCATTGGGAGGACCAAAATCGTGTCCAAGTCCCACAGCAAAACCACCAGAATCAGAATTAGAGTCACCAAAGTTGAAGATGACTGGATTTTTGTTGCATTTAGAATGAACAAAGGGGGAGGAGAGAAAGACACAAGTACTATAAAAACTATTTGGAGAGGAAAAAGAAGCCTCCCTTACTTTGCAACCATTTTCTTCCTTAGAAGTGGATACCTCATCAATGCTAAGTATGGCTCTTAATAATCAATCCTCAAGGGCAAAGACGATTCTTTCGCCATTTGAAGCATTAATTTACCTACTAAAATATTGCCCGTCTCTACCTATGACCCCTTTGTGCTACTTTTTTTTTATTAGGTTTACTAATAAGTAATAACTAACCCTTGTTAAGAAAAATGTAGAATATTTAGGAATTACTCAAGGGTTAGGGCTCTTCTCTAGCTTTGAAAAAATAGTAAGGAATAAATAATTAAAGGGAGGATAGATGTCCAAGATGTGATGTTTGACCAATGTTTACCGCTCACATCTCGTCTGCTATGCATACAACGTAAATTCAGAGTGTTACATTAATAATTGAGGGTTTCAGCCAAATCTAGGGGCCTTGGAGTTGAGGGAACTTAGCTTGGATGACTTGTTCCTTGCCTCAGTCCCAAAAAATATTTTTTAAAAAATGAATGAGCTGACCCTATTGAAGACAAGAGTGAGGTACAGCAAAGTCGTTGAATTTGAATAATTCTTAGATAGAAGTCGTCGTGAGATTGCGAGAAATAGGATTTTCTCTTTATTTCAAGTTAAAAAAATAAAAGCAATTTTATGGTTCATATTTGATTTTATAGCATTTAATGTGCAGGGTGTTACATTATGTTTTTTAAAACATAGGTAACGTATGATATACTATCCGATACTGTAAAAGTTAATTCAAACCATGATTGAAAAATAAAAATAGTAAAGTGAAATTGAGATTATTTAGTTTTAAATTAATAGTTAAAAAATAAAAAGAGAAATCTGTCAGACAGCTGTACGACCATCCCAGCCACTAGTGGCTGAGAACGATCCTCTACTGCATCTATGGCCCAAGGACCACAACGCTGTCACTCACGCTCTGATCGCACGGCTATAGTTCATCAACCAGATTTAGATTCCTGTCTCCTTAGAACTCAAGGATACAGAGGTACGAGCCTATAGAACAGATCCTGTTCAAGTAAGGTCGTGCTCTATAAGGCTGTAGTCGCGCTATATATATAGCTTTTCTATTTCATAATTTTTCGATGTGGGACGCGTGCGCTTCGTTAGTTATCCTTTTGTCCTTTACGTTACTGTACGCTCTATGCGTATATCGCATATCTCATCTAAATTTTTATTCTAAAAATAGGTATTATTGTGGGCTCTAGGCTCTAGCTACAAGGAATTTGTGCTTCGTACTCTGTGCACTTGGTAAACACGTGTAATAATTACTCAAGGCTTGAGGCTCTTATGTTGCTTTTTGGAAAAATAGTAAGTAATAAATAATTAACAACGGTTAAAATATTAATTAAATAATTAAATTTATTATTATGTTTAATCGGTTTAAGCTTTCACCTTTAGGAACTAACATGGTATTTTTTAAACTATGTTTGTAACTTATTTTTAATTTAAATTAAATGTTTCACATGTTAACCATTACTTATTAAAGGAAAATTTAAGTCAACATATAAAATGAGTGTTATAATATTGAGTAAATTATTAAACAATTTCTTATCTTAAAGTTTTAAGAGAACTAAAAAGCGATAATTTAATAAGAGATGATAGATGTATTAATGTTTGACCAATGGTTACATATAAGGCTAATGTTATTTCTTGTTTGCAAAAGATGTGAAGTAAGAGTGTTACATTAATAATTAAAGACGTGTGACACCCCAAATTGTGTCCTATTTATGAAATAAAAAACACAAACCAAAGCGGAATCAACAACTATTAAAATTGTCACGGGCCAACGCAACGCTAATGTATTAGCGTGAATGAGTTATCCTTTGGAAATCTTGATTAATCAAATTTCTCCAAGAGTTGCAGCTTATTTGAAGCCTTAGAAAACAGATTCCAACAAATGGCCTTATTACTTTCTCCGAACGATTTTGTCTCCTAGGATGTTTCCAAGGATCAACTTTTGTAGGTTTTAAATTTAGAAAATAATAAGAATAGTGGAACAAATCGGGTTGTTATTGCTTGCAAAATGACCACCACCCCTTTTTTGAATTTTTAAACACATCATATAATAACGGATATTAATTTAATAAATTGAATTGAAAAAAAAAAATTATTTACTACTTTTGGGTTGATTATGATGGTTTTTTTTAAATATTTTTAAGGAGACATCATTTTAGTACCATTAATTGATAAAGGATTACAAGCATAAATAAAGCTCTTACATCATAGAGTAAAAGTTCTGAGAAAATCATAATTGAAATTACAAGGTTACAATTCATAGATACATATATAACAATCTGACATTTAAAACCTATCTATGATATCAAAATCCGTTAACTCATAACTAATCTTTTGTAACATGCAGTCCGCATGCATGACTTAATCCAATATATAGGTAGCAACATACTTTCCGAAATTCATCCTTTCTCAACTCACAAGCTAAGAAATTATTCACATCCTCAACCTAACAAGCTAAGACCACAAAATAAGGGGAAAAAAAATGAAAATACAGGAAAAAATAAAGAAAATGTACAAAAGCCCACAAAACACAACTTAAGAAAGATTGCCAGATGATTATGGCTAGAGCGCATAACAACCACATGCAGGCATGTTTGAGTCATGATCCGTCGCAAGGTTGCCGGAATTAGAAGTAGTAGGTGCTTTGGAAGCAAGTAGGGCCGGTGCAGGCAACCATGGAGGAGCATGTCGAGGTGGGTGCTGACGGAGGGATGTGCTTTGAATAGTTTGATTCAAGAGCCCCATCAACCCTGAAAAAAGACACGGCAAAAACATGGTAGATGACACACCCAGCACGGTAGTGCTTGAGCCTATAACATGAGAAAAGTAAGCAAAAAAGCCCACAAAACATAATTGGAGGAAGGTTGCCGAATGATTCTAGCTAGAGCGTGAAACAACCACACACAAACGCGTGTGAGTCACGATCCATCACAGGTTGTCGGAATTAGAAGTGGCAAGTGTCGTTGGAAGCAAGCAAGGCCGTTGCAGGCGGTGGAAGGGCGGGTGTCAAGGTGGGTCTGACGGATGACAGTTCGATCCAAAAGCCCCATCAACTTTGAAAAAATATACAACAAAAATGGTGGATGGCACACCCAGCGCGATGACACTTGAGCCTATAACAAGAGAAAAGTAAGCCAAAAAAAAAAAAGAGAAGAAGAAAGGGAGGGGGGAGGAACTCCCCCTCCCCAACCGAGTGGCGCTCTCTATGTCTTTGTTAAAATTAAGTCACAACATATATTTTAAGCCTTTTTTTTTCTTGGCGACTAAAAACTATAAACACTAATTACTAAAAATCTTAGAAATCATAAAACCTTGCTTAGAATTAAAAAAAATAAAATTAAAAAAAAAGCTCATATTATTAAATATAATGACTTTTGGATTGGGTGACACTGTGAATAAAATTTATTTCACCGTTTGTTTTGATTATTGATTTTTGTTAAGATCATTTAGATTATTTATTCTTATTATTGAACACCAAGTCGGTGATAGCTACTAGTTGGTTTGTCTTGAAACTTCCACTTTTTTCTAGATTAAGGGTATGTTTGTCATTACGATTTTATAGATAAAAAATATGATTTTAAACTAAACTTTAGGATTACATATTTTAAAAAGATAAAATTTTAAAGGTTAAATCGCAATTTTATCAAACGTTTAATAGTATTTTTAAAAATTATTTTAAATCGCAAACCTAAACGGACCCTAAGCAAAATGTCTCCAACATAAACCACCACATCAAAATTCCCCTTCAAATATCATCAGTACGAGGCTTTAATTGGTACACTTCATAATCATATTTTCCCCAAGCCTGCTTGTGAGAATTCACAATCATCCTAATTTTCTTTAGGGTTTATTTGAGATTATGTTTGAAAAGTCTAAAAGTTCATTTAACACTCAAAAAGTCTGTTTGAAAAAAAGTATTAATTTGAAAAAAAAATTGAAAACGCTTTTAAGAGTTCAAAAAATTTAAAAGTTGCTAATACACACTTTTGACAAAAGGTTAAAAATGAAGTTGTCAAAAAACACTTTTTGATTTAAAAACTTTATTTCTCAGTATGCACCACTTGAATCCTTTTGAACCAAATAAATTAATAAATTTGGAAATAGAAGGAAATTTAATGGGATCTAGAATAGCCTTGATTGAGGCAACTGACAATATAAAGAGAAGCCTCAATTTGTCTTGTGAAGTGAAGATATAAAATAAATTATATTAAAACAATGGAAAGAACCGCATATGGGCTCAAAGAACGGAAAGGCCGGAGTCGCTCGGCCCAACATGTTGTGTCCATGTGGTTTAGTTTTGAGTATCCACAACAAAACACGTGGATGATGAAAAACTGAAATGCGGTGAGCGTGGATCGAACACGCGACCTTCAGATCTTCAGTCTGACGCTCTCCCAACTGAGCTATCCCCGCTTGTTGGTTTGACTGTGTATAAAATTACTTTTTTTAAGCCTTTAGTTCTTTCAAGTAAGGTTTCCACATCACATTATGAATTGCTCTGCAACTCAAGTTTTTAATGAAACTCTCTCTTTCTATATTGTTAAGGAAAAAAATAATAAAAAAAACAAAGCTAATGGTGATTTCTTATAGAAAATTATATCCTTAATAGAGTCTAGTGATGGTTGTTAAATCCAAAAATGATGCCCAAGTTTTTGTATCTATTAGTATATTTTCTTCCTTCTGTATTGCTTATGTATATATACATATATATCAAATTTGGTTCGGGTATAATTTCAATTGGAGCTAGATTTGTCACGATTGGAACATGTGTTCCTTCTATTTTGTTATAAGCAATTGTAACAAATATTGTTAATAAAATTTTAAAAGATACATGCATTTAGTAAAGAATCAAGTATTTTTATATATATTTAATATGCCAATTGGAGCATCTTCTTCTATTTGTAAAATTTCTTTTAAAACTTTTAATTATGAAAATAAATCTAAACCAACAATATCAAAATAGATATCATGTTTTAGGAAATTTTCTATATTAAGACATTTATTTTGCAAACTATCATCGTCTAGTAACTTTAATTTCTTAAAATTAAATAAAAAACCAAAAATGTTTTTGTTGTCCTTAATTGTAAAAATATTTTCAAAAATAAAATAAAAAATAATAATGAAAGTGATTGAGTTTTTAGTAATTAATTTTTTTTTTTTTATCGCTAATCAACTATGGAAGGATTTTAAATTTTAATAACTTAAAAGACCGAGCTGGCAAATAGCAAAATTATGGAGAAGAAGAGGATAATTTTTATCATTTCTCTTTGAATAAAGCTTGAAAATGGATATAGATAGAAAAATAGAAACTTATAAAAAAAAAATGGAGTTTGTAATTGAATAAAATATTTTAGAAACTTTCCATCTTCTAGCATTTATTTATTTGTTTTTTCCATTTAATTTTTAAACAATTAACACAATCTTCTAGATTTTTTTTTTTTTCCCCGGTTGGACATGTGTAACATAATTAGGGTTGAATATTTGATTATGATTCGATTTACTTATTTATTGCTATCAATTTTGTAAGCCCTTATTTATTTTGGAATGTTGGAGAATCAATGATATTAATGCATTAAAAAAAAAAATTCGAGTTGTCTTCTGATTGCGGCTTTGGGCTTTACAATCAGAAGACAGCTCAAAGTGGGAAGATATATAGCAGGTACAATCCGAACTCCAGACACTATTGAGCAATGAAGAGTTATGGTGGCGGCGACCAAAACACCTCGTATTATCATGTGTGCCACATCAAAACAAAGATATAAATTTATTGGGGTAATAAGGGATGTAAATGGCCAGACTCGGTTGGAATGGCGTTTGTGGAGTACTTTAACAACATTTTTACTGTTGGGCGAGTAGACAACGTGGACCTGTGCTTACAGCCCCTGGCATGCCGAGTCACTACTGAAATGAATGGGGATCTTACCAAGGCCTTTACAACAGAGGAGGTGAGCGCTGCTTTGTTCCAAATGACACCTCTAAAGGCATCGGGTCCGGATGGGCTGAATGCATGTTTTTTTCAAAAACATTGGGCCACAATGGGAGGCGAGGTATGTTGTGTAATTTTGGCTATTTTAAATTCCGGAGTGTTGCCCTGTGATTTGAACAAGACTTACATCACACTTATACCCAAGATGAAAACCCCGACAAGTGTCTCCAATTTTAAGCCCATTAGTTTGTGCAACGTGTTGTACAAACTTATTTCTAAGGTCCTTGCAAACCGCCTCAAAATTTTTACCTACTATCATTGCGCCTACCCAAAGTGCATTTATCCCGAGGAGGTTAATAATTAATAATATTTTAGCAGCTTACGAAACCTTACACACAATGCATACAGGGATGAGGGGAAAAAAGGTTTCATGGCGGTAAAGCTCGACATGAGCAAAGCATATGATAGGGTGGAGTGGTGTTTTTTGGAGGCCGTGATGAGGCGTTTGGGATTCAATGAGAGGTGGATTTCACTTGTTATGATGTGCATTACATCGGTCCACTACTCGGTTTTGGTAAATGGTACACCTTGTGGACTTATAACCCCTTCTAGGGGCATCCGTTAGGATGACCCAATTTCACCATACTTATTTCTTTTGTGTGCGGAAGCATTCAATTCCTTATTGTACCAAGCAAACCAAATGGGACTTATTTTTGAGTGCATACATCTAAAAGGGCGAAATCAACCACCTTTTTTTCGCAGATGATAGTTTGCTCTTTTGCAGGTCAAATACAACTCAGTGAGGATCATTTGACTTCTATGTTGCAAATTTATGAGAATGCATCGGCCAGAAGATGAACCATAATAAGACTGTGATTTTCTTTAGTAGAAACACTTCTAATGAAGCAAAGAATCAAATTCAGACTTTGTCAGGTACCCCAGCAACTAAGAGATATGATATGTATTTGGGCTTGCCAACCCTAGTAGGTTGATCCCACATAACTACTTTCAAGAGCATTAAGGAATGTATGGAAGAGGCTTCAAGATTGGAAGCTAAAATTTCTTTCCCAGGCTAAGAAAGAAATATTGCTAAAAGTGGTTGTCCAAGCCATACCAACCTACTGTATGAGCGTCTTTTTGCTCCCTAAAGTTTTGTGCAAGGAAATCAATTCTTTGATGAAGAATTTTTGGCGGGGCCAAAAAGACGAGGAGAAAAAAATTCATTGGTTGAACTGGGATAAAATGGGACTATCAAAGGCAAAGGGAGGGATGGGGTTTAGAGATTTCAAGTGTTTCAACAAAGCACTCTTGGCAAAGCAAATATGGCGTCTGTGGAAGAATCCAGACAATCTAATTGCGAAAAATCTTGAAGGCTAAATACCACCACCTCTCTCAGGTCATGGAGGCACCATTGGGTAAGAAACCTTCTTTTGCATGGCGGAGTTTGCAAAGTTCTACTGGACTGGTTCGGGAGGCTTAATCTGGCGGATCGGTAATGGAAAGACAGCAAGAATTTGGGAAGACCGGTGGATTGGGCGCCCATCTACGTAAATGATACAATCACCTCCAACTCTTCTGGACAAGGAGGCAACCGTAAGACATTTGATTGATGAGGACCTGCGGTGGTGGAAAATTCCCCTGCTATAATAACTTTCTCACTAGAAGAGATAGAACTAATCCAGAAACTACCTATCAGCCATACCAATCAAGATGATAAACTTATTTGGAGAGGCACGGCTTCAGGTGTTTTCTCTGTGAAGAGTGCATATCATCTCCAAAAAGAACTAGCTGCGGTTCACATGGCAAAGGGGTTTGATAGGGACAAAATAGTGAGGTATGGCGAACTATTTGGAAACTGCCAATCCCAAATGTAAAGAAAAACTTTTTTTGGTGTGCGTGCCATGAGAGCCTTCCTACGCGTGGTAATCTCTGCCGTAGGAAAGTAATCAATGATCCCAGATGTCCAATTTGTGAAACTGAGGTGGAATCTACTTTCCATATTCTATGGCAATGCCAATCAGCGAAGGATGTATGGGGGATGGGGAATATGAAGTTCCAGAAGAGTTTTTTTGAAGGGCCTGCATTCCTCCAGGTAGCTGAGGGGATGATGAGCAGGTGTGATGCAAGGGAATTTCAACTCTTGGGTATAGCCCGGTGACTATGGCTCCGACGCAATGAAGTTATTCATGGTGGTGTATTCTCCCACCCAAAAACTGTTTTCAAGCAAGCAGAAGAGGGACTTTGAGTCTTTTCAACGTCAATAGAGGAACATCGCTGTTGAGTGTCGATTCAGATGGGACCTTCCTTCCCCAGTAGTGGAGTGCCCCACCGCAAGGCTGGTACAAGGTGAATTGGGATGCAACTTTGGGGAAGAATTTTGGGCGAATAGGGTTGGGAGCCGTTATTCATGATCACAATGGATTCATGTGTGCCTCGAAGAGCTTGACACGTCCGGGAATGCTTGACCCCACTGCTGCGGAGGCTTTAGTTGCCATAATGGCGATAAGTCTTTGTAGCGAACTGGGAATTCGACAAGTCCTACTAGAAGGTGATGCACGCAATGTAGTGGAAGCCGTGAACAATTAGGACCCAAATGGTAGTAGTTGGGGATGCCTCGTGGCAGATATTCAGCTTGCTTTGCATGTTGTGGACATGTGGAAATTAATTTACGTGCCAAGGGAGATTAATAAGGGGGCTCATGCCCTGGCACGTTTAGCTACAGAAAAGGTCATGGATATATAATGTGTGGTTTTTTGATCCACCTGAGTGTATTAGATCGATATTAACGATAGAGTGATCAGCTCTGGTTCCGTCATTTTGAATTCAATGAGAATGCCTTTATTTCCAAAAAAAAAAAAAATTAAGTAGAGGACCTTAATTAAAGCATATATATTGACAGCAAATATGTATTTAATTTTGGTTTTTTTTTTATGCAAATTGTTTTATTAGGATTCATTAATTGGAGCTTTATTAAATTGGGGGAGTTTTTTAATTATTTATTTACCATGATTAGGAGATTTAATTAAAGAATATGAAATGACTTAAAAAAATTTTAATGATTTTTTTTTTTTAATTGGAGGCCTTATAAAATTGGGGGCCCTAGCGGCGGCCTAACCCGCCTAAGGGTTGGGCCGGGCCCTGGGGCAGAAGAGAAATCCCATAGGATCCAGAATTTAATACTTTATGGGCCTCTTTCATGGGCTACTTTAACATTGTTAGGTTTCTAAATCTTTTTAGGCCGAAATTATAAAGATAGGCCCATACGGTTTTATTAAAAGCAAAGCCCCCCTCCCCAAGTAGACAGTTCTTCAGTTCTTCTGCTCTTCGCATCGCGACAGCTTCTCCTCCAAGGTAATGTCTTTCTTCTTCTTCTTCTTCTTCTTCTTCCTCTTGTTCCTTCTCGGCTAGATTTGCTCTCTCAGTGGGTGCTTTGATCTTGTTCTCTTTTTCCTGTATTCTTATCTTTATGGCTGAATCATCCTGTGTATGTAAATGGGTGTGCTTTGCTTTCGGGTATGGAAGTTCAACCTTAATAGGATTCAATAGAGAATCAGATTCTTTAGAAAAGCAGGTAGACTAATTGATCAACACACGATGATGATCTGTATATCATCCTTTTGCTGGGCTTTTCAATTCCTATACATCTTAGAGTTTGGTTATCTTAATTTTCTGGATTTCCTCAAAATGGCGGAAAAATCACAAACTTTGTTCGGTTGAGTCCCAACATCTATCTCTCTCTCTAATGGCAGACTGTATCCCTCTCCCATCCCCACAGATAAATACAGAAAACCCACTTCATCTCTCTTCTGCCCCCTTGTATTTCCACCCTAGTGCTTTCAATGAAGAGAAAATAAATTCAAAACCATCTAAACCTAAAATCTGAATGGTTCTATTTGGTTCCCATCTTGGGATTCAGATTCCCCCACCAATTTCCTCCACTGTCTTCCTATAGCTAAAAATAATACACGCATGATTTTTCAACCTTAATAGTTATGGTTATTTTGGCTGGTCTTTTCTCCTTGGAATACATCCTTTTGCTGCCATTTCCAATTGAGTTGTAGACAGGAAGCTTTGACTCCGGATTTTTATTTATTTTTTGTTTAGATCTTTTGGCTTAGATTTGATTTGTACTGTTAAGTGTACAAAATCGACTATGTGGGACTTATTTGAAGATCAATGAAATTGATCAGATATAGTCATATGGGACGTAGATGCCATACTGAATGACCTTGAGAGGTTGAACATGCCCGATGGAATTAATAAAGCATTGCAAATTTGTACCAATTAACGGTATAATGTTTGTTTATACATATTTTAGACTTGTTTGAGTAGGTTGTTAATATACATCTTTTCTTGGATTTATATTATTAACAGCTTGAAAAATTTTATAGTATAAATGATGACAGTTTTATTACAAAACCACTCAAGTTAACTGACCAACAGCAGGATTGTTCTGTACTTATCTTTTGGTATGTAATAGTTACTCGGGTAGTCAACACTTGTAACACCAAAAATTTTAGTCTACATGCACTGATACTTCAACTGTCACCGATTCAAATGTGGAGGGTAATAACAGCTTAAAATTCCTAATTTCTATGTGTTATCTCTTTGTGCTCCCTTTTTGTGTTAAGAAGGTTAATTTATTAACAACTTTAGTAAGTGCAAAAAACATACAGCTTTTCAGATTGTGGGATCACACTGTTTTACTAGCTACATGATGAATGGTTTGTGTACATACAAAACAAGAAAGCATCATTGTAGTGACCGATGTTATTTTATTTTGACATTGGATTTTCCAAGTTTAAGATAGGGACTCCACTGTGTGTGTTACTTACCAATCTAAAAAAATATACTTTATGCTCTGTACATGCTCACTTTTTTATTCCTTGGTACCATTCTTAAGATTTATTGTTCTTTTAATAAATCTTGAAGTTTGCAACATTGTTCTCTTTTGACTAATTTTCTCTTTGTTCAGTGATATAAAATGTCTCGAAGGTATGATAGCCGCACAACGATATTCTCTCCAGAAGGTCGTCTCTACCAAGTTGAATATGCAATGGAGGCCATTGGAAATGCTGGAACTGCAATAGGGATTTTATCCAAGGATGGAGTTGTCTTGGTTGGTGAAAAGAAGGTCACTTCCAAGCTACTTCAAACCTCAACATCAACTGAAAAAATGTATAAGATTGATGACCATGTAGCGTGTGCTGTCGCTGGAATAATGTCAGATGCCAACATCCTTATCAACACGGCTAGAGTCCAAGCCCAGCGTTATACGTTTGCTTACCAAGAGCCAATGCCTGTTGAGCAGCTTGTCCAATCTCTCTGTGACACCAAACAAGGTTACACACAATTTGGTGGGCTCCGTCCATTTGGTGTTTCATTTCTTTTTGCAGGTTGGGACAAAAATTTTGGTTTCCAGCTTTACATGAGTGACCCAAGTGGAAACTATGGTGGTTGGAAGGCTGCAGCGATTGGGGCAAACAACCAGGCAGCACAGTCAATGCTTAAGCAGGATTACAAGGATGAAATCTCAAGAGAAGAAGCAGTTGAGCTTGCACTGAAAGTGCTCAGTAAGACAATGGACAGCACTAGTCTTACTTCAGATAAGCTAGAATTGGCTGAAGTCTTCGTCTTGCCTTCTGGAAAAGTGAAGTACCAGGTATGCCCACCAGAGTCCCTGAGCAAGTTGTTAGTGAAGTTGGGAATGACCCAACCTGCTGCCGCTGAGATATGAACTTCAGGTATACCCTGCGTTTCTGTATTTTTTTTAGATATGAATTTCAGGACTTATTGGCACATGTTGCTGTTTGTGTTTAACGTTGAAAAAGGAGATTATGGATTCTTCCTCTGGTACAACGTTTATTTGATCGTCTATGTTTGACTAAATATATGATCTTGATTTGGACTAGAAATACTAAATGAATGGACTTGTCTAGCTTCCATTGCAGCATTTCTAGGATGCTGCA
Organism: Carpinus viminea; assembly: GCA_013348765.1. NCBI lineage: Eukaryota > Viridiplantae > Streptophyta > Magnoliopsida > Fagales > Betulaceae > Carpinus > Carpinus viminea. The sequence continues at coordinate 6,803,067 of CP054669.1, read as the reverse complement.
CAATATGCTAATGATGTAACAGCACTACCAAATGCTGTTGAAAGATTATTGCAGGCTTTTGAGGGGCTACTTAAGCACCATTAACTTTTCTTAATACATACAAACAGCATTTTGCCCTATTGGAAATTTTTAACTTGAAAAGGTTCTAATTACAGATGGGACTCGTTCTGGCCATCTAGTTGCTACCTCGTGCATTTTATGAAGACGTATTGTTTATAGCTATTTTGCGTTAATTTCAAAACTAGGATGCCATATTGAGTCCCATATTGTGTTACCCTAAGCTTTGCAGCCACAGATGTTCTCAAGGAAATTCCAAGTGAATGGGAACCTAAGGGATTCTACATTAATGGGAATTGGTTAGGACCATTCCACTGTTTGTTCGCAGGATAAACCCAACTGACCTAAATTTCAATCCCCCTTCCTAGTCTTCTAGAATTGGCAGATTGATTCAAATGGGGCAATTTGTTCTCGTGTGTCGGGTTTAGGTTGTGTCGATGCATGACTATATATGTCAATTTTAATTCAGTCATTTTAATTATAGGAGTTAACCCTTTAACCCATTATTATTATGTTGAGTTTGTGTCAGGTTCATAGGTCGTCTCAAAAAGTTAGTCCAAAATATCACATATTGAGTTCGAATCATGTTGAGATATGAATAAAAGATTATATAAGTCAATTTTAGCTTGATTCATATAATTAAATAGGTTAGACTATTCAACTTTGACCTAACTCGCAAATTTTGTGTTAGGTTCGTGTCGAATTCGTTAAATTGTGGCTAATTTTGTCTCTTAAATTGACTACCACAGTCTTAATCATTAAGTTCTCATTTTACTTTATCCACTGATTGTTGTATGAATGTGAGTTGGTATGTCAAAAGGAGTCGACTGGTTTCCAACATTATTTGATCTCACAAACATGGAGGTGTCTTTTAGGAATTAATGTTTGTTACCACACGATGTACACCTTCAGTCTCTCCATCCTCGATAACATACCAATTCTCACAACCGACCGTACGAGTCAGTTGGTTTTTGAAGAATAGATGATCCTTCATTCATTGAAAGGATTGGCAAAGCAAATTTCAACAAGTTCACATATTTACTGACAATAATGCTAAGCAGATTGTGTGTGTACATGTCTCTGTTAACGAGGAAACCTTCAAACCTTACCACTTGTCCCCATTATTTATTTCTTTTCTTCGCAAATACAAAGGAAAAGGGGAAGGAAAAGAAAACATCAAATAAAAAACACAGAAGATGGGTGGGGACGCCCAACAAAAACCCCAGCACAATTAGAAAAGAAAGTCGCATAAAATCAACACAACTTTCATCACCAACAGAGAAAGTAGATAAAACCCACTCGCTTATTTCAAATCATTCCAGTACCTGCTTTATGCAGAAGATCAAAACCTACATGTGATGTTTTTTACATTTAAAAAAAAAAAAGAAAAGGAAAAAAAGGAGTGAATCCTCTTGTTCTTCATGGTGTCATTTTAAGGAGTTTTCAATGTCAATCAAGAGCCGGTACTTGACATCTTTCTTTAGCATCCTCTCAAGAGCTTCATTTGCATCTTGAATCGGAACTACTTCAATCTGAGGATATATTTTGTGAGCAGCACAGAAATTTAACATTTCCTGTATGTCTTTCGTACCTCCAACTCCACTTCCAGTACTGGTTCTCATTTCTGTGAAGAGGCCAACACATAGAGTTAGTTCAATAGGTTGAAAATTTAAAGAACTTCTCAAGTTAGAAATAGTTGTGAAAGTTTTCCTTCAAAATAAGTTGAAGATAAATTGACATATCTCTTTAGAGTGTGATTTTCATGTGCATTGTTAATAGACAGAGTCAGAAGAATTTCCTTTGACTCCATTTGGAAAAAAACTTTGTCCCCACCTAGTACAAGGCCCAAAGGATTGAACTTGAGTTCACTCGGTATGCACACCACAACCAAAACACCAGTAGTCTTAAGATCGATATGCATGGATCAGGTGGGTGTTAACCAGATACTGCGTCAATTATAAAGTCAAGTGACTTAGCTATAGCCTACAAAAAAATAAATAAATAAATACCATCATCAACTTTAGTATTGCAAATATGCTCCCAAGAAGACAGAAGACTAGTGTGTTACCTCCATCTCCTCTTGGTTAGATGAAACCACAAATTTGTCTGCACCCAGAAGACTCAGGGCTTCCTCCTTCTTGGATATGCTTGTGCTAAAAACTGTTACATTCAACCCAAAAGCTTTCCCAAACTTCACTGCCATGTGACCTAGACCACCAAGCCCAATCACTCCAAGAGATTTGCCAGCTTGATTTATCTTATGGCGCATCATAGGAGCATAAACAATAATTACAGCATAAAGCAAAGGCGCAGTTGAAGCCAATTAATGAATAGCTATCAGGAATAGTATAGTAGTACCTGTAGATTTAAGACCAAAACAAAATTAGTGAAAATTATTCCATTTTTTCGTCATCTTCTCAATAGACATCAAAGACACAATGAGTAATTGTCTCATTTTTCCTTGTCGGGAATGGAACCATAATTTTTTATTCATAGGGCCAAAGGATGAACAATGGACCAGATCGATCACTCTCTGCAGTGTTGAACATTGTATGTGAATGATACAACATTATATAAAGTACTTGCCTTTCATGGACAACAATGGACAATAATATTGATACATCAGTTTAATGAAATGTAAGATGTTACGATACTAAGTGTCTTACATGGTTTAAGTATAGTCTTAATTATGTGTATATAAACTTTTGTCTTCTCTTTGCAAGTCGATTTTCAGCATGAGATTGAGATTTTAGTTATTAGAGCCAGCAGCTCGTTGAGTATGAGATTGAATGTATTGTGGCTTTCATGCTATGGGGGACCACTGCCACGCCACATAGGATTTGGAAGTTGGGAGTAGAATGGGAGGTGACATATAACATTACTCATGGGTTGAACTAAAATATCTTGGAACTATGTATAAGTGAGTATATTGTTAAATTATTGAATACTAATAGATAAATGGAGCCGCAAAAAAGAAATGGCTACTATCAAGTTAGTATTGATAGAATGGGCCGTTGTAGGTGTCGAACTTTAAGTGTCATACAGCTTATAAGTACAATCTTAACCGATATATATATACAAACATTTAGACGTCATCCCCTTACAAGCTGATTTTCAAGATAATCTATCCTAAACCATTTGTATCATAAGAATCACTCGGTATCACTAAACCAGTGCACATAACCAGGCACTACAGGATAACATCAAATAAAAAACACAAAAGATGGGTGGGGCAACCCAACAAAAACCCCAGTACAATTATAAAAGAAAGTTACATAAAATAAGAACACATTCATCACCAACAGAGAAAACATTCATCACCAACAGAGAAAGTAGATAAAACCCACTAGCTTATTTCAAATCATTCCAGCACCTAATTTATGCAGAAGATCAAAACCTACCTGTTCTTACACACACACACATATATATAAAAGAAGAAGAAGAAAAAGAAAAAGAAAAAGAAAGGTGAATCCTCTTGTTCTTCATGGTGTCATTTCAAGGAGTTTTCAATGTCAATCACAAACCGGTACTTGACATCGTTCTTTAGTAGCCTCTCAAGAGCTTCATTTGCATATTGAATGGGAACTACTTCGATCTGAGGATATATTTTGTGAGTAGCACAGAAATTTAACATTTCCTGTATGTCTTTCGTACCTCCAACTACACTTCCAGTGATGGTTCTCATTTCTGTCAAGAGGCCAACGCATGGAGTTAGTTCAATAGGTTAGAAATTTCAAGAACCTCTCGAGTTAGAAATAGCTGTCAAAGTTTTCCTTCAAAATAAGTTAAAGATAAATTGGCATGTCTCCTTAGAGCATGATTTTACCTAGTAAAAGGCCCAAGGGATTGAACTTGAGTTCACTCGGTGCGCACACTACGACCAAAACGCCAGTAGTCTTTAAGATTGATATGTATGGATCAAGTGGGTGTTTACCGGATGCTGTGTCAATTATAAAGTCAAGTGACTTAACCATACCCTACAAAAAATAATAATAACAATAATAAAATAAAATTCCATCATCAACTTTAGTATAGCAAATATGCTCCCAAGAACACAAAAGACTAGTGTGTTTTACCTCCATCTCCTCTCGGTCAGATGAAACGACAAATTTGTCTGCACCCAGAATACTCAAGGCTTCCTCCTTCTTGGATATGCTTGTGCTAAAAACTGTTACATTCAACCCAAAAGCTTTTCCAAATTTCACTGCCATGTGACCTAGACCACCAAGCCCAATCACTCCAAGAGATTTGCCAGCTTGATTCATCTTATGGCGCATCATAGGAGCATAAACAGTAATTCCAGCACAAAGCAAAGGCGCAGCTGAAGCCAATGGATAGCTATCAGGAATAGTATAGCAGTACCTGCAGATTTAAGACAAAAACAAAACTAGTGAAAATTATTCCATTTCTTCGTCATCTTCTCAATTGACATCAAAGACACGATGAGTAATTGTCTCGTTTTCCCTTGTCAGGAATGGAACGAGAATTTTTTCATTCAGAGGGCCAAAGTATGAACGAGGGACTAGATTGATCACTCTCTGCAGTGTTGAACATTGTATGTGAATGATACAACATTATATAAAGTACTTGCCTTTCGTGGACAACAATGTAGTCGGAGTATCCTCCTTTGGTGATTGTACCATCTGTATCAATGCCGTTAAAAGTGTAAACAGCTTCCTTTGCACAATGAGCCTCTAGCTTTTTGTTACAGAACTCACAATCTCTGCAAGAGTTAACATAAGTTCCCACCCCAACGTGGTCGCCAACTTTGAAACGATGGACGTTGGTGCCAACCTCTTTCACAATTCCTGCAATCTCATGTCTGGCATGCCAATAATCAATATTGATACATCAGTTTAATGAAATGTAAGATGTTACAATGCTATGCATTTCGCATGGCTTTATTACAATCTTAATCATATGTACATAAATTTTTAGGATTTTCTCCTTGCAAACCGATTTTCAATAACGAGTTATACTCAATGTTTGTATCATTTGGTATTAGTGCCAGCAGCTCACCAAGAATAGGATCGAATACGTTACGACTTTGTAATCGAGTCACAAAGAGGGAGACCTATAGTCTGGAGAGTATATCTAGTTCGTCAACCCCATCCCTCCAAATCCTAAGTGCTGTGGTTCCTTTAACTAAAAACTAATCTCCCTGCACTGGATACTATGGAGGACCACACCGTATAGGCTTTGGGAGGATGGAAAGGGATTGGAGGTGACGTATAACATTATTTATAGGCTGGACTTGGTATTATGTATATGTATAATGTTAAGTAATTGAATATTGATAGATTAGTCCTGGATGCTAAAACATTTGTATCATAAGAATTACTCAGTATCAATAGACCAGTGCACATACCCAGGCACTACAGGATACTTGGAGTCTCCATGTTTGTTCCTGGTCCAGACTACATCGCCATAACAAATTCCACAGTGCGTGATTTTTATAGAAACGTCGTCTCTTCCAACAGCCCTGGATAAAGTTTTGCAAACCAGTTAATCAATCTCTTGACAGGAATATTTACTATATATGCAGCAGATCGAGCAGTTCAGCACACAAATTCAATGGTTCTCTTAATCATGCGTGGTTTTTGAACATCAAGAAGAAAACCAATCAAACATACATACATATGTACCTTCTGGTGAATTTGTAAGGTGAGAGAACTCCAGATGCATCTCTTGCGGCCCATCCGAGGCAGTCTTCATTTGCAGTTGCAGAGCTCATTGTAGTTTTCTTAGAACAATAAGAGCTAAACAAATAATAAAAGAAAATCATCAACATTCCATCTATCTATCATCCACTTCAAAGTAGATTTCAAAAATGCAGTGCAATTTGAAAGTCAATTAAAAAAAAAAAAGATGGCTCACCAAGAATACAGTACTGTGACAGAGAGAACCTGTGATATATATGTACTAATATAGTGGTATACTAAGTTGCTAACTCTATCTTCTATTTATTGTGTAAAAGATGAACAACAGCCACGTATGCAGTGACCTCCATTTGAGAATTAAGCTTTTATTTATTCAAAACTTGCCATGCATGATTGCCACCAACTGCTCTTCCCAATACGTGACATCTGCTCTTATCTCATCATTCATATATATAATTCCAACGTTTCCTTTCCTCCATGGGATTGTTTAGATTTGACCCAACCAACCCTTTTTACTGATGTTTATTGGATTATTAGCAGCAAATTTTCTTTGATTTTTATTAAATTTAGGGAACAATTTTTTTTTTTTATTCAAATACAATTATCTATGATAGTTTTCTTTATCTTTTCGTATACCAATAAAATATTAAGGAATTAAGCCAAGTTTTCTCTTCTGTTTAATTCTCTTCTTTGGGTGTATTGGAGCTTTTGAACTTGAGTGGTTTTCTTTGGTACTCCATCATTTTGTTAATGAATTTTCTTTGGATTTTTTCGGATTGTAGTCCTGTAAATGTTATAAGTTTGTTAAGTTGAATCACGTAAATCTTAGGGCATGTTTGGATGTGTGTTAAAGTGTAGCACACTAAATTTAAAACTATTAATTAAAGAGATTGCTTTGATGGTAAATATTATTTTAATATTCATATAAAGTAATTATATTTATTCTTTAGGAATTTTTTAGATCATATGAATATTATAGGTTACATGTATGAAAAATGGTTTGAGGTTATTATATCATAAGCTTTGATTTTTATGAGAGATATATATATATATATAATGATTTTATAAAACTGGCCGGCCACTCCATCAACTTCTCCACTCACCCTTTTCTTTCAATTTTTTTTTAATCTTTCTCTTTATTATCCTTTCTCCCACACCTCTCACGTTCAACATCCATTTCCACCTTCTTCCTATTCTTTTCTTTCTTTATTTTTCCTTTTCCCCATTTTTGTCCTGCAGTGCCCCTCACCCACTTCCCATTTCTTTTCTTTATTTTATTTTTTCTTTTCTCCCACTCATTTTCCTTTTCTTTTCTTTTGTCTCCTATCTTGTTTTTATTTCAATTCCTCTTCTTTTAATCGATCGTGTAAGGTAGAGAACGAGAGACAGACGAGAAAGAGGCGGTGAGGTGGGAGATAGACGGAGGAGCTACTGTGAGAGAGAGATGGTGAGTTGCAGAATATCAAAGAAGAGAGGGAGAGCAGAGATAGTGAGAAAGAGATACAGAGGGAGAAAAAGAGAGAGAAAAGCAACTTGAGAGAGAGATGAAATTTATTGGGTTCATATGAGGCGAAATCATTGAAGGAGGCTCTGCCCGAAAGTGGTATTCCATCAACAGTCTACTAAGTGCATCCAAAGTTAAATTGATGAACGGGTATGGCTATGGCTGCAGTTTAGTGCCATACTTACAAAGATCCGCAACCCTCATACACATGAGTAACAGTGTACATAAGTCCTAATATGAGATAATGATAATAAGAAATTCCTTTGACTTATGATGATGTTTTATTGCTAGACATATCAATATGTTTATATTATGAGAGGTGTAACAGTACATATATATATATATTGTTATGGCTGGTTTGCATATATGTTTTTTTTTGTACTGTCTAATTTTTAAAACTAAAAACAATGAGTAAAACTATTTATGGTTGTAGAGTTTACTTATTAGGCCCCATTTAGACTCATTCAGTTTCATTTCTTGTTAATTAAAATGTTGGGTGGAAAAGGAGTCGACTGGTTTCCAACATTATTTGATCTCACGAACATGGAAGTGTCTTTTAGGAATTAATGTTACCACACGATGTACACGTTCAGTCTCTGCATCCTCAAATAACATATATACCAATTCTCACAACAGACTATACGAGTCAGTTGGTTTTCGGAAGAACAGATGATCCTTCATCTTACTCAGGTTTCTCCTCCTCCAATTTTCTTGATGTGATCGAATTTCATTGAAAGGATCGGCTAAGCAGATTGTGTGTGTGTATATGTCCTTGTTAATGAGGAAACCTTACCACTTGTCCCAATTATTTCTTTCTTTTCTTCGCAAATACAAAGGAAAAATAGAACATCAAATAAAAAACACAGAAGATGGGTGGGGCAACCCAACAAAAACCCCAACACAATTAGAAAAGAAAGTTACATAAAATAAACACACTTTCATCACCAACAGAGAAAGTAGATAAAACCCATTCGCTTATTTCAAATCATTCCAACACCTGCTTTATGAAGAAGATCAAAACCTACATGTTTCTTACATAAAATGTGAATGCCTCTTGTTCTTCATGGTGTCATTTCAAGGAGTTTTCAATATCAATCACGAACCGGTACTTGACATCTTTCTTTACTAGCCTCTCAAGAGCTTCATTTGCATATTGAATGGGAACTACTTCGATCTGAGGATATATTTTGTGAGCAGCACAGAAATTTAACATTTCCTGTATGTCTTTCGTACCTCCAACACCACTTCCAGTGATGGTTCTCATTTCTGTCAAGAGGCCAACGCATGGAGTTAGTTCAATAGGTTAGAAATTTCAAGAACCTCTAGAGTTAAAAATAGCTGTCAAGGTTTTCCTTTAAAATAAGTTAAAGATAAATTGGCATGTCTCTTTAGAGTGTGATTTTACCTGTTAAAAGGCCCAAAGGATTGAACTTGAGTTCACTTGGTGCGCACACCACGACCAGAACGCCAGTAGTCTTTAAGATTGATATGTATGGATCAAGTGGGTGTTCACCAGATGCTGTGTCAATTATAAAGTCTAGTGACTTAACCAAGGCCTACAAAAAAAAAAAATTCATCATCAACTTTAGTATTGCAAATATGCTCCCAAGAAGACAGAAGATTAGTGTGTTTTACCTTCATCTCCTCTTGGTCAGATGAAACCACAAATTTGTCTGCACCCAGAATACTCAGGGCTTCCTCCTTCTTGGATATGCTTGTGCTAAAAACTGTTACATTCAAACCAAAAGCTTTCCCAAACTTCACTGCCATGTGACCTAGACCACCAAGCCCAATCACTCCTAGAGATTTGCCAGCTTGATTCATCTTATGGCGCATCATAGGAGCATAAACAGTAATTCCAGCACAAAGCAAAGGTGCAGCTGAAGCCAATGGATAGCTATCAGGAATAGTATAGCAGTACCTACAGATTTAAGACAAAAACAGAACTAGTGAAAATTATTCCATTTCTTCATCATTTTCTCAATTGACATCAAAGACACAATGAGTAATCGTCTCGTTTTCCCTTGTCAGGAATGGAACGAGAACTTTTTTATTTAGAGGGCCAAAGTATGAACGAGGTACTAGATTGATCACTCTCTGCAGTGTTGAACATTGTATGTGAATGATACAACATTATATAAAGTACTTGCCTTTCGTGGACAACAATGTAGTCGGAGTATCCTCCTTTGGTGATTGTACCATCCATATCAATGCCGTTAAAAGTGTAAACAGGTCCCTTTGCACAATGAACTTCTAGCTTTTTGTTACAGAACTCACAATCTCTGCAAGAGTTAACATAAGTTCCCACCCCAACATGGTCGCCAACTTTGAAACGATGGACGTTAGTGCCAACCTCTTTCACAATCCCTGCAATCTCATGTCTGGCATGCCAACAATCAATATTGATACATCAGTTTAATGAAATGTAAGATGTTACAATGCTATGCATTTTGCATGGCTTTATTACAATCTTAATCATATGTACATAAATTTTTAGGATCTTCTCCTTGCAAACCGATTTTCAATGACGAGTTATACTCAATGTTTGTATCATATGGTATTAGAGCCAGCAGCTCACCAAGAATAGGATCGAATACATTACGACTTTGTAATCGAGTCACAAAGAGGGAGACCTATAGTCTGGAGAGTATATCTAGTTCGTCAACCCCATCCCTCCAAATCCTAAGTGCTGTGGTTCCTTTAACTAAAAAACTAGTCTCCCTGCACTAGATACTATGGAGGACCACACCGTATAGGCTTTGGGAGGATGGAAAGGGATTGGAGGTGACGTATAACATTATTTATAGGCTGGACTTGGTATTATGTATATGTATAATGTTTAGTAATTGAATATTGATAGATTAGTCCTGGATGCTAAAACATTTGTATCATAAGAATTCTTCAGTATCAATAGACCAGTGCACATACCCAGGCACTACAGGATACTTGGAGTCTCCATGTTTGTTCCTGGTCCAGACTACATCGCCATAACAAATTCCACAGTGCGTGATTTTTATAGAAACGTCGTCTCTTCCAACAGCCCTGGATAAAGTTTTGCAAACCAGTTAATCAATCTCTTGACAGGAATATTTACTATATATGCAGCAGATCGAGCAGTTCAGCACACAAATTCAATGGTTCTCTTAATCATGCGTGGTTTCTGAACATCAAGAAGAAAACCAATCAAACATAACACACATATATACCTTCTGGTGAATTTGTAAGGTGAGAGAACTCCAGATGCATCTCTTGCGGCCCATCCGAGGCAGTCTTCATTTGCAGTTGCAGAGCTCATTGTAGTTTTCTTAGAACAATAAGAGCTAAACAAATAATAAAAGAAAATCATCAACATTCTATCTATCTATCATCCACTTCAAAGTAGATTTCAAAAATGCAGTGCAATTTGAAGTTAATTAAAAAAAAAAAAGGATGGCTCACCAAGAATACAGTACTGTGACAGAGAGAACCTGTGATATATATGTACTAATATAGTGGTATAATAAGTTGCTAACTCTATCTTCTATTTATAGTGTAAAAGATGAACAACAGCCACGTATGCAGTGACCTCCATTTGAGAATTAAGCTTTTATTATATTTATTCAAAACTTGCCATGCCGCCAACTCCTGTTTCTCAATACCTACGTGACATCTGCTCGATCTTATCTCATCATTCATATAATTCGAACGTTTTGCTTTCCACCATGGGATTGCTTCGATTTGACCCAATCAACCCTTTTTCTGCCTTTTACCGATGTCTGTCGGATTATTAGAGTACTCACAACAGCCTCACCAAATTTTACTCACCACGCTCTTGGTTATTTTAACCATTCACCTTTTTAGAGCACCCATTTCAGGTTCATTACTTTAACAATTTACTTTTACTATTTCATTTAAATAATATTTTTCAAAGATTTGTTTATTCTTTCTCTAACTTTTATATTTTTGAATGTCTATATTTTCTAATGGTCTATTTTAAGAATATTTGTCTTATTTTAAGTTGTGGATTTGATTGTCAAACAAAATCATAATATTTCAACCAATCTTTGTGATGCCACTTGAAATTCTGTTAATGTGTTTTCCAAACCTATGCCATCTTCTATCTCAATTTAATGAGCATATTCCTTTATTGAAAAGCTTTTATTGAAAACTTGCCATGCCGCCAACTCCTGTTTCCCAATACGTATGTAGCATCTGCTCGATCTTATCTCATCGGTCATATAGTTCGAACGTTTCCGTTCCTCCATGGGATTGCTTCGATTTGACCCAACCAACCCTTTCTCTTCCTTTCATTGATGTCTTTCGGATTATTAGCAGCAACTTCATTTTATTCAAATCCAATCATCTTTTCATATACTAATTAAAAATAAATGCTTTCTGCTGCTAGTGTTCTTAAGAAATTAAAGGCTAGAAATTCCTCACATCTCTTTCTTTCTTTTTTTTAATCATATTTGTTTTGACTAGACGATTCATATTTTTGTCTTGTTTCATAGGGATATTGTTGAGTGGGTGGCTTCTGCTTTCCACAAGTCTAGTGGTGTGCTCATTCTTGTTGATTTTGTGGTTCTCTATTTGAAGATTGTGCAATTGAAAAAACATATGAATAATACAATGGAAAAACACCTGTACGTGCTTTATACGCTAGTACCATAGAGTAGCACAATAATAAATAACATTTCCAACAAGGAATCTCTCTCCCTCTCTCTCTGCCCACAATACAAAAAGGATACGAAGAAATCAAAGCAGCATGTAAACAGAACTGCTTAATCCAGCAAACTACATCTGAACTGGCCACCAGATAGAGTCAGCTTCTCTGCTTTCATGACTGCTGATAAGGGAAGAGGACTAAAACTTCGAGATGGGCCATAGAAATGGGGAAAGCTGTTGGAACCATCCACAATTTCATATACCAATCCGTCACCAAGCTACAACAACATGCACATAAAAAGGTCCTTCAAATTTTATGTTAATACACAATCAATCCCAAAAAAAAAAGAAAAAAAGAATAACATTAGCTTTTCATATAACAATCATGGTCTCAAGAATCCAAGTATTTAAGTTCTGCAACATATTCTTGCTCAGTATTCCATCATTCAAATCCCATATTTGGCCTTCCTCTCTTTAAGTTGGCACCCCCAAGTTGCAGGAACTTAACAATAACTGGGCTTTAAGGGTGTATCTACTACAAGGATATATTATATGCTTTCAGGGACATTTTAAAATGTCCTCCAGTAGCCTAATTACATGAACTACAGGAATATTACATGACTGAAACACAGATTTTATTTATTCAAACATGCTTATTAAGAAAGTTATCTGGACCAACCCTTTCCAGCCGGTGCCTTCAAAACACATTGCAAGCCCTTTAACCATTTTAAATTATCTGGGTTCAACAAATGCAGAGACTAAAATGAGAAACAAATTGAAATATTCATCAACAGATTAAAATGCAATTCTCAGACGGTTTATGGGCAAAACAATTGGTCTCTCATTACGTCTCATGCTTGACTGTTCCTAGAAAGTCTGCAAGTCATCCCTTGATATATCCTGTTAGGTATATCATGGAAAATAGATTCGGACTCAACAATGTTATGTTAACCACTTACTTTTACGATTACTATCCATTTTGAAACATCAACACTCGTACATGTTTACTCCAACATAGGCTAATCACAAGTTTTCCTTTTAAACTTGTTATTGCTTGTCATCCCTTCACATCAATACACATGTATTCAATACATGAAATTTATGTTGCCTCTACAGCTAATTTCTGTCTACACTCACACTGAAGCTTATTAGCATACCTTCTTAGCATCGATTTGAAGCAAGTACAAATCTAACTTGGTGTTCAAGAAAAAATTCTGTAACGTTGACTGTACCTGCAAATCAGCCACTATATGGAATCAGTTTTACCCTCAAATACAAATATTGCATTAATATAAAGTGTTTAAATTATTAAGTTTATCTTTTCAACTTAAGCTCTTAGGATAAACAATAATTTAATATGGTATATCAGAGTTTGACCAATGTCTTCGTTTCTTAATTCACCTCTTGCCTCAATTAAATAGATTGCACTAATTAAACTATATAGCAATTAACCGCCCAGATTCTAGGGAATAAACCAGCAACCGTGCAATTAAATCATTTTTCTCTTTGTCCTTTCAAATAACAAAACCAATAGCATAGATATATAAAAGATATAGTTTCAAAAAAAAAAAAATCTTCGTTCTAAATAGCACCATTATACAGATATATAAAAGCTACAAAGTCCTTATCACTCTTCTTTTTTCAGTTCCATGCAATTCCTCCTAAAGTGCCCAGTCTTGCCACAGTTCCAACATTCCGTTTGTTGTCTAGATCTGGATTTGCTTCTGCCTTTTCTTGATTTTGATCTGCTCCGACTAGAGTTTTTTTCTTGTCCTCTACCACTTGTCTCGAGGTTTAAGCCAAAACCAGAGCTTAATGTTTCACCTCTATGTCTTCTGCGAACCTCCTCGTTTAAAATCAAATCTTGGATATCTTCATATCTAAGTATACTCTTCCCTGCAGAATTGCTCACTACCATTCTCATGGCCTCCCAACTATTTGGCAAAGAGGCCAAAACGATCAACGCACGGATCTCGTCATCAAAGTTAATCTCCATAGAGGACAATTGATTTGTGATTGTATTGAACTCATTCAAATGTTGCGCTACTGGACTACCTTCTGCCATCTTCAGATTAACTAGCTTTTTCATCAAATGCACCTTCTTGATAGCAGATGGTTTTTCGTACATACTGGACAAAGCAGCCATTAGACCCACGGTCGTCTTCTCCTTCACAATGTTGCACACAACTGTTCTTGACAGTGTTGATCGAACAACTCCCAACACTTGTCTATCAAGAAGAGCCCATTCGTCATCCTTCATACTGTCTGGTTTCTCCCCCAAAAGAGGCAAATGTAGGTTCATCCCATACAGATAATCTTCTATCTGCGTCTTCCAATACCAAAAATCTGTGCCGTCGAACTTTTTGATTCTTGCTGCCTTTCCTCTTTCTCCTATCATCGCACCCACTGGAACTTGGTTCTTATACCCGTTAGGAAATCTATCCTATTTCCAAAACCAGTGAAATACAAAATAAAAAGAAAGCAAAAACAAGCAATTACAAACAAAGATATTTACGTGATTTACCACTAGGGGCAACGTCCACAAAATTTTAGCAATGTTTCACTATTTATTGAGAAGCAATACAGGAAACGTGAATATACAAGGAGACATCAATCACGCAAATCATAAGCGACTACAAATACGAATACGACCCACAATCAGAAGCCTCTCGGACCCACGAGGCTTGTCCATGAGTACTCCAGCTCGGGACTATTGGCCCAAGCCTCCATTCTAAGGACTAAGCTGTAAAAATAAAAAATAATAATAACAAATCTCATTTAAATCGTAGCGCTTCCAACGTGAAATAGCAATAAACCGTCCAGATTCTTGGGTATAAACCAGCCAGAGTGTAATTAAATAATTATTCTTTTATTTTCCCCTTGTCCTTTCAACTAGCAAAACCAATAGCACAGATATATAAAAGACACCGTTTCAAATAATAAAAAAAGGTTCTTGATTTCATATAAATAGGACTTTCAATGAAAGTTTTGTTAATTTTTTTCAATAGACTATTGTAGTTCAAGAAAAATCTAAAAATATATATATTTTTTTGAGCGGTAGTAGATTGACAACAACCGATTGTAAAAACTAAGGACCTGATGGAGACTGCTGAGATGGATGAATCCAGAAGATTTGTCAAGTTCTCCACCGAAGATAGACCCAGTCTTTTGAAACTCTTCCCACTCATTAGCCGTGCTTATTCTGTACACGAACTCTTCTCCTTTGAAGCCATTCCCCAGATCGATAATCTTTCAATGAATGATACCCAGAAGTAAAAGATGGGATCTTCTGCTTTCCAAAGCCTACAGCTTCTCTGCTCACTAGCCCTTTTTACGTCACAGTGATTGGGTTTGACCCGTTTGGGAACACCCGTTGATGTTTTCATGCTTTTTGGCCCATAAGCCGCACGAGTGTTCTATCCGGTCTTTTCTCTTTCTTTATTATTATTATTATTATTATTTTACTCCTACTCTTTCTTTCTAAGAAAAAAATAAAAAGTCATTGTACTTTTTTTTAATGAAAATTATCAATGTCACGCCATATAAAATTTTCAATAAGACCCAAATACCCTTAAAGATTTGAAAAGAAAATTATATTATAGTATTTGTTTTATTTTAGTAAGGGTAATTTCGTCATTTTGTAAAATTTGGGGTTCATTGTCATTATTTTAGTTGAAATAAATGTCATACTATTTTTAATGAAAATTATCATTAGAATGATCAATTATATTAAGTGGACTTTATAAAAAAATATATAAAAATTAAAATATAATAATTAAAAATTTGAGGGTTAATTGAGCCACTTGCTTAATTTTTAATTATATATATAATTGGTGTTGATACAACATTCGACGGTTTTCATAAAAAAAATATTGATTTTACATGTTTTCCAAATTTTTATATTATTGGACAACATAGGAAAAGATAAAACAAAATTAAAATTAAAATTAAATTAGTCACTATATTTTATGTCATTTTCAAATTGCTATTTATTATTTAAATCTTATTTCATTAGTCTTCATTCTTTGAACCGTTGAATAGATTATTCCATCCAAAAGGCAGCGAGCAATGAAATAGATTTTAATTTATAAGAAACAATTTAAATCATTATGACCAATTTAATAATTTTTTAAAAGAAAAATGGGATTTTAGGTTTTAAATTTTCCTAACTACATTCATATCAACCAATAGACTCATGATCCTTGTTAACATATCACAAACTTTCTGCCAAAGAGGGTAGTAAATTCCCAGCAATAATAGAAGTCTAACTTTTTGAGGAAAAATCAATCTGATTTCATTAATTATGGTTAAGAGCATAAAAACTCTTACAATCACAAAACATATAGTTCTGCAATATCGTAATCGACTAAAAAATTACACGTCATAAAAATCGAAAACATACAGATCTTACAATGAAAATCAATCTATGACGTCAAACATCCATTATCCCAGCCCGATATTCAATTTATAGAGCAAATCTACTAACGCAGACTCCTTCCGATGGCATAGGAAGCCATTTCCAAGTATAAACAAAAAACGCACACTCAAAACATTCCCCTCTCAACTCGAAAACCAAAAGCATTATTCACGTCCTTGGTTCAACGACCAGGACCATAAAATAAAAACAAAAACCTACAAGCAGCAACGGAGAGCATGATATCATAGACATCCATTCGGAAGACACGTTTTGGCTAAAAAAGACGATCATATCTAAAGTTGAAGAGAGTAGATCTGGATCTAGATCTAGATCTACAAACTAGATCTAAAGTAACCCGCCAAAAACGAAAACCGGTGAAACCTACAGAGAAGACACCACATTGCTATCATGAAAAGGGAAGAGGGAAGATCTAGATCTTCCCTCCTCTTGAAGTTCTTCTTGGTGGGGGTTAGGGTTTTTTTGGCAAAACATAACTCTTTTAATAGAAGTTTAACTAGACATTAAATCAAATGAGAAACTCTTAACTTAACCTACTTTGATATTTTAACACTCCAAAGGCAAATCTTTGCCTAATATCCTATCATCCTATGTATGAGAATTTGAACAACCTCATATTTTAGACTCAAGTGATATTAGTGGTACTATAATTTTTATTATAAATCATTATAAATTGGCATAGTACTTATCATGTCAACTATTGACGTGGCAAGTAACATGTGAATCATCACATCAATTTGTAAAAAATTATAATACCCTAAATATTTTTATTTAAACTATGAGCATGCTTGGTAGTTGATCTAATGGTGATAGGGCATAATCCTTGACCTTTCGCTGCAATGTTTAGCCAACATTATAAAACATTTTATTATAAAGATTGATGGGACATCTAATCATATATGTCAAACAAACAAAACTTTTTTTATTTTTATTTTTTGTTTGTTTAAAAACATCATGTAGGTTTTAGATATAGTAAAGTTTGTGTATATAATTATATTTAGCCTTTTTTTTTTCTCCAATTGAAGATTACACAATAGAGTGTAATGCTATTATTCACTCATTTATATATTAGTTAATATGATGTGTTTTAAGTAATTATTTTTAGGTAATTAACATAAAATTACCTAAAACTCATTTTATATAGGTCGGTGTGAGATAATTACTTGTAATCATAGAGATAATTATGTTATTTTCTCAATAAATAATGTTTCTTTTTAAACTCATTTATCACACTTATGTTTGAAATAATAATATTCATTCTCATATATCAATCAAGAAACAACATATTTCTCTTTACATCACGGATACATTCTAGAATTTCATCCGACCAAATCTTATCCATAAAAATTGTTTGGCCACACTTGCTAGAGTATGAGCCGCTCTATTAGCATCTTTACGTGGACTCGTTACATGCGTATTTTATAAAGATTGATGTAATATAATTTAAATGATTTATTTTTAAGTCATTAATAGGAAAAGTTATTTAAAATATTATACCGCTATAAAATGAGTGTGAGGGATAAGAAATGGCCACAAGTTTCTTGTATTTTTCTAAGAATAACGTAACTCTTACGATTATCATTGTACGTATAATTAATCATTATTATATTTTCTCACGAGAGAGGATAACCTTTCCCAATTTCATGTCTGTGGAAGCTATAATGGGCTTTTTACCGATGTGATGGGCCAAATTAAGCATAAGAGGGAGTGCATCAGCACTGAATCAGTCATGATCCCCCAGAGACTCCAAGCGTCCTCCATGCGTGAATTCCAAGCCGATCCTAAAGACTCCAAATTTTTCCCAATAAAACCCGCAGCGTTAACTGCGAGGCCGCATGAGCAGTACCTGACCCACCTTTTGCTCCTGTTGGCTGCTTCTACACCAACAATCATGGCTACAATGGCGAAACCTGGCGCTCTTGGTCCCATCAATGCCCACTTCAAAGACCTCCCTCTCATTGACTTTGCCTCCTCGATCTTTCGCCCCAACTTTGGACGCTCCCATCTCCCTCTTCAGCTCAATGTGACTCTGAAGCACACCAAGAATGCCTCAATTGTGCCCGTCATCAGAGCCCAGAGTTCTCCTGGTGTGTCTGACACTCTCTTCCTTCATTTTTGGGGAAATATATTCATGGCTGTCTGATAAAGATTAAAAATTTAGTTTAATTATTACTTGGGTGTCTCAAAGTATTGATATTTTTACTGTTGCTTTGCTTTTAGATTACCTGCCGGACGCCAAGTTTTACAAAGTGGAAGCTATTCTGAGGTGCGTGTGTTTCTCAACCTGCTTCTTTTTTTATTTTTATTTTATTATTTTTGTGTTTTTTGTCTCGCGCATGTGAATATGTGATTGATTATCTTCTTTTTGAGTGTGTGTGGTTTAGTAAGCCTGCATGCATGTTTTAGTAATGTTTTCTAAATCAATATAGTCAAGTTTTTCCTTCTTCTTCTTCTTCTTTTTTTTTCCTGTTGAAATGACTTCATTGAGTTTGCCATGCCTAACTATGTTTTCATTATCTTTGTTTTGCTGCTGAATTTGGGACGAAATAGGCCCTGGCGAATCCCGAAGATTTCTTCGGTAAGAGTTAATGAAACTTGACCATGACTATGTGTGATTGATCGCTGTGATATGCTTAACCTTTGAGTAGTAATTACAAGTACACTCTTCTTAGGTTGTAATCAATGTCTAAAATACTCAATAGCATTTGCATGTATGGAATTTATTACTGCCATGATCAAATTCAGTAGAGACTAGAGATTCATGAATGCTTTCATATATATGCATTTTTGTGCATTATAACTTTTAGGGGTAACTACCTTTTCCCCCGCCTTAGCACTTTCTCCCCATCAACTACCAATTGTGACACCCAACTCCATGAACTACCATTTTGTGCCCAAAATCTCTCTTCCGTTAGTCAAAAGCGTTAACTCAGATGGTCTACCCGTCACTTTGTCCCCATGAACTACAATTCATTGTCACTTTGCCCCCATAAACTAAAACACATTGTTACTTTGATTGTCTAAGTTAATGTCTTTGACTGACAAAAGGGGGGTTTTGGACACAAAATGGTAGTTCATAGGGTCGGGTGTCACAGTTGATAGTTTATGGGGGCAAAGCGAAAATGCATTGTAGTTTATGGGGGAAAATGTAATTACTCCTAACTTTTAAAAGCTCCAAAATCTTATGTAGTGAAGGTCAGTGGTGGCATTGATTTGAAGTGATGGGGTGACACCATGAGATGAGTAGAGAAGGAAGTGATGGCATTGATTTGAAGTTGTCAGATGGAGATCACAAGATAAAGGGTGCCAAAGTAAGAAGAGAATTAGTGGAAATTTTCTTAATCAAGACATCTTCCATCTCAGGCAAAACCCTTGTTTTATTGACCCTCTAAATTTTTTGGTCATTTACCAGCTTGCCTTTTTACAGCATGTGAAAAGAACCAAATATAGGCTGTTATATCAGTCCGATTGTTACCCTTGTCCAGATTTTGAAGCTGTAGGCCAAGTCCAGTGCCACTGCCTTAGAGTCAAGGCAGGATCCTGATTAATTAAAGATTAACACCATCTGGCCTGCCAAGAATGACGCAATGACAAAATCATTAAAAATATAGAGTGCAGATTACTTCCCTTGGATCTTCTTAACCATTTTTGGGAACTAAATCCTACTTTAATGTGACAAATTTGGATTTTCCCAAACATTCTATATCAGCGAAACAAACTAGAATGTCGTTATATGTCACGACAAACTCAATCTAATCCCTGTTTTGTAACGGAATCAGTTGTCTATTCTAGAAGTTGCATAAAAGTTTGATAGCTGTGGCCTCACATGACGCACCTGATTTTTTTTCCCTCGGTTATTGTAACACGTAACAACAATATATGAACGGTTGAAGGAGTCAGTGATTGCTAATAGACAATAATTATTTTGTAGTCAACTATAACCTCCGCACATGATTGTTATTTCAATGGTAAGTAAAGGACAATATTAATGACTGGCTATATAAGGCTATATACGTCTCATATTCATCAACGATACCTTACCTAACCTTAACCCTAGTGCTTGCTATAGAATGATGCCTTTGGCCACCATTTCACTGTATACTTTTTCATTCATTTCTGAAATTCCTCAAACTATCACATAGACATTAATGCTAAAGTTATGAAAGGAGAGATGCCTTTATCATTGTACTATCATAGCTTTGGCCAATATTCTCCTTTACAATTTTTCTCTATTTACTGAACTTCTCCAAACCTAAGCTACTTAATTAGATAATGTGGAAGTAATATTCGTTTCTTTTCTGAAAAATAAAGGCCCTGCTGAAGATGGGAATTCGTGGTGTTACAGTATCTGATGTTCGAGGCTTTGGTGCTCAAGGTGGTTCAGCAGAAAGGCAGGGTGGTAAGTGTGTCATTTAGAAATGTTGAAAACTTGATTTACTATGCCTAAATATTATGTACTAATTAGATTAATTGATTTTGATTGGTCTCTTACAAAGAAAATTCATATTCTCAATTTTGCACACCTTTATTTGCAATGCATACTTACAATCTGTCAGATTTAAAAAAGTTATGTGGCTCTTTAACCAGTTAAACTTTGATATGGAGTTTTCCTTCACGTTTAATATTCTTTTTGTTGATTTTTATTTATTTTTTTCTGTATCTCTTTTGGTGCCAAACAAAGAATTCTTTCGGTTGGTTATGCTTACCTTTTTATCCGATCTTTCTTATATGGTCGTGAAGGTGGGTTTTTTTTTTTTTTTTCATTTCTTGTTTATTGCTCTGCAGGCTCTGAATTTTCTGAAGACAATTTTGTTGCTAAAGTTAAAATGGAAATTGTGGTTGCCAAAGATCAGGTATGAAGAGTCTATGTGGTATGTCTGTTGTATAAAAACTAGTAACTAAACCATTATTTCTCTTGCAAATAAAATAAGTTAACTATTTGCGACATTGCTGCTTAGTAAGGAAAAAAAGTCATGGTATATTTTGTCGCTATAATGTTGTTAATTAGTATCTGGATGCCATCCTCTCTTTAGGTTGAAGCAGTAATAGACAAGCTAATCAAGGAGGCAAGGACTGGAGAGATTGGCGATGGCAAAATTTTCGGTAAGATTTCATATTTCTTTGTTAGTTCTGATGAACTCCTTTATTTCCTTTTGTTCTTTTATAGCTTTAAGGCTAATATATGAGTCTAAATATACACGCAGGTTGATGGAAAATTAAACCTTAGTTGGTTTTTATGCAACTTTATTTTATTTTATTTTCTTTCTTGGTAGGTTATTAATATAAAGTTATTTTAGGGATTTACTTTTTTCTATATTTGTCATCTCTACTCTCTACTATGTTTTCATAAACATTATGCATTGCCTCTATCTGGTTTTAGGGATAACCAGATGTAAAAAATTGTGCTAGATCACGATTGCAGCTTGAGGGAATTGGTTCTGTTTTGGTGAACTGTAATTCTCCAGATAAATGACAGTTGCATTTTCTTAGTTACACCTCTCATGGTAGTGCTTCTCTTAATCTGAAGCCAGAAGCTACTAATCCACTGGAGAAAGAAAACACACACATTGACAGACAAAAAAATGGTTTTATTTTGTCATTGCTATATTTCTTGTCTTGCTGAGGATTTCTGCATCTCTTTGTCGAAACGAACATACTTTACAAAAATCTGAAAACGTGCCACTTTTTACGTGAGCACTGCACTAGCTAAAAATAAAATGGGAGTAAATATGGAAAAAAGTGTTACTGAGGAAACATCTAAATGCTTTGAAGCAAAAAGTGAAAACAGTGAGAAGTGGGGGGCTGTTTTTATTTTTTTTAATTTTATTTTTATGAATAAAAGTGGGTTAATTTTATGCATATGAAAGCCAGACTGTTGGCTAATGGGGAATGTAGAACTTTAACATGCCTACTCATCTCTGATCATATAGCTGCATCAGAATTATCTCATCAAGTGAAACCTTTTGAATCAAATTACTTGATCAATGTCTTATCAAAATTGACTTGTGTTTGAAGTCCAGAGTGGTAGCTAAAACCCAGATACCTGTACTTGGGTTTCAATTATAATCTAGTTGCTCATGTAGATATTAATCATAATGTAGGCCATTTTTATTTTGATTTTTATTTTTTGGTGGGGTGGAGGGGTGTGGAAGGTGTTTTCTGGGTTCTATTGGTCATTAGATGGCTTCAGCTTCTCTAATCAAACTAGTAAGTAATGATTTTCCATTTATTGTGCAGTGGTGCCTGTCTCAGACCTGATAAGAATTCGTACCGGTAACTCATTGCACTGTGGATGTCCAAATTTTTTTTTGATACATTATATTTCCTTGTTTATATACTAATCTTAGATACTCGATTTCCAGGCGAGCGCGGAGAGAAGGCAGAGAGGATGACCGGAGGGCGAGCTGACATGTCAGCATCTGCATGATCTTTAGAGACGAAATGAGCAGTGCAGATTAAGAGCTAAGCCCTCCTTCTGCAACCTGCTCTAAACAACCCCACCCCCACAACCCATTACTCCCTGCTCCTTCAGAGCCAAGAAGATAATGCTACTACTTATGGTTTCTTAGCGTTCTCTTGTGAAGAATAAAAAATGAAACGAAAGACTGGTCTTTGTTGCTTTTCTTCTTCTTTTCACTCTAATCGCTAAGCCATTGCTTGCTTTGTTATCAAGTTTCATTTGGAAAATCTTGCCATTGTAAGACGTTTAGGAAAGAGTCCAAAAGGGGAGCCTGAGAGAGTCCAACCGTGACTGAAACAATTTCATTGAAAATCAACGAAAAAAAAAAAAGAAACAGAGAGCCCGAGAGATATTTAATCTGAGTTTTTTTGTTTTTTTTTGGTTGATAAACCAGTTAAAGCAAGCAATGGTTGCTTCCTAATCTCACTAAAAACTTTGGAAGAAAATTGGATGGAAAATTGGAAGGACTACAATGAGTCATTTTCGAGTAATTTTATAAGTTTCTATTGTCTCTTTAAAAATAAGATGATTTTTAAAATCACCATTTGATTAAAATTTAATAATGATCAATTATAAATCTAATAGTAATTTTAGAATCATATCATCCTTTTAGGAACATAAAAAAGACTTTTAACATTACTTGTCATTTTCAACTGTTGTTTCTTAATGGAAAAACTATAAGTAAAGGTTTATGTGTATTATATATATATATAAAGAACAATACATTAATATTTATCCAAATATATCAGTAAACATAGGTGTAAAAAAACATACATTTTCAAATCACCGCTACCGCTAATGTTACGCACAATTCTAAATGCTATATTTTGTTTTATCAAATGCTTAATTGTATTTCATGTCAAAAAAAAAAAGCTTAATTGTATTTTAAAATTATATTTTATTCATTACAAATTCAAACTGACCTTAAAATTCTAAAATTAATTAATTAATTATTAAAATAAAAAAATAAAAAACAGCGTGGAAACTAACGAACTTGAATCTCGGTCTAGCTGTTTTCTATAAATAGACACGTCCCTGACTTCCAATGCCAGCATTGTTCCGAAGGACACCTCCTTTCCTTTACAGCAAGAGGGGTAGATCTCTGTTATCGTCCACAGGCAAGTCGTTGAAATTCGTTTCTATCTTCAAATTTTGCTTTCATTTCTTCATATTGTTGTGATTGTCTTATGATAGCTTTGTTTTCTGATCAAATTTTGTGAAAAAAAAAATTCCTCGATCTATTATTTGTCATTGATTCGTGAATTGATTGGAATTATACATTTTGATACATCTTTTTTTTCTGTTAAAATTATGTACGATTTTGATCTTCTAGCTGTCATTTATATGAGATTCAGTTTCTCCGCCGTTGGATCCAATGGCGGAGATAGAGGGGGGCGGAGGAGGCTCCCGCCCCCGTGAATAGGCTCAAATCTCCCACACCCACATTTTCAAACCCAAGCCAGAGCCAGACAAAAAAAAATAATAATAAAAATTAGCCCATTTGTTTAGTATCACGGCACGTTGCAGCAGCTTCTTTTCACCTACCATTTATCATGCGTGTATATTCTAAAGTTATGATTTTGATCTAAATGTGTTATAATAACAATTACTCTGAGAATTATATGTCATATAATATACTGGGGTTTTCACTTTTGCTTTTGATCCAAATGTTTACTGTCGTGATCACACAAATGTTTTGTTTATTCTAAGTTTTGTATTATTTGGTTAAGAACTGATAAGTATTGGATTTTCTAAACAATGTGCTTTTGGGGTTCTTGTTTCGTGGATATAGAATAGCGTGAGAAAAAAAATGGGGCTGTCTTTCACCAAGCTTTTCAGTCGTCTCTTTGCTAAGAAAGAGATGCGTATACTCATGGTGGGTCTTGATGCCGCTGGTAAGACCACCATTCTCTATAAGCTCAAGTTGGGAGAGATAGTCACCACAATTCCTACCATTGGTAAGTTCGAACATCAATATATCAATGAGGTGAATTCATTGATCAGTGAAGTTAAATTCAATTTTATTTTTCAACTGCTTATGGTGGCATTTTGATTTCAGTTTTAAGATTTCATATACAGAAAGGAATTGAGCTTTCTCTTGTTAAACTTTAATGACGGTTGTGATTTCAAACATGTGTAACTTCATTTCTGGCCATTCAAGGTGGAAACTGGTTTGCAATTGTAGTAATAACTTTTTGGTAAAGTACATCTAGCAACGGAGATGGGATGGCTTTTTTTGCCTGTTTAAGTGAAGTGTTCATTGGCAAATTAATATTATTCTGGAGAAGGCAAGTTTTTACTTGTATATATATATATATATCTTATTCTGGTGGAGGATAATGCTTTTAGCATTGAGTTGATTATGATGCTATTGAATTTCATGATTGCTACTGTTATTGTGCAGTCATTTTATTAACTTATCTAATTTGATCGATTTAAAAGTAGTTCCTGTGTTGCATTGGTCTTACAAGTAGAACTGATGTATTATTTGTCAGGATTTAATGTGGAGACTGTGGAATATAAGAATATCAGCTTCACTGTCTGGGATGTTGGTGGCCAGGACAAGGTACGTAGATTTAGTTTTATAAAGAGGTTTTTCATATTATTTCCCATTCTCTTTGCTTTTTAAAGAATTTTTCTTAGTAAAGATCATAAGTGACTTTTTGAGTGCTGATTTTTGAGACGATTGTTTAATTAGCTTGAAAAGGAGTGCATATGGATGGTATAGTGCTGGTCTGATTACTTCTAGGGTTTCTCTCTCTCTCTGTGGGTTTTTTAAGTGGAAACTGATATATAATTTGGCTTGCACCCCAATGTATCGTTTGATCAATAATAGGCAGGGTGTTTGCTCTCCTTGTATTGTTTTCTTATTTAATATTAGGGATAACTCACAAACCCCCCCTGAAGTTTGGCCATTTTTTCAAACACCCCCCTAACATTCAAAAATTCTCACTTAACCCCCTTGAACTTTAAAAAATTCTCACTTACCCCCATCCGTACAAATTAGGGCACAAAATTTTTTAAAAAGACCAAAATACCCCTGAATTTCATTTTTTTTTAAAATAAAAAAACATTTTGGAAGTTGACATTTTAAATAATGAATTTTAAACTGTGATTTTTGTATAAAATTTTAACTTCCAGATATTTTTTTTTTTATTATTTTTAAATAAAAAACAGGGGTATTTTGGTCTTTTTTAAAAAATTAGGGCATAGATGGGTTAACTTGAGAGCAATTGAAAATTCTTGGGGGTAAGTGAGAATTTTTGAATGTTAGGGGGGTGTTTGAAAAAATGGCCAAACTTCAAGGGGGATTTGTGAAGTTATCCCTTAATATTATTATCATAAAAATGCAGATACTCTATAATTGAAGTCAGACCTCTCTAGATCACATAATCTGAATGTTGAGATGTATTTATTTCATCATAATCGATTAAATTCCTGTATAAGTTTGTTATTCTCAATTAATGTAGTGGGTGGTTTTTTTTTGTTCTTCCAGATCCGTCCTTTGTGGAGACATTACTTCCAAAATACCCAAGGACTCATATTTGTGGTTGATAGCAACGACCGAGACCGTGTAGCTGAAGCTAGAGATGAGCTGCACAGAATGTTAAATGAGGTATGAGAAAGCTTTGAAATTTTTTACCATTGCTGCTTATGAGCACGATTTATAAGTAACGTTTAAGAGAAGTTGCACCATTTAGATGGGCTTCAAATGTTTGCTTTATATAGTCCTCCCCGATGGTATTATTATTTGTTGCTTTGTCAGGATGAGTTGAGGGATGCCGTGCTGCTAGTGTTTGCAAACAAGCAAGATCTTCCAAATGCCATGAATGCTGCTGAGATAACTGATAAGCTTGGCCTTCACTCCCTCCGTCAACGCCACTGGTAAGAAACGTTTTAGCTTCTCTCTCCCTCCTCCTTGCAGTGACTCACCATGTACACCATATATTGCAGGTATATCCAGAGCACATGTGCCACTTCTGGTGAAGGGCTCTATGAGGGACTTGACTGGCTCTCAAACAATATTGCCAACAAGGTTAGTCATGCTCTAGTGTATGATATTAACTTCTAATCAGATTTCAGCTTTTGCAAATACCTCGATTTTTGTTTGTTCTTACTTCTTTTTGGTTAATTTCTGTTTCTTTTATCTATGTAATTGCAGGCATAGATGGCTTGATTCTTGAGTTTCAGGTTGCAGCAACTGCAGAAACATTTTTCTGATGTTCTGGATCTTGCTTCCCTGCTTAGTATAAACCTATTCTACCATGTTTATGGTTTCCCTTGCAGACTTTGTCGTTGTTACCTGTAGTTTCAGAATAATTCTTAAAAAAAATTCTTTCTCATGGTATTACCCCCATAGAATTCTTAAACAAATTCCCTTTCGATCCTGCATATCTAACTAAGCTACCTATTCATACCATTTAGCTTTAGTTGTTTATTTTTCGTTTGTGAACTGAGAAATTATAATTATCCTATGGATAAAGTTTTTCTCTGAAATATTTTTTAGTCTTGTCTATTTAATTATTATTTTTAAATCAATTTATTAAATTGGCATATGTATTTAAAGTATATGTCGAGCATGTAATCTCTAAGGAAATATGCTCTTGCTCCTTCTTTTTTTCTTTTTTCTTCTTCTTTCTTTTATTTTTTTTTATTTTTTCTAATTGAATTCGGTAAACGATTACAAGGGAGGATAAAAAATAAAAAAATGGGCGGGCTCTTTAACAACAGACCCAAGTGTGAAACAGACAAACAATAGGAAAATATGCTTATTAGCCATTGGCTTAAATCTGTAAAATATAACTTGCAGCATAAAATTAATTTTCTTTGTCTCTTGATGCCTTTTATTCATGCTATGCGCTATGCTGTAGGCCAATCTGTCCGTTAATTAAACTATCATTTTCTAAATGACAAACCATATTAATTACTTGTTCACTTATTGTCATACAAAAAAAAAAATGAGAGAGAATAGAAGAAGGGGTGATATCATTATTTAAAACCTAGCAATAAAGGATGGATCACAATCTTAATTTCAAATTCACAATGTAAACGCAAACACCTAGAAAAGTTTCATTGCATCCCCACAAAAATCATAAGCAAATTAGTTAACCACAATCAACAAAAAGAAAACCTCAAAACCAAATTGATCATGATGCATGAATTACAAAAAGATTAAAAAACAAAACAAAAAACCCTATCATTTGTGAGTAATGTTTCATTATCCAAATCCTAGCAACCAAGGGAGAGAACATCTTTAATTTAATTTAGCCTCTTTTTGTTGGTAAATCCTTATAAGGTGATAAAGCAACTACTTAATTAGCTATACAGAATAAAGATTCCCTGTAATTGGTTACCCAACAAAGAGAGAGTTGTGAGGCCCATCTTCCACCCAAATCAGCCACCCACTTACACTTGCAATTCAAGTATGCAAATATAAGAAATCCAAATTTTTTATGGTGAGAGGCGATAGTTGTCCCAATAACTAGTATAATGGGTCATAGGGTTAAACCTATGTCTCGACCTTGATGGTAAGTTTCCATACCCATATCCTCCGAATGTCGACCTTGGTGGTAGTTGTGGTGGTGGTTGTGGTGGTGGTTGTCGATAATAACCCGAAGGAGTGGGACCAGGACAATACAATGGATTGGGAAATACCCCTGAGAACCTTGAACTGTTAGAAGGAGCGAAACCACCTCTCCAGCCAAACCCTCCGCCACCTTCCATCTGAGTTGAATAGGGACCGGGACCACCCCTTTTGGGGTCATTCTCATTATCATGATTATAATTATAACTAGAAAAATCATCATCACATGCAAACCGAGCTTCTCTTCTGGTGTTGTTGTTACCGCCAGTACTAGTTCTGCGTTGTGATGGGACCTTGTGAAACGACAAAAGCTCTGCTGGTTTGCCCATCTTCTCAAACATTTGCATAAGTATCGTAGGATCTATGTCTCCTGCAACCCTCACTGTCCCATGTTTTGAATCAATGTCCACGCCGATTACTCCTAGAACAAAAATATGTATACAAAATTTAAATCAATCTCAACAAAATAATAATAATAATTCGGCTCGGGTCCAGTTTCAATTGGAAGAACATACCATCGGTTTTCATTAACTTTTTCTTCAATTTAATCGGACACTTATCACAACACGTTATATCCACTTTCAAGGTACAAATCTGCAGGGAGAGGAACATGGTTCAAAAATATATATATATATACATATAAATATAGGGGTTTGGACTAAAAAAGAAGAAGAAAGAATATAAGTACCGGAGTATGATGGTCCTCCATTGAAATAGCTTGAAGCAAACCAGAAAATGAGAAGAAAACGCTTGTCTTGGAGAGGAAGAAAGATTTTATAGGGAAAATGTCTTGAATACGGGAACTTTGGCCATTAAATTAATAAGAAATCTAAAAAAATTCCATAAATATTATGTATGGAAGAATATCAAGGAAAATCATAATCTCTTTACACTCGCCTCGCCTGGATGCGTGTTAATTAAAAGGGAATTATTTATGTCAGGGAAATGAATATCATGAAGATTTTACGCTCAATTTCTAATTATTGTCTCAATAATATATTTTTATATTCTTGTGACAGGTAATTAATTATTAAGGATGACGACCGTTTGCAAGAAAATTTAAAATTAATATATATTTGAAAATCTATTTTGGGCCAAGGGGAAAAATCGGATGCTCATGTTGTCATATTAAGATCTGACTAGCTTTTGCTTCCTTCGTCAATATATTCTTTAAAAGGAAACTTTGAGAAATACTATTTAGTATTTTCTCATCACTTTTTACTGGTTCTTTGTTTGAAAGTCAACCATTAGAGTTGTAAGACCCGAAGGTAATTCAATAATCAAATTTGATTATTAACAAATTACATATCAATAATCAAACACAGTCTTAGATAAGATGAAAGAACATATGTATTGTAGAGCTTTCTTAATACTCTTGAAGATTATAGTCTAAGCAAAACCGTATTCATCAGTACATTCCCACTAAATCTCGCCAGAAGACTGCACTGCAAGATCCATTACTGGCCAGCAGATCATGGAAATAATCATTTGTGAGCAGCAAGTATCCCATTGAATCAGGTTCACGATGAAGGTCAAAAAGCTGCTCTTCATAGACAGATTGAGGGTTGTAGGCAAACTCCCCAACCATGATCTCCAAATTAAACCGTACATATATGAAAAGTCATGAGCTATGCTAGGTGAGGGTACCCATTCCCAAGCTGAGAAGCGAAGAGGAAGTGTGCCACTGCCAAAAATAGAAATAACTTCCCATCCCTTAGTGATGCTACATAAGGTTTTCCTTTCACTTCCGATTCATAGTTTTCCCAAAGCTAGAAGATGACAGCATGAAGTGAACCAGGTTTAGGATGACAGGTTTACTTCTTCAAGACAAGAAATTGTTATGGCTGTCTGCAATGGCGTCGGGGTGCTGTTCATCTGAGAGAGAAGCTTTCACTTTCAACAGAAGAAAGCACATGCCAACAGGTGTTAAACCAATCAATTGATGAATCTTTATAAATTCAGTTTTGCTTAAGTTATAAGTCAAAGTGGTTCAAGTGGCTCAGTCGGACAACTTCTGTTGCATCTCTTAGCACCTCCTATGGCCATGATTGGTCACAAAAGTGTGATTTACTGGAAATGAGTCCAAATCTAATGGATCTGTTGGGCTATCTACACATTTAGGAACATGGACCAAACCCCCAAAACCGGCCATTTTCTCTGACAAGTTCTCTAGGGCTTCATGCTTGTTCACAAGTTCCATGAGCACCTTGATCCTTCTAAAAGAAACCTGGCTTGGCTTATGCCCCTTCTCTACCATCTGCAAAAAACACTTCTCTGCTTCCACCAACTTTCCCATATCACACAGAAAATCAAACAACACATCAGATACCAAGGTATAAGACCCAAAACCCTTCTCCACCATGTCATCCCATAACTGAATAGCCATCTCCATCTTTTCCTGCCTCTTAAACAGCCTAATTAGGAACATACAAGACTGTGTATTTGGCAAGCATCCAGTATCCATCATCCTCCGGTACAAATTCCAGGAACTTGGCAAATCATTCGACCAGAAGAAAACCCTGAAAAATAAATTGTACGTAGTTGCATTTGGATTTAAACCCTTGTTCAGCATCTCATCCATCAATTTAAAAGCTTCACCAAGCCTCTTTACAATACAATAATTCCTTATAGCAGCATTATATGCAGCAACATCTGGGTAACACCCGTATTCCTTCATTTCCTTCAAAACATCTCTAGCCTTATCTGGCTGACCAATCAACCCCAGGCCTCCAATAAGACTAGTATACGTGATCACATCCGGCGATATATCCTCATCCCGCATCTTCTCAACCACCTTATATGCCATATCCACTTCCCTTCCCTTACAATAAGCATCAACCAAACAATTATATGAAACAATATCTGGCTTCACACCCATTTCTCTCATCTCCTCAAAGAATTCCTTGGCCTCCTCCGAGGACTTCCACCCCGACAACAATATATTAAAAGTCTGCAAATTCGGCTTAAACTGATTCTTCAAACTATGATAAACATTCCTCGCATCTGCCATAGTCTTCTCTTGACACAAAGTTCTTAACAACGCATTAAAACAACCCGTATCAAACTCCGGCACGAGCTTCTTAAACTTTCTAAACGACTCTACAGTCTGTCTAACCGAACAAACCTTAGCAATTCTACCTAAAACGACCATAACTGTTCGCTGCGATATCAGGGACCGATCTTTTTGCTTCATTTCAATCAAAAGCTCCCAAATTTTATAAAACGCCCGGCTCCTACCAAGTATATAAAGCATCGTATCCAACGAAAAAGCAGTGTGATAAAACCCTCTTCTATAACCAGTGTAATTGAAAAACTCCAAGGCCTGTAAAGGGTTTCCATGGCTGAACCTGACCCTTTTCAGAACCTTATCAATCAAATCATTTGAGAGGAAAACCCCACTAGATTTCAACGATTGCTTCAAGTTTTTCGAAGAGGTAGAGCTACTGATAATGCGAAAAACCGTCTCAACGTCGTCGTTTAGAGACTGGTTTCCGGAGCAAAATGGCCTAGAGAGAAATGGGACTGAGTGAACGTACCCGAGTTGTGGTAGAAATGCGAGGCGCTTAGCAGTAGTCATCATCGTCAGCGTACTAATACAACTTTGATTATTTGCTTTGCTTTTGGTTTTCTTTGTGTTATTCTTTGATTTTGGGTGAGAAATATGAGGGAATCGGTGGAAATAAGATAGACCCAGAAGTGAATATCTAACCTCAGCAAGACCAGAAGTTCGATTTCATAAATCACAACTGGGAAAAGACGCAGGGCTTGCTCGCTCGCACCGGAAAGGTACCGTTGGAGCTAGGTTTGAGAATTGGTAATGGTGCCTCCTCCTAACGACAACGTATTGACCCACAACGTTGCTATATATATATCAAGGAAAAAAAGAGAAGTATAATTTAGCCTCCCAAATTATTATTTATTTTTATTTTAACTCTTTAATGTTTAAAAAGTGATAAAATAATCCTCTAAACTATCAAATAGTTACAATTTGGCCACTTCGTTAGTCATTGCCATCAAATTGGATGAAAAATTCAATATTATGTCGTTTTGGTAATGTTAAGTTACTGAAATGTCCTTTTGTAACTGTTTGATAATTTGAATGTTATTTTATCACTTTTTGAATATTAGAGGGACTAAAATGAAAATGACTGGTAGTTTAAGGGCTAAATTATATTTTTCTCTTATTTTTCTGATAACCTAATTTTTTTTAATATGATTTTTTTTCCTAAAATGGCATTTTAGTAACTTAATCTTGTCAAAACGACATAGCATTGAATTTTTCATCCAATTTAACAGTAATTGAAAAAACGCTAAATAGATCAATATCACAATTTATGCGGAATTAACGGATATTTAAATCTAAGCAAGCAATCACCAAAATATGAATAATCAAACACAAAGGATTTTGGTGACGAAGAGGAAACCTTTTAGAAACAGATCTAAAAGTAAAATCTCCTCGGAACACCCAAACCCAGGAAATCACTATTAAAAGATTATCCAAAGATTATAGACACTAGGAACGCTTACAACCCTTTGCAAGACCTTGGCTCTGTAAGATCAACAAGCCTCCAACTCGTCTCCTTGCTCACAATCTTCTTCAACATGATTCTCTTTTACCAGACCCTTTCGATAGACTTCTCAATTACGCTCACAAACAAACTAACAAAGATCCTCTAAGAGGAACAACAAGGCTCACAATAATTCTCTATTTAAGCACAGCCTCTCACGAACTCTCTGGGGGTGAACATTCGTACATCTAACATTCTATAGAGGTGTATATATAATAGCCCCACAAAACCTAGACTTAAGAAATAGTTTCAATCCAAATAAAACTGTTACAGGTAGGTGGAGTCTGAAAGGGAACTTGGGCCGTCCGGACGGGCTCTTAATAACACGTGGAAATGGGCTTCATTAAAGCAAGCCGTTCGAACGGTCATGATGGGCGTCCGGACGGTGCTAGGGTTCCATCGCATTCTCCAATCTTGGCGCGGCGCGTTTGAAGGCGTCCGGACGGGATGCGAACGGATTGCGAACGAAGTTCTCGGGTTTTAGTACTGGAGTCCTTAACTGCATCACGTCCGGACGGCTATGAATCCCGTCCGAACGCTTGTATTAGCTTGGCTCTTTTCTTTCCATTTTGCTCACGAACATTAGCCAAAACTTCAAACTAACAAACTCCCCATTTGGCAATTTCGAGAACAAAATCATCTCCCCCAACAAACTCCCCCTTTTTGTCACAAATTGACAAAATATTTCCAATTTCCTAAAACACTCAACAAAAGCATCAAGGCATGTGTGGAAAGGAAACAAAAAAAATATAAATAAAAATCATGATCAACCGATGAAGAATTGTATGTGATAACTCAAGATCATGAAGAACAGAAACTCACCCTCAAAATAATCAACAAGAAACAAAAAAATTTCTCCCCCTCAAAAGTCAAGAAAACACACAACATGCATACATCAATAACTCATGTAGTCAAGCAATGAATATTTCAAAATATCAAAAAATTTAAAATATACATGAGATGTATAGCAAAACAATAACACTTTCTATTTAACCCAAGCAATGCCAAGAATTCCATTCAACCCATGCTTGTGTTGTGTGTGTAAGCCAACCATTGAATACAAAACAAATTTATAAGTTGAGTAGGAGGTTTCACTACAATAAAGGTTTTAACAAGCAAATCAAATCAAAAGTCAAACCGTATCATACTAGGGCCTAGCCACTCTCATCCGATGCATTTCTCTTTTGAAATCAAGGCAAGCTTGACACTGTGAATTTAATTCCTTTGGAATGTATTATTTGAATATCTTGTTTCACAATTTTTCTTCATGAGAAGGTGTCTTTAAACATTTAATGCTTTGAAAAATGCAGGAATTTATAAGCCCTAGGTTTAACTAGCGTATGGTCAATTTGATAGATACAACTAGTCAAAACCCTCATATAGTTACCTCGCACAACTCATATATATATATATATAAATAAAAAAATAAATAAAATAAATAAAAACCTCAATTTTAGCTTAGGTATGCACAATAGTTTGAAGCATGAGCAAAACGTACAAATTAAGCTTAGGCTTTAGGTAACCACAAAAAAATTGTCCATTGAAATAATATGACAACTCATGCATATTGAAAACTTTTTAAAACACAAGGAATTAAATCCATGGAAGAAACATGAGCACATAATGGACACTCAAGGCGCATCATACAAAAGAAGGAAGAAATAAAAATAACCAAATTAAAATATTTTTTGTCTTTTTGAAATTTTCAAAAATAAAATGCACACACAAACTAAAATAAAATAAAACAAAACAACAAACAACAAACAAAATAGAAAAACAAAACAGACATGCTCTAGGATATTCAAAATAGATCAAGACAACCAATCCTAGGCATGTGGGTGACTTACTTAATCCAAGATGAGATCACCATCACTCCCCCTCAAGGGGTGAGTGGTATTTTCCTTCTTAACCCAAACTTGAGTGATCTTAGGTCTAGGTTTATGGACTTTTTCAAACCGGTCTAACCTAGATAGCACTCCTTTCATCATCGTGACCAACCCCTCACAATCTTTCCTAGATACATAATTTTTATTCTTCTGCACATGAGGTTTCAACTTAAAATAGTGAGGTCGAATGTGACCCACTTTTTCACAATGATGGCATGTAGGGACAAACTTTTGAGAAGGTAATTTCCTAGGAGGATGCATAACTCTAGGCTTAGGGTAAGATGCATGAGATACAAGAGAGTTTTTCTTACCTTTCTTACCTTGCCAAGTTGGAGCAACTGCTAGCTTTTCTTCACATGAAGATTTTTCTACTTCAACTGGTTTAACAAACACAATCTTTGAAGTAGAAGCATGGTTAGAAGAACAAGATGCAGTTTTATCAAATCCTAAACCAGATCTGTCACTAGAGCGCTTCTGAGCATGCAACATTTGATTAAGCTTTTCACTAGAGAAAGTACTCAAGTGATTTCTAGTTTCAATCAGATCATTTTGGAGGGATTTATTCTTAGCAATTAACACAAGATTTTCAGATTTCAGAGAATTGCAAACAGCATATGAATCACTCAATTCTTTCAGCAAATTATCCCTTTCAAGTTCAAGATTCTTGACATCCTTAACAAGTTTTAGGTTAGTATTTCTAATTGTAGAAAAATTTTCCCTCAAATTGTCAAAGGAGTTTTGAAGGTCACTAACCCTATTTGATTCATTATAAGAAGCAGACTTACCATCTGATTGATTAGAATCATCAGAATCATAGGAAACCCCAAACGCTACATAATTAGGAGAATCATCAAGAAACTCCTCATCAGTGTCACTCATGGTAATATTGAAGGCTTTTTTATCATTTGGTTTATTACTCATGAGGTTAGCACAATCCTTGCGCAAATGACCATAGCCAGAGCACTCATAACATTTTGGACCACATGGGTCTCTTTCATTTCTATCCTTGTAACTCTCTTCTAGCTTTTCAAGTCTCTTGGGAAATCGATGCCTAAACTTATAGAACTTTCTAGCTACCAAGGCAAGTTCCTCATCATCAGATAACTCATCAAAGTTCTTTCTAAGAGTTCTAAGGGCAAGATCCTTATTATTCCTAGGTTTAGACAAAGAAA
Source organism: Carpinus viminea (assembly GCA_013348765.1). Classification (NCBI taxonomy): domain Eukaryota; kingdom Viridiplantae; phylum Streptophyta; class Magnoliopsida; order Fagales; family Betulaceae; genus Carpinus; species Carpinus viminea. The sequence goes on along the minus strand of CP054669.1, from coordinate 6,767,097 downwards.
ACTCATAAGTTTGCAAGGCACCAACTAACTCTTCTATCCTCATGGTTTCAGAGGTGCATGACTCAATGGCTGTTACCTTCATTTTGAATCTTTTAGGGAGTGATCTCATAACCTTTCTAAATCTTAGTGTCAGAAACTTTCTTTCCTAGATTTATCATGGAGTTTCTAATTTCACTAAGTTTACCAAAAAAGTCATCAAAAGTCTCATCCTCTAACATTTCAATTTTCTCAAACTTAGAAACTAACATTTGAAGTTTTGCTTTAACAAGATTTGTTCCTTCATAAGTAGTTTCTAGAATCTCCCAAGCATCTTTAGCACTATCACAATTTGAAATTCTAGAGTGCTCTTATGAAATTGCTAAGAACAGTGCATTCATAGCTTTGTCATTCGTCACACGAGATTTGTTTTCAACAATAGACCATTTAGTTGTCGGCTTATCTGGAACTTGAAATCCAGATTCAATAACAGACCAAACGTCTATTGATTTTAAGAAAAATCTCATACGGGACTTCCAATGGCCATAATTCAATCCATCAAAATTAGGCACAGTATTAAGGGATTGAGACATGTTAGAAAATAAACAAGGATCACACTCAGGAATTTAATCCAAACAAAGTGAACCTGGCTCTGATACCAATTGAAAAAACGCTAAACAGATAAATATCACTGTTTATGTGGAATTAACGGATATTTAAATCTAAGCAAGCAATCACCAAAATATGAATAATCAAACACAAAAGATTTTGGTGACGAAGAGGAAACCTTTTAGAAACAGATCTAAAAGTAAAACCTCTCCGAGCAGCCAAACCCAGGATATCACTATCAAAAGATTATCCAGAGATTACAGATACTAGGAACACTTACAACCCTTTGCAAGACCTTGGCTCTGTAAGAACAACAAGCCTCCAACTCGTCTCCTTACTCACAATCTTCTTCAACGTGATTCTCCTTTACCGGACCCTTCCGATAGACTTCTCAATTACGCTCACAAACAAACTAACAAAGATCCTCTAAGAGGAACAACAAGGCTCACAATAATTCTCTCTTTAAGCACAGCCTCTCACGAACTCTCTGGGGGTGAAAATTCGTACATCTAACATTCTATAAATGTGTATATATAATAGCCCCACAAAACCTAGACCTTGGAAACAGTTACAATCCAAATAAAACTGTTACAGGTAGGTGGCTCGACGGGAACTTGGGCCATCCGGACGGGCTCTTAATAACACGTGGAAATGGGTTTCATTAAAGCAGGTCGTCCGGACGGTCATGATGGGCGTCCGGGTGCTAGGGTTCCATCGCATTCTCCAATCTTGGCGCGGCGCGTTCGAAGGTGTCGGACGGGATGTGAATGGGATGCGAACGGACTACAAACGGAGCTCTCGGGTTTTATTACTGGAGTCCTTAACTGCATCACGTTCGGACGGCTATGAATCCCGTCCGAACACTTGTACTAGCTTGGCTCTTTTCTTTCCATTTTGCTCACGAACATTAGCCAAAACTTCAAACTAACAGTAATGACTAACAAAGTGGCCAAATTGATACTGTTTGGTAGTTTAGGTGGCCACTTTATTATTTTTTGAACTTTAAGGAGCTAAAATAAAAATAACTAATGATATAGGGAGCTAAATTATATTTTTTTCTTTTATGTCAATGTTTTCACTTAACTACCAAAATAATGTTGATATAACTAGAAGGTGTAAGTTCGTATTTGCATATTGAGTTCTAACCCATCAAGCATCAGGTCACCTAAAAAATGGTCTACCATAAATGTCGCATATCGAAACATGAATATAAGACTATATAAATTAATTTTAAATAAATTTATTTAACTAATAAAGTTAAACCCACCAACATAATGTTCCATTAAGTTAATATGATATTTGCTGATCATGCTAAAAATTGTGCTCTCTCAATTTAACAGAGTCAATAATAAATTTCTTAGAAACATTATGTTGAAAGGAAAGGATCAATGATAATGAAAGTAATGTTTGCAAGCTTAATCACTTTCTGATTCTCCTCCTCTATTGGTGATTCACTTATAGGCGGCCTACTGCTGTACACACCTTCACAATGTATAGCTTTGTTAACTCCGTCTATAACCCAATTCATCACTTCCCGATAAGACTTGGTGGGGTGGAGGTGTGGAAGGTGTTTTCTGGGTTTTATTGGTCATTAGATGGCTTCAGCTTTTCTAATCAAACTAGTAAGTAATGATTTTCCATTTATTGTGCAGTGGTGCCTGTCGCTGACCTGATAAGAATTCGTACTGGTAACTCATTGTGTTATGGATGTCCAAATTTTTTTTGGTACATTATATTTCCTTGTTTATATACTAATCCTAGATATGCGATTTCCAGGCGAGCGCGGAGAGAAGGCAGAGAGGATGACCGGAGGGCGAGCTGACATGTCAGCATCTGCATGATCTTTAGAGACGAAATGAGCAGTGCAGATTAAGAGCTAAGCCCTCCTTCTGCAACCTGCTCTAAACAACCCCACCCCCCAACCCATTACTCCCTGCTCCTTTAGAGCCAAGAAGATAATGCTACTACTTATGGTTTCTTAGCGTTCTCTTGTGAAGAATAAAAAATGAAACGAAAGACTGGTCTTTGTTGCTTTTCTTCTTCTTTTCTCTCTAATCGCTAAGCCATTGCTTGCTTTGTTATCAAGCTTCATTTGGAAAATCTTGCCATTGTAAGACGTTAAGGAAAGAGTCCAAAAGGAGAGCCTGAGAGAGTCCAACCGTGACTGAAACAATTTCATTGAAAATCAACGATAAAAGAAACAGAGAGCCTGAGAGATATTTGATCTGAGTTTTTTGGATAAACCAGTTAAAGCAAGCAATGGTTGCTTCCTAATCCGACTAAAAACTTTGGAAGAAAATTGGATGGAAAATTGGAATGATTACAATGAGTCATTTTCGAGTAATTATAGAAGTTCATCTTGTGACTTTTAAAATCATAATTTGATTAAAATTCAGTTTAATGATGATTTTCAAAGTCACACAGGGGAATACAAGAAAAACTTTGAACATTATTCTTTGTTTCAATGGTTGCTTTCTAATGGAAAAATTGTAAGTAAAGGTTTACATGTGGATTCCATTACTCCCTTTATAACTTTTTCCCATATTTGATTAGAAAAAAAAAAAAAAAGAAGGATTCCATTAAAATTTATATATATCACATTAAACTAATTTTTTCAAAAAGAACAAAAAAAACAATACATTAATATTTATCCAAATATATCAACAAACATAGGTGTAAAAAATTTTACATTTTCAAAATGACCACTACCGCTAATGTCACGCACCATTCTAAATGCTACATTTTGTTTTATCAAATGCTTACTTGTATTTTAAAATTATAATTTTATTCATCACAAATTCAAACTGACCTTGAAATTCAAATGCCAAAAATTAATTCTAAAAAAAAAAATTAAAATAAATAAATAAATAAAGCAGCGTGGAACTAACGAACTTGAATCTCGGTCTAGCTGTTTTCTATAAATAGACACGTCCCTGATTTCCACTGCCAGCATTGCTGCGAAGGACACCTCCTTTCCTTTACAGCAAGAGGGGTAGATCTCTGTTACCGTCCACAGGCAAGTCGTTGAAATTCGTTTCTATCTTCAAATTTTGCTTTCAGTTCTTCGTATTGTTGTGATTATCTTATGATACTCCCGCCCCCCTTGAATAGGCTCAAATCTCCCACACCCACATTTTCAAACCCAAGCCAAAGCCAGACCAAAAAAAAAAAAAAAAAGCCCATTTGTCCAGTATCACGGCACGTTGCAGCAACTTCTTTTCACCTACCATTTATCAATCTTCACTCTTTGCGCTCAACTGTTTGCACTTAATCACCCGTGCCCATGCGTGTATATTCTAAAGTTATGATTTTGATCTAAATGTGTTATAATAACAATTACTCTGAGAATTATATGTCATATAATGTACTGGGGTTTTCACTTTTGCTTTTGATCCAAATGTTTACTGTCGTGGTCACACAAATGTTTTGTTTATTCTAAGTTTTTTATTATTTGGTTAAGAACTGATAAGTATTCGATTTTCTAAACAATGTGCTTTTGGGGTTCTTGTTTCCTGGATATAGAATAGCGTGGGGAAAAAAATGGGGCTGACTTTCACCAAGCTTTTCAGTCGTCTCTTTGCTAAGAAAGAGATGCGTATACTCATGGTGGGTCTTGATGGCGCTGGTAAGACCACCATTCTCTACAAGCTCAAGTTGGGAGAGATAGTCACCACAATTCCTACCATTGGTAAGTTCGAACATCAATATATCAATGAGGTGAATTCATTAATCAGTGAAGTTATATTTTATTTTATTTTTCAACTGCGTATGGTGGCATTTTGATTTCAGTTTTAAGATTTCATATACAGAAAGGAATTGAGCTTTCTCTTGTTAAACTTTAATGATGGTTGTGATTTCAAACATGTGTAACTTCATTTCTGGCCATTCGAGGTGGAAACTGGTTTGCAATTGTAGTAATAACTTTTTGGTAAAGTACATCTAGCAACGGAGATGGATGGCTTTTTTTTCCTGTTTAAGTGAAGTGTTCATTGGCAAATTAATATTATCCTGGAGAAGGCAAGTTTTTACTTGTATATATATATATATATATATATCTTATTCTGGTGAAGGATAATGCTTTTAGCATTGAGTTGATTATGGTGCTATTGAATTTCATGATTACTACTGTTATTGTGCAGTCATTTTATTAACTTATCTAATTTGATCGATTTAAAAGTAGTTCCTGTGTTGCATTGGTCTTACAAGTAGAACTGATGTATTATTTGTCAGGATTTAATGTGGAGGCTGTGGAATATAAGAATATCAGTTTCACTGTCTGGGATGTTGGTGGCCAGGACAAGGTACGTAGATTTAGTTTTATAAAGAGGTTTTTCATATTATTTCCCATTCTCTTTGCTTTTTAAAGAATTTTTCTTAGTAAAGATCATAAGTGACTTTTTGAGTGCTGATTTTTGAGACGATTGTTTAATTAGCTTGAAAAGGAGTGCATATGGATGGTATAGTGCTGGTCTGATTACTTCTAGGGTTTCTCTCTCTCTCTGTGGGTTTTTTAAGTGGAAACTGATATATAATTTGGCTTGCACCCCAATGTATCGTTTGATCAATAATAGGCAGGGTGTTTGCTCTCCTTGTATTGTTTTCTTACTTAATATTATTATCATAAAAATGCAGATATGCTATAATTGAAGTCAGACCTCTCTAGATCACATAATCTGAATGTTGAGATGTATTTATTTCATCATGATCGATTAAATTCCTGTATAAGTTTGTTATTCTCAATTAATGTAGTGGGTGGTTTTTTTTTTTTTGTTCTTCCAGATCCGTCCTTTGTGGAGACATTACTTCCAAAATACCCAAGGACTCATATTTGTGGTTGATAGCAACGACCGAGACCGCGTAGTTGAAGCTAGAGATGAGCTGCACAGAATGTTAAATGAGCTATGAGAAAGCTTTGAAATTTTTTACCATCGCTGCTTATGAGCACGATTTATAAGTAACGTTTAAGAGAAGTTGCACCATTTAGATGGGCTTCAAATGTTTGCTTTATATAGTCCTCCCTGATAGTATTATTATTTGTTGCTTTGTCAGGATGAGTTGAGGGATGCCGTGCTGCTAGTGTTTGCAAACAAGCAAGATCTTCCAAATGCCATGAATGCTGCTGAGATAACTGATAAACTTGGCCTTCACTCCCTCCGTCAACGCCACTGGTAAGAAACATTTAGCTTCTCTCTCCCTGCTCCTTGCAGCGACTCACCATGTACACCATATATTGCAGGTATATCCATAGCACATGTGCCACTTCTGGTGAAGGGCTCTATGAGGGACTTGGCAGGCTCTCAACAATATTGCCAACAACTCAAGGTTAGTCATGCTCTATTATATGATATTAACTTCCTAATCAGATTTCAGCTTTTGCAAATACGTTGATTTTTGTTTGTTCTTACTTTCTTTTTGGTTAATTTCTGTTTCATTTATCTATGTAATTGCAGGCGTAATGGCAGGCATAGATGGCTTGATTCAGATTCAGATTCTTGAGTTTCATCAGGTTGCAGCAACTGCAGAAACATTTTTCTGATGTTCTGGATCTTGCTTCCCTGTTTAGTATAAACCTATTCTACCATGTTTATGGTTTCCCTTGCAGACTTTGTCGCTATTACCTGTAGTTTCAGAATAATTCTTTAAAAAATTCTCTCTCATGGTATTACCCCAATAGAATTCTTAAACAAATTTCCTTTCGATCTTGCATATCTTACTAAGCTATCTATTCATACCATTTAGCTTTAGTTTATTTTTTGTTTGTGAACGGAGAAATTATAATTGTCCTATGGATAAAGTTTTTTTCTAAACTAGATATTTAATTATTCTTTTTTAATTCAATTTATTAAATTTGTATATGTGTTTAAAGTATATGTCGAGCATGTAATCTCTAAGGAAATATGCTCTTGCTTGTTTTTTTTTTTTTTTTTCCTAATTGATTTCAGGAAACGGTTACAAGGGCGGATAAAAAAAAGGAAAATGCTAGGGGTTCTCCTGACGTTCTCCTAGTTTTATGTAAAACATGATTTAAGAAAAAATAAAATTGTAATAGCCTCCACCACCGATTTTTTTAGGCATTAGCACCAAAATTGAGGTATTAGCACCAAATTTATGATGATTAAATCTATTTTGGGTGATAACATCCTTAAAGGGTTAACCTTCCACCCTTAGGTTTTAATTTTGAATCTAAAACAAGTTTTTAAAGCATTAGAATCTAACTCTTAACTCATAAAAATTAATCTATTAGTAAAAAAACGGTATTACAATTTTATTTTTTTTAAAATTATGTATATAAGTAGAGAAGGCGAGAAACACTGGAAAAATCAAAGAAACCCCTAAAAAAGGGCAGACTCTTTAACAATAGACTCCAAACAAAAACAAGTGTGAAATTATAAAAACAGTAGGAAGATACGCTTATAAGCCATTGGCTTAAATCTGTAAAATATAACTTACACCATAAAATGAATTTTCTTTGTCTCTTGATGCCTTTTATTCACGCTATGCACTATGCAGTAGGCCAATCTGTCCGTTAATTAAACTATCATTTTCTAAATAACAAACCATATTAATTACTTGTTCACTTATTGTCATACAAAAAAAAAAATGAGAGAGAATAGAAGAAGGGGTGATATCATTATTTAAAACCTAGCAATAAAGGATGGATCACAATCTTTAATTTCAAATTTACAATGTCTTCAAGAGGTAGTTCAATCGGTTAGAACTACGCTTAATGAAGGAGGTCATTAATTCGAATTTCTCTCCCTCTCGTGTGGACATGAAGAAAAAAAAAAAACAATGTAAACACAAACACCTAGAAAAGTTTCAGTGCATCCCCACAAAAATCATAAGCAAATTAGTCACCCACAATCAACAAAAAGAAAACATCAAAACCAAATTGATCATCATGCATGAATTACAAAATGCTTAAAAAAAAAAAACCTATCATTTGTGAGTAATGTTTCATTATCCAAATCCTAGCAACCAAGGGAGAGAATCTTCTCAAACATTTCCGTAAGTATCGTAGGATCTATGTCTCCTACAACCCTCACTGTCCCTTGTTTTGAATCAATGTTCACGCCGATTACTCCTAGAACAAAAATATTTATACAAAATTTAAATCAATCTCAACAAAAATAATAATAATAATAATAATTCGGCTCGGTCCAGTTTCAATTGGAAGAACATACCATTGGTTTTCATTAACTTTTTCTTCAATTTAATCGGACACTTATCACAACACGTTATATCCACTTTCAAGGTACAAATCTGCAGGGAGAGGAAAATGATTCAAAACAATATATATACATATAAATATAGGGGTTTGGACTAAAAAAAGAAGAAGAAAGAATATAAGTACCGGAGCATGATGGTCCTCCATTGAAATAGCTTGAAGCAAACCAGAAAATGAGAAGAAAACGCTTGTCTTGGAGAGGAAGAAAGATTTTATAGGGAAAATGTCTTGAATACGGGAACTTTGGCCGTTAAATTAACAAGAAATCTAAAAAAACTTCCATAAATATTACGTATGGAAGAATATCAAGGAAAATCATAATCTCTTTACACTCGCCTCGCCTGGATGCGTGTTCATTAAAAGGGAATTATTTATGTCAGGGAAATGAATATCATGAAGATTTTACGTTCAATTTCTAATTATTGTCTCAATAATATATTTTTATATTCTTGTGACAGGTAATTAATTATTAAGGATGACGACCGTTTGCAAGAAAATTTAAAATTAATATATATTTGAAAATCTATTTTCCAAGGGGAAAATCGGATGCTCATGTTGTCATATTAAGATCTGACTAGCTTTTGCTTCCTTCGTCAATATATTCTTTAAAAGGAAACTTTGAGAAATACTATTTAGTATTTTCTCATCACTTTTTACTGGTTCTTTGATTGAAAGTCAACCATTAGAGTTGTAAGACCCGAAGGTAATTCAATAATCAAATTTGATTATTAACAAATTACATATCAATAATCAAACACAGTCTTAGATAAGATGAAAGAACATATGTATTGTAGAGCTTTCTTAATACTCTTGAAGATTATAGTCTAAGCAAAACCGTATTCAACGGTGCATTCCCACTAAATCTCGCCAGAAGACTGCACTGCAAGATCCATTCCTGGCCCAGATCATGGAAATAATCATTTGTGAGCAGCAAGTATCCCATTGAATCAGGTTCACGATGAAGGTCAAAAAGCTGCTCTTCATAGACAGATTGAGTGTTGTAGGCAAACTCCCCGACCATGATCTCCAAATTAAACCTACATATATGAAAAATCATGAGCTATGCTAGGTGAGGGTCCCCATTTCCAAGCTGAGAAGCTAAGAGGAAGTGTGCCACTGCCAACAATAGAAAGAATTTCCCATCCCTGAGTGATGCTATATAAGGTTTTCCTTTCACCTCCGATTCATAGGTTTAGGATGACAGGTTTACTTCTTCAAGACAAGAAATTGTTATGGCTGTCTGCAACATCGTCGGGGTGCTGTTCATCTGAGAGAGAAGCTTTCACTTTCAACAGAAGAAAGGACATGCCAATCGGTGGTAAACCAATCAATTGATGAATCTTTATAAATTCAGTTTTGCTTAAGTTATAAGTCAAAGTGGTTCAAGTGGCTCAGTCGGACAACTTCTGTTGCATCTCTTAGCACCTCCTATGGCCATGATTGGTCACAAAAGTGTGATTTACTGGAAATGAGTCCAAATCTAATGAATCTGTTGGGCTATCTACACATTTAGGAACATGGACCAAACGCCCAAAAATGGCCATTTTCTCTGACAAGTTCTCTAGGGCTTCATGCTTGTTCGCAAGTTCCACGAGCACCTTGATCCTTCTAAAAGAAACCTGGCTTGGCTTATGCCCCTTCTCTACCATCTGCAAAAAACACTTCTCTGCTTCCACCAACTTTCCCATATCACACAGAAAATCAAACAACACATCAGATACCAAGGTATAAGACCCAAAACCCTTCTCCACCATGTCATCCCATAACTGAAGAGCCATCTCCATCTTTTCCTGCCTCTTAAACAACCTAATTAGGAACATACAAGACTGTGTATTTGGCAAGCATCCAGTATCCATCATCCTCCGGTACAAATTCCAGGAACTTGGCAAATCATTCGACCAGAAGAAAACCCTGAAAAATAAATTGTACGTAGTTGCATTTGGATTTAAACCCTTGTTCAGCATCTCATCCATCAATTTAAAAGCTTCACCAAGCCTCTTTACAATACAATAATTCCTTATAGCAGCATTATATGCAGCAACATCTGGGCAACACCCATATTCCTTCATTTCCTTCAAAACATCTCTAGCCTTATCTGGCTGACCAATCAACCCCAGGCCTCCAATAAGACTAGTATATGTGATCACATCCGGCGATATATCCTCATCCCGCATCTTCTCAACCACCTTATATGCCATGTCCACTTCCCTTCCCTTACAATAAGCATCAACCAAACAATTATATGAAACAATATCTGGCTTCACACCCATTTCCCTCATCTCCTCAAAGAACTCCTTGGCCTCCTCCGAGGACTTCCACCCCGACAACAATATATTAAAAGTCTGCAAATTCGGCTTAAACTGATTCTTCAAATTATGATAAACATTCCTCGCATCTGCCATAGTCTTCTCTTGACACAAAGTTCTTAACAACGCATTAAAAAAACCCGTATCAAACTCCGGCACGAGCTTCTTAAACTTTCTAAACGACTCTACAGTCTGTCTAACCGAACAAACCTTAGCAATTCTACCTAAAACGACCATAACTGTTCGCTGCGATATCAGGGACCGATCTTTTTGCTTCATTTCAATCAAAAGCTCCCAAATTTTATAAAACGCCCGGCTCCTACCAAGTATATAAAGCATCGTATCCAACGAAAAAGCAGTGTGATAAAACCCTCTTCTATAACCAGTGTAATTGAAAAACTCCAAGGCCTGTAAAGGGTTTCCATGGCTGAACCTGACCCTTTTCAGAACCTTATCAATCAAATCATTTGAGAGGAAAACCCCACTAGATTTCAACGATTGCTTCAAGTTTTTCGAAGAGGTAGAGCTACTGATAATGCGAAAAACCGTCTCAACGTCGTCGTTTAGAGACTGGTTTCCGGAGCAAAATGGCCTAGAGAAATGGGACTGAGTGAACGTACCCGAGTTGTGGTAGAAATGCGAGGCGCTTAGCAGTAGTCATCATCGTCAGCGTACTAATACAACTTTGATTATTTGCTTTGCTTTTGGTTTTCTTTGTGTTATTCTTTGATTTTGGGTGAGAAATATGAGGGAATCGGTGGAAATAAGATAGACCCAGAAGTGAATATCTAACCTCAGCAAGACCAGAAGTTCGATTTCATAAATCACAACTGGGAAAAGACGCAGGGCTTGCTCGCTCGCACCGGAAAGGTACTGTTGGAGCTAGGTTTGAGAATTGGTAATGGTGCCTCCCCCTAACGACAACGTATTGACCCACAACGTTGCTATATATATATATATATATATATATATATATCAAAGAAAAAAAAGATAAGTATAATTTAGCCTCAAACTATTAGTTATTTTCATTTTAACTCTTTAATATTTAAAAAGTAATAAGATAGTCCTCCAAACTATCAATAATTGCAATTTAGCCACTTTGTTAGTCATTACCATCAAATTGGATGAAAAATTCAATATTATGTCGTTTTGATAAGGTTAAGTTACTAAAATGACCTTTTGCAACTGTTTAATAATTTGAAGGCTATTTTATCACTTTTTGAATATTATGAGACTAAAATGAAAATGACTGGTAGTTTGGAGGGCTAAATTATTTTTTTCTCTTATTTGTCTGATAACCTAATTTTTTTTAATATGATTTTTTTTCCCAAAATGGCATTTTAGTAAATTAATCTTGTCAAAACGACATAGTATAGAATTTTTCATCCAATTTAACAGTAATGACTAACAAAGTGGCCAATTTTTTTTTACATGTCCACACAAGAGGGGGATGAGAGATTTAAACTAGTGACCTCCACTTCATGAGGTGTAGTCCCAGCCAATTGAATACCTCTTAGGGCACAAAGTGGCCAAATTGATATTGTTTAGTAGTTTGAGTGACTACTTAATAACTAATGGTTTAAGGAGCTAAATTATATTTTTTTTCTTTTATGTCAATGTTTTCACTTAACTACCAAAATAATATCGATATACCTAGAAGGTGTAAGTTCGTATTTGCATATTAAGTTCTAACACATCGGGTCAACCATAAATGCCACATATTGAGATATGAATATAAAACTATATAAATTAATTTTAAATAAATTTATTTAACTAATAAAGTTAAACCCACCAACCTTAAACAATTGAGTTAATATGATATTTGCTGATCATGTTAAAATTGTGCTCTCTCAATATAACAGAGTCAATAATAAATTTCTTAGAAACATTATGTTGAAAGGAAAGGATCAATGATAATGAAAGTAATGTTTGCAAGCTTAATCACTTTCTGATTCTCCTCCTCTATTGGTGATTCACTTATAGGCGGCCTACTGCTGTACACACCTTCACAATGTATAGCTTTGTCAACTCCGTCTATAACCCAATTCATCACTTCCCGATAAGACTTTTCACTCGAAGATTTGTAGGCACCATGCAACTTCTCCAGTGCACCGCCATAATCGGATTGGCAAGCCTCCAATCGCTGCTTATCCGTTGGGTCTGTAATGCTTTCAAGAATTTTGGGGATTCTATCAATAGTTTCTTGTACAACGTCGATGTTCAAGGCAATGGAGAGGAGGGCTAGCCCATGTCTGTCAGCTGCCGGTTTACGTGGGTCTCTGTCAAATGTTGAGAAGCAAAAGTTGTAGTCATCAGTCTGCTCGCAAATACTGTCAACCAAGGCTTTGTCGGCCTTCACTTCAGCATCTACCAATATTGCATCAGAAAGTTGATGCAGAAGGCCGGCGGCCACGATCACAACCATTGCCAAACAGTATGGGAAGGCCATTTTTTTCCTACCTTTTTCTCTAGTTCTTTGCGAGTATATATATATATATATATGGATATAAATTGTGTGGAAACGAATCTGTAATTTAATATGAAGATTATATTAGATTGCCTATTAATTGCTATTTTGCTGTTGATTTTTCCTCTTAGGCAACATTAATGGTAAATCACAAACAATGAGCGATGTAAAGCACAAACACATGTCAAAAAAAATAAATAAATAAATAAATAATAATAAGATACGAGCAGATTCTAGACAATATAAAGCTGGTTCTACATTCTTTGAAGAGTTGGAGAGGTCGGTCATGTAAAGCGAGAGACGAATATGGCAGCACATAGCCTTGCAAAGGAAGTGTCTAAGACTCCTACTGATTGAATCTGAATTGAAGAATGTCCTTATATTTTGATTATTGTCAATTTAGAGCATTTAGCTCTAGCTGTGTAGAGCATTGGCTCTCGTTATCAGTTTCCATATAATGAAGATTATTTCCTCTTTTTTAAAAAAAAAAATCTTCTTCATTTCCTGCATTGGGTCAATCTCTCACTAGTACAAACATAAATATTTCCACTTCTATCAAAAGGATTACAAGATTTTTCAACATGAAAGGATCACGTTGAATTTTTCAATAGGAAACGAAGATCATTTTATGCACAATCCTTAAAGACTATTCTAAGCTTAATTACAGTACATTTTATATCGATTAACGCAACATGTAACGTACAAGTGTAAAATGTAACATTATTCTACGCAATCATTTGAGAACCATTGGGAAGGCCTACATTAAGCTGCTAATGGAGCCATCACATGCTGATCAACAGAACCAGCCTTGGAAAAAGCCACCAAGAATTGCTGAATCTTCACCGGTAGGACTTCACCATCAGGCGTGGCCGCCTTACACCTTTTGTAGTCCAATAATTCATCATTGTAAATGTCCCACCACTTCTATACTAGCATCTTTATGTCTTCTCTTTGCATGTTCTCTCCTCTCCCATCATATTTCCATGGCTTTGTACCCTAGTATATATTAATTAGTGTACAAATGGAACCATTTTTTTTAATTAATCTATAAATTTTTGGTAAATTTGTTGTATAAATTGTCAGCAATTCAACTAACAAATGCGAGAGAACTCATAGGACAAACATACTCATCTGTCTAGGCAAGTTTTGGACACCCGCCGGGCGCTCACTCGTCAAATAGTGAACCATGTAGGAACTTTCTCACATTTGCCATCTAAATTGCTAAAAAATTGTTAACGATAGTTTATCAGAATTTTGCTGATTGAATTATTAACAATTCGGCTAATAATTAATGTGTTGTTAACAACTCAATCCACACAAACGAGCCAAGACAGTAACATGTATAATATTTATAGAATTTCAGCAAGGAGAAATACTCACCGCAGCACAGAAGTGAACAACTTTGACTTTGTCTAGATCCACTTCCTCCTCGTGGCGCCACAACATATGAACAAGAAGAATTGTAAAGTGCAGGAATGGACTGATAATTATCCCTGAAGTACATGTTCAAGAAGTCCTGCCAAATTAAACAAACATAATCCAGCACAATCCAGGAATAACCCATTAAACACGAGCACCAAACGAGCGCTAAAAAACTGACTAATCGCAAAAACCTGCTCAGCAAATGGAGTAGGTGGTGTGACTTTCAGGGTCTTCAAGAGGTCCTGGTTGGGGGACAAACAGGGCGCGAACACAAACATGCCGGCGTTGAAGTAAACGGATGGCGGCTGCACCAACTCCGCCGGCCACTTCACCTTGTCGGGGCACTGTTTATGGTAGCCCAACTGTTGGCAGAAGCAGTCCATCACCGCATAGAAGTGCCCGTCGGGCAAATAAAAAAGGTTGTCTATGTTCTCATACACCTGGATGTCTCCGTCCAAGTATATCATCCTACTGTACTCCACAAACTGCATCTCAGAGAGGAACAAAAAATGGAAATTTTTAATCAAATCAAATTAAAAATGAGCCACTCTACTAAATAACATTTCTATATATAATTGAACTAAATCTAATTTTTAGCTGATTATTTATCTGCTAAGTCATAGATATCACTCTACCAAGTCACGTATGCTCGACTTGGCTCGTCCTTCACAGTAGCAGGAACTTGCTCTGTAGCCATATCATATCACCGATACTAAGATCATGTAATGCGTGTGTTTGTTTTTGTGCCTGTGTGAGAGAGAGAGGGAGACTTGGGAAATGGCTGGTGAAAGTGGCACGATGAGCGGTGGCATGTGGTTCCGCCATTTGGGCGCCTAATTGTCGGCCAAATGTGAGCAAAACAACAAGAGTTTCTGGAGGGTCTCAACTGTTTGACACGCTCCATCCTTAAGGATAAGTTGGATATATCTGGCTTACACGTTGATACTGTTAAAAAATTGAAGGGTAGAAATTTATTATAATAAATAATTAAATTAATTGAAGGATTTAGATTTATTATAATAAATATCAATAAATAAATAACGTAATAAATGAAAGAAAAAATTATTATTTATTATGACAGATCTGAACCCTTCAATTATTTTAATTAAATCTTCACCATTTAATTTTTTATCAACATATATGCTATTGTTTCAATAACAGCATGTAAAGGATAGCGCCATAGCGGCATTCAAAACCTAGGAGCCGCCAAAGAGAAAAAACAAGAGGCGCTCTCTCTAAGAGGAGGGAAGATCTAGATCTAGATCTAGATCTTCCTTCCTCCTTTTCATGATAGCAGTGTTTTGTATCTTCTCTGTAGGCTCTACTGATCTCCCTTTTTGGCGGGTTGTTTTAAATCTAGTTTGTAGATCTAGATCCAGATCTAGTCTCTTCAACATTAAATCTGATCGTCTTTTTCAGTTAAGGCGTGTCTTCCTAAGGGATGTCTACAATACCGTGCTCCTTCACTGCTGCTTGTAGGTTTTTTATTTTTTATTTTTGTTTTTTATTTTATGGTCCTAGCCGTTGGACTGAGGATGTGAATAATGCTTCTGACTTTTAGTCGAGAGGGGAATGGTTTGGGTGTGAGTATTTTGCTCATACCTGAAAAAAGGCTTTCTGTGCCCCCAGAAGGAGTTTGCGTTAGTAGATCTGTTCTATAAACTGAAGATCGGGCTAAGATAGCGGATGTTTGACGTCATAGATTGGTTTTTCATTGTAAGATTTGTATGTTTTCAAATTTTATGATGTGTAGTCTTTTAGCTTCGGCTATAATCTTGCAGAACTGCATGTTCTGTGATTGTAAGAGCTTTTATGCGCATGCTTTGAACCATTATTAATGAAATTAGATTGATTTTTCCTAAAAAAAATAATAATAACAGCATGTAAGTCAGATCCAAGTTGAATAACCTCTCACCGGTTTGTCTATCTTTAAACTATTTTATATTTTTCTTTGGATCAGCCCTTGGCCCAAGCCCAACCAACCTGAAGGCCCACAGTGTGTCAATAGGCTACGGCTGGCTTAGTTGACCCTCAGATCAAACCCAACCGAAGGGTGGGGGGAGCCCCAAGCCAACCAGTGGATCCTTTTCCACGGGGTCCAATCCATACGTTGAGAGCCCTCAGACCACGGCCCAAAGCACCCTGATAAGGCACTCCTAGCTGGTCTGTTACAAGAGATCCACCACCTCCACCCACTTCCACGGAGGAGGAGAGTCTACTTGGCCAAGCGGCTAAGTTGACAAACGGACCAATATCTCTTTGTTTTTGGAAGCTAGAAATGGTTTTTTTTTTTTTTTTACCACTTAAAAATATAAAATATTATTTCATCGGTAAAATATATTCGACGTCAGTTCAATTAAGTACGCGATAAAAAAAACTTGTGTCTCCTAATCAACTTAACCAATTTTTTAAGTAAATTTTAAATTTTATCCAGTAAGTTTACTTATTAAATTTTTTAAGTAAATTTTAAATTTTATTGGTAAGTTTACTTATTCAACTTCTCAAGTAAATTTTAAATTCGTCTTTAAGTAGTAGCTCAATCAGCTATGAACCACGCTTTATAAAACGAAAGTAACAAGTTCAAATCCTCCTTTTTCTATCCTTGCATTGACATGTCAAAAAATAAATTTTAAATTCAAGTAAATTTTAAATTTTATTTGATAAATTTTCTTATTGTTTAAAAATAATAATAATAATAATATCTCCAAATCGCTCAACCTCGATCTTTAGTCATATAAAAGGGTTGGGGACCTCGGGTTGCTCAATCTCGATCTAAATAAAAGGTAGTCTTCATAGCAGCAGGTAGAACATCCTTCTCCTTGACTGTTACATTCAACCTCTTCTCTGTTGTTTGCCCAAAAATATCTAAATATCTCCCAATACAGTACCCCACAAGAGAGAAAGAGAGAGAGATGAAAAGTCAAAATACAGATATATATTCATCACTCTAAATCACACATTATATATATACAGACGTGACCCAACAGCCGACGACCATAACAATTTGGAAATCATGACTTGATCGATCGAGCAGTACCAACTACAAAGATAGATTAAAAAGACCAAACCAATTAAAAATCGAAACCTCATTCACATCAATCTCTCGATCCACCGATCCTTTTTTAACTCTTTATAGTTAATTTACTCTAAATTAAGCCGCTGATGGCGCCGCCACATACTGAATCGTACAAGCCGCCTCGGAAAGAGCAGACAAGAACGGCTGCATGTTCACCGCCTCCGCTTGATCACCATCCGCCGCCGGCGGTAGCTTCTTGTAGTCCAAAGACTCGTCATTGTAAATATCCCACCAATTCTTTACGAACATCTTTATGTCCTCCCTCTGCATGTTCTCTTCTTTCCCTGTATACCTCCATGGCTTTGATCCCTGCAGTCATCAATATCATAATTATCTCACAGTAATTCATAATCAACTGATCGATCACATATATATATATATAATATGCCATTACCATTTACCATCACACAATTAATAAGTACACTCACCGCTGCACAGTAGTGAACAACTTTCACTTTCTCTATCTGCACATTTTCTGGGTGTCGCCACAACATCGCAAGCACTAGATTGTAATCCACAGGGATGGGCTTGTAAACACTCCTGAAGTACATGTTCAAGAAGTCCTGCCAAAACAAACATATTTATTTTCAGCACAATATATATATCCAGAAATAATATCTATTGCATATAAGAACCAAATTAACCACCACTAAATTAAAAGGCAAGATTAATTGCAAAAACCTGCTCGGCAAATGAAGTAGGTGGTGTGACTTTTACGGTCTTCAAGAGGTCGTGGTAGGTGGACAAACTGGGCTCGTACACAAACATGCCGGCGTTGAAGTAAAGGGACGGTGGCTGGCCTAACTCCGCCGGCCACGTTACCCTCTCAGGGCACTGCTGGCAGTACCCGATCTTGTACTGCAGCGTGTGACTCCATGTTTTCTCACAGAAGCAGTCCATCACGGCGTAGAAATACCCATCGGGCAGATCAAAGAGGTGGTCGATGTTGTCAAACACCTGGATGTCTCCGTCCAAGTAGATCATTTTACTGTACTCCACAAACTGCATCCAATTCCCAATATAATTACTTAAAAGAAATGTTAAATTCACAACATAATTTAACAAAGTCTCGGTTTCTTAGTATCATTTAAAAAATAAAAATTAAATTAAATTTTAGTATTTTAAATTCAATTTTATCTTTTTTTTTAATTTTTTAAATAATATATAATAGAAAAATTAAATATTTTTATTGAATCTAGAATCTATATTATAACTATATCACATCTCATTACTTAAAGCCTTTAGTTTCAAGATGACCAAAATAGCCTTCTAGAAAAGAAAACAAGAAGGGTATATATTCTTGCCAATTACAAGATAAAACTGGATTCCGACATTGTTAGACATAAAAACAAGCGACTGCAAGCGAGGTTTCACACGAGTCCCCCATGCTAGATCGCCACGTGTAAGCACGGGAGACCCGGATAATCGCCACGTGTAACAAAGAATCATAGCCAGAGCTTAAACCAAGACCACGTAACGGTAATAATAAGAATATATTTCATTTTCACGTACGTACCTCCCATATACGTAGCTTGGAGTAGTTGATGACGTAATAGGCCATGGCGAACTGGGTCTGGCTTTCCGGCGGGTAAACGGGTTCGATCTCGCGGACTATGCAGCCCTGTGACTCGAGGATCCAACGGTGCTCCTGGGGCACGTCGGGTAGCACCGCGACGACCAAAGGGTACGCCGTTTTGGTCTTCCTCAGCCCCTTGGCCAGGCCGACGATGCCCTTCACGTAGTCTCCGTTTCCGGCCAAGAAAGTCACGAAGGCCCGGCTTGGCTTGTTGACGGGTTTGGTAGCTGGTTTTACAGAATCAGCTGGAACGAGCGAAGGAGCCATGTCGAGGTCACGTGAGTCGCTCGTGGCGTGTGATATATCTGAGAGCCTGTGAGTGAGTGAGAGAGAGAGAGCGATGACTGTGAGAGAGCCCGGGGAGGTGTTCGTGTATATATAGAGGTGAAATGAAATGGAAATGCAAGAGAAATTTCGGGTGGATTCGTTTATACAACTTGGGATGATATTGGGCTGCGTGCCCGCCACGTGTGCATGTGAGGAGATCCAACGGTGGGTGGAGGGTTGCGTGAAGGTTCTGGCGATGGAAGAGACTGGAAGGTCCTTTTAATTTGCTAAGATTGTGATGGGGTGGTGAAGGGTGATCGTCACCAAGCGTGCACAGCTCACGTGAGTTATTCGGTGAAGTCAATAATAATTAGAGCAAGTTTTACTGTTTCTTAAGAGACTTTTCCTCTCATGAGAGTATTTTTTTAACATGTCCGTAGAAGAAGAATGGAGATTTGATATAATGATCTTCTTTTTATTAAATGTGATTTTAATTGATTAAACTATTTTTTAAGAACCTTGTGAGAGTTATCTCGCAGCCTTCTTGGTGGGTACTTGAGAAGGAAGAAATGGTTGTCTCCTTCAATTCTCTTTTTATTTGTTACTTTTGTCTCTTCAGGGTAAATCTACGGCTTGTCCTTTACCTTTGTGAACCACTTTGACAAATAATCACCTTCATTGGCAACCCACTAGTCCAAAAACATTGGACACATCTGCATAATGGGAGAGAGTGGGAGGGATATTTGAACTTATAAGTTAATAATTTTTATTTCATAAAACGTGGTCATTGAGCTACTTATTGGGAGAGAAAGTGTAAGATATTTTCGAACATATAAATTAATAATTTTCGTTTCATAAAACTAAACACATGTCGATTAGATTACATCTTAGAATTATTTAGCACTGTTTTATTTGCTTTATGACTTTGTTGATGGGTTGTCAACCCTTCTCTTGTAAATTAATTTCTTTTTAATAAAGTCTTATCCCAAAAAAGAAAAAAGAAAAAAATGTACTACTTTTCTCTTGAAATGTCATGCATGCACCTAAGAGTTAATTGATGACAAACAGCTGTGGTATACAGTATCCAAGACAAATGAACAAACGAACCAACGCACACGGAACCTACTCGGAGAAAGATTGCTAGCCACTTGCTACGAGACGTATTGGCTTAAAGCCCGACGTGGACTTCAAAAACAAACTGCATAATTGGTTAATTACATTAATTTTACTTAAAATACATCAATTTAGTCTAAAACTTGTTTTTAATTTGTATTCCGTTTGTTTAGAATTTAGATACAAATATTTAGAAGATAGCAAACTCTCAAAAATTCTCAAAGGGAAAAATAGAAGAAAGTTAATTATTTGAGAAAAGTTTACATACTCCCATTAAACTACCACTCAATTGACAATGTATATATGTTTTCCTCAAATTTTTAATTGTGACAATGTCTTCCCAAACTATCAAAATATTGTCAATATTTCTCCTATTGACCAAACTACCCTAGTAATATAAATACTAAAACTTTTAGAAAAAACCTAAAACTATATATATATATATATATATATATATATATAATTCAAGCAGTGGACAAATTTAAAAATTAAAAAAAAAATCTTTTTACAATTATGAAAATTGAAAAATATCTCTTTTTTTGTAATTTATGTTTTATAATTTGTTTAAATTAAACTTTTTTGCTTTTTTTTAAAAAAAAAATTATAAGGGTATTTTTGTTTGATTGACAAGTCTATACGGGTATTTTTATCTTTTTGTTAGCTTCGGCGGGGCACATTAACAATGCTTTGGTAATTTTGGGAGATTATTCATATAATTAAAAATTTGAAGAAAACATTATTAATTGAGTGGTAACTTAAATGAGGTATGTAGACTTTACTATAATTAATTCAAGATGAGATGTAAAGTCGATTTCTTGTGAAATCGTGCGGGTAAAAAATTCAGATTTAAAAATAGTTTATGATGGAAATACTTGCTCGATTAAAAAAGTAGAGTAATATGCTTTGAAATAAATTAAATTAAAATTAGTTTTTTCTTTTGAGAATATATGTTCTAATTCGAGGAAGGATAAAGTTGGCTTTAAATTATGTTAGATTTAGAGTTGAGTTGAGATCAAAATGCATTTCAAGCAACATAAAAAAATTGAAGTTTGGAAGATCTCAATCGATGCCTCGAATTAAGCTCGATCGACTAAGGCTATGCAACAACTCCAGTACTAAAAATTGAGACATTTGGTTTAAGACTCTGTCAAACGCCTATCAACCCAATTAATTTAGTGTTTTGAGGCACTACAGTGGGAGATGAACACGTCTTTTATTGATGGTTATTAATTGGATGTTTAGAGTTACAAATGATTTGTAAGTAAGATCAACTTATAACATAAGTATTCTATAGTAGATACCTTTGGAGTTGACTGTCCCCATAATGGTTTTATTATAAAGAATTTTTCAAAAGATTTTCACTTTGTTACAAATTTTTTTGTGTCACTTTTCCTTTTATGTTTGCTTTGATTTTGGTATTGATATATGTGGTGTTTGGATTAAAATTTGATAATATAAATAGTGTGATAAAATTGAGATTTTTCAGAATTGTCAAACTTGGGATCTAAATAAAAAATTTTGAATTAGATTTGAGGAAATTCACATATATTTTTAGAATATTTGATTATCATGTGTATTTTTAAAAGATTAATTGAGCATGTGATTTTCACATGAATTTTTAAAAATATATGACAAGTTATTTGGAGAAAAAATTATCCTAATCCAAATAATTTTTTTTTAATTTTTTTTAAAAAAACTTAATTCTTTAAATAAAAGATAATTCAATTAAGAACCAATTTTGTGAACCAAATACATTTATCAAATTAAAAATATTTAAAGTCAATTAAAATCCAAGTCCTTCAAGTCGACACGTGTCCAAACACGGGCAAAAGTAAAGCCTCATAGGCCATTAGGCCATCCATTAGGCCATGGATGGGTACATGGGGGGGCCACAGCATCAAAATTCGTGGCTGAGTTTTGCCATGTCATTGGTGTCAGCATCTGAGCATTAAGTGTAAAAATAAAATCATGACACTTGACATATCAAACTGGGCCCCATCGCCATCTAGAACTTGTGGCCCATCGTCTTCATTCTTGAACTTTCCCATGCTTGACTTCAAATCTACGAATCATTGAATAGAGTTGGTTCACTTTTTGTTGTTTAAGGACATTCCAGACAAGACCAAACGATGTTGTTACCTTTGAATCATCATCATCATCATCATCAGTTCCATAATGTTAGTGAACATAACTTATTTTATAAAATCGGCTCAATAAAATAGGTGTTTTTGTTCATTATAAATATGTTTTAAGATTTTGTTTATAAATAATGTGAGATTATTTTTCAACATATTTTTTTATGTGCACATCATTATAATTTTTGGTCATTGTGTGCAGGGACAGATCCAGAACATTTGATGGGGGGAACCGTGGTATAAATTTTTTTGTTTGACATGAATCGTGGTATAAATTTAAAATATATAAAAATAACATATAAAAACAAAATTAGCTTCAATTTAGTTTTAGCAAAAAGATAAACATACGAAGATTTTGTTCACCTAAAAAGATCATGTTCAATGTTCATCAAAATAAATAAAACATATTAGTTATAGAAATCATTGCATTTTCACCACTGTGTATACTTAAATATACATAAAAAAAAAAATAAAAGCTTTTTACTTTAAATCTTTGAATAATTGAATCAATTAGAGCATTTCAAAGTCCCAACCCAAAGTCTTAAAAATAAAAAACTAAGTCAGTGAATTCATCCAACCCAAGTCCCACAATTCACAAACTCTCACAATTTTTTGCTTATAATCTCATGAATATAATAAAATTTATAAGGTAAGAAAGATTGTAGTAGTCCCCTGTCCCTACAATGTGGCTTCAAAGTTCAAACCAACCATTTTCAAGGCTGAATTAAGAAATAAGATCAAACAAATTAAGGGCAATTAAGAAGAAGGGCAAAGGGTATTTTATAAACTCAAAGTACTTGAAGAGTGCAATGAACGGTCGTTGAAGAAAGGAAGAGTAAAAAATATAGAAAGAAAACCAGGTATAAACTAGACCCATGTTTGATGTTTGGCTTTGATTTTGGTCTCTTTAATTAACCTTCACGTGCCCACATTTAATTCTTTCCCAAATCCTTAAAACCAACCGACCATAACATTACCAACCAACCCCCAATGCACTGACTCTACTCTCTCTCTCTCTCTCTCTCTCCTTCGTCTTCTACATCCCCACAACGTCATGAAAAAAAGACGAAAAAGAATCCAACCTGTTTCAATACCCATCTCAGCATAGCTAAAAAGCACCAATAGAAAAAGACCCATTTCAGATTCAGAGTTTTCCAAACTCAAATCTTTGGGAAATAAGAAAAAAAGAAAGAAGAAATGTGTTATATGGGTAAAGCTACAAGCCAACAAAGATCTTCATGTTCATTATCACGGTGTTGGTTATTCTTGGCCTAAACCCTAAAATATATATCTATATATATATATAGCAAAACTTTTCTTTAGATGATAGGGGGGGGGGGGGGGGAACCCGTTAAAAAAAAAATACAGCCATATTTTTTTTCTTGGATTTGGGGGGGACCATGGCCACTGTCGGTCCCCCCTTAGATCTGTCTCTGATTGTGTGGGCTCTATATTCGTTTTGTGGTAAATTATGATATTATGAAAAAATTTGAAAGCTTAACTCTTCATAAAATCAATTCAATAAGATAGGATTGTTTATTCTTTAAAAACATATCCAAGATATTGTCTACAAATAATATGAGATTATTCCTTAACAATTAAAAAAATTGCTTCACTCTAAATACCCATTCTGATGAATTTCCATCAATTTTAACGTGAAAACTTCTATTTTACATATGGAGGCTCTATATTCTTGCTCTTTTTGCAATCGAGTTTTAAATGAATCTCAATTTTTGTTTGACTTAAAATTGATTGCTCGATTATACACAGCTCATTCGTTTCTTCTTTCAACTTAATCCAGTTCTTTCCATATGAATTAGGGACCGAAATCCTATCCAATCCATTTGAATTGGAGGGTATCTAGTCCCTTATAATGCCCCGGCAATATAAGGGCCTGGTGAGATCCTTCTCCATGAATCAGACAGATTCATATCTGAAAAAGTTTACAATACGGTACAAATGATGATCTTGCATTAATTTTTTGTTTTCCTTAGTCGGTATAGAATAAACTCAACTGGAATAAGGGCTATTTTAAACCTGCTACCAAACAACTAGAAGATCTACAGCAAAACCGAAATAAGAAAAATACCTTTGAGGGAATAGACCTATCCGTGAACTGGAATAGGAACACCCACTAATGGTGCAAGTGCAACCAAACGGCACCCTTCTTCCCTAATGAAATACAATCCAGCCTCCCACTCCCAGTATCGAGGCCCAACCCGAGACCCGCCGCCGGTATCGAAGTAACACCAGAACAACCTCCGCACACACGACTTTCTCCCACCGTGAAACACTTCCTCTACCAGGCCGCCGCTACCGGAGAGAACGCCGCGGCACACTACCTCAATTGTGATTTTGTAGCTTCATTTTCTTTTGGGTAAGTGTTTCCAAAAAAGCTTTGATTGAGTGGGTGAATTTGGGTAACGACTGATTGTTGAAGATTTCGGTCGGGGTGTTCTGTGAAATTGGGTTACACGTTACGATTCTATAAATTATAAGCGCCGCCGCCGCCGCCAACAACAGCGCTGATGGATCAAGATGTTTTAGTTGATAAAGACTTCCCCTTGTTTTCCAGACCTCCCAAACGCTCCAAACTGACTGCTGCAACCTCCGCTACCACGACCAGCGTCACCCAAAACCTTGAGGCGAAAACCCCGCATGTCGAAAAAGCAACAAACCTTGACGATGATACTCGCACTACCACCACATTCGCTGACCTTGGACTTGCTGAGTGGGCAGTGCGAACCTGCAAAGAGCTATCAATGCGCAAACCCACACCAGTGCAATCCTACTGCATACCGAAGATCCTTGCAGGCCGTAATGTGCTCGGCGTTGCGCAGACGGGGAGTGGAAAGACTGCCGCTTTTGCGTTGCCTATGCTTCACCGACTTGCTGAATACCCTTTTGGGATCTTTGCACTTGTGGTGACTCCAACTCGGGAGCTGGCGTACCAGTTGGCCGAGCAATTTAGGGCGCTTGGCTCATGCTTGAATTTGCGGTGTGCGGTGGTGGTTGGAGGAATGGACATGTTAACCCAGAAGCAGAGTTTGACAAGGAGGCCACACGTGGTTATTGCAACACCGGGGAGGATCAAGGTCTTGTTGGAAGATAATCCTGATATTCCTCCTTTGTTCTCCAATACTAAGGTATTCAGTTTTGTTTTTTTTTGGTTTGGTTTTTCTTAACTCAAATCTTAATCCATTTGGCTCCATAGAACCTTTTTTCAAGTAATTGGGATTGGCCAAATAACTGTATTAATTACTCTAATTTGTTTGTGGTGGAAAAGCAGCATGATTCTATCCAATAACAGGAAATTTCTTATTGTTGTGTTTGGAAGAATTTGCTAAATTTGAGGGGTTAGGAGACTGATGCATGTTAAAAGAGAATAATATCAAGATGTATAGTATATTGTAATTATGTGGAAACTATAGGGGAATCATCCTTGTACTTGGGCATCTTGAAACTCAAGCGTTCACTTATTTGTGTTGAAAACCAGGACTAGTCTTTGAACTTCTTTTAGAACATTTGATTTGGGGATGATAATTGTTATTTTCTTATGTTGACTATGAAAGAAAGGGTAATCAGATGTACTAAGGATCTTTAGTAAGAATGAAGTGGTGAAACCATTGACAAAAAGAAAGCAGTAGTATCAATTGTAACATCATTGAGTTGCATGGTCCACTCAAATGAGCCCCCGTTCTTCACAAATTCTGCTAGAATCACAGGTAAAGAGAGTTAATGTAAAGAGGATGGGAATAAAATTTAAAAATATTTATTTGCAGTGGTACTGCCTTTTATACTTTGAGTTGGGGTGGAGTCAGGAGAATTGGAGGATGGATTTATCGATCTTTCAGTTAAAAAAAAAAGACTTGCTAGCTTCATTCATTCTTTTTTTCTAAGGTATAAAAGCACTACTTGCAGATTTACTGGATTCTATATGCACATTTACGCTAGAGCATGAACTTCTCCTTTCTTAATTATTTTCATGAACTACTTACATTTATGTTCTTATTGTTTCATTTCAGTTCTTGGTTTTGGATGAAGCAGATAGAATTTTGGATGTTGGCTTTGAAGAGGAATTGAGAGTGGTGTTCCAGTATTTGCCAAAAAATCGACAAACTCTATTATTTTCTGCAACAATGACAAGTGAGCTAGAAACACTGCTTGAGCTTTCTTCTAATAAGGCATACTTCTATGAGGCATATGAAGGCTTTAAGACTGTTGACACTCTTAAGCAGCAGTATATTCCCATCCCCAAATATAAGAAGGAGCTTTATCTATATCACATTTTGTCTAAATTGGAGGATTTTGGTGTTCGGTCCGCCATCATATTTGTGTCCACCTGCAGGTATTATTTCCTTGAACAATGAAGTCTGACTTCTTGAAACTGTGGTTTGATGTTTGTATGTAGTGTATTAATTTTCTTTTGGATCATATCATATGTTGTTCCTTGGTATGCGCTACATGCCCCTTTGAGCTATTAGTTTAGATGACCCACCCATTGACATATTTTGTTTGCAATCCTTGGTGCTATTGGCATTCCTACTCTCTCTCGATCTTTCCCTATTTGTGTATGTAAGCGCAATGTCTTGAACCTTTTAATATGAATATATGCATATTTACTGAATCTCCTGGTATACTTTTAATGTTTTTTTGTTCAATAAGTAATCAAAATATCATTAAAAATGTAAGGCACTTCTGGTATACAAGAAGTATGCAAGAGAAAACACCTAGCTAGTAGGAGCAAAAAAATCTAGAAAATCATGATAACTAATCACTAAAGAAAAAACAAAAGGAGTTATCCAAAGATACAAAGTATTGAAGAATAAAGACTTAAGCTCCTCTAAAGTTTTTTCACGGTTTTCAAAACTTTTGTTGTTCCTTTCCTTCTATATAAGTACCACAAATGGTACGGAGGCACCATCTTCCACACAACACCACTCCGAGTGATGCTAGTAATCCACCAACAAGCATATAAGTCGACTACTCGTCTAAATATAGCCCAGAACAGCCCAAGCCGACTGAAGAAAACATTCCATAGGGCATAAATAACCTCACAATTCCTTTTACACGCGCAACACTTATTAACCACAATGACATGCCAGTTCCTAAGGCTGTCCATGACAAGGATCTTCCCTAGGGCCCGGACTAAGCATAAAAGGCTGCCCTCAAAGGAACCTTAGTCCGCCAAATACTCTTTCAAGGAAGACAAAAGCCAACTTTACAACTCATGACATTGTAGAAGGATTTAACGACAAACAACCTTCTTTTGGAGGGGACTCATCAGAACTTGTCTTCACATTTCCGTCTCACTCTAACTAAATACTTTTTTATTTTTTATTTTTTTATAAGTAATTAAGATATCATTAAAAGCATAAGGAGCCTCCATGTACACTTGAAGTATACAAGATCCACCTAACTAATAAGGGCAAAAAGAAGAAGAAATCATGGTGACTGATCACCATGGAAGAAAGATAAGCAGCTGTCTAGAGGTACAAAGTATTGAAGAATAAAGACTTGATTTCCACCAAAGTCCTCTTGTGGTCCTCAACTTCCAAAACATAACCTACCGTGAAGAACGCGGCAAAGACATTCACCTCCCAATTATAAGCTGCTCTAGCAAAGCTCATGTTCTCTATGTGAGTGGCAACATAAACATCCTTTGTGCAGGCAATACCATATATAAATGAAAAGGCTTCCTTAAGGGCCATATCCCCACACCATAAATAATGCCAGAATCTAACCTTGGACTCATCTCCCACTTCAAATCTGATATGACTTGAAAACTTCCCCCTACTCCTAATATTTTTACATAAGTCCACCCCATATGCCCTAAGAGGCTCATTAGAATGCCACTCACCCTGTGAACTATCAAATTTAGAGTCCACCACCACTATCCGCCAAGCTTTTCTCTCAATCCCATAGCGTCAAAGTCACTTTCCTAAGAGAGCACAAACATGAGCAAGTTCTGAATCCAAACCCTCCCTTAGAGATTGGTGAACAAACCTTGGATTAGCTTACCATTTGAACTCTTTGCCTAGGCCCCACTTTTAAGGCATTCTAGTACTTATTATGTATCCTTGATCAGAACTTGCTTTCAGCAGCCGCAAATAGAAAAAATAATAATAATAATAAAAAAAGGAGAGCAAAGAGTATGATTTGCATTATGTGTTTGGATATGTGCATGTATGTTCATAAAACAATCTGCAGGTATATGGTCCAAATAAATGAGACTTTAATGATACATTTCTACTTTGATGAAAGTTAAGTAGGTTTGCTGGTTCATTTTCCCTTAGTTGTCAAAAACTTTAGGCTTTGAAGTTAACCCCTTGTATGAAAGCGCTGATTGTTTGAGTTGCACGGTGTATCCTATATATTTGTCTTGTGGATGACGTGGCTTCATAGAAATTGAAGCCTTCTCATGCAGATTCAGTTTGTTATTCTAGCTGTTATGGTCTGATATGAGCTGTACTTTCAAGTCATGTTGAACCTACCCTAAAAGTTTGAAAGTGGTTGAGGTTTATATTTGAAGCAATTTCTTGAGAGGTAGCTGCTTTGACACGTCCTAGAAATTTTCTATATGTGTACTTTCAGTCTGGTGCTGTCCTATATGCAATGATCTGCAACCATTTCCATAAAGCAATTTTTTGGGGAGGTGGTGACATTTTAATTTCCTAGAAATGCAATCTGATTCCATGAGTTGCGTATGTAGTCTTTCAAATGCAATGAAGTGAACCATTTCCACTTTCCATACATAGTACACTATTTAAGAAGACTATTGAACAACAATCACTAAATAAGCAAAGCTTTATGTTTGTGCCTTCTGCACTATAATTGCCCACTTTGTTTTAGACTCTGCTTTGTACTCAGATAGTGTTTGGCATTGAACCTTGAGCTGAATGTAAGGGATATACACTTCTGCTGTCAGTCTGGTTGTCTGCTAAGACAAGATAAGGCTTCCTTGCCTCCCTCCCCCATGGCAAACAAAATATTAGAAGATTTTTTTTAATTTTTTTTTTAATGGAAATTTAGGCATCTTATACCCCTATAACTTTGGCCTATGACCTATGGCAGGTATTTAGCAAAATAC
The DNA here is from genome assembly GCA_013348765.1 of Carpinus viminea. Taxonomy (NCBI): domain Eukaryota; kingdom Viridiplantae; phylum Streptophyta; class Magnoliopsida; order Fagales; family Betulaceae; genus Carpinus; species Carpinus viminea. The sequence goes on along the minus strand of CP054669.1, from coordinate 6,737,832 downwards.
TATATGACATTCAGTTTCACTCTTTGTTTAACTATCCAGTCTTAACATACATGTCTTTATATGATATATATTATTTACACGTACACTTTACAATAATTCACTATAATTGGCTGGGACGTACATGTATGTTTACCTAGTCATCCTAATTTTCTCTGGTCACCTCGTCCATTAAGAACTACGATGTTTCTGCAAGCAATAATTTCTTGCCTGTTTGTTACATAGAAGTGTTAGCCAGTTGCCCATTGCTCGAACTTCCAGCTAGATCAAGTTTGATTGACAAAGCATTGTGCCAAAATTAGAGGCCTGTTTCTGTATTTTTGGCTAATTTGATATTCAGCTCTGAACAATTTTATCTGTTTTCACACTTGTGGCCTTCATTACAACTTCTTTGGTTTCTTTTTTTTTTTCCACAAATTTTATTTACTCATCATAGTGTGCTCTTGAATTTTTTACCTATTGTCAACCAGGAAATCATTCAAAACATCATAACCATATCTTTTTCAGAGTATGATATGCTTGTTGCCTCCATGTGTCTTTGCGATGCATATCTATGAAAAAACAATTGTGTCTTTGCGATGCAAAGTTGTCCACAGTCAAATTAATTATGCATTTTTTTGTGTGGATCCAATATAGCTTCCATTATCAAAGTTTGAGGGTAATAATAAAATTTATTGGTATATCCTCCGTTAAATAGCTCTCTTAAATATTGGAGTTTTATGAGTCATGTCATTTTATATTATGCCTGTGGAGATTTAAAGTCCAAGTCATTCTACCATCCCATTGATTATAGGTATTTCCCTTGGTCTTTTTGGCTTTATCATGAGTCTTCTTCTTAAGATCTTCGTAATTAGCATCTTCCCATCACCCAACATTATATTGAATGTGTTGAATGATTTAAATCTTTTTTTTTTTTTTTCATCCTCATTTTAATGTAGTTAGAGTTGTTAGTGTCTGGAAACTAGTTATTTATTTCAATAAAGAACGTTTATAAGATTCACATTGATCTCTCATCCATAATATGCAATTTTGTTCTTCACAATAAAATTATGTGCAGAACTTGTCACCGTTTGAGTTTATTACTGGAAGAGCTTGATCAGCAAGCAGCGGCACTGCATTCTTTTAAATCTCAGTCTCTAAGGCTTGCTGCCCTTCATCGATTCAAATCTGGACAAGTTCCTGTATTGCTTGCGACTGATGTTGCCGGTCGTGGTTTGGATATTCCTCTTGTTGATCTTGTCATTAACTACGATATTCCAAGGTTACTTCTCTTGACCAATTTTTGTTATTTGACAATTTCCTATAAGACATCCGTGCAATGGATTTAACTGCCAGCCAATTGCAGGTCCGCAAGAGACTATATTCATCGTGTAGGGCGTACTGCAAGAGCAGGCAGAGGAGGGCTGGCTCTGAGCTTTGTCTATCCGGTACGTGCTGAACATATTGCTAGAAATGATATATTCAAATGTATATGGAACTCTTTATGTTTCTTGGAGCACCTTTTGATCCTGCATAAATGCTGGAGAGTATCTTATGGAAAATCTAAATAGCAAAATTTATGTTGCGAAGGATTTATTTTATTTTATTTTTTTCCAAATTATGGAGTAACCCTAATTCCTGAATCAAAATAAAACAGGTTTTAAAATTGCCTCTTTGTGCACACGCTCACATCTTATTTGTCTTTGACTAACAGTTCTTTTGAACTCTATAGTGACTCTGTACTATAAAATCATTATTAATATGAATGTTCTTTCAAGAATTGAGAATAATTATAAAAAAGGAATTGAGAATGATAAAACTAGGTATATAGCCATTTGAAATCTCTCTCTCTCTCAGCTAGTGAAGAACCTAATAGGTATATGAAACAGTACTCTTGTTTTGCTTACCTTTAATGTTTGGGATTTGCAGAATGAAGTTGTTCTCGTTCATGAAATCGAAGCTGTTCTTGGAAAACAAATGGAAAAGTTTGAGTGTAAAGAGAATGAAGTGCTCTCTAATATTACAAAGGTAAGTTCTCCTGGAACAATTTTTGGAGAAACTTCTAGATTAATAATGGCATTCTCACATTAGAAATAGATTGCTCCTCTTTCAGTTAATTTTTGGAGCTTTTAATAAGTGACGTTTACATGATGATTTGCTTATATTACATTTTCGTTGGCAATAAGATTTGAAAATCAAAGAAGAGCTTGCAAGATCTGAGAAGTAGTAGTTCTTCCAATTTCTGGCAATCTCACATCTCCAATTTACATCATTCAATTACAAATAAATAGATGATGGATACAATAGATTGTTTCATTTTGTTTATATCACTATTCAACTTCACTGAAAGCATTGGACTTGTGGTCAATCAGATAGATGTCATTTTATAACTTCCTGACCGTCATTAAGTCATATAATACCTAGAAACTTGTTTGAGGGTTATGCATGATCACTCAGTCTCCCAAGTGCATTAGAGTGGATATTCAAATGGCTGTAGATGTATGATTTAAAAGTAGCATTCAAAGGCTTAGTGTGGCATGGTATTGCTATCTATTTAAAATAGAAATAACAGTATTAAAGTAGAGATAAGACCTACCATTTGCTGAAAAAGACCAATAAGGCCTATGTCTAAATTTTTCTTTCCAAATAGGTCAATCATCTATAATAAAATATCTTACGCCAAATTATCGTTCTTTTTCACATACTATACAAATTCTTTTTTTCAATGCTTTAACCACATACAAATTCATAACAAGTCAATTACTAGAAGAAAAAAAAAGGTATAAAAGACAGCATATTGACTGATCTTGCATCACCAACACTGTTATAAGTTAAATAAACCCAAATATATTAATTATATATCGGAAGTAATAATTATGTTTACCCTGATGGAATAAGCGATATATACTGAATATGCTTGTGTAATATCAAAGTATGCAGAAAAGAAAGAAAGAAATAGAAGAGTATACTACTTATGCCATAATGTTTCTTAACAAGCCAATTCTCAATTCATGGTACAATAGATTTATTTAAGGATGATTGAACTAATTTGGAAATAAATACGAAAATATACCTTATTGGTCTGGTAAAATGCATAACTTTACTCGTCTTGTAAAGATACTCTAGGCCTTACTGGTCCATATTGGCCTTATCCGTACTTTTTTCTTCAACATTTTGCAACTTTAAGTCACTTGAAAAATGCCAACTATTAGGAAATTGAATGATTTGTATCTCATATGGTTACCAGGCTTCTGCAGAGCGCATGCAATCTTTTTAGATATTTAGTTTGCCAGTGATAATGTTGTACAACAACATTTATATTAATTGATTTAATCTCTTCCTCTTACACACCCAATCTGGCATTTCTTTTTCTGATATGCCTGAACAAATCCTGAAATGTGAACATTTTCAGTGCTGAATTGAGAAACAAATCTGGTTTATATTTTATTTCTGGCGTCTGAAAACACGCGTATACATATATATATATATATATATATATATATATACACAGACGGCTATATTATTTCAGATTATTGGCATGTATCCCGAATGTCTAAGCTATAATAGTTTTGTTACTTTGACTCCTCATACATGGATGAGAAGTTTATTTGTTTGTCAATATCAAAATAGAGATCATATTTCATTGTGCTTATGCATTTCAACCTCAATATACAGGTTTCGAATGCCGGGTGTGTGGCAAATATGAACATGATGGATGATGGCTTTGAGGAGAAAGCAAAAGAACGCAAAAAACAGAAATTGAAAACCCTAGCAGAGAAAGGATTATTGAAGAAAAGGAGTAAAAAGAGAAAAGGAGATAGATCTGCTAAATAGGTTGATATTTGTAGTTCCATCTTTGTATTTATCTTCTATCACTGAGTGACAACTTATTCGGATGTGAATCAAAATGGTGGAAGTTTTACTTATGCCTCACTGAGAATGCTAATTATTGCATTGTTCTTTGGTGATTTTCTATATTAGTCCAGAAAATGAAATGCATTATCTATATTATTGTTTTAAGGACATATCTTGGAAGTGATTTTCCCTTCTAAACTAATAATAAAGGATATATTTGTTTGTTGGGCCAAGCACAACTCCCTAAAATTTAACACTGAATGAAAAAAAAAAAAAATGTTATGGTTATTCACTTTTCGTTTTGAGGTGTGGACAGTGGGTAGCAAGCAGGTTTTTTTTTTTAGAGGATTTTGGAATTTGGCTTTCTTCCCAGGAAAAAATTACTTCTGTGCAAAAATAAATGGTCATCATTGCTAGATTGGGGAAGACTAGTTTTTTAATTTTTGATCAGATTGTCCCATGGAATTTTTTATTCACCGGAGCTGTTTTCTTCTGCACTGTTTTGTTTTAGGTCTATTATTCGGGAGTTTACCTTAGTTTTTGATCCCTTAAAATCTTTTCTTATATGATTAGAAAAAAATACCACATGAATCCAGACATGCCCTCAGGTGAAAAAGGAGTACTAAGTGTTGGGAGATTAATTAATCTAAAAAATAAATCTAGGATTTTTTTTTTAAAAAAAAAAATTACCAAAACTAAAATAGACTTTCTACTATTAAGATGTCATATGTCTTTAGAACATGTTGTGAAAATTACACGTTTTTAAAATAAATGTCACACTCCCCTATTAAAAAAGCACACGTATTTAAAATTTATTCAAAAAATAATAAATATATGTGATGTGAGTTTAGTCATCCGAAGGAATTTCACCAAAAAGAAAAGGTAGGGAGGAACCAAAAACAGCTTGACAAATCAAATTTTTTTTCTCTTAAACTCGATCCCATCATAACCTATAAAAGAGCTGCGAGGATACACATCGGAGTCGGGTTCGGCTCAATTCAAAGATCTTTGTTCTTTTGCCAAAAATGGATCTAAGCCAGGTACTGTATACTTTTCTTTTCCCAGCCACATCTATCTCTCTTTGAGTTCTTGGAAACCATCATTCTAAGTTAGATCTTAGATCTTAGATCTTAGATTCCAAGTTTAATGTTTTGTTCTCACTTGTTTTAAGCGTAATATTTTGGCACCCAAAATTTTGCATGTTCAGAATTTTGATATGTGGCTCTGGGTATATAATATAGAATATGAATGGAAGTGCAATTTTGATTCTTGGTCGGTATTGAAGTGGGTATTTGGATTTGGAAATGATCGGAAATGGGGTTCCGTTTATACAGAAGTCAGTGCATTGGGACCTGCAATTTTGATTCGGTTCCAGCTTCCAAAGATCCCAATTCCATGCTACCAACAAGAAGCATATTAGTTAGTTGAAAGAAGCTCTTGATCTATTTGATACATATGGAAGTTATATTTCTGTCTGGTAACTTATGATTTATCTTCTTCTTCTTCGTCTTTCTATTTTGTGCAGCCTGCAGGGGAAAACTATGCCAACCCAAAGACATGCTTCTTTCATGTTCTTTTCAAGGTTACCATTTTCTTTTTTCTTTTTTCTTTTTTTGTAATCTGTTTGTCTTTTTTTTTTTTTTTTGCTCAAACAAACATGTTGTGGAGATAAACACCTAGAAGTTTTAAGTTAGAGCTTGATATAAAATATTAGGACACCATATTAGCCCAGTTATATCAACCATTTAAGCTTGGTTTTTTTTTAAGAACCATTTAAGCTTGTTGATTTATCTTGACATGACATTTTCGATCACATGTGAAATTCCAACAGATCAACTCCATGTTCTAACTTTGTTATTGTAAATTTGTGACAGGCTGCGGCTTTGGCTTTCTACATTCTTTCAACACTGTTCGTTGATAGCTTTGTTATCATCTTTGTGGTCACTGTAGTTCTTGCCGCTCTTGATTTTTGGGTCGCCAAGAATATTAGCGGCCGGATCTTAGTTGGGCTTCGGTGGTGGAATGAGATAAATGAGCAGGGTGAGAGTCTGTGGAAATTTGAGTGCCTTGATCAACAGGTTAGAAAGTATAAACGCCATGCTTGCCTTATGATTTCCTTGTCAGTCACATTGCTCTTCACCCCAATATATCTTTATATTTTGTTATACAATATTTTTCATGCATTGGTGTGTTTACAGTTTACTATTCTCCTGTGCAGTCATTGGCTCGAATGAACAAAAAGGATTCGTGGCTATTTTGGTGGACATCATACCTTAGTGTAAGTAAATAAGTATATATGGGTTGAGTTTTGCATTTACTGTCTCATAGTACTTTTTGGTGCTTGAGTTTTCATGGAGATTATAGAATAGAGGGCCACCTTGAAATAAGGATTCAATGAGCTTGAAAGACACTGACTGCAAGGTTTATGCTTCTTGTGTACTTGGGCGGTTCCCCTTGTTCATCTAATGAATTTACTTGTCTAAAAGAAAAAGATAATTTGAAGAGTATGAATATGTCTGAGACACGCAACTTTTTTTGTACTGGTCCTACATATCCTACTAAAGGATAAAAACTAAAAGACTATTGCTAAACTATCAGTGGTCAATTGTACCTCATGCTGGGTCCTCATCAAAGAAAACATATATGTGTAGGCATAGTTTATATGAGATATGAGGATGCTGAGGAGGATGAGTTGCAAGACAAGTAAAGATGCATGTACAATGATGGGATGGAAATTTTGAATTTGTTCCAACAGGTGATGGTTCAAGTTGGTTGAAAAGGCTTGATGATGTATAAGAAAGACAAGCGAATATGTTAACATGGAGTGCTATGGTTCAAGTTTAGGACAGTGTAAGTGCAAGGGGAAGGCCATGAAAAAAAAAACTTGTATTGTTGCATGAACAAAAGAAATGATCGTGTTGACATAAGGTTAAGGTCAATGGAAACATGAATATGAATAACAGTCCCATATTTGGGATTAGGCCTTTACAGATAAGGCTTGATTAAATTGCGTGTTCAGCAGATGAGTGCCAGGTGGGGGGAGAAGGAAAGTACTTGGAATAGATAGTTGATAAAAGATAGGAAAGTGGGCAAAATGCTTGCAGATGATTTATTCTTGATTTACTGGATTTAGACCATAATATCATGCTGTCAGCATTGCACCTTGTTGCATAAAGTTTCACTTTTGACTAGTGCTAATGAATGCATTGTATAGTTGAAATATTGATAAATTTCTATCAAATTTTGGTTTGCAGTTAATTTTATATGTCATCTATGCCTTTTGCTTTATAAAACAATGTAGATAAGGTATATATCAATTTATGTGTCTGTTCTTTTTTCCTCACCATGCAGGTTGTTGCTTGGATCATCCTTGGAGTATTTTCAGTCATCAGGTTTGAACCTGATTACGTCCTGGTTGTAGGGGTTTGTTTGAGCCTCGGTATTGCAAACATTGTTGGCTTCACTAAATGCCGCAAAGGTATTAGAATCCTTCCTTTTAATGCAAATTATAATTTAAAATGCTTTGGCATAAACACCCATAATGCTTAAATAAACTAGCCTAAGTATGATTGTCTTAATTTTGAAAGAACTAGGTAATGATAGACAACGTCACCATCTTGTAAATAGATCCGATAAGTTAGTTTGCACGTTGTTGGGATTGATACTTGTCAAGTGGATTTAAATAGGTAGAGCATTCTTTTAGAAGATTAATCTTTTTTTTGGAATCTGTTTTTGGGTTGTTGAACTGGTCAATAGTTTTGCTTTCAGTGCAATATAAGTTTTTTAGTTTTCTAATTATTGGATCTTGCCTTTTTGTATGATTTGGTGGGTTCAATACATTATTTTGTCATGGACAAAGTTCAGTATGTTTCTGTAATCAGTATATCTTAGTATAGATTAGTTTCAGCCAAAATACTCATGAAATTGATGGCTTTTTATATGTTTCTAGACTACAATTGTTTATCTTACATCCTCCATGAACATGACTCATGTTTTGCCAAAGCTGCTTATTGGAGCTAATAACCTTTTGATTCGTATTATGCATACCAATTATAAAGTGGACTGGATGTACCTTCCAATTTGTGACTTCACATCAAGTTTTAAAGAAAATATGTAAACTGACTTTCAAGCACTATATGGATGGAACGCTTTTAATGTCTAATCAATGTAATATGGAAGCATAGAGAGCATAGGAAGGATATCTAATCAAACAGTGGCCTCGATGAAAAGTGAATACAACAAAATTTGCATGAGGGTTAAGAATAAATAAAATAAAATAAAATTTCGTATCAGGAGTTGTTCAATCTGCGCTTAGAGCATGTAGACAGGTGCACATGCAAAGCTAAATCTCATCTAGTATAATGTGCTAGACTGCTAGTTTAGGCTTATGTTGCAATCTAGGCTGTGGCCCAGCACCCAAATTGGCAGGACAAAACCTTGTATCTACGTGAAAAGTAGTTAGGAACTCACTAGTTTATCTTACTCTCCAATACCAAGGAAAATTATCAGCCTTTTCCTATGGGCTGTTGGTTGGAAAATAGGCTGGCTATGTACATCCATCTTGGTCTGAAATGCCATGTTGTGTGTTACTATGATAATGCTTTACCATCATTTTCAAAGATTCACTCTCCTCTTTAGAAATAGATTGGTACCTTTTATCTTTTTTATCTTTAGTAAAATATTACGGGAACAAATTCCTGTCATATATCCTTTATTTTACATAGTTATGTATTGTGGGATAAATGTGCTAACATTTCCAACTTTCACTTTCTAGCTCCACTGTGCCTTATTCTATTCTTTTTATTTTGACGAGTGCCTTTTCTATATCAGATGCCAAGAAGCAGATTCAAACATTTGCCTCCCAGACTATTGCATCTCGCTTCTCATCGACAATACAGTCAGCATTTAGTGTGGTATAAGTTGTTCGAAGAGAAAAGAGCGTACGACAATATATCGGTCAGATTGCTTAACCAAGATTTAAGAAGTGAATGAGTTGACCCCTTATCCTACTTATCATGAACTGGACTTCTTTGTTTTTTTCAAAAGGCTTATGCAAAAATGTCTTTTTCTAAACGTGAATGTAGAGAGTTCCCCTGCCCCAAAAAGAACGAATATATAAAGCTAAAACTTCTTCTAACTTCTTGTTTCATTGAATTGTATTCAAGTAAATACCCATGATAAATTTTAAATACTGTACTGAGTACTTTTATTTGTACATGTGGGGTAGGAAAACCAAGTTGAAATTTCTGTGATTGTCATCAATTATTGAAAAAGTATTCCCTCTTCCCTTCATGGAGATGTATGTAATTCGGAGGTCTGGGTGTGTGCAAAGTGAGCAGGAAAAAGAATCAGCATTCCTTGTTCTATATTTAATCCATTTCGCAGCCTATGTTAGCCTGCATTGTGTACAAAGTTTTAAACTCTTGCTTGCAAATTGATTTTGTTGTTTACTACAGCCGTTAGTTTCCTGTTAGCATAAAATAGCTCCTTGTAGAGGTATCATGGTATCAACACGAATTTTACAGAAATTAAGGCAACTTAAAAAGAGGGGGCTATGGGACTCTGCTTTCATAGACTGCCTGAATTTCTGTGAAATTTGGACAGTCTAATTGTAGTGAATTCTTGTCTGGTTTAGCATACCCTTGGGTTGAGTTGGTCTGCAATATGAGATGCTGCGACTATAGGGTAAAATACTATGCTAGGAATGGTTAGCTTTAAAGTATTTATTTCTAAGCTGATCTCTAATGTCAAAAGTGGGATACATTTGCATTATAATACTAACCATCATGATGAATGGGGAAACTATTGATTTTATGACTTGCTCAAAAAGACTTATTACAAGAGCTTCATAGACAATATTTTAGTGCTAGAAGCTTCCGTTCTGACTTAGAAAACTCGTTCACAGTCAGTTGAAGAAGCGCATGACAGAAACTTGCTTAGACAATGGCGTTTTTTGGGTCTTTAAAAGGAAAAGAAAGCATAAGGCTAGCTTAGTGGGGTTGCTGGTTAAGTGGTGTATAGTATTAAACCTTTTAGACACATTCATGAGGGTCCCTCGTTATTGCTTGTCTGTTTCCCTCCTTTTCAATTTTAGCCTTCCTAGCCTAGCTATGCTAACCACACAAAAACTTAAATTAATTAGCAAAAAAATATGGAAACCAAATCCGGTAAAGCCTAATTGACAATAGGGTTGCTAGGTTAATAGTTGCCCAAAAAATAAAATAAACTTTTAAGCTTGAATTTATACCCCATGTAATATTTAGAGCGCAATAGCTTTAATTTTGTGCGGGCCTAACTATCCTTTCAACTAAGAGGTGGTATGGCTTAGGGCTGTAAATGAGCTGGCACACTAGACAACTTGCTCGATACCTGTTCGGCTAAACTCAACCTAAACTCGAGCTTGATACTGTACAAGCTCACTCATTACTGTTGAAACTTGCTCGATTAAGCTTGATGGGAGCTCGTGAGTTCGACTCATTTAAGTCGAGCTCGTTCAGTTCACCCGGCTCATTAGCTCATTCATAGATCTTTTATATATATATATATATATATATATATATATATATTGTAGAAAAGAGTTATATAAATTTGTATAAGTAATTAAGTAATATATGTTATATAGGTTATTTAATCTTTATATGTGTATGTATTAATTAACATACTAATTACATTAATTTATACTATAGATAAATATCTAGAAGTTGTTTTAAAATTTGGGCTTGAACTTTGTTCAAATCATACATTAAAGAATTTAATAGTTAAGTTTGAGCTCGAGTTAAGCTCGGCTCGGCTCGAATAGCATTCTCAACGAACTCAAGTTTGAGCTTAAGCTCGCTCGAATTTTAAACAAGCCGAGCTTGAACACGCATTTTATAGCTCGACTCGAATAAGTATCTTCATAAACGAGCCAAGCTTAAAACCCTAAAGTTCGACTCAACTCGGCTCGATTGCAACCCTACTATAACCGCCCACTTGAGTGACTTGCATGTGTGTAAGCCATTTGTTCTCTCTTTTATACGAACCACATTATGAATCGAATTGTTCCTTTAGATTTTTCTATTTGTTGGAGTGATACATATAGCCAAGCTTGAAATCCTAAAGTTCGACTTGACTCGACTCGATTACAACCCTACTATAGCCGCCCACTTGAGTGACTTGCATGCGCGTAAACCATTTGTTCTCTCTTTTATACTAACCACATTATGAATCGAATCGTTCATTTAAATTTTTCTGGTGTTGGACCCCAAAATTTGAAATTTGACAAATGATAAAAAAAGAAAGAAGATTTCTTTATTTATTTATTTTTATTATGTGGGTCTCCATTGTTGCCTCAAAATTCTCATTTCTTGAATTGCAAATTGGGGGGGTCCTTATATACATATATCCTATCAAAGCGTTGAAATGACATATGCTCAAATCTTTTTCACAACGACTGTGGCCAACAGCAGCGTGGACTGTGTCAGCTCAGCCGCCTTGTCGTCGTCTTCATCATTCCCATCAAACTATTTCGTCATGTGGCGGGTCCCTACACTCCACGTGTAACATATTAATAATAATATTGTACGAAGAGGAGCAGTTTTCCAATTCCGATCAACTACTATTCCCAAACCAAACAAAAAAGGCAACCAGTCCCATCTCCTTTTTATCTCAATTAACCAAAAATGTTGTCTCAACCCCAATCGTCTCGACCTAATTTCTAGTCCTACTCTTTATATGGACAAAAATGTTAGAGTATAAATTAAATGGTTAGATTTATTGATTTTTGTTAATTTATACTTTTAGAATAAGTAATAATGTAATTGGACATCCTATAAAAAAAAATCACAAAATATGATTGCTTTTATTTTTTTATTTATTTTTTTTAAGTCTTACTTACCAAATCAAGAATAAAACTTCATTTTTATGGTTTGTTAGAAGTTCTTAAAATAGTTGCAGAATAAAAACGTATTGATGAAATAATTAGATTTATACTTTTTTTTACTAGTTTAAGGTTTTTTTGGATAAGTGATGATTCAGACAAATGTTAAGAGTACCAAATTTTTTGGTAAAAGAAGGATATCAAAATGATGTGGAGCTCATTCATTGGTACCCGTTACATTTATATTTTGATTAATTATTTTGATCATCGCCAATATGCACATCAATTTGATAAACCTCTCTTGGTAAAATATTTGGTACTTGTAGCATTTTTAGATGATTTTACATGGTATTAAAACTAATGTTATGAGTTCAAACATTGACTCTTAACCATATTTCACTTAAATATTTTATATATTGCGTTTCACTTATTAAGAAAGAATTTGAATCCGCATATGAGAATGCGTGGTAAGGTATTAATTAAATGATTAAATGACATTTCTTATTAATTCCTATCATTTTAAACTTTTAGCATAAGTAATAATTTAACAACTAAATGATTAAATCATCATTTTATTTATATTCTAATACTCTTTCTCATGGGCGGGCTAAAACTCCTCCTAATAGATGAAGGTCAATACGTGAAATATTTAATTGAAATGAAAGATAAATATGATAAAAAAAATAAAGTCTAAGTTTATGACGTTTATATTCTAATACTATGTTAAATCATTACTTACGCTTTTATATAATCATTGAATTTATACTCTAATGTAATAAACACGAATCACTTAGAAGTATGGTGTATTGAATTTTTTGGTTTGGTAATAATCCCGTAGATTTAGGAGGCCAATGGAAAGAAAGAAGAAAGGAAGTAGAGAAGTATCTTACACCAATTGGACACTTGCTGAAAAGAAATACAGTATAAGTAGGACAAGAAATGTTGCATTATTTTGTCTCCAATGTAGTAAGATGTTTTCTCCTTCACGTTTTCTCTTAAATGGAAGTCTTCTCATCTTGAATTAGACAGTTCCAAGTGGCATTTTTGCAGCAAGTTTGTGCAATTCTTGTGGGTTTAGCAAAGAGATTTCGTTATATACTGCTGAGATTTCCAATAATGCTGTCTATATAGGCCTCTTTTTCCGATTTGACATCTCCTTCATAGCCCTAAGTCATAGACCTAAAGGGTAGACATGAATGAATCCCTACCATACATTATTCATCAATCACCAATGCCCAATGAATTAGTCTAATCTCTTGTTTAGATGAAGTAACAATCGATAAGATTTATTTGTTCAAATAGGCGTTTGGGTTATTCAAGCAAGCATAATTTGTTTGGACACGTAAACTTCATAAATGGATAGAATTGCTTTACAAAGCTCATTTGTCGGAACAGGTGTGAAGCAACAATCGATAAGATTTATTTGTTCAAATAGACGTTTGGGTTATTCAAGCAAGCATAATCTATTTGGACACGTTAAACTTCGCCAAAACAAATGTCTCTTATAATTGCTTGCCTGAATGCAAGAGTTATACCCAAATAATTATAGAGGATTTGTAATTGTAACAAGTCTAAGTTAAATCATAAAGTTAGCGTTCTTTAAAAGTAAATTATGGAATTAGTGTTCAAATTCCTTAACTGTGTGCTTGTAAATATCATGTTAAATTATTTATTTAATTAATATTTTGACGGTATTAATTCGGGTTTAAGATGATGATGAGTTTCATTTGATGATACATTCTGATCACCTTGCTAGTGTAACATTTGCATGTATGTCGGCAACCCACCACGTGCCAACACTTGTACTATTTGGTCTCGGGCCCTCTGTGATGAAGATTGAAGCAGAGTGTTTAATCGAGTACGAAACTGATCAAATGGGTGTGACACCACACCACCATATATATATATATATATATATATATATAACATTCAAACCAAATGATTATTTCTTTTTCTTGCCTCCTTTTTAGATAATAATTCATGCTGGCTATTACATTACTTTGACTACGAGACTTGTTAGGATTGATAATTTTTTATATGATTGTAAATTTGATATGAACTCAACATAATATTAAAGGATTAAACTTGAGGGACCTTGCCTAGTTAATTAAAGATATATATATATATATATATATATAGTGATAAGTGATCATCCACGTATGTTTCAATACAACCCAATTCTAACATGCAATATTTAAGGTTGACAATTGTTTACAAGACTTGTTATGAACCAAACATAAATTCAACACAAAATTATAGTGGGTTAGAGTATATAGGTCCAACCCGTTTAATTATATTAAGATTAATTTATATAATCTTATGCATATGGGTAGACAAATGAATTATAAGAATGTGTTTCATTAATGTCTTCTATATGTCTAAAAGTGGAATACTTATAGATGAGTAAAGCTTTTCAGCAGACACGGATCATCTTTGTGTCTGCCAAAAATTCTTATTTAAAAAAAAAAAATTACAATATTCTCTATTTTCTCCGTAACCGCTCCCACTTTTGTTTCCTCTTCTCCTATGATCTTGAGGCATTATGTGGATTTTTTACAATGGTAGGATATTATGTGTTTCTTCAACAATGACATAATTATAGTATAAAACCAATATAGCGTTTTGAGGTATTAGCACCAATTTAGGATGATCGAATCTCTTTAAGGTAATACCATCCCTAAAATATTAACCTTCCACATCTAGGTTTTTGTTTTGAACCTAGAAACGAGTTTTAGGCATTAACACCAAATTTAAGATGATCAAATTCCTTTAAGGTGATACTATTTTTAAAGAATTAACCATTCACCCTTAAGTTTTAGTTTTGAATCAAGAAATGAGTTTTGAAGCATTAAAATCTAAATATTAGCTCATGAAAATTTAGCTAATATCACTCAAATATCTCAAAATACAACCAACAAAACTTTCTATTTCTCATGAAAATTTCATGCAAACATAGAGAGTGCAAAAATATAAACATACACACTAATAAAGAAAAAAAAATGGCCGACGCTTTGGCAGCCGCACAGCAGCCCTCCTTATAGATAGTATATGAGACATGATTTTTGGATAAAGTGTTTTTTGACGTTGTGGAAGTAGCAACATTGGAGAATATATGCCACCATTAGTGTCTCATCAACGACGACTAAAATTGCTTTTATGATTAATGGGCATGATAACAAATATTGTCTAAGATAAACTTCCTTTTAGTTTTCGTTGTACATAGAAAAAGATCATTTGCTTAGGAATTTTGTTTTTTAGAGAGTAATGCATTGTTTATTCGAAGATATAATTTGAGTATGCTAGCTTGCAGGGACAGAGCCAGAAAATTTTATTGGAGGAGGCCAGCCAAAAAAAAAAAAAAATTGATTCTTTAGAATTTTTTTATTAAAAAAAAATATTTTTGTTGTTTGTATGACCTAAAGACTACCTAAGGGCCCAAAAAAAGTGAATATTTAAAAGTAAGGGCAAAAAAAGTGAACATTTGAAAGAAATGGCCAAAAATAAAAAATTAACGTGTATGGCCCAAAAAAATTAAGGATAAGGCCAAAAAAATTTATTGGATATGACCATAAAATCTAAAAATAGGGCCAAATTGTTTTTGGGAGGGGGGGCAAATGACTAAAATTAAAACTAAAATTTACATTATTTTTTTTTTTTTTACTTATAATTTTGTTTCTTCCTTATTTTGGGGGGGACCATGGCCCACCCCGGTCCCCCCCTCCATCCGTCATTGCTAGCTTGTGCTTTGAGTGATTGTTCCTGATAAGTGAAATATTTAATTGAAATGAGAGGTAAATGATAAAAACAAATTTAAAACTTTAATTAATATTAAGTTAAATTATTATTTATCCTAAAAGCTTAATATTATAAAAAATAGTTGATTAATCATTTAATAAATATCCAAACACATAATTAATGGAAAAAAATACCATAAAATAAGATAAGCATATATATTGATGACAAGCATATATATATATATATATATATATATATTGATGACGTGTTTTAAGGATGATCACAACACTTGATAATCTTCATGTAAGGTGATAATTGCCTTATTGCCATGCATGGTTGTCTATATATATATATTGGCCGGGGATTGGACTTGGAGAACGAATTTTACAATTTATTCTTTGACCTTTTCCTTTTGCTTTCTTCTTTGATTTCCACTATATATATATATATATATATAAAAGCAAAGTTCACTTACCCCGCGAAGTATTAAAGGTTTTGAAATCATAAAATTGAATTATCAATTTTTGCAATACCAGTATATGAAGTTTTAGTGTTTTTTTTTTTAATGATTTTTTAATTAAGGGTAAATCTTTATTTTTATAAATTTTACATAAGTATAAGAGACACTTCAACTGTTACTGTTTGATTTTACCCTAAACCCTAACAGTAATAATGAAGTTAAAAGTATTTCAAAAAAAAAAAAAATTAATGAAGTTAAAAGAGACTAAAACATAGAATACCAACATTAAAAAAATTGATCAATTGAGATTATGATTGCAAAATTATTAATTCTTAAGGGGGCCGAGGTAAGTGTTAATTTTTCCATAATAACCTCCCTTGGGTCCTCCGTCCTCGTGTTTAATTCATTTATTATGGAAAACATAAGGGAGGTTGTTGTAATATCGACAATAGGAAGACAAAGGTCTTCTTTTTAGCATTACTCTTCCAAATAAGAAGAGACATCCTTTAAGGGTGTCGATGAACCTTATATATGATAGGTTATTATATTTTGGCTTTAATTGGTTTGTCCTATATATATTAAGATGGAATTTGAAATTTATATTTAAGGAGATCATACTTTATTAAAATTTTCTAAGTGAAAAAAAAAATTAAAAAACAAAAAAAAAACTCTAAAATATTTATTTCTAACAAATTTAAAAACTTTTTTTTTGTAATTACGTTTTTCCCTCATCAACTTTAATTACCACGCATTATTAATTGTCTCTCACAAACTATTAATCTTATTGTCTGATTCTATCAGATTATTATTATTATTATTATTTTGCCCAAAACCTCTAATATTCCGTTGGTCAAACTTGAAAAGGTGATTACCATTTTTTTTTTTTTTTTTTTGGTATGTATAGTTTTTGTGGAGAGGGCTAGAGAACTTGGGCATGGCTCCCACCAGAAACAAAAGAGTAATATACGTCATTCACTGTGCATATGATAGAGGACGTAAGCCTTCGTCATGTACTTTATCCCTAATCAGAAATTAATGAGGTAATAGTATTTAGGTTCGGCTTAGGTCCTTTGTCAATTTGGTTAATTAGTAAAAAAAAAAAAACCCCAAATGCAAAGAATCTGAACCCTACTTTGGACCCTCTCTTTTGACCAGAAGGGAATAGTAGATTACTAACCCACCCATTAGTGTGGCATTTGTGGATGCATGTATAATTGTATATATTCCTGGCTTTAATTCCCACACCCCCATTATTCTTTCTACAGAAACTTCTACCTTATCTTTAAAGAAGGTAAACAATCTTCTATTTTAGTCAAAACTTTTGACTCTTTTTTCTTTTTCTTTTTCTTTTTTCTTTTTTTTTTTTTAAAAATAAATTATCTCTTTAAATTACAATATCACTTAAGCTCCGTTTACTTTGACATAAGATAGTTTTCAAAAAATAGTTTTCACATATTACGATGTTTACTGCAACGTAAAATAGTGGTAAATAAAAAATATATTTTATTTGACCGAAAATTTTTCTTTAATTTTTCGAAAAATAGTTTACAATTTTGAAAACCGTAAATCATTTTTCAACTCAAATCGACGTACCCTGTCAAGACACGCTCATGATCACGTCAGGACTTGATCGAAACTTGTCTGAAACTTACTTGGAACCTGTCAGGACTTACCTAGGACCCACTCGGGACCTTGCCCCTACAAAAATCCTGAAATTTTTTTAATTTTCTTATTCCTTACCCTTCTTCTTCTCTTGTCCCTACTGATCTCCCTCCCTTTTTCTTGCCCCCACCTCTTCGTCCTCCTTCCTTTTTCTTCTTCTCTTGCTCAGCTTCTTTCTTCCATCTCTCTCTTCCGGTACTTCCTCTCTTTTTCTCCAATTTTCTTTTCTCATTTCTGGAACTTTCTTTCTCTCTCAAAAGTCTTTTTTCTTTTTTTCTTTTTCTCTGGAACATGAGAGACACACTTTCCTTTTTCTTTTCTTTTTTTTTTTTTTTTTTTTTTTTTTTTCCTGTGGGTTAGTTTCAGCCACTTTAATTGATTCAAACGCCGCCCACTCTATATATATATACGGCCACTTTTAAGAGGACAAATAAAAAAAATAGAATTTGATAAAGAGTGGACTTAATTATATCAATTAACGTGAATATGTTTTCTACACGTTAAATAAAATAACTCAAAAATAATTTCATACCATTAATAGATAATTAAATATTAAAAGTAATTAATTGGACAAGCAATATTTTTTCAAAGTGTTTGAAACTTTGAAATAACGAAATAATTTATATTGGTTTTTGGTAAATTATAGTATAGCATAATATTATTTTATATTAATTAAATAATAATCTTACATTCCGCCCCTACAATAAGAAAATCCTGCTCTGCCACTGCGGACACCTCTACGACTTGGTTAAGATATTTTCGTAATTTAAAATTTAATAAAAATATTTATATAAATTGATTTTTCGTGCATGCACAATAAACGCCGTAAAATATTTTCAAGGAAAATGACTTTCTTGAAAATATTTTTTGACGGAAATCATTTTATATCGAAGTAAACGAAACCTTAATTACGTGTGAAAAATGTTACTCAGTATTATCAAATGTCCATTCTCTTTTTAAAAAAAAAATAGACATAAATGTGTCATGTAAACAAGAATGTTAAGAGATGAATACTTAAAAATTAAGAATGTTGAGTATATATGCATACAGACAAATATATATACATATTGAAGTTATAAAAAGATAAATTCAATACGAGGAACCTTCCAAAGAGGGAGTTGAATATAGGGAATAAAGCTCTTGTTGATTATTTATACATATTGAAGGAATTTTCTTTTGGTGGGAATTAGTAGCTAGTAGTGCTTGGAAATATTGATGAAGAAATTAAAGATAGTGCAGGGTTGCGGTCTAGGTGAAAGAGACTTTGTGCTAGTCTTTGTTGGTCTTTCTTCCTTCTAGCCCACCTTTAAGGGAGCGATAAGGAATCAAACTTTACAAATACATATAAAAATAAATAGAATCATTAATTCTTTGTATACTTCCTTTAATATTAATTAACTGTAATTTTCTAAATTAAGTTTCATCAACTTCGATCTTGGTAATTACTTGTCAAGCAATTAATGTCTCATTAATCCCTACTCAATTAGGAAAAAATATATATAAAAAAAAAAGTACGTTCTCTTTGTCTTTGCCCTTTTGTTGGTCTAATTAAGCTAGAATTAATGGAGGACCCCTAGCTAGCCAGGGGCTGAATGAGATCAACCAGACAATTAGAATCTCCTGATCATATAACCCATAGGGTCTTCTGGTGTAAAGAGAGGACACTTTGTATTTATGTGGTTCACTTTTCGTCATTAGATATTGAATTGACCCAACCACAAAACATTGTGGCTACAATTTTGTGGCCATGGGTTGATCGAAGGAAAATTTTTGGGGAATTATACAGTGTTTACTATAATTATTTTTACAAATTAATGCGATAGTTTATTAAGATGATTAAGACGTATCGTATATATGTAGTGTAGGCAAGGAGAGAGGGACGGAACTATGATTTCTTATTAAAAGGAGAGGTGATGCATGCCAAATGATGAACAATAGAAAAGATAAATAAACTCAGGTTGATCAAAGTTTTACCGGTTAATAATAGAGTTTCACTATCAAAGGAAATTGAAGTCACACCTCTGATAAAAAAATCTCATTTAATCAATAGCTTAGTAAAAAATTAGAATACTTTCATTAATTAAATTAAACTTGGTTACATTCATGATATATATATACTTTGATCACACAAATTTAAATAATAAGATAATAAAGATAATCAACTCTTTTAGCTAGCTTCAAGACGTATGTGACACTGCATCAAGGAGCCGAAAATGTTTAACCATAACTTTAATTTTGATAGAGGTCACACTTAATTTTTACGTTGAAACTTTTATATATTTTATAAGTTTTTTTTGAAACTATATATAAATATTTAACCATAACTAAATAAATATTATAATTATATATAAATTTGTAACTAAAAGGAAAAAGGGGGGTCATGGCGCACCCATAACGGTCCCCTCTAATTCCGTCTATGTATGCTTAATAAGTCATTCACTAACTAATTAAATTAATAAGTAATATTTTTAATTTGTTAATCATTTCATTAATTATAAATTATCATGTACATAGGGATTTTTATTTTCTTTTAAGTGGCATATATAATAGGTCACGTAATAATATGAATACTGGCTGCAATGTATATATATGTGACTACTTATAATTATAAATTAATAAACGTAATCTAATTAAAATAAATAATGTCAATATATATATAAATTAAAAATTTGAAGATATTCGAACAAGTAAAGTCGTCCCTCGTGATCAGATTATTCAAATTTTCGAAGTTGATGACGAGAGACTATTCTTGCTGTCGACGTGTTGGGAATAAATTGCGTCGTCATGAGTCGTCTTCCTCGGATCCATTTGATTTGAGTACCCCATTGATCACTCAAAAAGTTTACTTCCAAGTCTAAATGGCACCAGCTACATAAATTGACTCTACTTGTTATTTTGCTGATATTTTCTTCTTTCATCACCTAACGCCACATCTATAAAATTAAAATAAATAAATTTGAAAAAACGTGTATATATACATATATATATATATATATATATATAGAATTATTGTAAGAAGAAGAAAAAAGGGGTTGACAGTGCTTGAACAAAGTTCCAACTCAACATCAATCACCCCAAATGCTTAAACTAATACGAAAACGTGATTCTCGATCGCATTCATTTTCAAAAATATGTATAAAAAAAATGTAAAAATCCAAAGCTTTGAAAATATATGTAAGTTTAATAGACTGAAATATTATGGAGGAAATAAACTTTGTAATAGAGTGTGAAAAAAGCTCTAAATTTCAAAGAAATGAATAAGGAGAAATCTAATAGGTAGCTAGCTAGCCCAAAGAGAACGATTTTGCTCCAAATTCCACATGGTCAATGCCCTTAATTAATTCTCACAAGTGGTACACAAACCGTGGGCTAAAATATAATTGTATGGAGCCTAGCCAAACCCAATCCTAGTTTAGAGCTTAGACCATGAAAGAGAAGAGGCTTATTTTATTTTTATTTTTTATACGTTCGAACAAGAGAGATGAGGAGGAATTCAAACTAGTAATCTCCGTTTCATTAAGCGTAATTCAAGCTAATTAAACTACCTCTTGAAAATGAAAAAAATTATTAATTATTAGTAGTGATCGGTTGAGAATTATATATAATCCAGTCTCCCATCAAGTTCACATGGTTAAAAAGAAGAAAAAGAATTACTAAGACCAAATAAATATATAAAAATAAAAACATGTTGAACTTGATCATCTTACAATAAAAATAAAAAACATGGACGGTCGATTCGTGTCTGCGCGTGTGAGGGGGCAAATCACAAAAAATTCAAAGGGTCAAATCCAAAGAAGTAAGCCAGTCTTCTTTGCTTAATATTCGCTTAGCAATATGTTTAATTAATCAAACACTGGTACTTGTGGCGTGTTCTTTCACGTATACCGAGCCACTTTTTTCTTCTTTATTAGTGATATGGTCTTCCATCCATCTATTTTCTTCTCTCTCTATATATATAATGATAATCCCCTTCTTATCTCTCAACTTTAATCCAAAAAAACCAACATCTTCTCTATATCCAAACATCTCTGCAGGGATCTATGGAGGGTCACGTGATAGCTTCTGGGTCTGCAGAGCAGGTGGGTCATGACGACGCCGTGGCGGACGTCAGGAGAGGTCCATGGACGGCTGAAGAGGATTCCATGCTCAAGACTTACGTCACCATCCACGGCGAGGGCCGCTGGAACTCCGTTGCTCGCTGCGCAGGTAATTCACCATCCACGTACGCCCAATTCCTTCTGATCAGAAGAAACAAAAACAAACAAATTTTAGAACCCATAACCGAAATTTTCAGTTTTTACAGGTCTGAAGCGAACCGGAAAAAGCTGCAGATTAAGGTGGTTGAACTACTTGCGGCCTGATGTTAGGCGTGGAAATATCAATCTCAAAGAACAGCTATTGATTCTTGAGCTCCATTCTCGTTGGGGCAATAGGTATATACTCTTGGTCATCATTATTCCATATATTGGCTATATATATATAATTAATGGAGCAAATCTAATACTGGGTTAATGTTTTGGAACATTATAGGTGGTCCAAAATAGCGCAATATTTGCCTGGGAGAACAGATAATGAGATAAAAAACTATTGGAGAACGAGGGTCCAAAAGCAGGCTAAGCAGCTCAAATGTGACGTCAATAGCAAACAGTTTAGAGACGCCATGCGTTACGTATGGATTCCCCGGATGATGGAGCGCATCCGGGCCGCATCAGAACCCTACTCGGGTCAGCCCGCCGCCACTGATAACCACACTGCTGGGGTCGCCCCAAGTACTCAGGTCGGGGCCTTTGGGACCGACCCGGCTGACCACCCGTATTTCATGCCCGCAACATCGGGTGGTGCTTCGTCGGATTCGTCGGAGGCCCAAGTTTCGTCGATTTCGGATGTAACCGAATGCTACGATTTATCGGGCGGTAATAATAATTACCCGGATAATCCACAAAACGGGCCGGTGTCATGCCAGCCGGGCACGGATATTCAACCATCTGAGCATAGCAACGGATGGTTTGATGGTGGGGACTCATTGGATGGGCTGTGGAGTGATGAGAATATGTGGTTTTTGCAACAGCAGCTTTGTGATGCACTCTAAATAATAGAATTCTCTTACGTGACGCTTTCGGCCATTCAACCATTTGTGCTTCCATCAGACACTAAAGTAGCATTACCGCTAACTTTGATAATCCGACAAATATATATATATATATGTCTTATAATGTTGATACGACAGTTTTAATCAACGTGATTGTATTAATTTATATATACAAAATGAATGTTATATAACATATTTTTATCTTGTAACATTAACATGACAGATTCAACCGATTAACCCGTCTCTTTCTTTTACCTTTTAAGCAAAAGGGGGGCATTTCTTTGAGATTGAATTTGAGTAGTGCTGCACCCATTATCAGTCGGCAAGGGTGGTTGCCATTGCTTGTACGTAATTACTCCACATAGATAAAATATCTTTTTCATATATATGTTGTTATTGGAGAAGCAGACTATTGTTGTACGATGTACAGTTGATGATGAGGAGGACCAAAAACAAAAGATAAAATGTGTGTGCTTCTTTTTGGGGCAACTATATATATATTAATATTAATATAGCACATGATGAAGAAAGAGGTGGCGTATATGGAGGAATCTGCTTATGTGGACGACAGATTTTTATTGTGTTTTTCTTCGACATTGTTCTTGTGTCTGTGAATCGATCGATCAAAAGTTTCTAGAATTCCATTAAAGAAATATAATTTATACGAAAAATCTCAAGAAAACAATAGTAGTTGACATACAGTTTTTTACACTAGTGTTGTTTTGAGAGTTCATAAAAATTACTGGGAAGAAATTAAAATTTGTTACTTTTTTTTCCTAATCAAATTAGGCTAATTGACCACAAAAAAGGTGGGCACTAGTATCCCTACAATAAAGCTCAAAAGATAAAAGCTGTACAAAATTAAGAACAAATTCTAAATATGATCCAAAATGATCAAACAACAGGCAATTACATACAAGCCAAGCATATTTCAAGGTCACATAAAGCGGTGACAAATGCAAAAGAACTCGAAGAAGAGTCTGTTGTGGTAAAGGCAACACCCACCGTTAAATGATTGTTGTAGAGCAGTCACTGCAAATAACTAAATCGGATCCTTAGAATGACGAGGATGAACACTGGCCAAAGAAGTTTTCTCCACAAGATCAAACTAGTACATAATAGGAAAACGGTGACCCACATAAAACATAAAATATAGTAAAATACGACAAAAAGTACATAAATACAACATAAAAACTACAAGCAAAAAACAACCACTCAAGACAGCTGCACTAGGGGAGGAGGGGCGGATGAAGGTCCTTGGGGGGGTGCGTGAGTTGCACTCGCCGCGAGTGTACACCACGCACATGCGTGGTGATGGGACGGTGAGCGGTTGGCGGCGATGCAGAGCTAGGGACGCAGAGGAGGATCTAGATTGGCGCAAATGGTGACGAGATCAACGGGGCGGTGCAACAAAACGAGAGTGGTTGTGGACGGCAGAAGGTGATGGAGGACGATGGCAGCATAGAGGGGGACGAGAGGACGAAAGAACGCAGGTAAAACAACAAAAAACCATGGAGACAAACTAGGGTTTAATACATTTTCAAAAGAATAAGGAGAAATTTCACAAACGAGTAGATCTACTCGTTTTAACACTATTGCTTAAAGTTTAAAAACTATTAGTTAAATGTATTAAATTTTCAATTATTCATTTTTGTAAGGATTTTTCGTTAATTTTTTTTGTTTTAAAAAAATAAACGTTGAAAATGTTGAAAAAATTAAACATTTTGCCCCCATAAACACCTTACTCTTTCAATTTTCATTTTTTAAATAAAAAAATAGGGTATTTTGAAAATTTTGACAAGATTTAACAACATATTCTAATGGAAGGAGATAATTGAAAGAAATTGAATGTTCGATATCTTTAATTGAGAATTTTTGAACTTCTCAAAAGTTTTTTTATTTTTTACATGTACATACAAGGGAAGAGATAGAGAATTTGAACTAATGACTTCTATTTTACTATGTGTGATTCATAACCGATTAAATTACTTGATGACATAAAATATAAGTCAATCGGGTCAGTCCCAAAGATACCGACCCCGTATTTTAAATTGCATCGAAGTTCATGAGAGATTTTATAAACATTTTCCTAAAAAATATTGCTAATTAAAACTATCTTTTCATTTCACAATATTAATCCGACAGTTCCGACCACCACCGACTCTTAAATTCAAAGTGCTTCATAGGTCCATTCCTTTCCTCTGGATTCTTAATTCTGTCGTCTAAACTAGGGCTAAAGAAAAATTAATGCTAAACGTGATGAAGAATTTATATATATATATATATTAAAAAAATGCACAATATTCAACGGGTTTCTCAATTGAAGTGCAGAAGCACTAGCTGCCGCCTGCCGCAATCCTTGAAACAACTCTTTGAAACAACTCTTTTAAGTAAACATCAACAGAAAAACAGAATATATATAATAACAGCAGGCAATTAACCGTTGACAAAGTGGAGTCAACTCAATGTGAACAATTGAGGACAATATAATAATGGTCATAATTCATGATACGGCATGTTAATTAAACCATATTTACTTAATTAATTAAATTATCTTCTTGTTTTGTATGCATTCTTAGTAAGTAATGACATCAACCTCTTTTGTCTTCTTTCAAATCTAAATCATACACTATGAAGTGAAAAGATATGGACATCAACCTCATCCTCTTCTTTCCAACATATATAAATCACCCACAATTCTTTGTTAATAAATTCTCAATGTCCCACAGATTTTTAAATACACGCAACTTTCTTGCAAAAGTTTCATTGGCGCTAACACTTTGACCCTTAATTATAGCAGAATGTTTGGAGTACTACAACTTTTATTACCAATATCTTACAAAGTGACCTAATAATTCATAATTGGTGAAATGTAAGGATTGTAATTTGCGTTCACACGAATATATTAATCATAACTTGACACATTTAAGTAAGTCAATTAAATCCTTTAACCCTAATCTACTAATTTCGTGTTGGATTCATTTGGGGTTTATGAGTAATGCAAAAAATTGTCAACTCTAAGCTGACTCATTTAATTAAACTAGTCAGACCTTTAACCCAACTTGATAATTTCGTATTGGAAGTCTGTGTGTCAAGTTTACTGGTCGTATAAAAAATTAATTGTCAACTATACTGAAATGATTAAAAGCATATGGTTGACAAAGAAGCTACTACTAACTAAATTAAAAGTCAAATTTTTTACTTAATTGTTCTACCAATTATTTCTTTGTGAATTAAAAAATGGAGAATCAGGTGTGAATTGGTATCAAAGAGGGAGGAAAAAAAGAGGTGGTAGAGAGAGGAGATGAGGACATTGAAATTGGACACTTTTTTGGATGCAAAATTCTTGAGTGCGAACAAAGGTTTAGAAAATGTTAGCAGCCAGAGGACCTTAGTTTGCTGATTCTGACTCTTTTGGAGTCTTTTTACACTAATTTTCAAGCTGCAGCAGCCGAGTTGAAGTTGAATTATATGCATGGTTTGAAAGAGGGGACTTTTTCTCTTAGATATTATTGCTGTCATGCTTAGCTAAGAAAATGAGGATATTCATTTGACAAAGATAAAGATTTCTCTGTTTTGTGTATTTGGTTGTTTATTGATATTTTTATTTTGATAAGAGAAAATAGAATAAGGATTTGTTTGAAATTGTGTTTGAGGAGGCTAAAAGTGCTTTCAACAGTCAAAAAATCCGTTTAAAGAAAAAAAAAAGGGGGGCCAAAACGCACTTTTGACAAAAGTTTAAAAATGAGGTTTTTGCCCAAAAGCTCTTTTTGATTTAAAAGTTCTATTTCTCAAATGTAATTCCAAACATACTTTAAGTAACTTAGAACATGTTCGAAATTGTATTTGAGAAATAGAGCTTTTAAGTAAAAAGAACTTTTTGACAAAAACTTCATTTTTAAGCTTTTAAAATTGAAGTTTTTTGGCTTTTTAGACCTTAAAAGTTAAAAGCGCTTTCAATTTTTTATACCAAATGTGTATTTTTTTTCTTCAAATAAACTTTTTGAGTATTAAACGCACGCCTAAATAAACCCTTAAAAAATAAATTTAATATACACCATAAAATAATTCATTTCCATTTTAATTGGAATAGAGAGAATCTAAGAAACCACTAACAAGTACAGGTTGTAAATGAGAAGGGTCATTTCTTAATCCAGTAACAGGCCCATTTTGACAGGTGGCAGTTTGCCCGTGCCACAAAAGGCAAATGGCCCATTATCAGTTTTTCTAAAGGCCCATTATGGATACTACAAGTTTGGTTTCTAGATGGGCCGGAGGAAAGTTTGAAGGCCTTGTATGCAGGTGCCAGGTTCATCCTCCACTTTTCTCTTTTACCAATAATTCTCAAAAAAGAAAAAAAAAAAAAAGGACCATAATTTATGCACAAAAGTGAAGTTTTTAAGCTAATAAATGAGTCAATCATGAAATTAAATTTAGACTTACTTGTATAAACTCGGCTCAGCTCATATAACTTTATTTTTATTGTTTATTTAATAGTATTATTTTAATTTCGTATTTAGAATATCTTAAGTAAAAAGGAATTCTCTTTCTAATATAATAAATATGGCTTGCATTATTGTTATTGTGAGTCTTGATATAGATATATGTGTGTTTTTATAAATATATATGTGTCAGCATAATGAATTTATATGTATACTATAAAACATATAGATAAACTAGATATATATATTAGATTATTTAGGATTCAATAAGTTAATTTGTTTAATTGATTCAAATGATAAAATCTTAAAAATAATTAGTACAGATTTATGAAGAAAAAAAAAAACATTCATGATATGTACTTTATAAAATGAATGAGTAAGTTAATTGAGAGTTAATGAACAAGCACAAGTTTGCTCGAAAAATAAATAAGCTAACTTTGAACAAATTATCTAGCTCGGTGATAAAATTGAGTTCAGCTCTTGTTCAAAATGAAATTAAATGAACAGAATTTAAGCATTCAATACTCAACTAGATTACAACCCTAGGTTTAATTCTAAGATGAAAACAATTTGGTTTAGAATCTAGCAAATGAAAATACTAAATTGACAATTTTTTAGAGCATGCATTTCTCAACCATATGCTCTAAAAGGAAAAGTGGTGGATGTCCACTAGTGGTCATTCCTAGCTCGGTTCCAATAACACAATTCTGAAAGAAGTCAATAGTTGGATATGATAGATGTCACATGCTAATTCATTTGTATATGTTCTTAAAAATAAAAAAATGCATGTGAAACCATTTTGGAATGGGCAAATGGGCACCAACTTTGCAGAGCCCCACCCCAAAATGTGGTGCTACAGTTGCACATTCTAATATCTCTGATAGAAAAGCTATTATATTGTACACCAACAATATGAATTGGAAAATGGAATACAGCTATATATGTTTTCTCCACTACCATGGGAGACAGGATTAGGTTGAGTCCAACACAAGAAACAAATAGAGAGTTGGCCGGGGTCCCAATTCAGCCATCTCTGACATGCTAGCTTCTTCTACAATTTGGTTCCTGTGGGGCAATATATGGCTTCTTCTAGAATTGAATTGAAGCCAAGCAATCCCATATGCCATCTCCACAAGGCCTGAAATTTGAAAACTGTAGATAGAATGAGCATCAAGGAAGGATCATTTCGCAAGGGCCATGTCCCTGCTCACACACAGCTTCTGTTTTGATGCTTTAACCGCTTTATTTTTGACCAATTTTCTACTCTTTGGTTGATTATCTACACTGACAGCATTTGTTTCTTTAATGGGTTAGATAAGATAGAAGAAAATAAAAATGGGAATAATATAAAAAAAAAAGGAAAAGAAAGAAAAAGAAAAAGAAAAAGGACCCTAACTACATTTACATCTTAAGTTTAGCATTTGTGACATCCACGAGTATTGTGAGGTGCTGAAGTTTTAAAATCTTTATTGGGAAGCTTCATGGTAAATCCGGATACATAGTTAATTAAATATCAGCCCAAATAAATGAAAATGGCCAATAATTTCTTGACACAAAACCAAAAAAGTGATTACGAATAGCGAAGCGAGCGGGTTTTGCAGTCATGAGCAGGATTTTTCATTCACTAATTGAGTTCAATCGAATTTAAATGAGCGAATTGTCAAACAAACTAATTTATTTACATCCGGGGATGTGTTAAAGCAAGCAAAAAGACTGACTTGGCCATTGAAAGGGGTCGCCAGAGGAGGGGCTTGTATAAATTGTTTCTGCAATCACCCGTATATAAGAAAATGAGAATAAAAGAAAAGAAAAAGAAAAAGAAAAGCACCTGTGACATTTGTGAGAAGGAAATTATCCTCTATGTAAAAGACTTAGATGTCACATTATCCTTAGATCATTCTAACATGTTAATTAAATACACGTTAAAAGACAGTTTTTTTTTTTTAAAATATGTATGCACAAGAAGAGGGAAATGGTTGGAGAAAATGATTTGAGCTATTAACGTCCACTTTATGAGGCATAATTCCCAATCGATTACGCTACTTTCGAAAAAAAAAAAAAACACTTATTGAAATAAATGTAAATGTTCATCTATATGGAGGAGGTTAATGGTTACTGGCCCCATCTAATTCTATTTCGGTCTACTAATGACTTCTCTCTAAACGTTAGAATATAAGATTAAATTTTATTATAATTAATTTCAGAATTGATTATAATTTCTTACCCTTCAACTAATCAGATTTGATTGTATTTAAATGTGATTTAATATCATCTCCACCTACTCAATTTTCTTATAAATATAAGTATTTTGTATTAAAAATATCATCAAGAAATAAGAGCAAGATGTATCCTTTTGAACTGTTTTCCTTGTGGAGGGTGTAAAGTATTTAACACCGAACTCCCACCAAATCATTGTCTCCAATTTCTTTTTTACTTGGAATTTTGACTCTCTTGGTAACCTTAATTAAATTAAAATCTATTTATTTGCAAGATCCATCCAAATTCCAATACCAATAGTCCACTCCAATTTATTAATGCCAAATAAAGAAGAGGTTTGAGCTTTGACTTAACGTGTCTCTGTGAAATTTAAAAGTTATGGGAAAAGGGCAGCATCTTTAATTGGCCAAAAAAAAAGGAGTTGAATATAGGGATTTGTGGGAATTTAAAAAGGTTGAATATAGTTGCTCTTGTATCAAATTTGTCAAGCAATACTTCTCAAACCTTTGATAGTTTTAGATAAAAATTTATAATTCAGTCTATTAAATTAATATTGTATTGATATTTATCTTTAAAATACATGATTTTAACAAGTTCTATTAATCATACATATGAAAATCATATGTTTTAATGATAAATATCAATTTAATAGACTGAATTGAAAATTTCATTTAATCTATCAATTTGTATAAACTTTGACCATTCATCAATTCAGGCCCTCACTATAGTCCTCTTTCAATTAGTGTGATTTTCAATTTGTGATATCCATTCTCTATAGTTTGACATGAGTTTGATAGAATAAAATTGAAGAATTGAGATTTCTAACAATTTGCTATCCAAATTACTATTACAACAAATTGCGAGAGAATTCATATGAACTCACCTATCTAAATAAATTTTAAACTATTTAGCTACTTACTTGAACATGTGGGTCATATGTAGACTCTTTCAATTGCTGCTCAAATTTCAAATCGCAAAAAATTCTTGTCCAAAATTGAAGGTCATTATAGTAATTACAGTCACTATCTTCATTCTATTTCTAAATTATAAAGCATGCACCCATTAGCATATTATATTCACACTGCCGTAGCGTTCTCATGGCTTCCATATCCCATCTCCAACTCATCAGCCTCTTGCTTCTCTCTCTGTTCAATGTCACTTTGTCATCTTCTTCCTGGAGTTCTGATAGAGACATAGAATACAACAAATGGGTATCCTGGAACATCAAAAATTATCGACGGAAGGCCACATTGAAAGGCGCAGAATCCATTGTTGAAACGATGTCCGCTGGTGGCCGGAATGTTCTTGATGTGAACCTGAGGCTGGCTGAGATCAACAAAGTGATAGTAAGTGTTTGTCAAAATGGGACTGGTGACTTCAAGACAATTAGAGAAGCTCTTAACACCATCCCATTAAACAACACTAGGAGAGTAATCTTGATGATCAAACCCGGCGTTTATAGGTATGTCATTTTCTAATTATGTTCGTTTTTAGGGCACGCACGTGATTCTTATCTTGATCGAGTACATATTTAAATCACGTGTTCTAAAGACAAATGTTAGACGTATAATAAATTAAAAATACTAACTTGTGGGGAGTCTAGAGAAAAGATTATCATCCCTAGAGCTTTGCCATTTGTTACATTTTTAGGGGATGCTAGCGATCCACCAACCATTACCGGGAATGACACGGCATCAACTGCAGGTGGAGATGGGAGGCCGTTAGGGACATATCATAGTGCAACAGTTGCCGTGAATGCAAATTACTTTGTGGCCGCCAACATTAAATTTGAGGTAATTAATTAAACTGACAAATTAAGTAATAGAACTTTTTTCATACGTTGAACACCAAAAAGTTCACAAGAAATATATATTTGTTTGAATTCTGAAACTACATTTCTTTAATCCCACGAAACATTTTGGTCTGCTACAAAAAATGTCTTATTTTGGTCGGTGAGCCAAGAAGTTATTAGATGGAGTCATTTATTTGGCTTTATGCATGCGTACTGAGGAAATTGTTAGGTCTCTCACTTAATCTGTGTCTTGCTTTTATTTAATTAATTAATGAAACAAACTTTTGCACATAAAAAAAAAAGAAAAGTAATTTTTCATTATTGCATCATATTAATGAAAATTTGTATAGCTCGGGATTGAGATTCTGGACAATTGTTGTTTTATTGTATTCTGCAATGGCAGACTCGTGTGAGAGATATATTGTCTAAATAAAGTAAAGCGTAAGTGCTCTCTCACATGAAATTGCCCATTAAATTATTGCATCGGATCTAAATCATATATATATATATAGTTTCTTTTGTCAACTTTTGCTTTATCTTACTATTTTTGTTCTTTTTTCTCTGTGTGTGTTAAACGTTTGCTGTTAAACATTCTAGAGGCCGGGCAGAGGTATTAAATTTTCTTCTAAAAGGAGACTATCATAATAAAGCTAGGATTCAAAAGGACCCTGAATATGTTAACATTTTCTTTAATTTTAACAATTTTTTCTATGAGAGGAGGGAGCTAGGGGCCCATCTGTCTTTTAATTTCAAGTGAAATAAAGATAATTTATTTCATTATTCTTATTAAATTTTACATATATATCTAATGGATCCTATTGTGATCCACACCGTGACGTAATACGATCAAAATGACGTCAAACAATAATAGATTTACAACTCTTCTCAAAATTAATAAGTCAACTAAAGCTCTGAATAATTCTTATTTGAAAACCGATAAAATATTAAAATCTTGTTCAAACACCTTTGGCTGGAATAGTTTTATGGATGCTCGTGTCTACTCTCATCTTCCTCATAAATTCCAATGCACCTCGATCTACGTATGTCATATTCTCTGGTCCAAATGCAATTAATCCTTTCTTAATCTTTGGTTTTGACAAATTCTTAATCATTGATTTTGTTTGTCACAGAAAATTTGAAATTTTGTTTTGATAAAAAAAAATTTGTGTTAATGTATGTTTATAGAACGCAGCTTCACATGAAATTGGATCCATTGGAGAACAAGGCGTGGCGCTTCGCATTTCAGGGACCAAGGCTGCGTTCTATAACTGCAGTTTCTATGGGGCTCAAGACACACTCTATGACCACAAGGGCATGCACTACTTCAAGAATTGCTATGTCCAGGGCTCAGTGGACTTCATCTTCGGCTATGGCAGATCCCTTTATGAGGTCAGTCAATCATTAGGGTACCCCATATCAATGTGGTTGGGCTGGCCCTAGGCCTAGCTAGCTGGCTGGGTGGTGCTAGCCAGCTCAGGACTCGACCGTTATAGGTGGATATATATCCCCCACCACCGGATCTTTGCAATTCTTAAGAGGACTTTGATAGAGTTTATTTGGAGTTCACATGAGTCATATTTAGGCAGGTGAACCCTAAGTGAGTTTTATTGGAGGCTTCTCACAATTGTAGAAAATTCTTTACGATCCAAGCATAGGGATTATTAAATCACCACGAACATCGAGTGAGTTTCATCGGACGACTCTCTCATCAAAGGGTAAATTTAATTATTTAATTAATACTTTAACACTGCCTCTTACTGGGTTCAAACTCACTATCCTTTAATAAGGGAGACTTAATGTAAAATATTTAACTAAAATAGGAATGGCTTAACAGGTATAAGATTCGAATTCAAGACTTTTATTCTAATACTATGTTAAATCACTACTTATCTAAATCCAAAAGTCTTTCAAGGTCACACTTCAAAAGGCCAAGCTTAACTTTAGATTTTGATAGGGTTATATCTAGCCCAACACACTTGATAGATAGGATGACTCTCTGACAAGCCTATTCTCTATACATGGGCAGAACTGCTATCTAAATTCAACAGCTGAGAAGGTGGCCTCCCTCACAGCCCAAAAACGCACAAATGCCTCATTGTCAAGTGGGTTTTCCTTCAAAGATGGTGTGGTAACAGGGAGTGGCAAGATTTACCTTGGAAGAGCTTGGGGTGATTATTCCAGAGTCATTTTCTCATTTACTTTCTTGGACAAGATTGTTCTTCCTCAAGGGTGGAGCGATTGGGGTGATCAAAATCGAGATTAGTAAGTTAATTCATTGAACCGTTTACTGCGTTTTGAAATCTCTTTTTTTCAAATCACACATTTTGAAACCGTTAAAGCAAACGGGTCGAGTAAATAATAAGTGTGCTATTGTTTTTGGGTTGTTGTAGTAAAGTGTATTATGGAGAATACAAGTGCAGTGGACCAGGAGCCAACTTCACAGGAAGAGTGCCTTGGGCTCGAATGCTAGGGGATGAAGAGGCCAAGCCTTTTATTGGGATTCATTTTGTTGAAGGCTATTCTTGGCTCATAATATAAGACAATATAATTAGGTGATTATAATTAATCTTTTGCTTCAACCATAACCATGCTAATCATGTTCTGTCAGAAAAAAAACCATGCTAATGCATGTCATGTGCATGGTCAACCATATTCCTCAAACTTGAATATTCTTGAAAGTATGATGTACTGAGATGCCCCAAAAATAAATATTTAGCATATGAAGATTTTCAGATCAATTAATTTGTCTCAAAACAATTAGAACACAATAAATAAATAAATAAAATCTTCTTTGTTTTCTCATAATCACAATTAAAAATACGACTTTTACCCGCGCATAATTTTCAGGTGGCCCGACATAAATCATCGCCGGTGCTTTTCTAGGCTGAAATTAGAACACCAATATATAAAATCATGATCATGCTTCAATATGTAGCACTTTGTGGCCTTCCGGTTTCGAAAATTTTCCTTAAAAATATGAATGTCTTTGAGCCTAAATACTAGAACAAACAACTTATTCTATCCCAGTACAGAAACAGAAAACAGAAAATTTAATTTGCTAATTAACGACGTCGTACGTACATGTTATTATGCTACTAGATAATTAAACTAGAATGCTTAATTAATTAACTCATCAACAAGAGTGTTTATATATACGATTGAAAAGATGGATAAATATGAGGAATTAAGGAATTAATTAAGAACAAACAATAGCTAGAGAAATTAATTGTTTCTTTCTAATAAGGCCAAACGCAGGACTCAGCTATTTTCCAGGCGTGGGCATCCTCGTAGTCGTCGACCTTTCTGACAATACTTCCGACGTAGTCATCGGAGCGTGCATTCCCATGATTTCCCACATCGTGATTCGTGTCATAATTGACCTCCGACGACGTCGTCCAGTTGCAGGGCAAGATGTCGTTTTGGCAGCCTCTCATTATTGCTCCCAATAGTAACACTAGCGACGCCATTTTTCAATCCTAAGCTAGCCTGCAGCCTGCAGGGACAATGAGCTTCATGAAGATGATCGAGCCTCCTCACACCCTTCTTTATATATATATATATATATATATATATATATATAGCTCAACGTCTCCTTAACTACCCCGCTGAATCATTGAATAAGAATTTCCAAAAACGAAAAGCATTGAATAAGATCCAAGCAAATATGTTGTTTCCTTAGAAAAATAATTTTCGGATCATTAATGATATTACGAAGATACCCTCTTACGTTTTCTTGATGTAAAACAGGTAGCCTCGAGAGTCGAGGGAATTTTGATATAGGCTTTTACGGTCGCTTCAGGAAATTAAAGGAAAAATATACTTAAATCACGTCACTTAAAAAAAATTAAAAGAAAGTCACTTAAAACATGTTACATTAAAGTTGGCTCCACCATTAGGCGGTCGCATAAGGAATTAAATAAGGCCATCAATTAATAAGGCTTTATATATATATAAGTATTTTAATGCCTTATTATAGTCAATATTCTTTAATTAATTAAGGCCCCCATAATTATGGTAAATAAGTAATTAAAAAAGCATTAATATCATTTGATTCTCCTAATTAAAAACATAACTCTCCAACATTTCATTCTTGAAATAAAGCTTACAAAACTGATAGCATTGAATAAGGGAATCTTAAATACAACCCATTTTTCAAACTTTTAAACGTTCTATTCTTGGGAAGAATTGAGAGAGAATGAAAATAATAAGAATATTTTTTTTTTTAAAAAATAAAATTTACATGTCCACTCAAGAGAATGGAGAGGAGGATTTGAACTAACGACCTCCACTTCATGAGGCATGATCCACAATCAATTGAGCTATTTCTTGAGAACTAATAATATTCAATTACAATGTGGGCAAAGATTTTTTGGGCTTAGCATTAAGCAGCCAAAATTCCGATCAAAAGTCCCCAAGGAGCTGATAATTCAATTGGCTGTGACCATACCTTATGAAGCAAATGTCACTAATTTGAATCCCCCTGGCCTCCCCCTTTTCTTGTGTGGACATAAAAAATTAAAAAAAAAAATCCCAATCAGAAGTTAATTGCCAATTGGATCATTTGCATGACACATGGATTGATTTAACATTCGATACTAATTATATATGCTACTACCGCATGTGTCCTGATGAGATGATTCATCATATATATCATAAAAATTAAATTGAATTCGAAATAATTTCTTTCAAAATAAGAAAATGCTTCTCTTAAACTTGTTGTCTGAATTCTTAAAATGAATCGAGTCGGCCCTACGTCACACCCCGATAGATAAGTACGTAGGAATGAAAAGTAGGGTTACTTAACTAAAAATAAGTTGGATGGACTAATAATGGGCAAAATTGGAATCTGAAAACCCCAAAAAAGGTAGCTTCTTCATGCAGCATAAAAAATATTTTGAACGTGAGTTTCTTGATTTCATGCAATTCTTGCCATACAAGTATTGTGAGAAGTTGGCCAGCCATCTATCTTCTTAATTTTACATAATTACACGAGTCAATGAGCGTTGAACAACCTCACGACTCACGACTCATGACTCATGAGAGAGAGAGAAACTTTGATGGAATCAAATAATCTCAATAATCTGATTTACCACCTATATATGAACTGAACTTCAGTGCCACATATATGATCCGATTCAAATCAATCATTTAATTAATATTTCAACGTTCTGTCGCTAAGAATATTAATTAAAAAAAAAAAAAAAGATGGGTCATGATTATTAATTAATTTAATATATATATCCTACAAACTATATATATAACAGTGCAAATATTCCAAAAGTTTGAGTGAAGAATTTAGAAATTGATTAAAAAATTAGGTTCTGATCATTATTTTCAAACCTAACTTTCATCATTATTGATCAAAGAGCTGTATCTCAAGAAACCTCTTCTTGCTGATAGAACAACCCCTGGCCTGATCGACTTGATAAATCTTTGTCATAGTTGGTGAGACTGAATAGAGGCAAGTTTTCAATCTCTTTAGCCAGGAGAGAGTGTGCTTGCTTAATTGCTTCTTTTAGTTGATTGTAAGTTAGTGCAGTGGGACATCAGAAACTAGTAGAATCTATCAATATTATTGATCATCATACCCTAGCTAATAGTTATATATAGCTACTCATATATATATATATATATATATATATATATGAAGCTATAATTAATTAATATATAAATTATAAAGGAATGTCCGTATCAAAACCTAAATTTTTGAACATAATTGGTAAAATGATCGTGACACAAGACCAATTTCTAGACCAACTTTTGAACTAAGACTTTGGTATCGTGTTATTTTCCTAGGTATACCTACTTAAATCAATGATCAAGGCAACAACGCATGCGTGCGACAAGAAAGTGTCGGATAGAGACGCAAGTACTAGTCCACTAAAAACTATCTAGATCCATAATTCCATATATATATATACACCAGACATATATTTCAAGATTATATATATTTGGGTAATTAAGAGGAATATATATATTTGTCCCCTTGAAAATTTTGTACTACCACTTGGCTGGTTTGGCAAGCTAGCTAGAAGTGCATATCGTATATATACTATATATTGAGATATATAGAAAATCAATCAACATTGACATGTGGGGCAGCCTTGCCTTGAGCAAAATAATTTCCACAGAATAGAAAATCACAACATATAATATAATAGGGTACGTTGGTGGTTTTAACGTGTACGTTTTGGATGAAGATATTTTTTTAAATGTTCTGGTCTAGATTCATAGTAATTTGGATAATAAATGTGGGTTTCTTATATTTTTTTGTTCGAATTACTAGCAAATTATATAATTATCATTGAAGCAGATGGAAGGAGGTAAATAAATAATGTTTACCTCTAGAATAAATAATAGCGAGGGAAGGTGCTGGCCGGAAGAAAAAACTTCCCCACAAGTTGAAAATGAGGCCTATATACGTATACGCACACCCAAATAATTTCTTTTTCCTCCTATTTTCTGTGTGTCCTATCCATGGTACAAGATCATTAGATAATTCATGACTCAATCTCATTGATTTTTATGATGATGATGATCAACAGAATGAATCTTGAAGAGGTCGAGACGGGAATCTCCCAATCGGAGGGAGTATGCAGCTTTCTTGTATTCCTCCCAAGTGAAGGGCTTATATAGACTTGGTTTCTCCGGCGAGACCAACTCCGGTAGAGGAAAGATCCATGTCTTAGGGGATGGAGCCCCGAAGTACATCGTTGACATTCTAGGCTTCCCTGAGTTTGCCAGTGCCCTGTGTCTCACGCTCAACAGCCTCCCATTTGTCAAAGCCTTCATTGCCAATATACAAACTATGTGAGTAGATTATACTTTTAAAAAATACGAACGTTTTAAAAAATACGTTCATGTAAAATTACATATTTCTGTCTATATATATGTGTGTGTCATTTTCTTTGCTTTTTGAAAGCGTTGACCTAATTATATATGCAATGAGCATGAAAATAAATATTAGGCCACTCAAAGTCGTTGATTAGTAAAATAAAAAGTTACCATCTCACTTCTAAAAGCAACTTACTACTTTGACTATTATTATTTTTTCTTGATACTTTGACTTTTATTATGATGTTTATATATATTTGTTTTTCTTATTAACGTAAATATGAGAGAGTTTATGAAACTCACATGTCTCAATAAGTAAATAGATGATTTGAGATTTGTTTGGATAAATGAATTTTATTAGAACTCTCTCACATTTACTATTTAAATTGTTAACAATTTGAATAGTAAAATTATTAAAAATCTCAATTTGACTATTCATTTGATTATTACCAACCTGCAGAGCATCGCCAACGAAAACACAAAATTCACTGGGATTAGGAGGCACTGGGACCCACAACCCGTCCTTCAAGGATATTTGAAGGCCACCCACATCGTTGGATCGCAAGATGGTCAAGATCTGAGGGTCAGAATGTTCTCCAAATCCTATCCGATTGTTTTTACACTGATAGAGATTTGGTGATGGATCCCAATCATTGATCTCATTCATCAAAGGATAGTGATTAAGCCTGAGAAGTGAGTCACTATCAACGTCTCTGATGAGCCTACTAAAGGCGCACTTGTCGCGAGTCCATAGGCCTTCGGCCACTAGGTCAAGAATCTCACATGCTAGTTCCTTGACTGCTTGTATGTAATTATTTACACTATCACTGCAAACAAGAACATGATAAAAAAAGAAAATGTTAATCTACCCAAAAGTTCATTATAATTCAACTTATTGAAAATGTGTGTAAATATGACATATTTTAAAGATGAATGTCAATTCAATCAATAGAAATGTTCAAAAATTTTGATGTTCGATTCGAGTCACAAATAGAAGAGAGTTGATATGAGGTCCTCATATCCAAACAAATATTGACTGCCTACCTACCTGTTTGAGGCAAACAAGCCAAATGAAGTTACTGTTAACAATTCACGCGGTCAAAGAAAAACTCTATTCTAACCTATGAAATTCTTTATACAGTAAAAAGTGTCGCCGTTACTTGAATCCCAAATTTCAATTGGAACACGTGGAAGGTTGAACACATTTTCTTGATTTGATTTGTGAAGTTATTGATTTATTTCTTTGTTGTCTTCATACAAGTAATTATATCCTTACCAGCTAGTGGGAGGGGCCATGCCAATATTCCCATAGCAAGCACAGCTAGCACAAGTCTTTGGATATTGTGTTTCTCTTTCTCAATGAAACCCCTTTAATTAACAGAGACTTGGGCTAAGGTTCAAGGAATATGGTGCCAACTTTCACATGGCATGCTTCATAATTCATATGTATATAATCATTTACTCTACTTCAATAGCATATATATAGCCATTCACACAAAAATCTTTTCAAAGATATGGTGTAGAGGTTAGATTCTTCCTGCACTTGTCACTGTACTTTGAGCTCCTACAAGGTTAATAGGACTTATAGTCCCTACAAATTTTCTAATTGAAAAAGGTATATTCCATGCTTATAATTACAATGGTGGCTGACACTTACAAAAGCAAACTTCTTTCCCCCTTTTTACTACAGGAAAAAAAAAATGGTTTGTTTTGGAAAATAACTATAATTCTTCTTCAATCTTACAAGCACCACCGTTTTGTTTGTTGACAAAAATTATTGTATAAATTGCTAGCAATTCATGCAGTAAATAGAAGAGAGTTCTTATGATCGGGACTCACTTGTTCAAATAAATTTTAAACAACTCTCTCATCATTCGATCGTCTATTAAGATAAGTAAATCTTATAAGTATTCTTTCATATTTTCTATATAACAAAAGGGTAAAAATTGGAATGATCTCAACCGAGATGATTTCAATTCCCATATGGATTGGGGTTGCACTTTTGGTAGGTATTTGTTAGAGTTAAGATTTGCTGTGGCAGAAAAGTGGGTGTTTAGACTTGGGCCCAACAGCTTTTAGGGCAATTAGGTATGCAATATCGCACGCTTGGCTCTATTATAAACAGCCGTAGACCTCAAAACAAAAGGAAAGTCCACTTCATAATTTCTTCTATGTGCTCAAACCTTCATCAAATATCAAGTACCATGGAATCATTGGAATCAATGGATGAAAGAAAGAAAGACGTCCAACTCATTTCCTTTAAATCAAAAACACTCGATAAAAAGAAGGCCAAAATCTGAAATTAATTATATTTATTCTTTTCTTTTCTCATAAAGGAAAAACGTCCTTTTCTAGGATGCCAAACACTACTAAACAAATCTCCCCCACCATTTTTTTTTCATCAGCAAAATTAATTTAATTTAATTTAATTATATCCATCCATCCATCCATCCATCCCCAATTCTTTACAGGCCAGGTAACATGTACTCGGTACTCAGGTGTCAGAGTACTTCCTTTTTTATTATGTACATGTCCTTGCCTGGTCAGTACTTCTATTTATTTATATTTATATTCAGCATTAATTAATTAAATAATAATTCAAACAAAATGAACCAAACTCGACACATTAATCCTAAGCATGAAACCCGGAGTAAACCGCGAACCTGTTGGGCACGAAAGAAACACAAAACACAAGCATTATTGTGTTCTCTTCCCATGTCTTTTGTTTTTTTAGCGTTGTTGCATTTGTGAATACGTAACTTAAAAAATGTCCAAAAAGTTCCAAACTAACACAAAGAAGAAGAAGAAGAAGAAGGAGAAGAAGGAGAATAAGAAGATGTGAGGTGTCACCTGAATTTCGTAGGGTCATTGGAGACAGCCATGGATCTTTCAGAAATAGACACTGGATTTGTGTGAAGTAGAAGGTATTCAAGCTCACCCATATCGCCATTGGGGCCAATGTTTTTGCACCCATAACCAAAAGGGCTAGCCGGCCCCGCTCGTTTCTTCTCCGCCGCCGGTTTGCCGAAAAACTCCGCCCCTTCCTCCTCCATCCTGGCAACTATCTCATTCGAGACGCCATGGTTCACTACTTTGAAGAAGCCAAATTCTTCGCAGGCACTCACCACTAGCTCCGAAAGCATTGACCTGTTGAGAGAAAAATCAATGGTCGGCACCCCAACCGCCTTTGTTTTCTTGGTTAATCTTATTGGGGTCGGAGAAGGCACCACCATGTTTATTTCTTGATATAGAATAAGAAAGAAAGTAAATCAAGAATTTGATGATCAGTTCGAACTTTGGAGGTATGGTCATGGTTGAAGATGGTGCCCTTTTATACAGGCGAGAGAGAGAAATGAGAGGGGGTTGTGCTACTCTGACTATCATAATTATTAAGAGTCTTTAAGACAATCAACAATATAATGAATTAAAAAAGTTATCGTGATTTTAGGCGACATGGACTTTGTATAATATAATGTATATATAGTATACATGACGGTCCAAAAATGAATAGTTATTTTTATTTTTTATATGTATAACATTGCATACAAACTAACAATTTAGATACATATATTGTGAGAAAGTTTTTATGAAGCTTAATTATTAACTCAAAATTTGTCCAATAAACATGAGCGAGTTTATATATATGGCTAATTTGTCCAAATAGACGGAAGGACAATTTAAAATTTATACGTTTATTACTTAAATTGCTAGCAATTTGGAGATAAAATGAAATATTTTTGTGAGCTTGGGTGGGGGGAAATGTAAGTATCAGAGGGTGAGAAGTGGAGGCCGTTGGGGCCAAGCTGGTAGCGGCTGTTTGTCCCCTTCGATTGGATTTTGTTTTCAAATTAAAGCGTGTGGTCTTAATTAAACGCTGTTTGGCCGATGAAGCTGATCAAATTAAGCTGCCGTGTTGACCTCTTCCAATTT
The DNA here is from genome assembly GCA_013348765.1 of Carpinus viminea. Lineage (NCBI taxonomy): Eukaryota > Viridiplantae > Streptophyta > Magnoliopsida > Fagales > Betulaceae > Carpinus > Carpinus viminea. The sequence goes on along the minus strand of CP054669.1, from coordinate 6,695,982 downwards.
TGACTCAATTGCCTTCTAAATTCCTTATAGTAAAACGACATTGACATTGATATATATTTTGTACTACTACTTTAATCCTAACCTTTACGTATACTATACTCTTTTCTTTACGTGTCGTTTTTGTGATTTACAAAACAATTAATATACAAAGTGAATTATAGCTTCGATCTATGGTCCACCATTATTTTCAAAGCAAAAATGCTATTTAATTTACACATCTTTCAACTCTTGAATTTAGTTTACCAGATTTTTTAAAAAAAAAAATAATTAAGTGGCCACGTCATCAATAATGATGTGTGCATCAAATTTTCGTTTAAATTAAAATAATTGCTACATTAAGTCATTAATCGGCAGACAAAATAACTAATTTGGCATTTATCAAAACCGAAATGACCTCCTCTAATAAAAATCAAAACCTAAAGAGAAAAAAATAAAGTTGTGAAACTCTAATTGGGTATTAGTATTTAACCCTTAATTTAACTATAATTAAACTTCTTTTATGGAGCCTATCATGTGCTTAGTCGGAAATGCACTTGGATTATATTATGCTTTGGAATTAGCGTTTTTTCCTTTCTTTTTTATTTTGGGTATAGATTTAATTATTATATTTTGGGTATAGATTTAATTATTATATACAACTTAAATAGAAAACGTGAGTTAAGCAACTTCTCATTTTTCAACTAATTATAATATAAATTCCTTTTCGTTTTCTTTTCAATCTATTAATTCCATCCTAATTAATTTTTAATGAGTCATTACTCACTAATTCATCTTAATTAATATGCCTTATCATATCTAAGATGCATTGGTGGGTCTAAATCAACTTTCGTTTACTTCTCAAAATCCTTTCTCCATCAACCAACCCCAACTTTAAACTTTTTTTTTTTTTATCATTGTGCTTATCATCATGTCATATATGCAATATTCTTATTTCGTATGGGTATTTTCTATATGTTTGAAATTCATTTTCATTGATTTCTTTTATATTTTCTTTGAGAAGAGATAAATGTTAGTTTTTTTTTTTAATTTTATTTTTACATTTGGTGAGTGAATGGTGCTAATCAAATTTGATGAAGATCACCAAATGTTTCAGTATTTTGCTGAGCGGATGTAGTTCATTTTAGTCACATTTTAACGTCTTGGTTAACCAAAATAATGGCTAATGAAATGAGAATGATATTATTTTCCTACTGACTTAAGCATCGATGGTCTTATTCATCTTTTTCTTGTTTGTTGACTTCTTATGCCGCCGTTTGGTGTGCGGTCACTATATTAACGAAAGAGATGAATGACAATTTTAATTTGTTCTTTTTAGTATGGATATGATGCAAGACAGAAGTTCATTTCTTTCTCGTTCTTTTTTTAGTTTTGAAGAAGGGTGAGTTGAAAAAAGGACTTTTTTTTTTGTTCCAAATCATCATTTATCCCATCAACTTAAGCTTATATGAAGTGGTTAATTTAATTATCTTAACATTCTTCTCACATGATATATGGATCAGAAAACACATAAACTACGTGTTAGAATAGATAATATGTGAACTATTTTAATTAAAATGAAGAATAAATTGTAAAGTCATTAATGTTCCATTTATCTCAAAAAGCTTAAGTTTAAGCTTATATGAAATGGTTAATTTAAATATTTAATTCATATTTTAACAATTACCCCTACGTGTGATACCAAGCAACACATGGACTGCTTTAATTGAAATGGAAAATAATAAATTGTAGAGTCAATATTTAAACTTAGAACCTCAGCATGTTAATTAATTGCTTTTTATTCCAAAAATTTACAAGCATATATAGTTACTTTAATACTAAAGCAATTATGTCAAGGAATGGATAGGCATGCTAAAGCAACATTGTATTCTTAAAGTAATTAGATAGCAGCTAGATAGTCATCTCTAAAATTCTCTATGTTAAAGTATTAATTAAACATACACTTAAATTCACAACTTTTTATTAGTTTAAGTTTTTGAAGTAGTAATTAATTCATATTAAAGTAGAGATTATGACTTTGAACCCTACCTAATTTCTACTCTTTACCCTGTTTTAGTTAAATAATATTTCACGTGTTGAATATGATCATCTAATTTCCTTAAGAAAGAAAGAAAAATTAATCTTTGTTTTATAACGTAGAAAAGATCCACAAGGTCAATACCCTTTTGTGTAGGGGAATAGTTGTGCGTAAATATATATATATATATATATATATATATATATATATATATAGAAATCAAAGTTTGATTGTAATCTTTAATTGTACTTTTGGTTTTCTAATCTTTGAAAATTTGAACAGCCAAATATTTTTGGTTGAACAAATAGTTGGATGAACAAAGCTTCCAAGTTGGAATCAGTCAATCAGTATTTGTATTTCATTATCAAATGAGTATTCTCTCTCTCTCTCTCTCTCTCTTTGTTGGAATTATCAAATCAGTATTTCACCTACAATTTGAAGACAAAGTATCCAATAAATAGTGAGTGCCCTATAGATTCCCCAAGTGTTTGCGCATGCATAGATGCCCCCCAAAAATAAGGAAATTGAAATCAAAATTGCCTACAATTCTAGACACAAATATTCTCATGTTGGGAGTATTATATTTTGAGGATCATCTAGTGCAACGAGGTTGCTCATCGATCATGGGTAGCCTCGTGTGAAAAGGCACGATCTTGTCTTGGGTTTTATCAGATCTATTTTGTGATCGAAGTCTGAATGCATGCCTTCTCACATAAGGTTGTACATTGCAGATGCATGCAATGAGCAGCGTTTTTGCACTCATGTTTAATTTTCTTGTTGGAGTAACAAAATCAAACTTGGTGTTATCTTTTAATTTGCATCTCAAAGCCAAATATCCAAATGATGTCAAAAGGAACGTTAAATTTGGGGGATCGACCGAGACATCACAAATCGAAGAATTTGGGGGAATAAACTTTCAATTTATAAATAAAGATATTAGAAAACGTATCCCAAATATAGATGGTTCAAAAATATTAGAGCATTCACATCTATTGAACAAATTTTCTTTTCATTTTAACTAAAAAATCAAAAAAAAAAAAAATTCTCTACCCACTTTTTCAAAGAACCTATACCCTATTGATAGAGATTAATCAATAAAATGATAGAGATTAATCAAAAATGCTTTTTTTTTACATATTTAATGAGTCAACAATTTGGTGATCGAGAAAGAGGATTTCTTCATCAACAAGTAGAAAAATACATGTACTAGTAAGGGTTGTTGATCCCTATAAATTAAGGTTTTCTTTCCCTTAATTAAACAAATTAAGACCCATAAATTCATGGTGAAGGCCGGCATACCGGACAAAGCAACAAGGAAATTAAATTCATATGACATGAGCCAGCCATTTCCTTTTCATATAATTTTATGACGGAAGGAGCCAGATTCTCATCTCTTTATTTACTTCCATGTGGCACCCTTTGGAGCCCTAACCGTCATCTTAATTGGTGGATACCAGCTGATCGATCATATATTTTTAATTTCTTTATCGAAAGGTTCAAATCGGAGGTATATATATATATATGAGATGTGATACAGCCACAATAAAGACCCAATAAAGATCCAACTTCTCTTTTATTTTAGACTTAATTTATAGTTTAAAGCTCTCTCTCTCCTCCACTGGCAAGTTTTTTTTTTTTAAAATTTAGCACTTAAAAGAAGAAGTTGGGTCTTTGTTGAATATATGTTGTGCCTTTAACATTTCTCTATATATATTGCCAACATAGATGATATCAGGTTCAACAGTAGAAATTATTAAAATCAAAGCCCCAACGTACTAGTGTGTCACTGATGACTGGGACACTCCAATTTGAAAATAAAAAAAATAAATTAAAAAAAAAAGAGTTTGTATGCATTATTGATACTCATATATTAAAACCACAAATTATATTGAAAATGAGCGAAAATTTCCTTCAACCAAGATAAAATATATTCATTGAAAGTTAAGATATATATAATTAAGGTATATTTGTGCTAGTAAAGAAGAGAGAGAAATGCCCGGTTGATATCACGAGATTGAGCGGAATCTTGTATCTAAATTTTACGTACCCAATAATTAATTATAGCACGGAAGAGGAAGAGGAAGAGGAAGAGAGGAGGAGAAACAATTTATAAAATCAGCATCATGACTAGTACACATGTACAGTACCCCCACGTGCACACCGTCATTTAATCCTTTGTTTTGTTAGTGTTTTTTTAATGGATATATATAATAAAAATAAAAGTGTCTGATTTGTGCGTATAGTAGAGCGCAATCAAGGGAACCCCCACTTGCTAACAAAAAGATGGATGCAAATTAAGCATTTCTTGATTAATGAAATAGAAAAATAAATTGGAGGCTTTCAAGGTAGCGGCCAAGAAGAAGTATTTTTAGTTAAAGTTTTGATGTTAACCACTCCATTAATTATTTGCCAGAATGGTCGACAAACTCTCTATCAATAGCTGTGTAAATTAGCGGACTAGATACTGCTAATAGTAGCCCTAATAGTTAGGGATATATTATAGATATATAATTAATATCATATATATAGGCGGTAATTTCAAATCTAGAGGTTAAACGTACTTTAACAATAAATCTAAAGAAAAGTATTGTTTTTTTGAGTGACAGTCAAAAAGTTGACAAATAAATCACCATTTTATATTTGTAAGCAGTGATTTCAAATTTAGAGGTTAAGCGTACTTTAATAACTTCACGAAAGGCAAAATATAAAAAAAAATTGAGTGATTGTGATAAAGTTGACAAATAAGTCGCCCTTTTATATATATATATATATATAACAACAATAGATGTATACAAACCAATACTAACAACAATAAATAATAATAATAATAGATGTAGAAGTTTATAACAACGATGTAGTAGTAGTAATATATAGGAACAATTATAATGTGACAATGTTATAAGTATGATAAGGCTTCATAACTTTAATTATTTTTTATTATCAATTGATTATTGCAAATGAAACAGAATCCTTGAGTGTTCTATTGTAAATATGATGACAATGATGATCATAATAAGTGGAAATGGTGAATGATTACTTCTTAAATGATGATAGATCGATTAACCAAAACTGGAAGAATAAATAAAACATTTATTAATTAAAAAATTAAATTAAATCACATTGACATGGCAGTTAATATGAGAAAATTCCCCTTTGGTTTACTAATATATGTAACCATTTTTGTCTTCCGCGTGCCCAAACATAATTTTATTATGTTACATTTAACGGTATATATGATTTTATTGGGTGAATATATTATCACATTATTTTTAAATTTTAAATGACGTAATATCATGTATCATTAAAGACAATAACTCATCTCTATTTAAAATGAGATGGAGACATTAACCCGCCTTAGATAGTTTTTTAGGGTCCCTAAGAGGTAACTCAATCGGTCGGGATCACGTATAATAAAGTAGAGGGTCACTAGTTCGAATTCCTCCTCCCTCCTCTTGTGCGAACATATCAAAAAAAAAAAAAACAAAAACAAAAACAAAAACAAAAAATATAGTTTTGTAGGTGGCAATTTGTATTCACATATTAGATTCAGATCGTATCAAAGCATGAATATTAAATTATGTATTTAGATCAGCCATAACTTAACTTATTTAATTAAATTGGTTAAATCTCTTAATTTAATTAATTAACATAAAATTTTGCATCGAATTCTGTTAGGTTCATTTTTAGTTACCAATTCTTAGGGCGGTTGACAATCATTTTTTATGTTATGGTTGGATATGCATGGTTGTTTTGGAATCATAGAAATAGTACGATAATGATACTGATTAGGGTGTGATCATGACTAAAAAATTATAAAATAATGCGACTGTAGCTCACTGGATTTTACTGCTGCCTGTGCTATGTGAACATGAACTAAATTGTCGTTATTATATCAATATATATAATTATGGAAAATATTAGGGGTTTTCTCTGTAATATTTTTCTGGCATTCTCATAATCTTATGTAAAATATGATTTAAGAAAAAATAAAATTGTAGCGGTCTCCATTACCAATTTTTTTAGGCATTAATATTAAATTTGAGGCATTAGCACCAAATTTAGGGTGATCAAATTTATTTTGGGTAATACCATCACTAAAGGATTAACCTTTTAGCCTTAGGTTTTAGTTTTGAATTCAAAAACAAGTTTCAAAGCATTAGAACCTAACTATTAACTCATAAAAATTAATCTATTGACAAAAAAATGATACTACAATTTTATTTTTTCTTAAATCATGTTCTATATAAGACTGAAAAAATGTCAGGAGAACACTACGGGGAGAACCCCTAGTAAACCCCTATAATTATATAACGAAAATACATTGACAAAGTAATTCTTTAATTTAAATCATGAATTAATGGGAACTAATTAAGAGATTTTTTTTCAATATTTTTTCTTCGGCTTAATTTAATGCACAAATATATAATGGAATCAATATGGGAAAATCAACCATGATTATCGGGAACATCTTAATTATTATGTGTGAAAAACAATAAATCACAAAGGAAAATAATTGTAGGCATGTTACATCGTTAGACTTTAAGCTAATGCTAATTATGAGTCAAGAAAATATTAAGACAAAATGCAATTACATAATAGAATAACAGTGAATAATGAAAATGGATGGTTAAAGAAAGAATATGAGTAGGTTCGATGAATTAAATAGAACTACAAGGACCTGCTTCCTTCAATTCAGAGCATTCGTTGTAATAAACAGTCTAAATAACATGACATATAAAGAAAAGTTAGGTGAAAGTTAAAATCTAAACCGTCCTTTTGCAATGAACGGTAAGAAATGAGCCACTTCATCTTAATACATAAAAGAACCCAAGAGGGATTTGAGTAGGGTAGGTGAAAGTTATGGGTTGTGTCGGTTAGGATCAAGGGGTTTGACAGATTAATTTGAGTTGAACCATATAGTCAGTCGTATTCATAAATATAAGTTCATAACTCAAACGCAACTCGACCCATAAATTTGAATTATCACCCTCACCTAACTCAAGTGGTTGGAGTAGTTTGACCACTTCTAGCCATTCTATAGTTGAACCGACATCATAAGCCCTAAACTTCATGCAAGATGTTGTGTTTATATATATGGAAAAATTACAGTTTACCCTTCCAAAGTTGACAGCATTTTTCAATTCGAATCCTAAAGTTTAAATTTTTACAATCCATCCTTTAAAGTTTCAAATTTTGTCAATTTGATCAATTATATTCAAAACTTCTCATATTGCCCTTAATTTTTTATTTTTTATAAAAGAAATTTAAAAAATTTCGGTTTGCACCCCAAAATATGTTTTTTTATTTATAAAAAATAAAAAATAAGGACAATATAGGATAATATTGGTCGAATTGAAAACAAATTGAAACTTTGTGGGGTTGGATTGTAAAAATTGAAACTTTGATGTTCAATTGAAAAACATTGTTACCTTTGGAGGGGTAAACTGTAATTTTCCCCATTTATATATATAAATATATAAACTTGTACTTTTTAATATGTTTTGCATTAAATCTGCTATCTTGGAGGCTTGCTGTTGTGGGTTATTACAAAGTTTCTAACAAGTCTAGTCGGCAACAAATATTCTTCTTCTATCTCCTCTTGACAGCAGTCAACTTTGAAGCCAGTGATGTTTCGTTTTCAGGTAATTATCCACTTGACCAGTACTCTGGAGTTAGTAGAATGTCATTGTTGCTGCTATGTGCTAACCCTCTTTGACTTGTTCAATCAACCACCATCTGTCTTCCAGTCGTCGACCATAAGTAGATCGGAGATCGGTCGGAGACAATTAACCTCGTTCAAAATAATAATAAAACAAACAACAAGAATACCACCCATGTCGTGACAAGTGGCAAGCCGACAGTGAAGGAGAGAACAACATGTGAGAAGAAGAGACAGACACTTGCATTAATTGTCATTATAATTTTAAATCTGTTTTTTGTAATATATATTTTTTGGGGAATGATCAGCAGACAGTAATTAAGTTGACAAATAAAAATTCCAAAAGTTTGTAATCTTCCTAATCTAGAGATCAGTGGCTACAAGTAGAACACAACCGTACGTCTGCATTTGTTTGCTTGCTGGGTCCTAGCTAGCTAGCTAGCTAGTTGATGAACTGCATTTTCCTCACAAAGGGAGAGGTGCAGAGACCAACAAAAATCAATCATCTTTGATAAGAATGGATGGATCACGTGATCATAATGTGCTCTTTGAGTTAAAAGTTAAAACCCTACCATTTTTGGCTGTTAATTGGATGGATATATATTCCTTCAAATAAGTCACACCACTTTTTGTTGCTGAATATCAAGCTTCAAAGAGATGTATGAATTGCCTATAATTTTATGAGAAAAATTAATCAAATTTAATTGTTCGATCAGTAGGTTTTTGTGCGATTTCAATTTAGTGTATCGGTTTCTAATTTCAAGAATTAAATCCTTCATTAGATTTTATTTTTTTAATTTCAAATATGTCTTTTTGTCAACCTTTCATCTAATTAATTGATTAATGATATGTTATGTTATACCAATCAATTGATGCCACATTGCTCTCATTTGATATATACGTCTTGTACTAACTGTACATGCCACGTGACACTTTTATTTTTTAAATTACAAATGTATCATAAATATATAAAATATAAAAAACTAAAACTAAAGAAGAGAAAGAGAGAGAGAGGTGGTTGATCATCCTCTAACTGGTAAGGAGAGTTATCCACCACTGGTGAGAGAAGGGTAGCGCTACCCCTAACAAAGAGGGGTGGCTGGCCAACTCTCTATGAGAGACGGTCAACTCCTAGAGAGAGATGGCCACACCTTAGAGTGAGGAAGCTATCTCTTACAAACAAAAGTGATAAGCCCTTTGTCATGTCACATTTCAAAGAGAGAGAGAGAGTTGCCCTCTCACATAGAGGAACGATCACTCCTCAGACGAAAGGGGTCACCATCCCTCATTTGGTAAGGAACAGTTCCTTTTACTGGATAGGGTGACCCCTACCCCTGCCCCCCTCCCCCTAAAAAGAAAATAATTATAATAATCGGTGACAGAAAATACTATAATATAACATCACATAGATAATATTTAGGGAAAGTCCATGTACTCATGTCACATTTCAAAGAGAGAGAGTTGCCCTCTCCCATAGAGGAACGACCACTCCTCACATGAAAGGGATCACCATCCCTCATTTGGTAAGGAACAACTCCTTGCACTGGATAGGGTGACCCCTACCCCTGCCCCCCTTCCCCTAAAAAGAAAATAATTATAATAATCGGTGACAGAAAATGCTATAATATAACATCACATAGATAATATTTAGGGGAAAGTCCATGTACTCATGTCACATTTTGAAAGAGAGAGAGTCGCCCTCTTCCATAGAGGAACAATCACTCCTCACACGAAAGGGGTCACCATCCCTCATTTGGTAAGGAACAACTCCTTTCACTAGATAGGCCCCCCCCCCCCAAAAAATATTATAATAATCGGTGACAGAAAATGCTATAATATAACATCACATAGATAATATTTAGGGGAAAGTCATGTACCCCCATCAAACTATACAAATTTGACGATGTTCTTAATGATGAAAATACCAGTAGTAAAATTTTTTTAAAAAAAAATTAAAAAAGAAATCGTGTTTTTTTCTTGGAGTACTTTTTTTTTTTAAATGTCCTTGAGGGGATATATTAGTTAATTTTTTGATAGTTTAGGGAATATATTGTCACAATTGAAAATTTGAGAGGGTCCGTTGTCAATTTTATTTTATTTTATTTTTTGACATATTCACACAAAAGGGGGGAGGGAGATTCGAACTAGTGATATTCACTTTATTAGACGTGGTCTCAGCCGATCAAGCTACCTCTTGGGGACAAGGACATTGTCAATTAAGTGATAGTTTAAGGAATATATGTAAACTTTTTCCTAATATTTACCAGAGCATGACTAAGCATAAAACATACTTCATACATACTTTCATAGTCACAAAATTAAATCAATTGTTCGACGTACAAGTTTAATTAAACCCCATAATCTGTCTAATAACTACATTGATCATATCCACGTAAATCTTAGAAACTAATTGTCGAAATTAAAAACCTAAAGATTAAATTAAAATACTACCTTTGATTTATTTTTCATATTTTACTGGTACGAGAAAGGTGTTGAGACACGGTTGATTGGCACCAGCCAACGGATGAATGCTATCAGTAGTCATTCATATATGAGAGGAGCAGCTATTTTTGACCACTTTCTTCAACCATTACTTGGAGGTTTCAAGACTCAATCATAATGCTGTATGAAACCAATTCAATAATATATATATATATATATATATATCTGATGATATATGGAGATTCATGTCTCTGAGGATGCCTGTCAAGTGCTTTCCAGCCATCATGGTTTCCACAGCTAGCCGGTCAAATACCATCACAAGAGTGAATTTCGATCCGATGGCTGTACTTATCTACTTGCAGTCTTTGAATGTTGCATTGTTACTTCTGAAGCATCAAGGCACTCCTGATTGGAAAGAAAATTATCATTCAATGAACATTTTCAGAAGACTGTTGAAATAATGACGATGCGGGAATATTGAGCAGAAGTAAGAGAGAGAATGAACACAAAGAATTTACGAGTAATTCGGTGTTAGACACTTATGTCCACTACTAGGACTACTCCTAAGAGCTACATTGTGCTCATTAACATGATTTGTTTATAATACAAATGTCTATATTTATAGGGTAATGTCTAAATACAAGTGCGACTAGCTAGCGCCATTATGTTGATATCAGAACTACATGAAATTTTGCGTAAATGGATGCGGAATATCTCGTCTCGGTCTGTGTTATTTGGAGGCCCCACATATAGCAGCCAGTCAAAGCGTTCCGTACTAATCTCTTATCAATCGTTAGGAATGTTACCAAGTTTTTGGGAGAGCGGGTGGTAAGAGATTGGCAACAATTCAACTACCTGGTGTATGGGTGTGAGTCAGGTGTGGATGTGTGTGTGTGATAAGAGAGAGAGAGATAGCAGGGGAGAACCTGGTCTTAGAAGGGCAGGATCAATCTTGTCCGGTCGGTTTGTAGCAGCAATAACAGCAACATCAACTCTATGAATCCATTCAGTATTTGAACCAGTCAAGTGGACAAAAAAGAAAAAAAAAATCTTTGTTTGAACTCCTATTCCAGGTTCATCTACCATGTCACCATGTACTTGACACTGATTCCTATACCCTGCTTAATATCTACTCAGTGTCCCACCGGGTGTGTAACTTAGCAATAAAAAAATCCATTCAGTGTGACAAAAAGGTCCCATTTTGACTAATCACGGACAAATCAAGCTAAACATATCATAAATCACAAATAATTCACAATACCTATTTCAATTTCCCTGTCTAGTCTTCTTCCAGGTTGTCTCATTGCAGGCTCAATGCTAGCTATCAGGCATATTGGTTGCAGCAATTACAATCAGTCCATCAGTTCTGTTAATCCCATCCATCAAACTTAATAACGTAGCAACCATTCTTTGAGATAGCCCTTCACCTCCCATCTTTCCGATCGAGCAGGGGCTATGGCATCCAACTCATCTATGAATACCTGTAATAAGATAATCCAAAGTCAACAATATCACTCTGTAAGGCAAAGTCTTGACAACTTTGATGAATGCAATCCACTTGATACACTAGTTGTTTTTCCTTTAATTCCAATAAAATATAGTTAGAATGTGAACATAATGTATATGCATTAGTTATATTTAGGGTTGTAATCAAGCTGAGCTGAGTCAAATATTGAATGTTCGAACTCAGTTTGTTTGACAGCCATTGAAGAGGATCATCAGCATGAGGCTTTGGCTTCCCTCTCTAATTTTAAAAACAGCTAGGAGCTTAAGAATTTAGAGTACTCCAAACAAAATAATGACATAAGTGAACATTAATTTTGGGGTGAAGAAATCTAACCATGGCAGGTGAAGAAATCTAACCATCATGATGTTCTTCTGTCTCAGTGCAGTACTCTTTTATTAACTTTCCTCTCACAGTTGTTGCATTTAGCAACTCCCATTTGACTAATGTTTCGCATTCATGTTAAGTGTTAATCAATCAGTTTATTAACTTATTCTTTTCTCTTTGTTTACAGGACTAAACATTAATAACAATGATCACAATGAACTATGGCAGAACATGCTATCAAAAATCGCAATGATAAGAAAATTAATTCTCAAATCTATTTAAAGGATCTTCTATTGAAGAGATTACGAGAAGGCAACCGCTTAGTAACACATGTATGCAGAAGTTTCTTAAAACTTTTATCCCCTATTACCTCCCTAATATCAAATGAATCAATTGATGAACCACGCTTGGATTTGGCAAACATGATACTGAATTTTCACATATTGGTCAAGTTGTGTGACTAGTAATAGAAGAGCTAAGTTTTGACTGATACAATGGAGTTTTAGAGGACGAAACCATTTCAATTTCAAATGTATCACGATGTTTTTCTGAAGGGAAGTTCATGGAAGACAACATATTACTTGACAATACTGTTGATTTATTCTTCGAAAGAGCCAGCTCTTGTTGCTATTCCTTGCAGTTGTATACAATAAATTAAAAGAGCTAACTCTGGTGCTATTTGGTGTGTCATGTCCATTTACAGGACTAGTGGGAATTGGCTTTGAATAGGGTAAACAAACACAACTCTGCCTGAAGTAGGACAACCCATGGTGTAGGAAACATTGGAAGACAATCGCACTTCATTCTTCAAAACCTGGGAAAGTTAAAAATGAAGAAAAAATAGTAGTCTTAGTAATGAGATAGACCCCAATCTCAGTTTAATCTGACGTATCAAGATCCAATAACATAATAGATGCAAAATTAAACACCAGCAACTCCAAAATTTACCAATAATGCTACAGTGCAGCAAGAATGCCAATTGCAAGAATGCTATTGAAGGTTTCATGAACCAGTTCAACCAGTACAACAATCGAAGACATGAAGCATTTAACAATGGCATGACGGAAATGAAAAAAAACCAATCTCACACAGCTATTCTGCAGAATACAGAGTTCATGCAAGGAGTACTGTGTTTAGGCACACAAATACCAAAATGTTCCCAACTTTATCCTATTTATCAATGCATTTACTTCCCTTTTTCTCTTGAAATATTTTTGGTAGTTGTCATATATATAACAAATGGTTTCGAAATTGAAACAACTAAATTACCATTCATACCTTACTAGAAGCAAAAACTGTACGTCGCAAGAGCAAAGTAGCTCCCCACTTCATTAGCCGTATCAATCCCAAAATATGCAGCACATTCATCTGCTAATGAGCTGATGAGTGGGAAGCTTGATGAAAAGTTCTTCGTTGAAGAAGCAAGTGACACCTGACAACAGGATTAAGTTAAAAAAGAGGATAAGTATGCAATCACATATCCCCTTTTGTGGGACTCTCTATTACAAGTTACTTTAGAATTATAATATGACAAATCCAACTAAACTTTAAAAATTTATTTGATTGATTTATAGAGGCTTATAAGTTTCTACATCGACTGAATTAATGTTATTACATTAACAAGAGAAAAAGAAACAGAACATGAAAAAGAGCGACAATTAAAAGCATTCAAGCAAACAATATCCATCAAACTGATATACTTGTTATAAGTAAAGCTAATCAATGAAGAAGCAACTTCTTGAGAACTGGATACCACAAAAGAAGCTAAGAGCTTTAGCTTTCAAGTACAGACGGAGTGGGGCAAGGAGACCATAGAGACAAAGGTGCAACATAAGTCATAAAACTGGTGAAAAAGGGTCTAGATTAGGACATTAAAATACCACCATTTACATCCTAACTAGTGTCATAAACAAGTAAGCTAAGCTTATGAGCTATGATTTCTAGGCAAAGACATATTGTCATGCTGAAACAGACAGGGCTTGTTAAATATTCCAAAAAAAAAAACATTTATACTTGAGGTATCAATGTACAGACAAGACATCTATTTAAAAGATAAGGATAGAAATTTCCAAAAATGTACAGACAAGACATCTAATTAAAAGATAAGGATAGAAATTTCCTAATGCAAATCATTCTTTCAACTATTTCTTTTTGCAAATTTACCATTAAATTTGTACACTCATGTGGCTCTCATAAAAATTTTAATGGTAAATTCACTTAAGAGTGTGCAAAGTTATAACTAGCGGTTATTGGTTATAACTGCTGACTGCAATTGCTTAGGCGATTAGCAGTTATTTTATAACCGACGGTTATTCAATCCAATAATCGGTGGTTTTATAACCTTTTTATTTTTATTTTTGATATGGGCTTTTAAAATGTTTTGAGTCTTTAATTGGAGTAATTCTATAATATCTACTTTTGTCTTACTTGTGTCCTACTAAGAGTGATGTAGTTATTAAAATCACTTTTGGACTTGTAATTGATCATTATTGGATTTTGATCAAATGATAATTTTAATAACCATATCATATTAATAGGACAAAAGTAGGCCTCCAAATTACTCTTTTAATTGACCTATTTTTTGGGCTTATTTTAAGGGTTTAAGGCTAAAATGTTCTGAAAAAGATGAAAAAAAAAAACTTGTTTTTTTTGGCCAACCAATGTTTTTAAATAAGGATTGGCTTACATATAAATAGCCCAAATCCATTCATCCAAATACAAATGAAAAAATTCAAAAGACAAAATTCAAATGGAGGCATAGCACGGCCAAATGGCCCAAAACCAAAACAAATAATATGTTTGGATCAAGTAGCCTACGGGTTTTCATCTTATTCTCCCTCCAAAACGATACCGTTTTGGTGTTTAACGCCAAAACAACTGTAAACGATACCATTTAGCTAATATTATTCAAATATCTCAAAATATAATTCAAAACATTTCATCAAATATATAGAATACAAAAAACATAAAAAATCTGTTTTAAAAAAAAAAAAATTGCCCCCAGTCTTCCAAAACCGAAAAAAAAGGCCTATGCATGGTTGCCGCACTTTGGCGGCAATGTAGCAGGCCTCCTTATTCTCTCTCCAAAACAACACTGTTTATTAACCAAAACAACGACGTTTTGGATGGTTTATTATGTATTTTATTATAAAATATTTAATATTATTATATATAAAGATAAGCGATTAGTGGTTGACGGGTCGGTTATAACCGTATCGTTTGCGCACCCCTTGACCAACACTAATTCAGTACGGCGGCGTTTGGGTCATCGTGAGCGCACGCACTGCTCACCCGGTCCCCGAATTCGCTCGCGCACTTTAGCCCCAAAAACCACGCCCTTTCCCTTCCCCTCTGCAACTCTGTCAATCAGTTGTGGAGGCGGAGAAAGAGACAAAAAATATCAAAAAGAAAATAAAAGAAAAAGAAAATCAAAGCTTTACGATATATTTGAGGGAGGGAGTGGTGCGTGCGCTTGTTTGTGTGTGCGTGCGTGCGTCAGATTATGGGAAGCACCTTTCTCTCTCCACCAGCGAAGCGTCACAATTCCACACTCTACGCATCCGCCACCACCACCTCCAAAGCTTCCATGCCCGACCCGAACCCGGCAAACGGATCCGCCAAGCGCTCCAAGCACCCGCCCCCTCCGCTCTCGGTCCCGCCCGGCCACGCGGCATTCCGCCTACTCTGCCACGCATCCCGCATCGGCGGCGTCATCGGGAAGTCCGGCCACGTCATCAAGACTCTCCAGCAGGCCACCGGGGCCAAGATCCGGATCGAGGATGCACCGAACGAGTCCCCAGACAGGGTAATCGTCGTCATCGCCCCCAGCGCTCTCACCGCTAAGCTCGTCCTTAGGAGCACCGCCAATAGTACCCTCTTAAGAGAGGACGGCGAAGAAGAGCTCGGCGTTGAGGTTTCGAAGGCTCAGGAGGCGCTGGTGAAAGTGTTCGAGAGGATTCTGGAGGTGGCGACGGAGAGCGATGGCGGGGAGGTCGGGGTTGGGGTGGTGTCGTGCCGCCTGCTGGCGGAGGTGGCGCAGGTGGGGTCAGTGATCGGTAAGGGAGGGAAGGTCGTGGAGAAGATAAGGAAAGAGAGCGGCTGCAAAGTTAGGGTTTTGTCCGACAAGTTGCCCGCCTGCGCACAACCTTCCGACGAGATTGTCGAGGTAAGGTTTGTTTTTTCAACTCCTTTTGAAGTTGAAAATTTGCTCATTATTTCCTTCTTTGTGGTACAATGTGTGTTAGGGTTTATGTAGCTACTGGTTGAGCTCAATTGGATTGTTGCTTGGAATTGATTGTTAAGTGAGGAATTTCAAGGTGTACAATGTTGTTGTGGCATGCATTGTTGTGTGTGAGAATGTAGAGTAGTAGGGGTGCATACTTGGTTTCTTGGGTATCAAATATCTAAAACTCTTAATTTGTACCGCTTTTATGATTCCTTGAAGCAGTGGCACTGGTATTGTTTCTTAACGGAAGCAGAATATTGCAATGGACAGCCCTTCATTGCTTTCTGTTGAACGTACCTGAATAAATATTAAGAAAACAGCTAATAGACGTTTCTACTTGTTTGAGAAACCCCGGTTTTGGGCAGAAACGTGAAGATGTTTACTATGAAAGACAATCTTCAGATGAAGTTCTAGAGGGAAAAGGCAAAGGCCTTTTGAGTTCAAGAATGGAACAGAGTTATGTTTGCCTATTCAGGGTCTCTTGTTGGCCATAATTGAAGAAGTGAGAGGTTGTTTCAAGGCTTATTGGATTCCCTTAAATGGGCTTTGCCCAAATTCAGTTAGATTAGGGTTAGGGTTTAGTTATTAGTCTATGTAAGTGTGTTTTGTACTCCAGTGGAGGTAGACTTTGATGGAACAAAAAATGTGGAATTGATTCTCCTTCTATCTCTCCCTCTCTTCCCTCGGCTTCTTCCTCTTTCACCATCTTCTTTCTCCCCCTTTTAGCTTTGTTCTCTTCTCTTTTCCCCACTTTTAACTTGTGATTTTTGTGTGTATTGTTGGTTCTACATCATAGTACTATCACATTGGTTGCATCTTTCATCTCATTGAATTGCTCTTGTTGGCATGATAAGACTCAAGTGTTTCATTTATAGTTTACTTGGGAGCTAGAGTTTATTTCATTTCTATTATTACCGAACAGAGGTAAATCCGCCTGCATAATTCTTATCAAGTGCTTTCATAGGTATAAGGGTTCAAAATGCTCGTTTGGGAGTGCAATTGCAGATATTGGAAGCAAAACTGTATCACCTACCACCTCTTTTCGATACAACATTAGTTAATGACCTATTAAATTCCAAGTTCCTTCCATTAGGAGGGATACAAATGTGGAGAAGTACTGGTATTCGTTTTGTCAATTTGTCAGAATGTTTTCAAAACGAACATTAGGTGGATTAGGCCTAACTTGATGGCTTTTTTGTATAGTGAGAAGAACATAGGTGGATTAGGCTATGATCTTTCATTCAAAGAAAGAACAAGAGCTAGTTTTGGGTAATTTTATATCTGAAAATTAAGTTTTAACTGTGAAAAATTATTGTGGAGAGCTCCTTGGGAACACGACTCACTTTGGTTTTAGCATACAATTGGCAAAAGCCAGTGTGGAATCAAGGGTATGCTTAGTGTTTTGAGGCTGTGGATGGTGAGATTGTTGTGTTTATTTAGATGTTCACCGCACATAGGTTACCATTTCAATCTTATTGAGTAGAATGTTGGAGGTGGCTCCTCTTGTATATTTCTTGTGTACTTGAGGACACCCTATGCTTTTAATGATACTTCGATTACTTAAAAAAAATGTTGGGAGTCTTGTGCAGAATTATGTGTAGTGTGGATTGGCGAGTTGGGCAAGTGTCTCTTGAGTAAATTTCCGTGTCTTTTCCCCATCTTTTGTAGAGTTATCACTGTCCCATTGAAAGGCTTTGAATTGTTCTCTAATTTCTCTAAATGAAGAAATCACTAGACTGTCTTGCTTGGCATTGGTTATTTGCTTAGCCATGGATTTATGATCATAAATCGTGAATGTACCATCGAGATTTCAGGGTATTGTGAATAGAATTTTGAAGGTGTTTCTTTTTAACTGTGATTTGCTTTATCTAGATCAAAAGAGATGCTAGAACTTTGTAGGAGTGATTCAGGCTGTTGATCCTTTTGGAGAAACTTTGGGCCAATTTCTTTCTTTATGCTTCATGATTTATAATCTGACGTTTCCTATTGCTTTTAATTTAAGATATTGACATCAATTTCTTGTTTGAGGCATCCTCTCCTTATTCATGTCTGCAATGAGGCCCTCCTCCTATTGCTAAGGTTGACTTAAATTTTTTGATGGGTGTTCTCTCGGCAGTTTGGGCCAAATTGGAGATAATTAGTTTCCAGAAAAGTCTCTTTCCTGTATGGAAGGATATTTCTTTTGAGAAGTCGGGAAAAGAAGCATTGGAGAGTTTCCATATCATAAAAGAGAACTAAAGTTATTCTTTTAATGGGTCAGTTAAATTCAGAATATCTTGAGAAGAAGTTTCTAATATATTTGAAAGACTTTATGTTCAAATCCCTTTATGTTTGGATGGCTGCAGTCAATACTTCTTGTTTTTCTAATTCCCTAGAATTTCTGAATATGTGCTCTTCATCTCCTCCCTAATTAGGGGTTGCTCTTGTATACTTTATGTGCACTTAGGTTTACTTATGAAAAAAAGTTTCTAATGTATTTGAATAGAAAAAGTTCCATTTTGAGATTTTTTTTTTTACTAAGTTCTTGAATCCTTAAGCATCCATTTCAAAAAATTTCTTAAATTTGCCTTTGACAAGAACGATATCCAATGACCTAATAATCGAAAGGCAGAAAACCTAGCCAACAAGCTAGTTTGGTTGAGTAAAAGTAAGGTGATGTGTGCATTTCAGTTTCAAAACATGGTAAAAGTTTTTGTAGTCTTATCTTTTAAAAGAGATGTGTTAGCACACAACAGGTCACCATTTATTTAATTGAATTTCCATTTTTCTTGTATTTAGAATTACCTTTAATCAATTGTTAGGAGGCGGAATTGAATCAAGAAATTTCATTTTTCATGTCCAAGCATTCTGGTATAGCTTTCTGAGTGACAGAAATGTATGTCAATCTGATGCTTGTGCTTAATTCTATTGTATTTTAGTTGTCAATTTATCTCCTGTTCCCTTATGGAATTGTGGGTCAACAATGTGGCAGATAGAAGGGGATGTTTTGGCTGTAAAGAAAGCACTTGTTGCCATCTCCCGCCGTCTTCAAGATTGTACATCAGTTGAAAAAACGAGGATTATTGCAAGCAAACCTGTGGAAGCAGTTACCCGTGAGACTTTACCTGACTTCCGTTTAGATCTTGTTACACAAAGGAACTCGGGGCTACACACTATGCCAAGCAGCTCAATCAACTATGCTTCAGGAGTTCATCCGGTGTCATTAGAGGTTGAAAGGGTTCCTTCTTTGGATACAAAAACACTAGTGCAGGAAGTTATTTTTAAGTTTCTTTGTTCCAATGATAGGGTTGGTGGTGTTATTGGAAAGGGGGGTGCCATTGTCAGGGCTCTCCAAAATGATACAGGGGCTAGCATAAGTGTTGGGGCTTCTATAGCTAATTGTGATGAACGAGTAATTACCATTACTGCATCAGAGGTTTGTCATTGTGTATTCTCTCTCTCTCTCTCTCTCTCTCTCTCGTGATTTCACAATTTACATGTGCTCATTTATTGGCCTTTGGGTTATTGATAGGTTTTATGGTTTGCTTTGTCTTGTGTAGGACCCTGATTCACGATACTCGCCAACACAGAAGGCAGTTGTTCTTGTTTTCTCTAGGTCTATAGAGGCAGGCATTGAGAAGGGGCAAGATTCGGGCTCAAATAAGGGGTCACCTGTTATTGCAAGGCTTGTAGTCCCATCAAATCAAGTTGGTTGTTTGTTGGGAAAAGGAGGTGCAATAGTTTCAGAGATGCGAAAGGTTACAGGTGCTGCCATACGAATAATTGGAGGTGAACAAGTCCCGAAGTGTGTGACAGAGAATGATCAGGTGGTGCAGGTGCGATGGTGTAACTTCTTTTGTTAAGTTCAATGATACGATGGCAAATAAAGCTTCAATTTTATTTAATTCATTTTTTTTCCTGGAGAAATATGCATAAATAATATTTGGACTTTCAAATTAAGAAATGGTTAAACTTTTCTTTCATCTTATATTTGGAATTATAGTCAAAACTTTACAAGGGTTTGGCATGTGATGACTCTTTTGTCAACTATCAAAAGAGAAAGAATTAATGATTCGAAGTTGATGTTGCTGAGAACATTGCTGGTTGCATCTTCTTTATAGACCAGCCAAAAACAAGGTTTCATAGATATCTGACATTTGACAGCTAATATTTTATGAAAAATATTTTCCTTCAAAGTAGTCAAAGTTTTGTCCTTCAAGTTCTTTCCAATATTATTTCAACTATGAAGATGTTGACAAGTTGTTGCATTTTATGGTTTAATGTTTGGGTTAGTAATTCCATTTCATGTCTTTTGAATTTTTTAATCTTCTGAATTTCAGATTGTAATTTTTAGGAGTAGCTTCATTATGCTCCCTGTGTATATGAGTGTCTTCCTTTTTTGTAATAAAATCATTTTACTTGTAGAAAAATGTTTGGGTTAGTAATTTAATATTATTATTCTCTGGAAATTTTTTTGAGTAAACTAAATAATGCAGATTTCATTTAGTAAAATCTTTTCTGCATGGTGGCCCAAGTGAAATAGGATAATCTTTAATTTCAGTAAGGTTTTCATTTATTTTTCTATTCATTTATTTGACAGATTTCAGGGGAGTTTTCAAATGTGCAAGATGCGTTGTATAATGTAACCGGTAGACTACGAGATAACCTTTTCTCCAGCACGCAGAACAATGTTGGAACAAGGAGCAGTTCCTCTGTATTTACCGATACCAGCCCTTATGGAAGACTGAGAGATCCTCCCCCTCTTGGCAGTCATCCATCAGTTGGTGTCTCTCATAGTCTCAGTCGACATGCTACTTTCACTCAAAGTACAGATCCTTCAGTTGGTGTTTCTCATAGTCTCAGTAGACATGCTTCTTTCAATCAAAGTACGGATCCTTCTGTTGGTGTTTCTCATAGTCTCAGTCGACATACTATAAGTCAAAGTGTGGATAATTTTGGAATTCCTCGTGGTCAAAGTATGGATAATTTTGGAATTCCCCATGGTTTTGATCGTCCTCCTTCACCAAGGTTATGGGCCTCGCATGTAAGATCTCTCTCTCTCTCTCTCTCTCTCTATCTCTCTATCTCTCTCTCTTCTCTCTCATAATTTTGCCACTTCTTATGGATGGGTTTGATTGCAGTCAGCAGTTGGAGTAAATCCAAGAGGCATCACTGATGTTGGCAGAGGAATGACTAATCTTAAAGGTGGCTTAGAACTTGGCAGGTTGGTAACACCCTACAAAATGCATACATTTTTTAAGTGTGGACCATGCTGTAATTGATTATCAAGCGAACCATTTGGCACTTAAAAATCTTAGCATCTTAATTTGACAAAACAGAAAACTTCTTGAAGGTTTGTGATCCACCTAATCATTATGCTTTCTGGTTTAATTATGTGAGTGGGAAATGCCGAACACCTTCACTTGTTGAGTGAGGTCATAATAGATCTATTACACCTTAGTTTTATATTGGGAGAATGAGAAGTAACCCACATAGAGTGGTAGTTTTTAAAGATAGTCATGAGTGCTAAGTCCCACATTGCTTAGTTATTAGGAGAAATTGAGTTTTATAATAAATTATAGAGAAGTTCCAAATTGACTAATCTTTTCGGGGTGATAGCGCAGACGTGGCTAGCATTTTTTCCTAAGTCATTACAAATAGTATCAGATCCACCTAGTAACACCAGGCCATGTGATACTGAAGTACTGTATGATGTAGCCCTAATGAGGATGTCAGGAATTTAAGATAGAGAATTTGTAACACCCTGGCCCCATATTGGAAACATGAGAAGTAGCTCACAAAATGAGTAGTTTGTAAAAATAGTTATGAATGTTAAGTCTCACATTACGTAGTTATTAGGAGAAATTGAGCTTTATAATGAATTCTAAGAAAGCGCAAATGTAGCTAGCGCTTTTTCCTAGGTCTTTACAAAATCTCATTTGGATTGACACTTGGATGCAAAGCTCTTTAGCATATTAAAGTCCATTATTGCTACGTCCAGTGGTATCAGCCCTTTGCTTCATTTTATTACCAATGATTATTGCTCTTATCAAATTCTTTATGGTTATTTACGTCAAAGTGTAGCTCAATCAGCTAAGAATAACAGCTCGGATGTTACTGTTTATGGTTATTGCTCTATGGAGTGTTCTGCAGAGATAATGTAATTAACTCAGATGCTGTTGTGCTTAATCATCTTATGCGCAATCTTCGCATCTTATACTTGTATATATCAACTAGATTACCTATATGTGCAGTTGTACCTGTGGGTGGGACCTTTTACATACCACGCAGAGCTATAATTGACGGTTCATGCATATTGTGTACAGTCCTATTCTTTAGTTAACTGAAATACATAACAAATATCATCGAATATGTGAATGTGATCATACACTAGCAGCGTTTTGTACTATCATTGTAGATACCTGCAGTGATGCCCTTTGACTGAATAACTACCTTGGCCCTGTGCTTTCTAATGGAAAGAAGAAAATAGCAGAGAGTATAAAATGTTTGGACTGTCTAAACTGTGTAATTGCATGCGTAAGTTATCAGTTTGTGAATTGGAGAACTTCCAAGTCCATATATTTTCTATTGGAAAGGAGAAAGTAGCAGAGTATAAAATATTCAGAATGTCTAAACTCTGTAATTATATTCATCTTTATCAATTTTTGATTTTTGCAGTGGAAGCAAATCTGCTATTGTGACGAATACAACTGTTGAGATCGTAGTTCCGGATAATGTTATTGGCTCTGTATATGGGGATAATGGTAGCAATCTGAATCGTTTGAGACAGGTAAACCAACACTCGTTCATTTGAAAATCTATTCCAGCAGTACTGCCATGTTGGCATTGTTTCCACCAATAATCAGTTCTATATGTGAACGTTATGATCTATGCTTAATGATGGCTGCCCTATGCCTACTTATAACTCTATAAAGCTTCAGAATTGCCAGCTATTTATTCTTAGGAATTAAATATTTCAAATTCAGGGAACTCACTGAAGTGGCTGCTACAACACAGCCAACCCTAAAACCTTTCTCTTTCCTTTTCTTTTGTTCTGTTTTGAAAAGAGAGAGAGCGGAGTGATGGTTAACAAGCTTAAGTATTTAAAAGATAAAAGAGTATCATGCTGGCAGCTTGCTTTTGTAGGAACAAGTCGGTGCTTTAGCTGCTGAGAAAAAAGAAAAAAAGTCTGGTTTAATCTAGAAAAGCCCCTGAGGTTGCATCTTTCAAAAAAAAAAAAAATTCTTTCATTTTCTTCTTCTTCTTCTTCTTTTCTTTTCTCTTTTTTTTTTTCTTTGTTTTTTTTTTTGTGAATCTCACGCCACACTTTTCTCATTAGATACCATGGTTGCTATCAATGTTCAATACTTTTTAAGATATCTATACTTAGGAACTAACTTGTACTTGCTCTCTGGACGTTTTCTGATCAGATATCAGGTGCCAAAGTCATAGTGCATGAACCTCATTCCGGATCAACTGACAGGATTGTTGTCATATCTGGGACACCCGATGAAACCCAGGCAGCGCAATCTCTCCTCCATGCATTCATTCTCACTGGATCATAACGCGATGTGATCATATTTATCCAGTTTGTTGCTTGTGTTAGTTGGCTCTTTTTCCTTCCTTTTTTTGCCCCCCTCAACATGTGTACACTAAAGTAGGAATTCAGCTCTTTTTGTATCCTGGCATTTTGGCAACAGCATTTTGGATGTAATTGTTTACCATTATGTTTTGTAGTGAGTCATGATTTTTGTTTACTATTCAGATTTTACTTTTAATTTTAAGACAAAAGAATTGAGTCCCATTTCTAACTTTGACAGCATTGCCCTAAATCTTAGGCTTTTCTGCAGTTGTAACTATTAAAAGTGCTTTCTTGAATAGCACATAGCAGCGTAACCCTACTGTCATGGTGCACAATTTTGCTAATATCTTAAAAAGTGTAGCACCTATTTAGGAAAGAGTAATGTAATGCCATTTGATAAATTGTCATAAAATCTGATGATGTGACATTTCAAATTAGTTATTTGATTAGTACTAATAAAAATCCGAAGGCTGATTATCACTATCGCAACATCCTAGTTATTGCATATAA
The DNA here is from genome assembly GCA_013348765.1 of Carpinus viminea. Classification (NCBI taxonomy): domain Eukaryota; kingdom Viridiplantae; phylum Streptophyta; class Magnoliopsida; order Fagales; family Betulaceae; genus Carpinus; species Carpinus viminea. Next base: position 6,671,740 of record CP054669.1, on the reverse strand, counting down.
ACAGTCTATTAAATAATATTACTTTTCAAGAAAAAGAAAAGGAAAGGCTTACACGATGCACAGATTTTTGCACTAATTAGCTTCAACTTTTGACAGATGATGAGGATGACAAACTTGAACTTCAATTTTCATTTTTCATTCGAGTTCAAATAAAAGGGCAAACAGATTTATATCAAATGCACAGCAACACAAATCACAAACCAGTACAAGATGATTTAAATCAAAACAAGCAATATTTATTTTGTTTTTATTTATTTAACTCTTGGCAACTGCATCGGTTGCCACTGGCACAGCAACTGGGGTGGGTTTGAGTGTGATTTCCACGTTGTCGTGGACTCCTTGCAGCAGTAGCTCACCATCATATGCCAAAACTTTTCGCTTCTTTCCTGCTCTCAGTGTCCCAACCAGTGCTTCGAATATATTTGCACACCTATCGTCATTAAACAGCGTGCCAAATGTGACCTTCCACACCAACCAAAATTTTCGATTAGAAGATCCAAATGATATATTAATTATATAGTAAAATAGTTTAAATTAAATAAATATATTGCAAGAAAGTCACTCCTCTCTCTAGCTTTTTAGAGAGAGAAGCTCTCTCCTATCATTGTGTTAGAACTTTTTCACTCTTAAAAGTCCATCATATGCCACTATTCTATCCCTCAAAAAATGAAATAACTTTTAAAATCATCATTTGATCAAAATTTATTTTCTTTAACTTTATTATATATTCCATTTCCTTCTCCGTCTTCTCCTTCTTCTCTTTATAATAGGTGCCCTCTTTTTACCTATGGAGACTACCAAACGCAGATCCTATATTCCTATATTCCTTGAGCGTCGGGACAACAAAGTGGAGCACTCCCCTTCAATGGTTTCAATCCAATTGTTCTAAGTGTAATGCAATTTTGCTAAAATTGGGTTTATGCAATATTCAACTTGAAAATATAACAAATAAAACTACAACATTTTGTTATAAATTTTTATCATTAAAAGCATAAGGAGTCCTCAAATACATAAGAAGTATGCACAAGAAAAACACTAAGGAGAAAAGAGAGTAAAATATCATAGTAACTAATCACCAAACGATAAACAAAGCTATTGTTCAAAGATACAAAGTTTTTTTGAAAAGTAATTGTTCAAAGATACAAAGTACAGAAAGAAAACAAAAAAGTCTTAAGCTCTTCCAAAATTCTCTCATAGTCTTTAGAAATTCTATCATTTATTTCTTTTCAAAGACACCACAAGTGGCATGAAGGTACCATCTGCCACACAAAAGCCCTCCTAGCACTCTTGGTAGTCCACCAACACACATATAAGTCGACTACTCATCTATGCATAACCCAAGACAACCCAAATCAACTGAAGAAGACATCCCATAAGGCACCTACCACCTCACAATACAAAAGAAGATGGTCTAAGGGCTCCCCATCCCATTTACACATACAACTTCTATCAACCACAATGACATGCCGTTTACTCAAATTATCCATGGTAAGGATCTTTCTTAGAGCCCTGACCAAGCAAAAAATGTTGCCCTCAAAGGAAACTTAATCTGCCAAACACTCTTCCAAGAGAAACATAAGCCATCCATCATTGCAAATCAAGACACTGTAGAAGGATCTAACAACAAACAAACCTTTTTGGAGGGGACCCACCAAAGCTTGTCTTCACCTTCCTATCTCACTCTAACTGAATACAATATCCTAAAGAAAGAAGCAAAGATATCCACTTCCCAATCATGAACTGGTCTAGCAAGGTTTACATTCTAGTAAGTGGAGCCACCCGAGAACTCTAAGTGTTCCACAATAGAAGCATCGTTTTCACACGCAATGCCAAATAAATCTGGGAAGGCAGCCTTAAAAGCGATATCCCTAGACCATAAATCATGCTAAAAACTAACCTTAGTGCCATTTTCCATCCCAAATCTAGTATGACTTGGGAAGTTCCCCCAACCCCTTCTAATAATCTTCCATAAATCAACCTCATATGTCCCAAGAGGCTTATTAGAACACCACCCTCCCCAAAACACTAAATTTAGTGTCTACCATCACTCTCCACTAATCCTCTCTTTCATGCACATAGTACCCTAGCCATTTCCTTAAGAGAGCTAGATTGAACATTAGCAAGTTCCAGAGCCCCAACCCTCCTTCAAAGATTGGAGAACAAACCTTGGACCAGCTTACCAGATGATATTTGAACTCTTCACCTAGCCCAACCCACTGGAAATCATGTTGAAGCTCCTCAATACGATTTGCAACACCCGCGGGAAGAGGAAAGAGGGACATGAAATACATAGACAAATTGGACAGTGCACTCTTTATAAAGGTAACCCTACCACCCTTAGACAAATACATCAATTTCCCTAGTGCATGAATGCAAGCATTAAATTAGCAGTTGGGCACTCTGCTTTCTCTATCTTCGGCTTGCAATCTCAAGTTTCACAATTTAACTGGGCCACTTCAAAAATCTAGAAGGATTGGGTATCTCTTTTTACAAGTAATAGAAATATCATGAAAAAGCAAAAGGTGCGACTCAAGTACACATGAAGTATACAAAAGAAACACTTAATTAGAATGAGGAAAAAGAACAACAAAGCTATGAAAACTAAGCAAATTAAGAAAGACAGATACAATTGTCCAAAGATAAAGAGTATTAAAGGACTTAAGCTCATGTTAGCAACTCCAACGTGGAAATTTCCATACTTTAAAGAATCTAGTATATTAAACACATTAAATTTGTTGGATGGGAGATAAATTTGAGGAATGCTTCGAAACAATTCAAATCAGAAGACTAAAAGTAACAAAACAGTAGGTTATCATGCAAATGATAGTAAACGAAAGCCACCAGAAAGGGGTGAACTAGTTTTGTATGCTGATATGGCTAATCGCTTAATTAAATTGGAAAGACATGCCTAGTGGAAGGGTACGAGACTGGGGGTTTTTGCACTCTCCAAACTTCTTGGAGGGCAGTTAAGTAGATTGCTGATACAATCTTAACCAACTAATTTGCAAACTCTTTTCTTTTTAAATAAAAAGAATTCATAATCCAATTTTCAGAATGTGAAAGGAAACAGGTTGCAGGAGGGTTGTAGACTGAGCAGGACACTTCAACAAATCATTCTCTATTCCAAAAGTTAACCTTGTTTGACAATGCTTTTTGGGATGCTTAAAACTGTTTTCATAAACACTTTTTTCAATAAAAAGTAAAAAACACCCTCTAAAAATAAGGAAAAAAAGTTTCTCAGAGAAAGAAGAGGAACAGATGAAAAAAGAAAAGTGCCCATCTTTACACTGGAAAAACGATAAACTTTCTCGCAATGAGATGAGAAATTTCTTGTTCCAAAGAAAACATGATGTTACCCACATCACTTATAATGAAGTTTTCAGTTCCGCCTCTTAAATTACATATAGAAACCCCACATAAAAGAGCACCGCAATAAATCAAAACAATGCTGGAGGAGGAAAAGGCAAGGAAAACAGGCCAGCAACACCCAAAATCTAATAAGCAATGCCGGAAAAACAAACACGCAAAAAGCAACTCGGACGCTGTTAGATCTCCGATCTATAAGTTACCAAACATCAGCTACAAATTACAGATCACCCGGTTCATGACCCAAATAATCTAGATCCAGATCAAAATCACATCAACCATCGGACATTCAAATACAATGCAATTCGTTTCAGCATAATTCTATGCATGTTTCTCGATCTGGGTCGGGCACGGAGAAATCAATACAAGTGTAACGGTGAGAATTGAGAGAAAAATGAGCTCAAATATGTTGAAAATAGTGTTTTTTAGTGTGCACCTTGTACGAACCATCGTCTTGGACCTTGCCAAGCCGCTTGATTTCTTCTTTCAGTCGCTCAACTTCCTCTTCCACGTTCATGGTTGCAGCCCTTCCAAAATATCTTCGGCCTGCTATCTCAGTGTCTATATATGAATTATTTATTAATATTTTTGTTTTTTTTTATATGTCCAAGAGAATAAGAGGATGACATATTCGAACTAATAAACTCTATTTTATTTTATGAGGCGTAATTACAGTTAATTAAGTTACATTATGAACAATATTTTTGTTTTCTTAAAATAGTATAGACGCCGCTTTTGGTTGCATTTTGTGCTAATCTTTGTCCAAATATATAGTTAAATTGAGAATGAAAAGAGACATCTTCAAGGGGTAACTTAATTAGCTATATACTATATCTCATAAAATGAAGATCACTAGTTTAAATCTTTATTTAAATAAAAAGTGAATTTATATACCCTTTGTTTTTTTTTCTTTTTTTTTTTAAAAAAAAACTCATTCTCATTTCGTAGAACTCAAGAGCGAAAGCTCTTATAATCATAGGGCAAGCCCTGAAGTAACTGTAACTAAGCTACAAAGTCACAAACAGAATCTCATATAAACCAGGCAACAAAGGTCAACCAATCAATGAAATTAGAAAATACATCCGCTACCCCAGGACTAAAACAGCAGGATAAACATTCAAATCTGCTTGGCAGGTTCAAAGACTACTGAACCAAGCAGACGCCATCAGCTGCATAGGAAACATTTATTCCACGACCCTAAGAGGTAAACCCTCTTATGCCGTTACTCATCCTCCTCGACAGTTAAGGCAAGATACACATTCATCAACAACACAAAAGTCTGGATCATTTTTCCTCCTCGACCCGAAAGTCAGGGTAACATACACATCTACGGCACACATGTCATGATCAAAAGGGATCCAATCGAACCTTTGCTTTTTTCATGCGCTAATGATCTTTGTTTCATAAAATGTAGTATTCAGTCAATTAAACTACTATTTAAAACGAATCAAATTAATCAATCCCTATTTTTTAAAAGGAAAAAGTTAGGGGTTCTCTTCTTAGTGTTCTCCTAACGTTATCTCAGTCTTACGTAGAACATGATTTAAGAAAAAATAAAATTGTAGTGTCTTCTACCATCGGTTTTTTTAGGTATTAGCATCAAATTTGAGGCATTAGCACCAAATTTGAGGTATTAACACCAAAATTGAGGCATTAGCACTAAATTTAGGATGATCAAATCCATTTTTGGTGATAATATCTTTAAAGGGTTAATCTTCCACCCTTAGTTTTAAGTTTTGAGTCAAAAAACAAGTTTTAAAGTATTACAACATAAATATTAATTCATAAAAATTAATTTGTTGGCAAAAAAATGGTACTTCAATTTTAATTTTTATTAAATCATGTTTTACGTAAGACTAAGAGAACGGTAGGAAAACAATAAAAAGAGAACCCTTAGCAAACCCATTTTTAAAAAGAATCTAATATGATTATGTCAACATTTTTAAATAATTATAAATATTATATTTTTATCTCATAATTATTTTACAATTATTGATGCAACAATGTCTTTTTTTTTTGATATGTCCATATAAGAGAAGGAAGAGGATCCATATTTGTGACCTTCGCTTCATTAAATATGATTTACAGCTAATTAAACTATCCCTTAAGGACTTGATGCAACAATGTCGATCAACCATTAAATAAAAAAAATTAATGATTAGTTGAAACATTATCGAATACTTTATAATATTTTTTTAGATAAAGTGGTGGTTTTGGCATTACTCTTCCCCCATTCAATCGTTTACTACTTACAGTGGCATTCCCCGCAAATAAACCCATAATCCGTGGCCATTTCCTACTCCTCTTCCGCCTCCTCCTAATCCTTCTCTCCCAGCATCTTCCTCTACTTCCTCCACGTTCTTCCTCTTACACCACTCACAAACCCATCAATTTTTCTTTTCTCGAAACAATTTCGTATTTAAATTGTTAGTATTTTCCTTTTTAATCCGATTTTGACCATTGAATCTTGGACTTTTTTAAGCTATTTCAACTTTTATATATTTAAATTTAAGGTTTTGTTTGAATTCGAAAACTTTTGCTCTTTTGAATTCCTTCTGTAATGTAACGCTGTAGCAATGCCGGAATCGAATCACCAACCTCCGATGTACAATTCGGGAGCGATGAACAACAACATAGAGGGTCATATTGAGGACGAAGACGACGACGTTGCGGGCGCAGAGGAGTCCATAGACAACCCCCAGATGCGCTTCGAGGACGGCGCCGTATCGGTGACCTTAAACGGTGCCGTTCAGGAGAGTGCTCCTATTTCCATGTTCGTTCCCGGGTCTGAGTATCCTCCGGTGGCCGGGAACAGTGGTTCTGACCAGCTCACGCTCTCATTCCAGGGCGAGGTCTACGTTTTCGACGCTGTTTCGCCGGATAAGGTTCGGGTTTTTACTTCTGGGTGTTGCTGAATTTGGTGAATTGTGCGTGGTTTTGTTTGTTTGATGGTTATTCGGTTGAAGGGTGTGTGGTTTTGACATGGGTTTTGGTTAATTTGGTGAATTCGTAAGTGTTCTTGTGTGGTGCTTTTTAGCCATCTGGGTTTCCGTTAGTTTGTTGAATTATGCAGTTTATCATGCTTAGTCACTTGGGAAGTAAGTGTTTTCAGCTTGCTTGCAGTTAGTTTTGTGAATTATTCTACGCTTTTGTAAATTCAGGATGCTGCTTAGCCACAAGGGTTTTGTTCATGCTTTAAGGAATCTAGGTTCTATTATTTTTTCTTTTTTCTGATAAGTATGTAATATCTTATTTTTTATGCTCTTCACCTAAACCAGCTTCGTTTTTCAATCTTATATCGCTTAGATTTGTGAATATGCTTGATTTTTATGTTCATGCGATTTCACACTAAAAGAGTTATAGTCCAATTCCTTATTGATCGATAATGGCATATTTTGTTCTTTAATGCTGTTTCAACCGGAAATGTTTAGTTTTCTATCTGCTGAGTATGTATTTTGTGAAGTATGTGCCTTTTTTCCCCTAATTTTATTGGAGTTTTGGATGTGTAGAAAGAGTTAAATGCAAGTCACAAATTTTTTTCTTTCGTTTTGCTAAGCAATAATGGAGTACTTTTTTAAACATGCAATGTAAGCTGTAGTGGTCTTGTGATGAATTTTGTGTTTTGTTAAGGAAAAATGTTTTAAAAACAGACTACTCTATCCATTAAAAAGGAAAAATGAATAATGTGGTTCTTATTATACATGAATACATTATTGAGTGGTTTGACTGTTGAAATGAGCGAGTATTTTAGGTCTCAAGCTTGTAAATATTGAAGAATCATAGGAGGAATTTAAGCTCTTTTAGGTTGATTTAACAGGTGCAGGCAGTGTTATTACTTTTGGGTGGATATGAAATCCCTTCTGGCATTCCTGCTGTGGGGACAGTCCCTCTTAATCAAAGGGTATGTAAATGCTTAAAACATGCAAGCTTTCTCAAAACTATATACTGTTCCAGAGGGTATTGATTTGTTTTTACTTTCCCTGCCCCAATGGTTTTTTATTTTTATTTTCAGGGCATAAATGACTTTCCTGGAAGGTCAATTCAACCACAGAGAGCTGCTTCTTTAAGTAGATTCAGGGAGAAGAGAAAAGAACGATGTTTTGATAAGAAAATCCGTTACAGTGTGCGGAAAGAAGTTGCACTCAGGTATTATATTGCGTTTCTGTCTAAGATACATTTTGTTAATGCAAAACAAAATAACAATAAAAATAAAAATAACAGAAAATTAAAAAAAAATTTCGTCCCATTTTGTCGACTTGTTCTATAATTTCAGACCATTTAGGTGGTTACTTTTCCAAGTATCAAGTAAATGACAAATACTGCAATAAGTTCTGGAGCATGTATGAGAAAAGATAACACACTCCTTTAGGGGCTTTCTGGTTTATGTTGTCTTTTATAAAGGAAACATAGTGCATAATAGTAAGTCATGGTTACACAGAACTATGCACTTTGCTGTGTCCCAACAACACTGTTGCAGAAAATGTCAAAAAAGAGGTATGAGCATATAAATGATCAAAGAAGAGAAAAATCAAATAAATTTTTTTAAAACATTTCTGCAAGTATTTTAATTTTAAGTGAACTTATTTAACTATTAAGTAAAAAAAAGCTTTTCCATCTTTAACTTTATCTACACTCTTTTACTGATCTTTCCTCGTTGCCAAGCTTGTTTAGTATAATCCTTTTTGGGTTGAGGGGATACCAGCGATTTTATTGTTTCACTGCACTGATTATTTGCTTATTCCTTGAATAAGCATCCTTTAAATTAGTAAGTGTTATCAATTTTCAATGCCAACATGGCACTATTGTGTTGGCAATGGGCATGAGAGGGAGAGGAGGGGTCAAGGTTTCAGTACTTCTCATAGACACAGAAGGCATTTTGCATTGATTGATATTCTCTGCCAACACTAGGTTCTTCTCTGCACGTAAGATTGCTTAACTCTAAGAAAATGTTTTTTGGATGTTCTGTGACTGATTTAAGGAACTAATGATACTTGCTGATGAATAGATCATTAAATTCTTTCCTCCGGTTTGGGTATATATGGATGATTTATTATTCCCAGTAGGCTATATGGACAATCTAGCACATGGTGTTTTCATATGATGATAGATGGATAGTTGATCTATACCCTCACTATTTTAAGAAGCAGAAGTTGGGCTCTTGTATTACAGAGTGCTAGGAAGTGCAATTTTGCCATGGTCTAGCTGGCTTCAAATTTAGTCTTATCTCATTAGTTCTTAGAACATCCAACTGTAAAATATTAGGTCTCGATGCTTTTTGGCATTGTAAATAAAAACATTCACCTTCCTTTTTTCCCTGCCTCTAATCCTGGAATGGAGTGTGGAGCTTTATGTCTAGAAGCTTTAACCAATTTTTGAAAAACCTTGAGTGGTTATGTCCCAGGGACTCAAAGAGGTTGGTTTTAATAATGACTATGATCTCAATAATAATTTATGGCTGAACATCTATTTTTTTGTCCTATTCAGTTTTTTTGTTTTTTGGTGGTGGTGGGCGGATGCAGCAGTGTTAAGTTGTTGCATGCTTCCTTATCAGTGTGTCCAAGTGATTCATGATTATATGTGAGAAAATTCGAGCTTGAGAATCTTTTATGCCCTTTTCTCTTGTCTTGGTTGATTAATGGACATTGAAAAAAGTGATGGGACTTTGGGATGCTAAAATAAAGATAAAAGTGCGAATGTCTATTGTTTCAGTAGTAATATTTATCAAGCGTAGAAACTATCTTTTCTGTCCAATGTAGAACAGTTGAATCAGTCTCTCTGTTTCTTCTTCCTTCTCTCCCCACCAATATTTTTGCTGCCTGTCTCTTTCTGCCTGAATGGGCTCATGTTTCATCTGTGGCTATGTCAGGATGCAACGTAAAAAGGGTCAGTTTACATCAGCCAAGGCTATATCTGATGAAGTGGGCTCAGATTCTTCAGTTCATCATGCAACACAGGGTTCTGGACAAGATGATGGCTTGCAGGAAACCTCGTGAGTGTTAATCTTTGTTTTTGAATGTATAAGTAACTTCTTTTCTATTCTATGGACCATATAACTGCCTATTGGCCTTTCCATTTAAGGTGATATAAATGCTCCCTGCATTTCTGATACATCTCAGAAGAAGATGATAGTTGCAAGTTGGAATTTAGTATCATTATAATTGTAAAGAAAATATGTATTCTCTCTCTCTCTACATCTTTGCGTGATGCTCTGTGCAGATGTACACACTGTGGAATCAGTTCAAGGTCAACTCCGATGATGCGTCGAGGGCCAACGGGTCCAAGAACTTTGTGTAATGCATGTGGGCTCAAGTGGGCCAACAAGGTTGGTACAATCAGCAAAAAAATATACTGATTGGTTTTCTTTGCTCTAATTAATTATGCATCTTATAGAATATCATGTACATTGAGTGCATTTTGAGTAATTGTATTGATTGCGCAATCTTCACCTTCACTGTTTACGGATGTGTTATCCTGATTTTTTGTGATTTTAGTTGGAGTAGACGGTAATTCAGTGAAAGACTGAAAAAGTCTTCATGATGGTTTGAACTTTTGATGACCTACCCTTTTTTCCCCTTCATATTTCTTTTGGGGCAATTCTGTGACTAATCAAGATTCATGCCCAAAGATTTGGTCAAAGTGATTCATATTCAAGAAAAAGTTCTGTGGTTTATGTTGCTTGCTAATATAATTTTAGGTGGCTAGCTTGAGGGAACTTAAACCGGTAGAAATGATATTGAATTGAAGATTAAGGATAAGCAAGACAAGAATACATGGATTACAGATTGTTATGAGTGGCAACTGGATTATGTCGAAAATTGGTTTCTGAAAGGTTTGAAACAGTGACCTTTCTTTGTGGTGTAGTGATCTATACATTTTTTAACTAAGGAATGTTAGCTCAAGGGGACCATGGTAGAATATGTTCTGTATTGGAGGGAGAACAATGTGTCATGATACAGCATTCTGGGTAGTTGAGGGACCTGTCCAGGTAATTATTAACTAAAGTTTCCAACTGTGGATGCATAAGATGGAATTAGAAATGGATGCATATGGTGTAACGTTAGCGTTGATTACAATGAAAGTTTGATCATTTTCTGCAAAACTTGATTCAGTCCATTTGAAGCTATCATATGAATACTGTACCACATTTGTTAACATATCATTGTCACTGAGGTCAAAAATCTATCCTGGAGTAGCTTCCTGTATAGAAGAGTTGAGGTAACCCTTTTGCAATCAATTACTGGCCTTTGAAAGAAATAGGAAGGAAGAAACAGTATTATCATGTATCACTTTAGTTTAGACTCTTCTTCGTTGACGGTAAGGAAATTTTTATAATTCCATGCCTTGTATGTGAGTCCCTGCAAAATGCTGTTTCTTATAACATTATTATTGTTTTTTTCCCTCTGTATTTATCATTATTGTTTTACTTGGTCTTTATCCATATAAATATCTAGACCAAGCAATAAACAAACAAACAAATAAATAAATAAAAAGAAGACGTTGCCAACTGAAGAGGAATAATTATTCTTCACAAGGTTAAATCATATTGTTTACTGTCTCTATCTGTACTCTTCACTTCATTCTTGATTTGATCTTTTCTTCTGGCTCTGGTAATGAATATTTTGCGAGTTGATGAGGTCGTGGAATTATAATTTTTATTTTATTTTTTTTTGGTATCCCATGGTGCTTGAATTGCTTCCTCTGACCAACAAAAGATGGAAAAAAAAAAGAAGGTTTTTCTCCTTGTTTTCTTCATCCACACCCAACTTTAATTTTTTTAATAAGCTTGAAGACATGGATCTTTAAACTCATTACTGCGTATGCTAAATCTTGTAAATTTCTTTGAAGATGATGAAATTCCCCAAGACTAAATCCTGGTGCTTGTTTCAGTGATCTCAAGATAATGAATTGAATTTTGCAGGGAATTCTACGAGATCTTTCTAAGGTTCCAACTGCGGGTCCCCAGGATCCTTCTGTGAAGCCAACTGAACAGGTGAGCTGCGCCCTTTGTGAAGAACATACTGTTTGTTCTTTGAGCCTTCCCCCACCTAACACAATTCTTTTGCTTGCCCGTCTGCATCTTTGTTTTTATAATGTCTATTGTTATATATTTGTGTGTGTTGGGCACTTTTTTCTATCTTTTCTCTTCTCCTTTTTCTGATGGGTGTTTATCACAGAGTGATGGTGAAGCTAATGACTCAGATGCTGTAACCCAGGCTGTAGAAATTGTCTCCTCTTCCAATGGCGATAACTCAGCTGTAACTGTCGAAAGGTGAGTGACAAGACGCTTTTCTTGCTTCAAGTGACACGCCTTTTTTTTCAAGTAATTGATCGAAATTCACCTGTAATAACTTTCAACTTGATGTAACAGAATGTACATACAATTCAGTGCCCTCAACTCTTCTTAAATACTTACTATTTCTGTAATTTGAGTGTAGTAGTGTATGGACCATAATGGAATTGCTGTCTAAAATTTGTATGTGTATTAATATCTCCTCTTGGAAAAAAAAGAAAAGAAAAGGAAGAGCAATGTTTTGGGCATTTCTTTATTCTTGCAGCACTATTCTTGGCATTTCAATATTTCTGCACACAAAGTGAACATCTAATTTCTTCACATCGACAAAAGTTTAGTGGGAAGGGGAAAAAAATATAATTATAAATTTTCAGGTCGCTAGATCTTTTTCAAACAAAATCATTTATATCTCCTAGTTAGCTTAAAATTTTGTTGAAATTTCTGATATTTGCATATATCCAAGCCTTGCTATACATTATGGTGACCCAACATTTACATCAGAATTACCAACTATTCTGAAATTCTCCAATGCTTGACTGAGACTTGAGAAGCCGACCTTTCTTGGTTGGTGGAGGCTGTGGGTTTAGGATGACTAGGGTTTGAGAAGGAAAGAGGCACCTCATTATCAATGTGATACAATTATCTATGATTTGAGATAATAGCTTTTATAAGGTTTTCGCACAAATCAAAATTTTTGTGCCCTCCAATAAAAGATTGACACATCAGTGTGGAATAAGAAAATCAAATGTTAACAAAACACCATATCAAACCTAGTCTAAAAAAGTCCTCTCAACACATCTACCAAGAAAAGGCACACAACCACCTTCGGCAAGATGCTGCGACCGTTCATGCTATGTGTCGCTGTCGTCGCCACCCACTCGGTTGAGGGAGGTGGTGAGAGAGACACGCCAAATGTCGCCACCCAGGCTGGGATCTAGTAAATCCGCCGCCTAGGCTGAAATCTCTGGATTTTGAAGGCCGAGATCTCTCTGATTAGTCCAAACGGTTGACATACAATAGATAGTTGTGTGTGCCTTTTTTGTTGGTTGTATTGTGAGAGGTTTATTTATTTATTTTTGGCCAAAAGAGAGGATTAGATGTAGTGTTTTGCTAACATTTGATTTTCTTGATGCAGACTTATGTGTCAATCTCTTATTGAATGTCACAAAAGTCTTGATTTGTATCAAGACCTTACAAAAGTTATTCTCATGATTTGAATTAGGCATTTCAGACTATAATTGTTCAAAAGTTGCATAAGTTCTATTTCCCATTTATATGATGAAGTGATTATTGAGTTATGCATTGATTAAAAAAAAAAAAAGAAGGAATATTGTCACATAAAATATGTCATAGAAGGTCGAGTTGCATTGTTTTATTGAAGAATCTTGGGATTTTGGATAGAAGTCGATGGCTTTGTTTTGCACACTTCAAAGTCAAAAAAAGAAAATCCCACTCTTTGTTTGTTTGTCAAAAGAAGAATTACCAAAAAAGTTGCAACATCAAAGTGACTAGATAGATACTACTTTGTGTTGAAGCAATCTATCTGTACATAACACTTTTTCTTTTGTTTTTACTTTTAAAAAAAAAAACAATTTAAAATATTCAAAATATATCTTAACGTTACATCATAATACATTTTCAAATAATAATAAATAAATAAAAAACACCTTTAAAAGCCATTAACAAAGGAAATTTTATTTGGTTATAATTTTGGTTCATCATTAGCCGATTTAGTTGCAAAGTCACGCACTGAAAGGGCCATCAGAGCATGAAACATTGAATATTATGTCAATTTAATTCAGAGACACTAGGTGTAAAATGGGCCTAAAGAATAACATTAATCTTTTGCAATTTTTTATGGGCCCTAGCCAATAAAATATACATGTTAATACAAAGGTGAGAGGGCCCTTGCAGTTATCCTCTATCGAGCACTCTACCTTCTTGTTTGACAATATAGAAACCTTTATGTTTTGCATTAACAATTAAATTAAGAGTAATGTCATTTAGTAGTATCTCATGAAGATGCAATATAATTATAATGACGTAACAATAAATATCAATATTTGGATCAACAAGGATTTATAAAAAAAAATTCACTGCATATCATCATAATTGTGTTTTAGTTGTATGAGAGTAGTAAATATAATTTCTCTTAAATTAAATGTGAAATTGATTCGTAGTCCAATTGGAATAGTATTCTCTAAGCTTTCATGATCGTGATTTCATATTGTTGTAACTAATAGCGTCGATAATATCACATGACAAATATGTTGGCATACCATCCGAAAAATTTCAATGATGTGATGTCATTTTACAGTGTTACATGAAATAATATTAAATCCTGAACATAAAATAATTCTTCTCAATTTTCAATCGAAATGGAAAGGATCACTGTCAAGTCCTATCATGCCCATCCAATGAAATATTTTAATTGATATGTTTTAATTTTATTTTTTTGATGTAATACTAAAACTTATTATTAATTTAAAAGTGATTTTTAAATTTGGAAGTGCCACATCAGTAAGCATACCTGTAAGAGTATCAAAGTGTGGAGTCAAAGAGTTGTACCATTTACCATCAATTGCGGTGGTCAATGGCCTAAGGAGATCCCAAAATGGTTACCTAGATATTAGGCAAAATGATCTTCTTCATTTCAAAATCTTTTTATTTCTTTTATTTAGTGCATTTTGAAGGGTAATATATTTAATGTATTACTTTTATTAAATTTTTGCACAATACTATATTTCAAAATACACTAAATAGAGAAAATTAAAGATTTTAAAATAGAGAGGATCCTAATACAGATAATTAGAGTGTGATTTTGAATCTTACAGGAAAAGGTCATTGGATTGAATCCCCTCCTCTCCTCTGTGTAGATATGTCAAAAAAAAAAAAAAAGGAATCTCCACAATGTTATTAATTAGTATTAGCCAATAATCACTTGGGTTTCCATTAATGTCCTAGTGAGGATAGGTCAAACTAAGACTTAATCGAATTAGTCACAATTAATCTCTTCAGCCTATCTTTTTTCTCAAGGGAGAAAAAAAAAAAGTTGTACCATTTATTTATTTATTTAAAAAAAAAAAGTAATTTAATGGTAACTGTAGGACACATGTACTGACATCAAGATAACGCTGTAATCTCCACCACCAGATCTGTTTTCAACGGTGATGCACGTGGATGTCCGGTTACATCCCTCGTGTCCCCCCCTTACCTGACACATCCCTACCCTCCTTTCCACGTGACCCACCTCTCCTCGGGCCCCGCCATATCCAACGGCTCCTATCGCCCTCCCAGAAAATAAAGAAGGAAAAGAAAGCCGTGAAATTCTGTGTGATTGTTTTCAGTATCTGAATTGGAGTCGCTTCCAGGAAACACCTCAGACAAGCTTTCAACGTTTCTTCCATTTTCGTCGACATAACATAAGCCTATTTTATTATTGTTAGTATTATTTTTTCACTGTAACGTATATTTATATATATGTTCACGCTCTTAGGGTTTTAGCTTTGAATTTTTGAACGTGAAAATTTGAAGTGGTTTTCATTTCGGGTTTAAGCGTCGAGAAGTTGTGTGTTTGGAAAGCGAAATTTTTTTTGGAGGCAGAGAGTGAGCTTGTGATGCTCGAGGAATGAAGACGGTGAATGCGCAGCCGCTCCAAGCGAGGCCGTTGGCGTTGGAGGAGCGAGAGGACCAGCTGGTGCAGGGGCCGATAGACGTGGAAGAAGGTGACGATGGTGGATCGGAGAACGAGTACGTCATTGGAGGAGTCGAGGTGGTGGAGGCTCGGGTGCGTAGCGGTCCCGTTTCGGCGTCTCGCACCAGCGAGCTCACCGTCGCGTTCGAGGGCGAGGTCTACGTTTTCCCCGCGGTTACGCCCGAGAAGGTTCGTTCTCTTTGGTGGTACTATCTCTCTCTTGGTTTGTGTTTGGTTCTCGGGAAACGCAAAAGAAATTCATGCGGGGAACAAGACTTTGTGGCTCTATTTTGTTTCTTTCTTTCTTTCATTTTATTTTTTTATGTTTTAATTTTGGTTTGGTAAATGATTTTAAGCTATTTGGCGATTTTGATTCTTTGATTACCAATTCCTATATGTTTGATATATTTTACTAGGCCTGCTTGATTTTGCGCTTTCTGGGTTCCTGCAATTATGTTCATATCGAAATATGTCGTTTTGTTGGGGGCATTGCCTGTTGGGATGTAGATTGTAGGCTCACTACTTTCACTGACTGTTAGGGCTGACATGGGGTGAGTTATAAAGATGTTTCGAAAGCAGGTGTCTCTTATGAGGCTGGGCAGTAATGGGTTTCCGTGTAGTTATCTGTCTGATGAATTTCAATAAATATGGACCAAAACTGCCCAACCGGTATTACTAATGTATTAGAGTGAGATGTGGTTAAATTTTGTAATCATCACTTTTCAGTGGGCTGCTGGGTATTAAGTGTTTAGCTTGGTGCCAATCTGACTATTACGTTTGTTTTGATTTTTAATGTTTCATTTGTTCCTTTTGTGTGTGTCCCACGCGGCCATGCCTATTTAGTTCCCAACTTGCGTGGGAATTTTGTTTTGGCATATTAGCAATCTTCTTCAGTTCAGGTGTTGTGCATCAATTCACCTTTGTTGAATGACATGTGATGCTCGAGTGTCTATTTGAGTAGAATAAGCCTGATATGCTGAATGTGCATATGCAGGTGCAGGCAGTGCTACTACTACTGGGAGGATGTGATATACCCAGCAGTGTCCCTAACACTCAGATTCTGCTACAACAGAATAGCAGGGTATTCCTGTGAAAAATCGTTATGCTCTCTGGAAAAATTTATTAATGTTTCATTACGTTTTATAATTTTATTTTTAAACTCTATAGGGTATAGGTGACACCTCGCGAGGTTCAAAACTTTCAAGAAGAATTGCATCACTTGTTAGGTTCCGGGAAAAGCGAAAAGAGAGATGTTTTGAAAAGAAAATTCGGTACACTTGTCGAAAAGAGGTTGCTCACAGGTGAGCTGTCCTGAATTGAAACCTTTTCTTTGTATTTATACATATGTATATTGTAACTTTGATTGAATGCATCTACTTTGTTGAAATAGTGAAAGAAAAGAAGCGGTACCATGTCTAATGAAGTGGATGTCACTAGTTCGAATCCAAAGAAAACCTTCTCACTTTGCTTTTAGTTTTAGATTTTTTTTTTTGTTTTAAAAAAAAAAAATTGTGAAAGAAAAAAAAAAATCTGATTTTAGTATGAGGGTCAAATGGGTCACCTATGGGTTAAGCAGGTTGACTCGGGATTGACCAGTTTATTGAATCCGATTATACAAAACCTAACCCGCTAATTTTGTGTTAGGTTTGCGGATAGTGTCAAAATTGCTAGCCGTATTTGTGGCAACCATGATTTTAATATAAGAAGTCCTGCACCAATATTGTCTAAGAACTAAAGCATGTTTGTGTTACTTATAAAAGACTTTTTGTTGTATATCCTTAATTATATTTTCCTTTCATAAGTAATAAGATTTTCATTAAACACAAGAGCAAAGATTTTTAATATGTAGTGGTGTTTCCCTACTTTGAATTCTTCATGGACCTTGCTTTCTTGATAATAATTATAAATAAAGTTTCTACATACTCCATGTACCATTGAGCCACAGGTCTACAAGATCCCTGCTACTATTTGGGAGGTTTCCTTTTTATTTTTGTTTGTTAGTATATGTTTATTTGTGTAGCTGTCAGACTTTCTTTTATTTTGCTTTCTCTTTCCCTCTCACGGAGACCAACTAACACACATGCATTAAATGAAGAGGGATTTTATATGTTTTTTTTGTCTTCCACTACTTTTAATTTTATTGAGCGTCTGAAAGGAATACTGGTACAATTTTTGTCCAGAATTTGACTTAAAAAATATGCTCTAACCAAGGAGGCAAGCACTGTGAGAGTTTGGTAGTATATAGATTTAACTTTGATTTGTATTCTAGGATGCATCGTAAGAATGGACAGTTTGCATCATTAAAGGACTCTTACAAAGTGGCTGCTGAAAACTGTGATTCAAGTGATGGCACAACTTGTCCTGCACCTATGTGAGTTTAAAGCTAAATCACTTACTAGTTTAAACCTTAAAAGATATTTTGTCAATTAGTTCTCTTCAAGGATGGATGGTACTTCTTGTATTTGTTACTCATTGATGCTGAGATGACTAATGTTTATCCATTTTTGCATTTTGTATAGTTTACGTAGATGTCAACATTGTGGGATTAGTGAAAATTCTACTCCAGCAATGCGTCGGGGGCCTGCTGGTCCGAGATCCCTTTGCAATGCATGTGGGCTAATGTGGGCAAACAAGGTAGGAATTGGTTTATGCTATATTGTATATAGATTCATGTTTATGTCTATGAGACAGGCTTCAACACAACTTGGCTTGACATTCTTTTATGATATCATCAGATGTTGGCCAAGATTTGTTATGTAATAAGTAAGCTATGAGAACATAAGATGTAGATAGTCATGAAATGAAGAAGAAAACTGAAACAAATAATACAGGTGTAAAAAAAAAAAAGAAATATACTGGTTACTGACACATTCAGAGTGGAAATTTGCTCTTTCCGAAATCTGACCTGAGGGGGCTGGGATCATAAAAACATTACGCACCCTAAGCCGAATTCCAGGATTTATTGTGCAGTGTTGAAATTTTCGGTTCAGTTAGGAATCGGGTTTACTATCAGAACCCGCATATGACACCTGCGGGAACATCTCCTTCACTGTCCTCAGTGCCTCCACCAAAGCTGCCTTGTCCTCCCCACTCTATGCCCTTAAATGCACTCTCTTCTTGGACCCTTGGCACATCGAGAATTGAAGTTCTCCAACTGGTTTATGGAGGCAGGATTGTGTGTGGGGTTTGTGGGAGAGGCAACAAATGGAGTCTTCGCCGATGACCATGGTCCTCAATGCAAAAGGAAGCAGTAGATCAACACAAAGGGATCACAAGATCAACATGCGACATTAGGGAGCAGCAGCAGCAAAGAGGTGTGGGTTAGGGTTTTATTGGAAAATAAACATATATATATAACCTTTTTTTATTTTTTTATATTATTGCATTGGGTTGAAATTTGGATTTTTTTTCCCTAACATGATTTCCAAATTTTGTCCCAAACCGAGCAAAATTCAAAAATTGGCTACTGATCCTGAGTTGAACCCAGTCAAGAGTCACCTAGGTGGCTTGGGTTTTGGCTGGTTTTGCCCAGACCTAGTCAGTTTTTTGGATATAGCACTCATTATTGGATAAGAACAAGCCAAAGGCAAGCCATGTACTAAATTGCTGACAACTCTGATGAATTTGGCTTAGTTCAAGCTTGGCTAGAGCTCAAGACTTCAGTTGCATGTAAGTTTTTCTAGCGAGTGTTTGGACAACAGGTTGACATTGAGAATTCTTGGTGTTGTGTGCAAGCAGGACTTGGAAAAAGCCTACGACCATGTCAACTTGGAGTTTCTCTCCAATCTTTTGGGGTGTCCTGACGTTGGTTTTAAATGGAGAAATAGATGTTTTCTTGTATCCCCACAACCTGATTCTCTATTTGATTAATGGTAGTCCGCATGGATTCTTTGGTAGCTCTAGGGCCTCTGCCAGGGTAAGCTTCTATCACCTTCTCTTTTTGTGAATGTCCTGGAGGCTCTGTATGTCTGGGATTGTGTTAAGAAATAGAGATTTTAAAGACAAGATTTTTTAGAAAAAGCTTCATTTTTAAGCTTTTCCATAAGTGCATTTTAGCTATTTCTAGAGTAAAAAAATCGAAGGAGTACTTTTTGAGCTTTTTACCAAACAGATTAGCTTTTTGTTTGAAACAACTTTTTAGGTATTAAAAGTACTTTTTAAATTCTATAACACAATCTCAAATAGGCTCTTAGTAGGATGCTATCTAGAGCTATGGTTAGGGGTTCTTTATATGGATTTTGGGCCCACCTCCAAAACGTGGCGCCCTTGGAAATCTCCCATCTTCTTTTTGCATATGACACACTTATTATGTGTGATGATTGAGATCAAATCTATAATCTAAGACACATTTTCTTGTGTTTTGAGTCTATTTTGAGCTTGAAGGTCAATCTTCGAAAATCTGAGTTAGTGTACTGCATCAAGTGGAGCTGGCTGGTATTCTTAAAGGTAGTACATCTTCACTGCCATTGAAATATTTGGGACTTGCATGGGGCTTTCTTTTTAAGTCATTAGCTATTTAAGATGTGGTAGTTGAGAAAATGGAAAGAAGATTGGCTAGTTGGAAAACATTTGCTTGTTTAGAGGTGGTCGCTAACCCGAGTCAAGAGTACGTTATCCAGTTTACCTACCTACTTGTCTCCTTTTCCTTTACCGGCCGGTATAGCTAGAAGATTGGAGCATCTTCAGAGGGGCTTCCTTTGGAATGGAGTCGGAGGTGAGCCTAAGTTTCATTTAGTGAACTGAAAGACTATTTGTTCCACAGTTCCTAGAGGAGGGTTGAGTTTTAAAAATCTCATGATGTTTAATAAAGCTTTATTGGGTAAATGGCTTTAGAGATTCGTGCTAGAGAACTCTTTAAGGAGACACGTGATTCTTGAGAGCTACTTGAAACTTTTCTGCTTTCATTTAGATGTAACAAATGTTCCTTTGATTCCATGGGCTAGGGAGTGCTTGACTTGGTGAGTTTCAAATACATGATGTCTGTTGTTATCGCAAGTATCCATTATTGCTTGGTTGCAGATGTTAATGCTATCTTATGACAATACTTAAAAAATTCCAAATTGACTTGGGCATTGCTTTAGGCATCCTATTGTTTACTCAAGTTGTCAAACAATCCATTCCCTTGCTTATACGTTTAGTACTAGAAATCATTTTTGACTGTTGTAACCCAGGAACACTCTCTAGCACTGCTATTTCTGTTATCCTTTTAGTATTATTGTTATTATTATTTCTGCAAGAAGTTCTGAAGTGCTGACCAACTTAATTGGTAGGTTCCATGGTGCTATATTAGATACTTGGATTAAATCCCACCTTCCCCAACATTTTTAAGAGGGAGGGAGGGAGGGAGTGGGGGGGGAGGGGTTAGGGGATATGTAGCATCCCTTTATGTAAGCCATAGACGAAATGGCCTCAATGGACCCTTAAGAAAACTTGATATAATGAATTGTGTTCAATTTTCATCCGGAGTGTTCCCACTCTTGCAAAAATACATATTTAACCTGTCTGCTATATGAATTGAAAGGTGGTTTTTTTTTTTGATATTTGTTATGTCTCTCATGTGCTCATCTCTTTGTGAAGGCTTATTTCATATTGGATGAGACTCTCAAATTACCTTTGTCATGTAAGATACAGTATTCTGCATCTTAGATAGTCTCTGGGATATATTTGTTTATCTTATAAAGTCTCTGAGATATTCATAAGTTCAGAAATTTTACATTCCTTGTAGAAAGTGTGGATGTTCTTAAATTATATTCTTGCTTCTGTTTAACCTATATTCTTTATTGTAATATGTATTTGAAGTTAAATTGGTATTTTTCTTTTGGTTTTACTTACCCTTATTTAATCTTTTTACTGATCTTGAAGGGAACTTTGAGAGATCTTACAAAAGCAGGAAGGCCAATTCCTTTTGACCAAAGTGAGCCTGTATGTATTTTGATCTGTGCTTACTTTACATCTTATTTCACAGCAGTATCTGTGTCCATTTGACACTGGAACATGCTACACATTACCGATTATGTAAACTCTTTGAAAGCAAATGTATGCCACACCTGGATACACACTTGTCCCTGATATTGCATACCCGAATCCGTTTAACATAGATCTTGAGTCATTGACACATCGCTTGTTTAATGAAAATATTTGTTACACCAAATTGGAAGTAAGCACTTTCCGATTAGATATTCTTGAATTTTTAATAAGCCTAATAATCATCAATCTGCACATTACAAAGGATGAAAATTCTTTGAAACCAGATGCCACACCTGGACACACTCGATTCTGACATCACATACCCAAGCCTGTTTATCATAGACTTGAGTCACTGACACATCGTTTGTTGAATGATTAAATTTGTTACTCCGTATTGGAAGCATTTTAAGATTAGATACTTCTTGAACAATCACCAACATAGTTAATATTTTCCTCCTTGCATTTTCTCTTTATATGGATCTGTTCTGAACTGAAAATAGTGGTTATAGGTTTCTTTATGGACTCATATCTACATAGTTTGTCATGATGAGGCATTTATGTGTAGAATGCCATTTCTGATTGTATTCATGTTACCTCAGGAAACTCCAGCTGAGATTAAGCCTTTAAGAATGGAACCTGAAAATTCCTATGCCAACCAGAATGATCAGGTATACATTTTTAGGATTGGTTGCGATGCATATCAGTAAAGCAAATTAATCTCCAGTGCTTAGTTTGCTGACATGGAGATATTATTATGTGCGTGTGTCCATTGTTTTCCTAAATTCTTCAGTTGTTAGTCTTGATTTTCTGTTACCTATTGATGGGTTCTTGAAGAATGTCCTTGAAGTCTCTTTAGGCTGCTGCAGTGGGACTGAGAAGTTTTACATAAACCCATTATATTTTTACTGAAATAAACCAGCTTATCTCCAGCTTATTTAGGATGCGTTCTCATTCAAAAACTTATTTGAGCCAAATTGCTTTCCAAAATTGTTAACTTCTTGGTGATCTTTTCTCGAGTGATTCCACATAAACATGTTTTCCAGTAATAGATGCAGTCTAAGCCAGGACTGCAAATTACTAATGCTGTACTGGGATTTTCTTACCGGACTCTCCTGTATTGACTGCTCAGGGAAGCCTGGATGACACTAAGCCTGTACGTATGGACCCTGGAAATCCTTCTGTGAGTTCAGATGAGCAGGTATGACATCTTTTTGGAGCTGGAACAAACAA
This sequence comes from Carpinus viminea, assembly GCA_013348765.1. Lineage (NCBI taxonomy): Eukaryota > Viridiplantae > Streptophyta > Magnoliopsida > Fagales > Betulaceae > Carpinus > Carpinus viminea. The sequence goes on along the minus strand of CP054669.1, from coordinate 6,649,193 downwards.
TGCATTAGTTACAGATGATTTGATGTTTGAATCCTGACTCGTGCATTTTTGGTTTTTGAGTGACTTTATCTGATATTACCTTTACCCTTTTTAAGAAGAAAAATAAAAGCAAACAAGATTCCTAATTAAAGTCGCGTCATCTCTAATATGAAGAACATCTTAGGAAAATCATTTTATTTTTATCTTTTTACTAAGAGTTGTGCCATTTCAAGCCAATACGAGTGAATTAAGAGTTTAGTTTACTTGGCTAGTAAAGTCTCATGGTGTGGTACAACTGTACAAGAGATATGGGATTGAATTCTTCATTATAGAGTGGGGAGTTTAGGGATGGGAGAGCACCTCCATTGTCTAGCCTGCAAACAAAAAAAAAATTCATGGGATTGATAAATGAGAAACACTAAAAACTACACCCATTTACTTGGCTGACGTAGCAGTACACATCAGTCCTTAAAACTTTTGTTTTTTTATTTTGAATGATAGCTGATTTAAGTGCTGATGGGCACTGTCATGTTAGTCCAGAGGAATGAGGGTGTGGTCTTTTGCATTACTTTTGATAAATATGACATTTTGATTTGTGCACATATAAGTGGTTGTAATAATCAGTCATAACCTAGTTGTTAATTCTTTTCAAGGGCGGAACAGCAACCCTTTCTGTTTCCATGATCATGTTACTGCTTTAGTACATTAGGGAACTCATTTATAGCTAGCATTACTGAGAAGTGGCCAGTTATTGAAGGTTCCAGCTTATGTTTTCTGTGAAAAAATCTCGTGCAGAATTTACTGGAAACTGCTGAAGCTGTTACTGACCATTTGTCCATTGAACTACCGCCCGTTAACCTTGATGAGCAGGTATTTCTCTGTTAATAAATAAATTGAAATGGTACAGGCTCGGTACAGTCTACATTCTTGGCCTCTGTATTTTGAGTTATTCCAACAGCTCGGATACAATTTTTTCTTCATATTGTACGCTTTTTTTTTTTTTGACAATTTGTGCAAATCCTGATGATACATTAGGACATTTTAGAAGGCAGTTTCTGCTCTTAACGATTGAACCTGCACACTTGTGCTACAGTTGTACCGTCCAAGACATTTTACCATTGCACCAGGCAACCCTCCATGTTATTATTATTATTATTTTTTTAATTTTTTTTTTCTCTATTCAGTTAAAATATTTATTTTAGCATTAACTGCTTTGTGCCAATGCCCATTTAAGTAAATTTTGTTATTTCTCGATCACCGTCTATATTTTGGATAATCATTATTAGCAATTTAGCATTGGGTAAGATTTGAACATAAGAACCTCATTAGTGTATATTATTAGTTACAGTACGTATGCCTATTATAGAAACTAGATTATTAACTCTTCAAATCATAAAAACTTAAATCAACCAACATAATTTGCTTCTCTTTCATTTTTTTCGCAGTGTCTAAAGAAACTTTATCTTGAAGAAATCACATATGCTTTTATAGTTTTGGAAGTTGCAGCTGGTATATACTGTACGTATCTGGTTCTTGCAGGAAACTCTTGATGAACTTGCAAATACTTCAGGGACAGAATTTGAGATTCCTGATAACTTTGATGAGCAGGTATTGGTTTCTACCCTAATCGGCTTTACGAGCAGTGGACTAACAACGTGCTCGGCCGGAGTAATACAAGCTTTTGTTAGTTGTTTAAGTTCATGAATACCTACTTACAGGTTGACATTGACGTTTCCAACATTGGGGGGACTGACTGGCCAAGGAGCTGAAGAATTCCATGTGCTTGCTGGTTTGCTCTAACATTAGAATGTTCATAGACGACGCAGGATTTACTCGTGTATGCAGAGTCTACTTGTTTATGCCAGTCAGTCGCTGTACATTGTACTAAAATTATATGCCAATAATTTTTTTTTTTTTTTCTTTTTCGTCTCTTTTGCCTCCCTCATTCAATTGGAATAAGTTAGACCACAGAATTGGTGAAGTGATGTTAAAAGATGCCCTTGTAAACTCACAGAAATCAGGTCAGATTAAGAACAATCAAGAACAAAAGAAAGGGAGCAAAGGAATGAGGTGATGCACATGCTTATTATGGCTCCTGATTAAGAACAAAATAGATAAACCAGTTCTACTTAAAACTGAAGCAAGGACGTCGGAAAAAAAATAATAATAAAAAAGAAGTTCCTAAAACATGCAGCCATTTAGAAATTGCCACGCAGCCAGAGTTCGTACATGACCATGTGGAATGCATCGTAGCTGATTGGAGGTGAGTTCCATTGGAAGTGCTTCTTGACCTGATTCACAAAGGGTGGAGATTAACGTGATATTAAAGTAAATGTAGTGAGTTCAAATCTTATCTTTAATTAAGTATATATCAAGAAGAAGTTTGAATGTATACATGATGATGAAGAGTGTTGTTAGAATATTAAATCAATCATTTTCTACAAGTTGTACCTTGTGCAAGCTGATTTGCAATCTGGTGAATTGTGCCTCTCGAATGCCTGTAAGAATGTCCTTAACCCAAAGTAGATCATCCTCGTTCAGTTTTATTGAAAATTTATTCCAATCAAGAATACCATTGAATGGGAAATCCGTGTAGTTTGTGTAGATAACTGCAAAAAGACACATAAAAGCACCATCATGGACACAATAAAAGTAAACAGTTCAGCAAAAAGATAAAGCAAGAAAAAATAGAAGACCTTCAAAACAAAAAATCTAAATATTCTACAAGCACTACTTAAATGAAAGTACCATAATGTATAAGATAGATCATTTTTATATTAAATTAATGTAAAGGGAAGTAAAAGTACTGCTCTAGATTGGCGATCTCTGGGTTTTTTAGGAGTTTTTTCCTACATTTAAAGAAGTGAATTAGATTTAGGAAAGCTGTTGTTAAATAATTTATATAAAAGAAAAAAGAAAAAAAGACTACGTTATATAAAAGAGTCCCATGGGAAGATGATGATATATTACCAGGAATACATTCATAACGGATGGAGTCTGCTATAAGGGCAGTATTGACTGGGAATCCATGAGGGCATATGCAGAACTTTGTCCCAAAAAATTTGTCATGTAATAGCAGATATCCTTCAGCAGTATCATTCCACACACGTTTAGATTCAAGTTCAGTGTCTTCTTCCCTCCACAGATATTCCATACGCGCTCTTATTTTAGAGTTGGGAATGTGTGCCCAGGGATCAGTCTTTGTCCTGCAACAAACACCCACTTCAATATTCTATCTGTAGATTCTGTACATTCAAAGAGACAGAAAAGTTTACATTGAAATGATATGAAATTAATACATTGTTTGGTTGATGAAGTTACCTATTAAGCATGGCATTTCTTGAAGCTGGATGAGAAAATATTGATTGATTCACTTGAGGGAGGGAGATATCCTTGTATGGAATATAATGAGTATCATAGCTGACAGGACACACAAGTCGAATTGAATTATTCTTAAGCAATGGAACTCCTTCAATAACCTCCACACCAATGTGATGGCATATTACAAAGAAGTGATCAGCACCTTGAGTTCGGTTCCAAAAGGGGTACTTTGAGATTAGGCTCTGGACATAATTCTCAACTGTTAAGATCATCTTGTCATATGGTGTTCCCTGCATAAATATATTCCACAAAATATGACAAATAAGTCTTCAAAGCATGCCTATGCTTTCATTAGAAAATGAAAGATCTGTATCAAACATATATAGGACAAGACAAATGCAAACTTCAGAGCATGCCTGTGACTCAGAATATTTTTTCATATTAGCATGTTTTACTTTCCTTCTCCAACACAAAGAAAGAAACAAGCTACAACCCAGCAAGAAAACCAAGCTGGAACCCAAACTAAATCCAAAATCCTCAAACCAAACAAGAAAACAGAAACAAACTCCAGAACCCAACCAGACAAAACCAGCAGCCCTTCAATGGAATGCTCCAATTCTCACACAGCTTGGCATTGACAACAGAATTTTTGAATTGTCCCATAATTCTTGTATTAATCTCCCAGCAAATGTGTTGAAAAATCTGCTCTTCAGAGTTCACCCAGACGATTACGATTTCGATGCTTCCAAATGTTATACACAGTTGCACCCAAAGCCAATCTACAAACAATGCTTTGCAAGCTGCCTTCACTCCTATCCCTCACTACCTCATCCCAATCAAAACAAGTTGTGCTAGCACAACATTTAAGCAGAACAAACATCTCATATAACCCTCCATAACCCATTTTAGCATCTTATCCCCAGTAGAAAGACTATCCCTACTTGGTCAACAAACTTCTCATCCCCATAATTCTTTTATAAGAATCGACAACCAAATGACTTTGATTCCTGACTTTCACAATCTTGTGAAAGTAAGAAGTATTCTGATCACCAAGTTATTTCTGCTTCAAGAAAGCCTGCTTTTTTCTGTTCTCTAATACTATTCTGAATCTCTGATCACAATCAATATATTCAATTGACAAGAACTTCTTTTCTCTGTGTGTCTTTCTCTTTCATATATCATATTCTATATTTCTACAATGCCGTCTATGCTCCCTCTTTTCCAACTAGAAAATAAAAATTTAAACTTAATTTGATTAATTCATAACTTATGATCATTTGATTCCCTCCTCTTTCTTTGGTCCTCCTGAGCATTGGACAGATTAGCTTAGAAATCAGAGACAACGTAAAAACACTGAATTTCTCAAAAATGGCATCAATCTTTTCTCTTAATCTCTCTTGGTTGTGTAGCAGTTGATTGAATTAAATGAGGAGGAATCAATTGAATAACACAAATGAAGAGATGTCAATCTTTGAAACAAAGAAATCAATTCAAAATCAAATTGATGAAAATAATAATGTACGTACGTACCAGGCTGCGCATTTGATGCCAAGAAATGGGAATAAAGAAGAAGTGAGCCTTAAGAGGATTAGTAGTGAGGAAGCGACTCTCCTTGATATTCTTGAAGAAGTAGGCCTCGCTCCCGTACATCCCCGTCACCTCCCTCGGATATCGAAGAAAGTAAATGCCGGGGTCTCTGTCCCGGTATATGTAGACCTTCAATTCCCTCTCCATTCGCTCGTAGTCCTGCTCCAAACTGATATCCGGAAAGTGAGGCACCTTGGCCTTGGGGACCACATCTTTAGAAACTGACCTCCGGCTCCGGGATATATAGCGGTAACGCCGGTAAGTGACGATGAGGAAGAGCGTTAGGACTAGGAGGAGGATGTTCCCGACGCGGATACATAGTTTTTGTGGTGCCTGTGAAGGAATGGCACGGTGGTTCCTGTACATGGTTGGTTTTTTTTTCTTGGATGGATTTTCTCAGGAATGCGAACAGAGCTTCGTTGCAAGATTTTTGAGCGGGAAAAGAAAGAGTCAGGTTCAATACTTCAATTCTTCTGTTGGTTTATTAGGTTCGTTATAAATTGGGGTTTGATTTATATTACAATTTGGTTATTAGGAACATAATTTCTTTTTAAAAAATCATTAAATTAGCATTTTTAAATCACAATGTTACATCTCTTGCTGCTTTTCTTGAAATAAAATGTTTTTTTTTTTTCTTTTTGTGTTTAATTCCTTCACTAAAAGTTTGATAGAGCTTTTATTAGATTACACTAATCATATTTAACTAGTGACATTACACTTATTATATTTATAAATTAACGTGACAATCTCTATATATATATTGATATGTCCACACAAGAAAGAATAAAAATTTGAACTAGTGACATATGCTTTATTATTATTAAGCATGGTCCAAGCTAAATCTTGTGAACATGACAATCTATATTACATTTATTTCATTAACCACTAAAATATAGAATCCTATGTGCTTACAAACTTTGTCATCAAGTGCATAAATCCAGGGGTGGATCCACGTATATGGATGCCTGCTTAGTTTTTTTTTAAAAAAAAAAAAATTATTCAGCCCAGAGCCCAGCCCCTCCTTTTTAAAAGCCTAGCCTCTCATTTTTAAAAACCTCTGGTCAGCCCCTCCAAATTAGCACAGCCCAGCAACCCTTTTTTTTTTTTACCTCTTATTCTCTTAGAAGGACCAAACTTGAACATAAAAAGAAAAAAACTTTCTTATCTAAAATGTAGCTAAATCCGTTGAAACCATACATAATAAAACAAATGTTATTAGTTCGATTTTCCTGGAACAAGTCAAATAAAAAAATTAAAAAAAAATTTCTCTGTTCCGGTTTCCGCCGCTGCGTGGGAAATCCCTCACATCCCAGACAAGCCTCCAGGCTCCAACACCGCCTGACCATTGACCAACAACCCACCAGTTAGTTCACTTTAAATGCTTGCTTGAAAATCCAGCGTTGTGTTATTTTCTGCCCAGGGATCCCTCTTTGTCCTGCAACAAACACCCACTTCAAAATTCTATCTGTACATTCATATAGACAGCAAAGTTTATCCGCCACCCCAGAAACCGAAGCAGGAACCAGACCCAACGTCGGCTGGCCCAGAAATCACGCCCAAGACCCCAGCCTCAGAGACTCCAAACCAGCATCAGACACCAAAAGAGGCAACGACGAATGCTCCGGAAGCAACCCGAGGGCAGAAGAAGGCTGCAGCGGAATAGATAACGAGGCAAGATCCAGATCCGAAACCAGATCCAAGCCCGGACGCCCAGCCCAAATCAGAATCTGCAAGGCCCAACACGCGAGCTTTATTCCTCCTACGGGTGTGCTACTGTGCTTCGACAACACACCAGCAAGGACCCGGTCCTCTTTACTTTTCCTATTGGTATTGGGTTTGGACTTTTGATTTTCTTCTATAAAACACACGTAAAGAAAGAGCCTCCGCTTTGGGTGTAAAAAAGAGAGAAAAATCTGAGAATCTTTGACTTGTTTTCTTCTTCGTCGTAACTCGTAAGTTCAGAGAAAACAAGGAAAAGCCGAGAGCCGCCGCATACGCACCGCTTTGTCTTGTAGGCTGCAGAGATGTCAAACCGGCGTCAGCTTGGGCTTCGACTTCCAGTACTTCCAGTTCCGGGCGATCTTTGGATTGAAATTCTGGTAAGCCTACCCGTGAAATCGCTTTTACGTTTCCAGTGTGTTTCAAAATCATGGAAATCCATTATCTCTAGTCCTACATTTATTTCCACGCACACCCAACACAGTGAGAGAACCCACAATCATGCTCACCACCTTCTACATTACTCTACATACAAATATGGCAGAGTGATGCAGAAGCAATACCTATTATTCCATATCAATGATTCATTTAGCGACAACGGGTTTCAAAAACTTGAATATCCATGCCAAATTAGAGGCGGAGTTTTTCTAAATGTCCTTGATTGCAGGGGACTGATACTTTTTGCGCCTTTGTTTAGAAAAAATGGTTTAAAGTCCTTAGTTCTATGGAACCCTGCAATTAGAATGTCTATGACTCTTTCTCAACCTTACAAGTTTGATAGAACCCACGAATACCATATTTACGGGTTCGGAGAATACCATATTTACGGGTTTGGTTTTGATCATACAAGTAATGATTACAAGGTGCTGAGAATGGTGTTAATTTACGAGTTAGGTAGAAGATTATCCAAGCCGTTTCTATCTCATGCGGAACTTTATAAACTCTGCACAGGCACTTGGGAGACTGTTAGGGTTCCTGAAGATTTTCAATATAGAATAGTTGATCATAGGCAGGCTTTAGTGAATGGGGCAAGCCACTGGGTTGGATATCATAAAAGAGATATGGCATCCGATTCTCCTGAATTGGTGGTTTTGTTGTTTCATATGTGTGATGAAGAATTCCAAGTGATGAAGCTTCCGGATTGTCTAAGTAGTTTGGATACATATGTGGCTAAACTTGGGGTTTCTGGTGGATTGCTTTCTTTAATAGAGTACAGTTTTCAAGGTGGTGCTAGCGTTTGGTTGATGAAGGAATATGGCGTAGTAAAGTCTTGGACTAAACAATTTACCCTTAAAGATGGATGCTTTCGGCCGATGTTTAGTTTTTGGAACAACGAAATGATTTTGGAATTGGAATCAAAAAATGGGTGGACGGGCTTGTTATATGATCTCAAGACCCATAAATTGATTAAAAATGAAAGAATAAGAAGTGATGAATTCAACCGATCTATTATTGCCAAGAATACTTTTGTTGAAACTCTAGTTTTACTCAATGAAGTACATGCTATACGAGAGTGCGAGAATTATGTAAGGAAAGACCTGTGGTGTGACTCAGAGAAGATCAAAGAAGAGAAAAGAAAGAATTGTGGTATGACTCTGAGAAGATCAAAGAAGAGAAAAGAAAGAATTGTATGAGAGGAGAAGGCTAATTAAGCAAAGCACAATATATAGAATAGGATTTTCTATGATGTAATATGCATTGACTATGATGTAGTATGATATAATTAATATGCACTTTCAGTTTTACATTAAAAGTCAGGTTCCATGATCTGTGTCATTTTAATGGAATATGTGCAAATTCCCTTACACTTGACAGAGAATAAGTGTCGTGCCACAAATTCCTGGTTAATAATTGATGATGATTGATTAATAAAAATAGTTAATCATCTTGTGCCCTATAACACGGATTACATGGATGTTTGCTGAATGTTGAGTGATGGATTATGCTAGGTTACTATTTCTTGTTTGTTAGTTGAATATGGAATGGTGGAATGAGCCATAATCCGAGTTCAGGTGTACGTCTAGAGAAGTCAAATCATTTGTGCTCATGAGCTTGTTGCTACTTTTCTTGTTTTTGTCCTTTGTTAGAACAATAAAATGTAAATAATGATCCTTTGTTGGTGTATTTCTTTCTCATTTATAGTGTAAATATCTGAATGCTATCCGAGCTAGCTAAGTTTTGATATTCTTTGTATATGACATGTCAAAGAATTTGGTTGACACCCATACAATCTCAACCCATGTCATTGTTGTCATATATAGAATCACGCCCCCAAACCCCAAAGGCGTTTAGAAGCTTGTATTATCCATAGGGTTGTAATCGAGTTGAGCCGAGTCGAGCTTTAAGATTTTAAGCTTGGCTCGCTTACGAAGATGCTTATTCGAGCCGACCTCAAACTCGAGTTCATTGAGAATGTTATTCGAGCCGAGCCAGGCTCATCTTGAGCTCGAGCTAAATTATTAAATTTTTTAATGTATGAATCGGGCAAAGTTTAAGTCCGAATTTTAAAACAACTTCTAGATATTTATCTATGGTATAAATTAATATAACTAATTTTAGTAATATATATACAAGATATATGAATGAGTTGACTAACTAGTTAGTATGTTAATTAATATATACACATATAAATATTAAATAACCTATAAAGCATATATTACTTAATTACTAATATACAAATTTATATAACTCTTTTCTATAATATATATATATATATATAAGATTTATGAACGAGCTAACAAGCCGGGCGAGTTGGACGAGTTCGACTTAAACAAGTCGAACTCACGAGGCCCCGTCGAGCTTAATCGAGCGAGCCGAGTATGTGTCACTAGTTAATTGAGCGAGTTTCAACAGTAACGAGCGAGCTAGTACAGTGTCGAGCTCGAGTTCGAGTTCGAGTTCGGGTCAAGCTTAGCTGAGTGGGTATCGAGTGAGTATCGGCTCATTTATAGCCCTAGGCATGATAAAAGCTATGTCTGCAACAATGTTCATAATCAAATATATAGAACAACCGGAGCAACTAATAATTTAATCACATAAATTTCTATAACCATGTATAATTGGACCAAAAAACCATCCTAAAGTCATCATGAAAACTCCATCAAGTAAAAGTCCACAATCAAAATTTCCAACCTCCTCTAAAAATTCACTGCAGAAAAGAAAGTCTCTAATGAGTAGACAATTAATAAATCTTGTTAGCTTTTTTTTTTTTTTAACAAACCTTACATTCAAAAACTTGTTAGTTTTAAATTGGCTCATTCGGTGGTCCTGTTGAAATCGTTGAAAAGGAGTTCAAGGCTGAAGAAAGATTACTAACATTGCCATATCAGCATAACTTGTCATCACCTATTTAATGCATCATCAGTCTACTGAATTTGTTGGACTCTGTTGTTCCTTCTTCTTGTTTGCTGTTATACAAGTTAAGTGACAATACTCAAGATAGGTAACTTTTCAAATCTATGAGCTTAAGTCTTAAGTTAAGTGACATGCTATATTTGAAAGACACTCTAAGATGTTAATCTCCATAACATAACATAACCTATCAAATCACTACTTGTTACAAATATGTAAACTAAAATATTTAATTGAAATTGAAAGATGGATGGTTTTGGCCGATGTTCAGTTTTTGGAACAACAAAATGATTTGGGAATTTGAAAAGAGACAAAGGGTCTATGGGCGTGTTATATGATCTCAAGACCCATAAATTGATTAAAAAAATCTAAGAATAAGAAGTGATCGATTCAACGGATCTCTTGTTGCCAAGAATACTTTTGTTGAAACTAGTTTTACTCAATGAAGTACATGCTACATGAGAGTGCGAGAATTGTTTAAAGAAAGACTTGTGATGCGACTTAGAGAAGAGAAAGAATTGTACGAGAGAAGGCTAATTAAGCAAAGCACAATATATAGAATAGGACTTTATATATATTATTATGTATACAAGTTAACATTCTATATCATGAATTGTACATGAAGGAAGACAACTTAAGACCATGAGACTTAACAGTCCACCCTGTAAGTGGCACTGGTTTGGAATCAAATGCACCCCAATTATAGAACCATTAAAAGAGGTTATACTAGAAAAATAACCTAAGACAATGAAAAGATAACAGAATAAACATACTTATGAAAAAAAGACAACAGAATAAACAAAAATTAGCCAAATCTAATTAAATGCAAGAATAGTTTCTCTACTTTCTCAAGGTAACATAACCTCACCATAATAGAAAAGAATGGTCACACTATTAATTTACATATAGATTGAGCAACAAGAAAAAGAAATATATATATTTCTTAAGAATCCGAACGGAATGAGAGATTTTTCGAGGATTCTGAAAGAAGCTTGAAGGATCTTTCACATTTCTTTTTCACTACCGTATTCACTTGGGCGGCAGCTTGGCTTGCCCCTCGTGTGATTACTTTTTCTGATTTTCTTCTTCTATTCTCTTGTATACTTCATGTGTACTAGAGTTGTGCCCCTCTTCGCATTTTCTATATTTCATTACTTATCAAAAAAAATATATATATATTTCTTATGAAATCTAAAAGAAGGTAAACTTTTGAAAAATTCTGGGATTTAAATAGCACTAGGATGGTGATTTAGGAGAACCTAATTCTACATGGATGGTTTATTAAAGCTGGTTTTTATGTGCAGAACAGAATCAATTGAACATGGAATAAGAAAATAAGTAATTCATGTACCATGGTACCAAAATAATGTGCTAACAAGCCATACCACATAATGCCTGAATGTTGAAAATAACTATTAAAAAATGAAAAGATCAGGAGACCGCAATTTTGGAGCAGTATCCTAACTCTAAGCTTCTCCCCATGTATTCTTGAGTTCCTTTCAAGCTCATAATGCAGAGAACAAAAAGCTTATAATGGAGAAAAAAAAAAAAGAAAAAAAAAAGAAGAAGCTTATAATGGAAGGGAAGGCAAAGACTGTATTGATTTCATGAATATGTAATGATTTCATGAATATATTTTCAATTTCAATTCTGTTTTTTTTTCTTCTTCAATGTTGTAGGTACTTACCTGAATTGGGTTGTCACTGTTTTTTGTCATTTTTGATATAAAGGTACTGTTATATATGCAGGGGACTCCCTTTGTTGTTAGTTCTTAGCTAGGGAATTCTGTTCGTTTTCTCTACTGGGGTTCTTTAAAATATGGAGTTGGTCATTATGGATATCTCCTTGGAGGTTGTCAATGTAGCATTTGTGATAGCTTTTCTGACATGGGTTTAAGATTCGGTGTATTGTTTTGCAGATTTTGGGTTTAAGATTTGACCTGTTTCAATGAGTATACCAATGTCACTAAGACATGAAATTTGGCTGATTGTTAGGAAATAGCATTGGCAATATGAAAAAGTTTACATTGAAATGATATGAAATCAATACATTGTTTGGTTGATGAAGTTACCTATTAAGCATGGCACTTCTTGAAGCTGGATGAGAAAATATTGATTGATTCACTTGAGGGAGGGAGATATCCTTGTATGGAATATAATGAGTATCATAGCTGACAGGACACACAAGTCGAATTGAATTATTCTTAAGCAGTGGAACTCCTTCAATAACCTCCACACCAATGTGATGGCATATTACAAAGAAGTGATCAGCACCTTGAGTTCGGTTCCAAAAGGGGTACTTTTAGATTAGGCTCTGGACATAATTTTCAACTGTTAAGATCATCTTGTCATATGGTGTTCCCTGCATATATATGTTCCACGAAATAGGACAAATAAGTCTTCAAAGCATGCCTATGCTTTCATTAGAAAATGAAAGATCTGTATCAAACATATATGGTACAATACAAATGCAAACTTCAAAGCATGCCTGCGACTCAGAATATTTTTCATATTAGCATGTTTTACTTTCCTTCTCCAACACAAAGAAAGAAACAAGCTACACCCCAGCAAGAAAACCAAGCTGGAACCCAAAATAAATCCCAAATCCTCAAACCAAACAAGAAAACAGAAACAAACTCCAGAACCCAACCAGACAAAACCAGCAGCCCTTCAATGGAATGCTCCAATTCTCACACAGCTTGGCATTGACAACAGAATTTTTGAATTGTCCCATAATTCTTGTATTAATCTCCCAGCAAATGTTTTGAAAAATCTGCTCTTCAGAGTTCACCCGATTACTATTTTGATGCTTCCAAATGTTATACACAGTTGCACCCAAAGCCAATCTACAAACAATGCTTTGCAGCTTGCCTTCACTCCTTCCCTCACTACCTCATCCCAATCAAAACAAATAGTGCTAACACAACATTTAAGCAGAACAAACATCTCATATAACCCACCATACCCCATTTTAGCACCTTATCTCCAGTAGAAAGACTATCCCTACTTGGTCAACAAACTTCTCATCCTCATGATTGGACGAACCCATAATTCTTTTATAAGAATCGGCAACCAAATGACTTTGAATTCCTGACTTTCACAATCTAAGAAGTATTCTGATCACCAAGTTATTTCTGCCTCAAGAAAAGCCTGCTTTTTCTGTTCTCTAATACTGTTCTGAATCTCTGATCACAATCAATATATTCAATTGACAGCAACTTCTTTTCTGTGTGTATATTTCTCTTTCATATATCATATTCTATATTTCTACAACGCCGCCTATGCTCCTTCTTTTCCAATTAGAAAATGAAAATGTAAGCTTAATTTGATTAATTCGTAACTTATCATTTGATTCCCTCCTCTTTCTTTGGTCCTCCTAAGCATTGAACAGATTAGCTTAGAAATCACAGACAGCGTAAAAGCACTGAATATATTTCTCAAAAATGGCATCAATCTTTTCTCTTAATCTCTCTTGGTTGTGTAGCAGTAGATTGAGTTACATGAGGAGGAATCAATTGAATAACACAAATGAAGGGATGTCAATCTTTGAAACAGAGAAATCAATTCAAAATCGAATTGATGAAAATAATAATGTACGTACGTACCGGGCTGCGCATTTGATGCCAAGAAATGGGAATAAAGAAGAAGTGAGCCTTAAGAGGATTAGTAGTGAGGAAGCGACTCTCCTTGATATTCTTGAAGAAGTAGGCCTCGCTCCCGTACATCCCCGTCACCTCCCTCGGATATCGAAGAAAGTAAATGCCGGGTCTCTGTCCCGGTATATGTAGACCTTCAATTCCTTCTCCATTCGCTCGTAGTCCTGCTCCAAACTGATATTCGGAAAGTGAGGCACCTTGGCCTTGGGGACCACATCTTTAGAAACTGACCTCCGGCTCCGGAATATATAGTGGTAACACCAGTAAGTGACAATGAGGAAGAGCGTTAGGACTAGGAGGAGGATGTTCCCGACGCGGATACATAGTTTTTGTGGTGCCTGTGAAGGAATGGCACGGTGGTTCCTGTACATGATTGGTTATTCCTTGGATGGATTTTCTCGGGAATGTGAACAGAGCTTCGTTGCAAGATTTTTGAGCGAAAAAAGAAAGCGTCCAGTTCAATTCTTCTGTTGGTTAATTAGGTTCGTTATAAATTGGGTTATATATATATATATATATATATATATATATATGGGTCTAGTAGAATCTGGACCGTCAGTTGAAGGCCTTTAGCATTCCGCACCTCCTATTTATTTAAGTTCTTCTCTCCATGCATGATGCAACCAAAATCACAATCTTTATGCTTTTCTTTGCTCTGTCTTCGGATATCTCAGGCCTAAATCCTCCATTCAAAGTTTCAAATGAAACTCTCATTCGGCTTCTATATCCAGCATTGTTTCCTTTTCTTTCTTTATTTTCTTCTCCCTTATATAACCATGCAGACCGTTGGAATGTTTTTCTGGTCCAAGAATTTGCTGCCCAATGATTTTCTTGGTGGCTAAGATGTGAAAAACCTCTTGTTTACTGCAAAACAAAAACAAGGTCTCAGTTTCACTCTTCTTCGATGCTTAAGTTAGCATCTTTATTTGTGTATAAAAAATAAAATGAAAAATTTGCCTCTAATATCTATGAATTAGTGTATATGTTGAGTGAGGTATACAAGAAATGAGAAGGAGAGAGGGTCGTCAAAGCAAGAGAGAGAGAGAGAGAGTCTTTGCCAGAGTCTAGAGAGGTCTTTCGAGGAGGAAGGAGAAGAACCCCCACTCCTTCTCTCCTATCTCCTTTTATCCCAGTGAGTGGTGAAGGTAATGTTGTAATTAAGTGTAAAAAGGAGTGGGGCCCACTTGGAGATATGTTCTCCCAACAAAGACCATCTTTCTCTTCTCTTTATTTCAGCTGAAGCTGGCTTATGATCCTTTCTGGTTTCATGATCACGTTACTGCTTATGTTACCAAGAAGTGGCCAGTTTGAACGTTCCAGCTTATGTTTTCTGTATTTGGTTCAAGTCAAATAATAATAATAATTCTGATGCAGAATTTACTAGCCGGAAACTGCTGTATTTTGAAGAATTCCATGCGCTTGCTGGTTGTGAGAATTTATGTATTTTTTAATGAGACAGAAGAAGTGTTTTAGATTTACATTTGATCAAAATACAACACTTTATTCCACGAGGTTTTGTGACACGAGTGTTAATCTCCTCGTACGTAGTAGTTAGTATACACAGAATTTCAGTTAGTTTTTCAACTTGATACTGAAGCAGGGATGCTGAATATAGAGAAAATTAAGAACAAAAAAAGTTCATAAAACTTGCAGTCATTCAGAAGTTGCCGCGCAGCCATAGATCATACATGACCATGTGGAATGCATCGTATCTGAGTGGAGGTGAGTTCCATTGAAAGTTCTTCTGGACCTGATTCATATTGATGACATATTGTTTGTGTTAAATTGGTTTTGAAATATTAATTAAATGATTAAATCAATTATTTCTTGCAAGTTTTACCTTGCGTAAGTTATGTTGCATTATGGTGAATTGTGCTTCTCCTATGCCATTAAGAATGTCCTTCAACCAACTCACAGAACCCTCGTTCACTGATATTGAAAATCTAGTCCAGTCAATAATATCATTGAATGGGAAATCCAAGTAGTTTGTTAAGATAACTGCAGAGAGACACATAAAAGCACCATCATGGACAGTTCAGCAAAAGATAAAAGCAAGATACAAATACAAATACAAATATCCACAGCAGGCACGAATTTGAACAAAAGATTTCGTTAGGTAATGCAATCCCAAGTCCGGGGTTGTGGCGAAATGGCAGCGAAGGCAATGCAATCCTGAGCAGGCTCTAGTGTTGTGTGTTAGCTAAAAGCACGACAAAATATGTCATGCTTGCCATCAGATTTTATGTTAGAGAGTTTTTTCATCACAAGGTTATGTTTTGGAATGTGTTTTTTGTTTTTAATTGGAAAAAGTGTTCAAAATTCGTATGCAAAAATGTATAAGAATAATGTATAAATTTGCAGCAAAAGAAAAAGAGAAAAAAAGAAAAGAAAAGAAAAAGGCTAATATGTATAAAACCTTTGCATATAAGAATCCCATGGGAAGATGATATTACCAGGAATACATTCATAACGGATGGAGTCTGCTATAAGGTTAGAATTGACTGGAAATCCATGAGTGCATAGGCAGTACTTTCTCCTATAAACTTTGTCATGAAGTAGCAGATATCCTTCAGCAGTATCATTCCACACACGTTTAGAGTCAAGTGCAGTATCACCCCTCCACTGAAATTCCAGACGGCGTCTTACTTCAGAATTGGGCATGCCTGCCCAGGGATCCCTCCTTGTCCTGCAACAAACACCCACTTCAAAATTCTAAATGTACATTCATATAGACAGCAAAGTTTTCATTGACATGATATGAAATACTTGTTTCTTTGTTTGGATATGTAGAAAAATCAGATCGAATGGTAAAACAAAAAATAAAAAAGTTGGCCAAACCTTCCAACAGATGAAGTTACCTATTAAGATGAAGGAGGGCATTTCCTCCAGGGGATGAGAAAATGATTGATTTACTGGAGGGAGGGCAATATCCTCGTATGGAATAGAATGAGTATCATAGGTAGATGGACACAGAAGTCGAATTGGATCCTTCTTAAGAAATGGAACTCCATCAGCAACCTCCACGCCAATGTCATGACATATCACAAAAAAGTGGTCTGCTCCATCAGTTTGGTTCCAATAGGGGTACTTTGAGATTAAGCTCTGGACATAATTCTCAACTATAGTGGTCATTTTCTCATAAGATGTTCCCTGAATTCCACAAAGTATGCACAGACACATATCAAACATATATATAAGAATATTTCTGATATATTTTGGTTCATAATTTTACTGATTAACCTCATGTGACACTAATTCATTACAACCCAGTTGGTTTCCTCTTTCTTTGGCCCTCCTCAGCTTTAAAAGATTGCAGACAACGTAAAAACACTGAATTTCTCAAAAATGGCATAAGTCATTTCTCTTAATCTCCCTCCAATTTAACACAATTCTCAAAACGTGTGATTGATTTTGTGTAGCAGTAGATTGAATTACATCAGGAATCAATTGAATAACATGCATATTCTGTAAATCAAGAACAAATTCATTAAGTGATGACACACACACACACACATACATACATACATACATACATACATACATACAAGAAACAGAGGAATATCAATCAATCTGTATACATACCAGGCTGCGCATTTCATGCCAAGAAATGGGAATAAAGTAGAGTTGAGCCTGAAGAGGATTAGTGGTGCGGAAGATACTCTCCTTGATATTCTTGAAAAAGTAAGCCTCGCTCCCATACACCCCCGTCAGCCTCCGCGGCGACTGAAAGTAGTCGCCGAGGTCTCTGTCCTGGTAGATGTAGACCTTCAAGTTCCTCTCCATCTGAATGTAGTCCCGCGTGAAACTCCTCTCCGTAGAGTGAAACACCTGGGAGACGGTACCTGAAAAGTCTGGAGATAGGAATTTAAATTTATAGCGGTAACTGAGGAAGAGGAAGGCTATTGCTGCGGGGATGATGGTCGAGGTGAAGCACCAACGTCGTCTTTGTGGAGGGTTTCTCTTGGCCATGGTTGGTTTTTTCTCGGGAAAGTGATCGGAAGAGGAGGGCCTGGGTTTTTGAGCGGGAAAAGAAAGTAATTCTGTTAGGTTCGTTACAAGATTAGGAAACGGGAGCGGGATATTCAATTGGCTTTATATATATATATATATATATATATATATATATATAATCAATCAATTGCATGCTCTAGTGCAATCTGGACCGTCGGTAGAAGGCCATTATACGTCGTCGTCCCATTCCATTAACCTAAACAATATAATCCATAGTCCCTAATTTTTTTGGATTTATTTTGACCGTAGAATACTAAGTTGGATTTGTCAATCATTTAACGCTGCACTAGTAAAACGACTGCGATCTTTTTGTCTATTTCTAAACTTTCTCTTCTCAAAGCAATTCAAAGACACGTGAGTCACTCAATGCCAATGCTATCTTCAAAGGAATCAACTGTAACTATCAACCACACACACTTGTTTTTATTTTTTTAATAAATTGAAAGATTTTATGTGAAAATACTTGATGTCTAAAATAAGAGCTTCTCTTTATTAGCAATTTGTAGATATGTAATTAAATTTTTGGGGAAACTTTAGAAACCCCTCATCTTCTCGTCATTTAAACAAAGAACCCATGAACGAAAAAAAACTTACTTACCCCCCTCCCCCCAATCTTTCATTTTCTCTCACTAAACGCCTTCCGTCCATCTCAGGCATCACATGCAAATGAAAGGCCCCTTACGTGACTTTCACGTGATTTTTGAAGATAGCATTCGAGTTAGCAGAGACAAGTCTAACATGGCAGCCCTATTGCACACATGATACCCTTGTCCAATCACTAGAACCAAAAAAACAACTTGATATTATAACCAAAATATTTAGTCTGAATTTCGATGTAGATTGTGAGGGAATTGACTGCCTTTCTATTTTCCACAAAACAATGTCCTTATCATTTCCAATAAAAGAGGAATCGGCTCCTCTCCCGTTTAAAATTCTAGTTGTAGCAAGAGATTGCAATACCCATTTACTTTGTATTGACCAAAGGAAATGAGAAATTTGAGGATAAACTATATAAATTATAATATAAACTATAATACACTGCTTTCATCGGCATAAATACAAGTCAATTCAACCTAACGAGTTTTTCCATTCAACCTTTTATAATTCTTCTCACCTTAGAGCCCGTTTGGTTTATAGAATACAAGGTCGGCCCAATGTATTTGGGGGCCTTAGGTGAAATTTAGGAGTTAGGCCTTATTTTTTTTAATATTTAAATATTAATTAAATAATATTAATATATTATTATTATTATTATTATTCATGTTAGTAATATATTCATTGTTATTTAATGACTTTTAAATTCCTTTATTAGCTAGTTGCATTTTATTAGGGTCATAAATATTTGTAACAATAAAGTTAGAGACATCAATAATATTTTCATTATCTTCTAATAATATAATTCTTTTTGATGAATTTATTATTCATTTATGAGTTTTTCACCTAAATTATTTTCAATATTTTGTTTATTGCTAATAACAAATTTATTTAAAGCCTTCTTTGAAATTCAATCAGTCTTTCTATTTTTCTCTTCTTTTAAGTATTTCATATCTAAATGCATAATTTCCAGTATACATGCTTGATTAAAAATATTAACAAATAAAAAAATATGATTTATAAAAAAAAAATATTCGGATTATAATAAAATAAATTATAAAAATAAAACAATAAAACATGTTTGAAAATTGGTAGGATGAGGAGGAGAGGAAGAAAAAAAGAGAAAAAAAAAAAAGGAAGAAGAGGAAGGAGAGAGAGAGAGAGTGAGAGCAAAGGGTTTATTTGTTTTTTTTTTTTGGTTAATTGGTCTAATTTTACAATGGGTTTATTATATTGGGCCCTTATTTTAGAGGCCTTTTAGGTTTTTATGGGGAAAAAATTTTTGACCTTATTTTAAAAATATTGGGCCTTATTAAAAAAATTTTTGGACCTTATTAATTGGGGGCCCTAGGCGATGGCCTAAGTGGCCTAGCTATTGGGCCGGCCCTGATTAGAATAGACACTTGGAATAGTCATTCCTCTAAAAAATGAGAGTAAATCAAATAAAAGTTGGTAATGGTCAAGGTTTGGATATTCTATCTTCACATTGGTCTTGCTCAAATTCCATCATCTTCTAAAAATTTTTCTTTGCCTAATTTATTGCATGTTCCTCAAATTGAAAAAAAATCTGATTTCAGTTAATCAGTTTACTCATGATAATTAGGTTTTCATTGAATTTCATCCGTATTGTTTTCGTGTTAAGGATCTTCATTCGGGGACCTTACTACTCCACGGCCCAAGTAAAGGTGGACTCTATCCTTGGCCAACTACTTCTCCAAAATCTTTTGCTCGTGTAGCCTTTGTGAGTGAACGTGTGTCCATTGATCATTGGCATCATCGCCTTGGTCACCCTGCAACTCCATTAGTCCATCAAGTTGTGTCCAAGAATCGTCTCCCTGTTGTGTCAAATAAATCTGTGTTGCTTTGTCTTGCATGTCAGCAAGGCAAATTTCATAAGCTTCATTTTGGTTATTCTCCTTTTGTGTCACAAGATCCATTGGATCTAATTTATCTTTTTGGTTATTGCCCCTTACTTGCAAATATGAAGTAGATGATTTTAGCAAATATTTTTAGTTATTGCCCCTTACTTGCAAATATGAAGTGTTCAATGTGTTTTCTCATTTTAAAGTTATGGTTGAAAAATATTTTAATCGTTCCATTAAAGCAATCCAAACTAATGGGGGTGGGGAATTTGTTGCCTTACAAAAATTTTTGGCATCACATGGAATCTCTCATCGTAAAACTTGTCCTCATACTCATCACCAAAATGGTAGTGTCGAAAGAAAACACAGGCAAATTGTTGATACAGGCTTATCCTTACTTTCTCACTCTCATGTTCCTTTTGAGCATTGGGACTCAGCTTTTGAAACAGCAGGTTATTTAATTAATCGAATTCCGTCAAGTGTAAATCGAGTTAAATCTCCTTTTGAACTCTTATTTCATCAAAAACCCGATTATAATTTTCTCAAAATTTTTGGTTGTGAGTGTTGGCCTTATCTTCGTCCTTACAATTCTCACAAATTTTCTTTTAGATCAAAATCGTGCGTTTTTTCTTGGATACAATAAATCTCATCTTGGGTATAGGTGTCTAGACATAACTATTGGTCGCTTGTATATTGCTTGTCATGTTAGATTTAATGAAACTGTTTTTCCTTTTCAGCAGCTACAAGTCTCCCATTCAGTGTCTCCTTCTACATCTAAGGTCTCTTTTTCACGCATAAAATCCTGTCAAAAGCCTCCCACCTCTGTCCCACCTGCCACCACAGATTTCGTTCCAGCCCCACATCAAAATCCGGTTCTCTTTCCAGCTTCACGTGAGAACACAATCTCCCAGTCAACAGCTTTATCCATGTGTCCAGCAGCTGCATCCAATCCATGTTCAACAGTCCAGCAACTGTTTGTGCGTCCAGCTGCTCCTTCCATTCCGTGTCCAACAGTCCAACAACCTTCACGAATTTCTGGCCAAGAATCACGTGATTCTCTTTCCTTCACGTTAGTCTGTCCAACAATCTCTGCAAATCCCACATTTCATGGTTTGTTAGGTCCTCATCCACAAGCCTTATCTCCAAATTTTTTAGATACACGTGAGTCTTCCGAATATTTTCAAAATCCCACGTCTCACGGCTTGTTGGGTCCCCAACCATATGCCTTATCTGGAAATTTTCCAGATTCACGTAACTTTCCCACAATATCACCTTCATCCACGTCTCTTTCTCATATCCCTCAAAATACTACTGTCTCGGTCGCAAATGGTTCCCATAGTTCAAATTCTCTCATATCTCCCTCTCGTCCTCATTCCATGATTATTCGGTCCAAACATCAAATCCGCAAACCAACCTTACTCCCAGATGGATCTATGAAATATCCATTACCTAGTGCCTTAACAACTTTTACAGATTCTTTTGATATAGAACCTACGTGTTATACAACTACAGCCAAATATGCTATATGGAGAGAAGCAATGGACAATGAATTCACAGCTTTATTAAAGAATGGCACTTGGTCTCTAGTTTCTCCCACACCTTCTATGAATATTGTGGGATCCAAGTGGGTATTTCGTATCAAACGCAAGGCGGATGGCAGTGTTGAATGGTATAAAGCAAGGTTAGTTGCTAAGGGTTTCATCAATAGGCTGGAATTGATTTTGGGGAGACTTATAGTCCTGTGGTTAAGCCCATAACTATTGGATAGTATTGACCATTGCAATGTCATCTGGATGGTGTATTAAGCAAATTGATGTTTTTATATGTTCCAACCAGTGGGTTTTGTTCATAAAGTTTATATGTCCCAACCAGTGGGTTTTGTTCATCCACAACAACCTAATGCAGTGTGTTTTTTGAAAAAGGCTTTGTATGGCCTCAAACAAGCACCTTGATCTTGGTTCTCACGTCTGAGCAATCGTCTTTTTGAATTGGGTTTCAGTGGTTCAAAATCCGACACGTCATTATTTATTTTTAATTCTGTAGAAGTTCGATTATTTGCATTAGTCTATGTGGATGATATTATTTTGACAGGCTCTTCTATATCTGCTATGGATGATTTAATCAGGTCACTGTCTTTGATGTTTCCAATCAAGGATCTTGCCTTCTTAAATTTCTTTTTAGGTGTTGAAGTGCATCGGTCATCAACAGTTTGCATTTATCTCAACAACGTTACATTGCTGACATTCTTAAGCGAACAAATATGAAGCTTGCAAAACCCATCTCTTCTCCCATGTCTGCTGCAACTCCACTTAGCAAACTTGATGGTATTTCCATGGTTGATCCTATTATATATTGTAGCACTGTTGGAGCGCTGCAATATTTATCTATAACACGACCTGACATCGCTTTTGCTGTAAACAAGGTCTCTCAGTTTGCCAGTGATCCCTATGATGTCCATTGGTCTGCCATAAAACGTATACTCAGATATTTGAAACATACAATCATGTATGGTCTTCTCATTAAGCCACATCTCTCCTCTCAATTAGTGGTATTTTTGATGTTGATTGGGTAGGCTATCCTAATGACAGGAAATCTACCTTGGGCTATTGTACATTTTTTGGTGAAAATTTATTATCTTGGTCTTCTAAAAGCATCTTGTCTCTAGATCAATCGAATCTAAGTACAAATCCCTTACTAATGCTACTGCAGAATTACTTTGGATTCAGTCACTACTTCAAGAACTTGGTGTTTTTATTTCGGCGGCGCCAATTCTCTATTGTGATAATATTGGTGCTACATATTTAACATCCAATCCGGTGTTTCATACCCATACAAAGCACATTGAAATTGATCATCATTTTGTTCGAGATCTTGTAGCTCAGAAGTCACTTATAGTCAAGTTCTTATCAACCAAAGATCAAATCGCTGATGTTTTTACCAAGCCATTAGTTTCTACCCGGTTTGAAACTCTTTGTGCCAATCTTAACATTTGTTCTCAAATGTTAGGATTGTTGGAGCGTATTGGAATAATCTCCTCAGATTTGAATATACAAGATAAAGTTGAAGATCAACTCAAATGCAATATTAGATAATATCTTATCTAATATTGATTTAGTTTGTTACATTTGAATTTTGTATTTACAGTTTGTTAATATTGATTTAGTCTGTTACGTTTGAATTTTGTATTTACATTTTGTTAGTTTAGGTTTGAAATTTGTATTTCAAAGCCAAATGTATATCTTGTATTTGTTATAAATAGAAGTATAATCAAAGACCTCATTGAGGCATTTCAAATTCAAATTACCTTATCATATCTGTATCTAAAAAATTCCTTTTAATGAAACAAAGGAAGTGTTTTAGACTTTTAGTTTTAGATACACATTTGGTCAAAATACAACACTTTATTCCTCAAGGTTTTGTGACACTAGTGTTAATCTCCTCTTAGTATGTAGTATACAAAGAATTTCTACGTGATGCTGAAGTAGGGATGTTGAATACAGAGAATTTTTAATTTAAGCTAAAAATTTTTTTAAAAAGAAGTTCGTAAAACTTGTAGTCAAACATTGACGATCAGACTGAGTTCGTACATGATCATGTTGAATGCATCGAATCTGAGTGGAAGTGAGTTCCATTGGAAGTGCTTCTGGACCTGGTTCACAAAGGGAGCAGATTTTCAAAAATAACTTTCTAATCCAACCTTCAAGACATATCCATTTTGGACATTGCAGGCTGCAGTGTTCATTGTTGGAAACATTCACATCCATTGGAAGTGCTTAATTAGAGAACTAAGAAAAAGACAACGATATAACGCATGCATGACATATCATTCACATTAAGGTTTTGAGTTCAAACTTTGTTTTCATTATTCACATTCCTTTTCAATTAAATATTAAGACGTGTTGTTTTACATATAAAAGAGCGTGTTAGAAAGCTTACCTCACGTAAGTTGTTTTGCATTACAGTGAAATCTGCTTCTCGTATGCCTTTAAGAGTGTCCTCGAGCCGATTCACATCCTCCTCGTCCAGTATTATTGAAAATTTTTTCCGGTCAAGAATATCAATGAATGGGTAAATCATGTAGCTTGTAAAGATAACTGCAAAGAGACACATAAAAGCACCATCATGGACACATATTGGGTTGCTTGTTAGTTTTGAAAATAGAAAGCAAAAAACCAGAAGAAGAAAACAAGCTGGAATGGTTATTCAGTAAAAATCAGCCCCTTTTTTTTACAAAGTGCTGATCCAATTTCTAATTTTCACTGTCACGTCATCAAGTTATATAGTAGCCGTATAACAGTATTATTAAATAGTATTACTCCTAATTTGGAAAAATTAGAAAACCCTGATGTGTGATTTAACATGTAGCAAACATTCTTGTAGATAGTATTACATATCCACATGTATAAAACCATTGCATAAAAGAACCCATGGGAAGATGCATGAAATATTACCAGGAATACATCCATTACGGATGTAGTCTGCTATAAGGGCAGTATTGGGTGGGAATCCAGAAGGGCATATGCAGAACTTTCTCCTATAACTTTTGTTATCAGCAGTATCATTCCACACACGTTCAGATTCAAGTTCAGTATCATCTTTCCACTGTTGTTCCAGACTTGCTCTTATTTTAGAATTGGGAATGCCTGCCCAGGGATCAATCATTGTCCTGCAACAAACACCCACTTCAGTATTCTATCTGTACATTCAAACAGACAGCAAAGTTTCTATTGACATGATATGAAATACTTGTTTGGAAAACAATATTGAACCTCTGAATGATCTCTGCAATGAACAACCCTTTATTGAACCTCAATTAAAAAAACCTTCCAACAGATGAAGTTACCTATTAACTTGAGGCAGATCATTTCCTCCAGGTGGATGAGAAACTGATTGATGTACTGTAGGGAGGGGGAATATCTTTGAATGGAATAGAATGAGTATCATAGATAGTTGGAGACACAAGTCGAATTGGATTCTTCTTAATAAATATTGGAACTCCATCAGCAACCTCCAAACCAATTTCATGACATATCAAAAAAAGGTGATCAGCTCCATTAGTTCTGTTCCAGTAGGGGTACTTTGAGATTATGCTCTCCACATAATTCTCAATTATTGTGATCATTTTCTCATAAGGTGTTCCCTGAATTCCACACATCAAAAAGAGAGAAAAACTCTCAAAACGAGAATTAACCAAAAAAAAAACTTGCAATTTGTTAGCATATATGCCTGTAATTTGAATATTTCTTATGTATCATTGATTCTCTTCCTTACTTACTCTTGGTTACCATATTTTTTTTCGTATAAATAGTGACGCCTTTTGTATTATGTATCATATAAATCAATATATTCAAGATTGATGCTACTCTCGTTTCTTTCTCTTTCATATATTATTGTCCAATTAGCATGACTGATTTCATTCCACACAAATATTACCAACTAAGCTCAACAATGTAAAGAAATCTCAGCATATGATTTCCTAACTCATCATTTGATTCCCTCCTCTTTCTTTGGCCCTCCTAAGCATTAAAAGATTAGCTTAGACATGAATCAATCTTTTCTCTAATTAATCTCTCTCGGTTTTCAAACCACAATGTCCTGCTCCAATTCAAACACTAGTATCAAAATATGCGATTTTGTGTAGCAGTAGATTGAATTACATCTGTAAAGCAAGAACAAATTAAGTGATGCCATTCTTCAGAACAATACAAGAAATATATATATATACCTACACATACATAAACAGAGGAATTAATCAATCTCGATATATGCAATATTGCAAAATCTATATACACCTACTGTTTTTAGGGCAGCTTGTAAAATTGATACTCATTCACCAAAAAAATAAAATTAATGTACGTACATGGGTGCGCATTTGATGCCAAGAAATGGGAATAAGGAAGAGGTGAGCCTCAAGAGGATTAGTGGTGAGGAAGCGACTCTCGTTTATATTCTTGAAGAAGTAGGCCTCGCTCCTGTATATCCCCGTCTGCTCCGTCGGCGACTGGAAGTACGCGCCGGGGTCTCTGTCCTGGTACATGTAGATCTTGAAGTAACTCTCCATTCGATCGTAAGCAAAAGGTAAGTGACGATGAGGAAGAGCGTTAGGACTAGGAGGAGGACGTTCCCGACGCGGATACATAGTTTTTGTGGCACCTGTGAAGGAGTGGCACGGTGGTTCCTGTACATGGTTGGTTTTTTCTTGGATGGATTTTCTCGGGAATGTGAACAGAGCTTCGTTGCAAGATTTTTGAGCGGGAAAAGAAAGCGTCAGGTTCAATTCTTCTGTTGGTTAATTAGGTTCGTTATAAATTGGGTTATATATATATGGGTCTAGTAGAATCTGGACCGTCAGTTGAAGGCCTATAGCATTCCGCACCTCCTATTTATTTAAGTTCTTCTCTCCATGCATGATGCAACCAAAATCACAATCTTTATGCTTTTATTTGCTCTGTCTTCGGATATCTCAGGCCTAAATCCTCCATTCAAAGTTTCAAATGAAACTCTCATTCGGCTTCTATATCCAGCATTGTTTCCTTTTCTTTCTTTATTTTCTTCTCCCTTATATATCCATGCAGACCGTTGGAATGTTTTTCTGGTCCAAGAATTTGCTGCCCAATGATTTTCTTGGTGGCTAAGATGTGAAAAACCTCTTGTTTACTACAAAACAAAAACGAGGTCTCGGTTTCACTCTTTCGATGTTTAAGTTAGCATCTTTATTTGTGGATAAAAAATAAAATAAAAATTTGCCTCTAATATCCATGAATTAGTGTATATGTTGAGTGAGGTATACAATAAATGAGAAGGAGAGAGATATCAATTTTTTTATTTTATAAATTTTTGTAATATCACCCCTCTGTTAGGTTTTCCTTTAAATCCAAATTGAGGGGTGTTAAAATGATCAAAATAACCCCAATTATTATTATTATTATTTTTGAAAAAAAAAGGGTAAAGATTAGTCCTTGGTTAGGATTTAACATAATTTTTCAAAAATACCCATATATATTGTGGTATTTTTTAAATTTTGATAGGATTTAATGAAAAAACTTAACAGATTGGTGACATTACAAAAAATTAGAAATTTTTTACACTAAGTTGAGAGTTTTAAACTTTATGGGATAATTGTAAAAGTCATGGAAATTGAAAGGGTTAAGTTCTTTATCTAAAAAATTCCTTTTAATGAAACAAAAGAAGTGTTTTAGACTTTTAGTTTTAGATATACATTTGGTCAAAATACAACACTTTATTCCTCAAGGTTTTGTGACACAAGTGTTAATCTCCTCTTAGTAGTATACAAAGAATTTGTACGTGATACTGAAGCAGGGATGTTGAATACAGAGAATTTTTAATTTAACCTAAAAAAAAAAAAAGGTCCGTAAAACTTGCGGTCAAACATTGACGATCAGACTGAGTTTGTACATGATCATGTTGAATGCATCGAATCTGAGTGGAGGTGAGTTCCATTGGAAGTGCTTCTGGACCTGGTTCACAAAGGAGCAGATTTTCAAAAATAACTTTCTAATCAAACCTTCAAGACATCCATTTTGGACATTGCAGGCTGCAGTGTTCAATGTTGGAAACATTCACATCCATTGGAAGTGCTTAATTAGAGAACTAAGAAAAAGACAACGTTATAACACGTGCATGACATATCATTCACATTAAGGTTTTGAGTTCAAGCTTTGTTTTCATTATTCACATTCCATTTTAATCAAATATTAACGCATGTTGTTTTGCATATAAAAGAGTGTTAGAAAGCTTACCTCGCGTAAGTTGTTTTGCATTACGGTGAAATCTGCTTCTCGTATGCCTTTAAGAGTGTCCTTGAGCCGATTCACATCCTCCTCGTCCAGTATTATTGAAAATTTTTTCCAGTCAAGAATATCAATGAATGGGTAAATCATGTAGCTTGTAAAGATAACTGCAGATAGACACATAAAAGCACCATCATGGACACATATTGGGTTGTTCGTTAGTTTTGAAAATAGAAAACAAAAAACCAGAAGAAGAAAACAAGCTGGAATGGTTATGCAGTAAAAATCAGCTTTTTTTACAAAGTGCTGATCCAATTTTTAATTTTCACTGTCACGTCATCAAGTTATATAATAGTCGTATAACAGTACTACTAAATAGCATTATTCTTTATTTGGAAAAATTAGAAAACCCTGATGTGTGATTTAACATGTAGCAAACATTCTTGTAGAGAGTATTACAGATCCACATGTATAAAACCATTGCATAAAAGAACCCATGGGAAGATGCATGAAATATTACCAGGAATACATCCATTACGGATGTAGTCTGCTATAAGGGCAGTATTGGGTGGGAATCCAGGAGGGCATATGCAGAACTTTCTCCTAGAACTTTTGTCATCTGCAGTATCATTCCACACACGTTCAGATTCAAGTTCAGTATAATCTTTCCACTGTTGTTCCAGACTTGCTCTTATTATAGAATAGGGAATGCCAGACCAGGGATCAATCATTGTCCTGCAACAAACACCCACTTCAATATTCTATCTGTACATCAAACAGACAGCAAAGTTTCTGAATGAATGATCTCTGCAATGAACAACCCTTTATTGAACCTCAATTAAAAAAACTTGCTTTAAAACTTGTTTTTGATTCAAAACTAAAACCTCTGAATGATCTCTGCAATGAACAACCCTTTATTGAACCTCAATTAAAAAAAACCTTCCAACAGATGAAGTTACCTATTAACTTGAGGCAGATCATTTCCTCCAGGTGGATGAGAAAATGATTGATGTACTGTAGGGAGGGGAATATCCTTGTATGGAATAGAATGAGTATCATAGATAGTTGGACACACAAGTCGAATTGGATTCTTCTTAATAAATATTGGAACTCCATCAGCAACCTCCAAACCAATTTCATGACATATCAAAAAAAGGTGATCAGCTCCATCAGTTCTGTTCCAGTAGGGGTACTTTGAGATTATGCTCTCCACATAATTCTCAATTATAGTGATCATTTTCTCGTAAGGTGTTCCCTGAATTCCACACATCAGAAAGAGAGAAAAACTCTCGAAACGAGAATTAACCAAAAAAAAACTTGCAATTTGTTTGCATATATGCCTGTAATTTGAATATTTCTTATGTATCATTGATTCTCTTCCTTACTTAAGTCTAGGTTACCATATTTTTTTTCGTATAAATAGTGACGCCTTTTGTATTATGTATCATATAAATCAATACATTCAAGATTGATGCTACTCTCGTTTCTTTCTCTTTCATATATTATTTTCCAATTAGCATTACAGATTTCATTCCACACAAATATTACCAACTAAGCTCAACAATGTAAAGAAATCTCAGTATATGATTTCCTAACTCATCATTTGATTCCCTCCACTTTCTTTGGTCCTCCTAAGCATTAAAAGATTAGCTTAGACATGAATGACTCAATCTTTTCTCTAATTAATCTCTCTCGGTTTTCAAACCACAATGTCCTGCTCCAATTCAAACACTAGTATCAAAATATGCGATTTTGTGTAGCAGTAGAATGAATTACATCCGTAAAGCAAGAACAAATTAAGTGATGCCATTTTTCAGAACAATACAAGAAATATATATATACACCTACACATACATAAACAGAGGAATTAATCAATCTCGATATATGCAATATTGCAAAATCTATATACACCTACTGTTTTTAGGGCAGAGTAAAATTGATACTCATTCACCAAAAAAATAAAATTAATGTACGTACCCGGGTGCGCATTTGATGCCAAGAAATGGGAATAAGGAAGAGGTGAGCCTCAAGAGGATTAGTGGTGAGGAAGCGACTCTCCTTTATATTCTTGAAGAAGTAGGCCTCGCTCCCGTACATCCCCGTCAGCTCCGTCGGCGACTGGAAGTACGCGCCGGGGTCTCTGTCCTGGTACATGTAGATCTTGAAGTAACTCTCCATTCGATCGTACGCGAAACGGGTCTCCGGAAAGCGAAATACCTTCTCGGAGCTGGAGGCAATACCTGCATGTAGGAATGTATAAATGACAAAGAGGAAGGCCGCTAGGAGGATCCCGAAGCCGATACACCCAAACTGCAAGTAAAACATGATGATCATACGCAGCCTGTATGGCAGACGGTTTAAAACAGTGGTAATGAGAGGGTTTCTCCTGGCCATGGTTGGTTTTTTCTTGGATTGATTTTCTCGGGAAAGTGATCAATCAGAGGCCTGGATTTTTGAGCGGGAAAAGAAAGCATTCGGTTCCTCTGTTGGTTAGGTTCGTTAAAAGAATTTGGGAAATGGGAGCGGGAATTTGAATTGGGTTTTATTTATGAATATATATAAGTGGTCCAGTGGAATCTGGACCGTCGGATGACCCTTTAGAATTCCGCACCTGCTATGGGTTGCCAACGACTTGATAATCCTTTAAAGCCCGTATAAGTATAACAATTAATTTACTTATACATGATCCCATATATATATAAACACGGATAATCTTAACATTGCGTAAGTCTAGGACTTAGTAAGTAAATCTTGCATTCGATTAAACAAAATAGGTGAATGAGGCACCCAATTCTAGTCATAGTCTTTGCTATTATAGACTAAAATTTTAGACCGAATTTCCTTACAAAATGATATGCCTATGTGACACTCATCTTAATAATTTCCTTACAAATCTCGCATTTGTAATAATTTGCAGTTTTTTTCTCAACCAATCTCCAGTAAAATGATTTTTGTTTTCATTTATTCCTTTTTGGAAATTTCACTTAACTCTATGAACTTCATCACTTTTGTAATTACTTGCCAAAATTCATTAACTCCTAATTTAGTATATCGAATTTTTAATTTTTTTCAATGTCACCCCTCCATTAGGTTTTCCGTTAAATCCAAATGGAGGGGTGTTAAAATTATCAAAATAACCCTAATTCTTTCATCTTCTTCTCCTTCTTTTGAAAAAGATTAAAAAAAAGTAAATATTCAATAGCTCGTCAGGATCTAACAAAATTTGCAAAAATACTCACTCTTTAATCTTTGCAATTTTATTTTATTTTATTTTGAATTTTGGAAATTTTGACAAGATTTAATGAAAAAAACCTAACGAATTAATGAAATTACAAAATATTGAGAGTTTTTGAACTTTATGGGATACTTGTAAAAGTGATGGAAATTGAAAGGGTTAAGTTCTTTATCTAAAAAAAAATCCTTTTAATGAGACAAAAGAAGTGCTTTAATTTTAGATATACAATTGGTCAAAATACAACACTTTATTCCCCCAAGGTTTTGTGACACAGAGAATTTCTACTTGATACTGAAGTCAAAAATGGGCGACCACACTGAGATCGAACATGACCATGTTGAATGCATCGAATCTGAGTGGAGGTGAGTTCCATTGGAAGTGCTTCTGGACCTGGTTTCACACGTTTCATTTCAATTAAATATAACGCGTGTTGTTTTGCATATAAAAGAGAGCGTAAGAAACTTTACCTTGCGTAAGTTGTTTTGCATTACGGTGAAATTTGCTTTTCGTATGCCTTTAAGAGCGTCCTTGAGCCGATTCACATCATCCTCCACGTCCAGTATTATTGAAAATTTGTTCCAGTCAAGAGGATCAGAGAACGGGTAATCCGTGTAGCTTGTAAAGATAACTGCGGAGAGACACATAAAAGCACCATCATGGACACATATTAGGTTGTTTGTTAGTTTTGAAAATAGAAAACAAAAAACCAGAAGAAGAAAACAAGATAGAAGATTTGGCATGTTCTGTATATTTTTGAATTAAGATGCATGATACAGTACCAGGAATACATCCATAACGAATGGAGTCTGCTATGAGGACAGTGTTAGTTGGGAATCCATGAGGGCATATGCAGAACTTTCTCCTGTGAATTTTGTCATCAAGTAGCAGATATCCTTCAGCAGTATCATTCCACACAAGTTCATCTTTCCACTGTTGTTCCAGACTTGCTCTTATTTCAGAATTGGGAATGCCAGCCCAGGGATTGATCCATTTCCTGCAACAAACACCCACTTCATACTTGTTTGGAAAACTATATTGTAATCTCTGAATGATCTCTGCAATGAACAACCCTTTATTGAACCTCAATTAAGAAAACCTTCCAACAGATGAAGTTACCTATTAACTTGAGGCAGAGCATTTCCTGGTGGTGGATGAGAAAATGGTTGATTTACTGGAGGGAGGGGAATATCTTTGTATGGAATATCTCTGTATGGAATAGCAGGACACACAAGTCGAATTGAATTGTTCTTGCTAAATATTGGAACTCCATCAGCAACCTCCAAACCAATGTCATGACATATCAAAAAAAAGTGATCAGCACCATCAGTTCGGTTCCAGTACGGGTACTTTGAGATTATGCTCTCCACATAATTCTCAACTATACTGATCATTTTCTCATAAGGTGTTCCCTGAATTCCACAAAATATGCAGAGTTAGACAAATGATTCTTCCAAGCATTCTGTCATTCTCAAAATAAAAGATTTTTTTGTAGCAGTAGATTGAATTACATCACATGCATATTCTATTCTGTAAAGCAAGAACAAAGCCATTCTTTGGAACAATACAAGAAACAGAGAAATCAATCTTTGCAAAATGAAATTGATGAAATTAAGGTACGTACCTGGGAACGCATTTGATGCCAAGAAATGGGAATAAAGAAGAGATGAGCCTTATGAGGATCAGTGGTGAGGAAGCGACTCTCCTTGAGATTCTTGAAGAAGTAGGCCTCGCTGCCGTACATCCCCGTCAGCTCCCTCGGCGGCTGAAAGTACGCGCCGGGGTCTCTTTGCCGGTACATGTAGATCTTGAAGTAATTCTCCATTCGATTGTACGCAAAATGGGTCTCCGGAAAGCGAAACACCTCCTCAGGGCCGAAGGCGATACCTGCCAAGCCTTGATGTAGGAATTTATAAATGATGAAGAGGATGACCGCTAGGAGGATCCCGCCGCTGGCACGCCTAAACGGCTGCAACTGCAAGCAACCGGTGATGATCATACGCAGTCTGTATGGCAGATAGTTTAAAACAATGGCACAGAGAGAGCTCATCCTGGCCATGGTTGGGTTTTTTCTTGGATTGATTTTCTCGGGAAAGTAATCAATCGGAGGCTGGGATTTTTGAGCGGGAAAAGAAAGCGTTCGGTTTCTCTGTTGGTTAGGTTCGTTACAAGAATTTGGAAATTGGAGCGGTTGAAATATTTAAAAGAAAACGAGCGTAATTTTTTGGTGGTTGAAATATTTATTTTTTTTGTCCCGGCAATCATTAATAACCGTCATATTTAGTTTTTGTTAAATCTAATTTCAAGTAATAATTAATGATCCATTCAAAAAAATTAAAAAAAAAAAGTAATAATTAATGATCGCATCTTTAATATTTTGTTTCATAGTCAATATTTTGTTTTATTATATTTAATCGAGTATATGGTATTATATTATTTAAAGTTGTTAAATGACGTGACACATATATTTATTATATGACAACATATATACTGTTAAATTAAAAAAATGGTAAGCTTTAATGGTCATAAATGCCATCGATCATCTTCACTTGGCATTACTTATACCGTCATATTTTTAGTCATAAGTATTTTGACTTGCTACAACATGGGATGGTAGTTAAGTTTGGGGTGACAAATTGTAATTTTATGCAATAGTATTGTCAAGTGAGACTCATGTGACAAATTGTCAACTTTAACGACCCAATTATCTGATTGTTGGGAGATAAAGCAGTTATTGAGTTTTTACGAATAGTACATTAATACATAATTGACATCACTCTAACTCAAAAGTTTAAACTAATGGATTTTGGTCCACGGCTTAGGTATACTAACTACTTTTTTTCTTTTCTTTTTTTCTTCTCTTTATACTTTTTCAATGTGAAACTCAATTCTTACAAGTGTACTCACAACAATAATTTGTAGGGATGAGTGCAAGAGTGGTATTAGTTTGGGGGACAAACTATAATTTATCCAAAAATTTAATCGAATGAATCGACAACCTACTAGCTTGAAAGGGAATTAAAGTGCAAGCGAAACTTGGCAATCAAAAAATATTTTTCTAAAAATATGATCATTAGTAAAAGATGAATCTTTGAAAATATAACCTTTGGGAAGAGACGAACTTCTTAAAAATAAAAAAGAAAACAAAAAGTTCTTTTTATCACAATTCACAAGGTTATGTGGAAGAGTGTTGGTTTAAAATAACGCGTTTTCAAATAAGTATTTCCTGCTTATTTCTTGAAATCACATAACTTTTCACGTTTTCTTTTAACATTGACTATCCATACAAAATCGTAATGCTCATATCTTGATATTGATCGCAGTCATTCAGACTTTAGAGATGCGGCGCCGCCAGATATCGAACATGACCATGTGAAATGCATCGAATCTGACCGGAGGTGAGTTCCATTGGAAGTACTTCTTGACCTGATTCACAAATGAAGCAGATTTTCAAAAACAACTGATCATCACTCTCTAAAGATCCCAGCTTTAAAACAATTAAAGAAATAGTAAGTCAGTTTCTAATGCAAGCCGTGAAATTTTACCCTGTGCAAGTTGTTCTTCATTCTGCTGAAATCTGCAGCTTGTATGCCTCTAAGTGTGTCCTTAAGCATATATACATCCTCGAGTAATATTGAAAATTTATGCCAGTCAAGAATATTATAGAGTGGAATATTCAAATACTTTGACAAGATAACTGCAGAGAGACATATAAAAGCAATCAGATGGACACAATAAAAGTAAACAATCAAGCATGAAAACAAATCTAAATCTGAAATGAAACTATATATATACCATAGTATTAGAAGACTAAGTCAAATTCTCAAACAGTTTGATTTCTAGAGAGAAAAAGTAAGACAAATTTATGTAAAACCACTGGATGGGAAGATGATATTACCAGGAACACATCCATGAAGGATGGAGTCTGATATAAGATCAGCATCTTTTGGGAATCCATGAGGGCATATGCAGAACTTTGTCCTATGAATTCTGTCATAATATAGCACATATCCTTCATCAGTATCTACAAGGTTGTTCTGGATGTCAAGTTCAGTGTCATTCTCCCACTGAAGTTGCAGAATGGGTCTTATTTCAGCATTGGGAACGCCTGCGAACAAACTAGGTGTTGTCCTGCAACATTCAAGCAGACAGCAAATTTTCTATATATTGACATGAAAGAAGTATATATTGACAACACTATTAAGGTCCGTTTGGTTTGTGGAATAGACTATTGGAACGGAATTTGATGAGAAAAATTACCTCATAGGTGGGACACACAAGTCGAATTGGATTCTTCTTAAGAAATGGAACTCCATCAGCAACCCCCACACCATTTTCATGGCATATCACCAAAAAGTGGTCAGCCCCTTCAGTTTTGTTCCAATAGGGGTGCTTTGAGATTAGCCTCTCCACATAATTCTTAACTATAACGGTCATATTCTCATACGGTGTTTTCTGTATTCACATCAACAAGCAGTAGATTGAATTACATCAGGAATCAATTGAATATCATCAATATATATATAACAAAAAGAATCTTCAAAGCATAAAATTAACAACACAAGATATATATATATATAGGTATGTAGGTACTGGATTCGCATTTGATGCCAAGAAATGGGAATAAAGAAGAGGCGAGCCTCAAGAGGATTAGTGGTGCGGAGGTGACTCTCCTTTACATTCTTGAAGAAGAAGGCCTCGCTACCATACATCCCCGTCAGCTCTCTCGGCGACTTAAAGTAGCCGCCAGGGTCTCTGTCTCGGTAGATGTAGATCTTCAATTCGCTCTCCATTCGCTCGTAGTCCCGCGTGAAGCTCTCTAGAAAGTCGAACTCCTCGGAATTGGAGGCGGAACCGGCAGTCGGCGACTTAAAGGAGGTGCCGGGGTCTCTGTCCCAGTAGATGTTGGCCTTCAATGCCCTCTCCATTTTCTCGTAGTCCCTCGTGAAAGTCTCTGGAGAATCAACCACCTAGGGTTGGAGGCCATTTCGGCAGAGTCTTGATCACCCCAGTAGCCGTAGGCCTTCATATAGCCGTTAATGACGGTGGGGCAGTCGCGAGAGATGTAGCCGATGACGAAGCTTAGTATATGTGCGAAACTCCAGCCTGGTTTCTGTGCAGACTCTGGACGGTTGCTTGGCGGCTGTGAAGGAGTGGTGGCACTCGCAGCTTTCCTGCACATGGTTGTTTCTTGGATGGATTTTCTCGGGAAAGTGATCGGAGTTGGAGGGCCAGGATTTTTGAGCGGGAAAACAAAGTATTCGGTTCTTGGTTAGGTTTGTTACAAGAATTGGAAATGGGAGCGGGATATTAAATTGGCTTTATATATAAATCAATCAATGTATGTTCTAGTGGAATCTGGACCGTCGGTAGAAGGCAGCCTTTACAATTCCGCACCTACAATTGGCTGGCAAACTTGATGATGATCTTTTTAAAGCGTTGTGAGCCATTTGGTTAAGCTGAACATTATAATCCAAAGTACCAGATGTTGTAGAAATTATAAGCTGTTATGTTCAACTTCAATTTCCAACAGCAACCTAATGTAATAGGAGCAGAATATTTTATCAAAATCACATAGATTTTTTTTTTTGACATGTCCACACAAGAGGGGAGAGGGGGGATTCGAACTAAAGACCTCCACTTTATTAGGCGTAGTCCCAGCCGATTCTACCTCTTGGGGACTTTTTTTTTTTTTTGAGGCTCCATTTATTTCGACGTAAAATGTTTTCGTCAAATAATATTTTCTGAAAATCACAAATATATATATTCATTAACTATGTTAAACTATAAATTACAAAAATGTCCAAACCAGGTCTAGGAGGTGTCCTAAGTCCTAACCAAGTCTTGCCAGGACTTGACCTGGACCTACTTGTTTGGGACGTTATTGTTGCTGTAATCAAGGAAGCAATACCAAATACACCTTTAGAAAAATCTGAAGTGATCAGAGCTGTAATTGTACGTACTTGTAAAGAACTCAAACGTGACAACGGTATGATACTACGATATGATGACAATGCTGCGGTTGTTATTGATCAAGAGGGAAATCCAAAAGGAACTAGAATTTTTGGTGCGATCGCACGGGAATTGAGACAGTTAAATTTCACTAAAATAGTTTCATTAGCGCCTGAAGTACTATAAGTATAATAAAGACGGGACTATAATATAGTTATAACATTTGAATAAAATAGATAAAATTAATCAGTAGATTTGTCTCACGCATATATCTTTAACAATTCATAAAAATATATATATATAAAGAAAAAAACATGTTGATTATATCAAAATTCGGGGGCAACAATAATTTTAGTTTATCATGGGTAAAGACACTATTGCTGATATAATAACTTCTATACGCAATGCTGACATGAATAGAAAGGGAACGGTTCGAATACCATCTACTAACATCACCGAAAACCTTGTTAAAATACTGTTAAGAGAAGGTTTTATTGAAAACGTGAGGAAACATCAAGAAAGCAACAAATATTTGTTGGTTTTAACCCTACGACATAGAAGGAATAGGAAAGGGCCCTATAAAACTGTTTTAAATTTAAAACGGATCAGTCGACCCGGTCTACGAATCTATTCGAACTATCAACGAATTCCTAGAATTTTAGGCGGGATGGGGATTGTAATTCTTTCTACTTCTCGGGGTATAATAACGGACCGGGAGGCCCGACTAGAAAGAATTGGCGGAACTAGGACATTTTTATAATTTAGAGTTTAATATGATTGCATGAATGAATATATATTGTTGTTAGTACGCGTCAAATACTGGAAAATTTTTGGGAAAAGTAATATTTAGTCCTTAGATTTTCATCTAATTTGGATGTAGTCATTGGGTTTTCAATTTTTAGAATAAGGGCATTATGTTTTGCCTAAATTTAAAGTAGGTCATTTTATCACTTTACGGTTAAAATTATCAATTTATTATATGTCACATATATCTCATTTAACACATCAACATCTATACCAACACCCGTATGCATGCAATGTCATGCCAACAAAATCGAAGTATTTTATTACTGTTTGTTTGCTTTTTAGGTTATTAGATTTTGTGTTTCTTTAAGTATTATAATTTGAATTATAGGAACTCCAACAACCCAGCTGCTAAAAACTGATATATATATATATTTTTAAGCATGAGCTGAGAGAAGAGCAGACTTTTCTAGTTAGTGTTATTAAAAAAGCATGTTAAAAATCCCTATTAAAAAAGCATCTTAGAAGCGGTGTTACTATTCAAAAAACATGTGTTTTTCAGATACTAATTAAAGGACACCTATTACTTTTTTAAAGTATGACTGACAGGAGTTCTTACAATTTAGTTTGATGGAAATTTTTGTCCACTACTCAAGAGAAAACCCCTGATGAACTTGCAAATGCTTCAAGGACGGAATTTGAGATTCTAGAGAACCTTGATGAGCAAGTATTGGTTTCTACCCTATCGGCGTTACATGCATCCAACAAACCAAGTGCTTTGACTAAGTAATGCAAATTTATGTTAAAAACGCAGATTATCCATGCAAAATTGTAACCTCAAACACACCCTAAAAACAAAAGAAAGGGAGC
The DNA here is from genome assembly GCA_013348765.1 of Carpinus viminea. Lineage (NCBI taxonomy): Eukaryota > Viridiplantae > Streptophyta > Magnoliopsida > Fagales > Betulaceae > Carpinus > Carpinus viminea. Next base: position 6,610,565 of record CP054669.1, on the reverse strand, counting down.
AAAGGAAGTAATGCACATATGCTACTTATGGCTTCAGACACCATTATAGGTACCAGTTTCTAGTTAGTCTTGATACTGAAGTAGGGAAAAAAAGCAGGGAAAACTTGCAGTCATTCAGACTTCAGAGGATCGAGTGTTGCCAGAGATCGAACATGACCATGTTGAATGCATCGAATCTGAGTGGAGGTGAGTTCCATTGGAAGTGCTTCTGGACGTTGAGCAAGTTTTTTTGCAATCTAATGAAATCTGCAGCTCGTACACCTCTAAGAGTGTCCTCAAGCAAAAATACATCCCCCGCGAATCTTATTGAAAATTTATGCCAGTCAAGAATATCATAGAATGGGAGATTCGCGTAGTTTGACCAGACAACTGCAGAGAGCCACATAAATTAACTACTTAGAAAAGCAATTAGATGAGAAGCATTATGGACACAATAAAAGTAATCAGTTCAGAAAAATCAAACAAGAAAAAAAATCTAAATATTCTACTCAAATGAAAGTACCAGTGTTAAAATAGAACAAATATTCTTGTATCATATGTTTAGAGCTGATTTTCCACAGTAGGTACGAGTTTGCACAAAAGACTTCAATTGGAAGACCAAGCATCAAAGACTTGAATCATCATCGGATTTTTTTTCAACACAAAGGATTTGTTTGTTCAAGTGTTTTGGGAGGTGTTTTTGTTTTTTATTTGCAAAAGTACGATGGTGTAACATAAAAGTGAAAACAGATTTGAGCATTTTGTATTGTTTGGTTGTTTGTTAATGTTTTTGTGTTGAAAATAGAAAACGAAAGAAATAAAATTGTGACACTACCCTGTTTAGAAAAATTAGAAAACCCCCTTGTGTAACATTTAACATGTTGCAAGAAACCAATTTGATTTCTAGATCGATAGAAAAGTAGTACTGCTCCACTCTCATGAATGATGTAGAAATTTGCACAAAAAAGAACCCATGAGCCATGGGGAGATGATATTACCAGGAACACAACCATAACGGATGAAATCTGCTATAAGGTTTGTATAGCCTGGGAATGCATAAGGGCATACGCAGAACTTTGTCCCATGAACTTTGAAATGAAATAGCAGATATCCTTCAGCAGTATTTGTAGGGTTGTTCTGGATGTCAGCAATTATTTCAGAATTGGGAATGCTTTCCCAAAAACCACTCTTTGTCCTGCAACATTCACCCGGTTTACATTCAAAGAGAGACAGCAAAGTTTCCATGCCATTGACATGATATGAAATACTTGTTTCTTTGTTTGAAACACTATATCATAATCAGCATGCCAATGGTTTATCCCATTGAAATTGAAATTGGAGAACAAAGATGGAGTCTACTCTTGGCAGGGAAGTTATCTCATGCAATGCCAATAAAATGTTATATAATTTTCAGCAATTGAAAGTGAACTGACAAACATAATAGAAATGAAGTTACCTATTAAGCGTGGCAGGAGAAAATGATTGATTTACTTGAGGGAGGGCAATATTCTTGTATGAAGTATAACGAGTATCATGGGTAGCTGGACACACAAGTCGAATTGCATTCTTCTTAAGAAATGGAACTTGTTCAGCAACCGCCACACCCTTTTCATGGCATATCACAAAAAAGTGGTCAGCACCTTCAGTTTTGTTCCAATAGGGGTACTTTGAGATTAGCCTCTTCACATATTTCTCAACTATAACGGTCATATTCTCAGACGGTGTTCTCTGTATTCCACACATCAACAAGCAGTAGATTGAATTACATCAGGAATCAATTTAATAACATGCATATTCTGTAATCAAGAACAAATTAATTAAGCGATGCTATTATTTTGGGACAATACATAGAAACATACACAGACAGAGAATTAATCAATCTCTATATATATATATGCAAAATGAAATTGATGAAATTAATGTACGTACCTGGGTGCGCATTTGATGCCAAGAAATGGGAATAAAGAAGAGGTGAGCCTTAAGAGGATCAGTGGTGAGGAAGCGACTCTCCTTGATGTTCTTGAAGAAGTAGGCCTCGCTCCCGTATATCCCCGTCAGCTCCCTCGGCGACTGAAAGTACGCGCCAGGGTCTCTGTCCCGGTAGATGTAGACCTTCAAGTCCCTCTCCACTCGCTGGTAGTCCCGCATGAAACGCTCCGGAAAGCGAAACACCTCTGAGAAGATACCGGCAGAGTGTCGATGCGAATTGGAGCTGAGAAATTCGCTAGTGATGAAGCCGATGACGAAGATCGCTAAGGGGAAGATGACAAAGTTGCGGATACAGTCTTCGTAACTCCAGCGGGGTCTGTGTGGAGTCTGTGGAGGGTTGCTTGGCGGCGGCTGTGAAGGAGTGGCAATCACAGCAGCATGGGGAGGGTTTTTCTTGCACATGGTTTGTTTTTTCTTGGATGGATTTTCTCGGGAAAGTGATCAGAGGACCTGGATATTTTTGAGCGGGAAAAGAAAGCGTTCGGTTCTTCTGTTGGTTAAGTTAGTTACAACTTACAAGAAATGGAAATAGGAGAGGGAAATTAAATTGGGGTTTTATTTTTTAATATATAAATAAATCAATGCATAGGCTAGTGAAATCTGGACCGTTGGTAGAAAGCCTTCATAATCTTTTTGAAGTGTTGTGAGGCTTTAAATTAGAGTGAATTGTAGTTTAGTAAATTGTATAAAATAAATAAATAAATAAATAAATAAATAAAGCATTTTCATTATGACATTCATACTTACTAGCTACGAACTATATTTAATATTTTCATCTCATTTTATTTTATTTTACTGATGTGATAGTATGTAGTAATTATTATTAAAAAATATATATAGATATGATAGACATTAAAATAAAAGTGTAGTATATAATATTATTCTTATAATTTATAAGTGACTTTAATTAGCTCTAATTTAGTTTGATTAGTTTTTTAGGTAAGACAAGACTTTATAAAGGATTTTAGTAAACTCTAATTATTTTTTCACTATGAGGCTTTGTTTATTTCGATGTGAAATGTTTTTTGTCGAAAATTATTTTCTGAAAATAACAATTATATATATAAATTATGAAAATGTCCAGACCAGGTCTTGGAGGTGTCTCCTAGAAGTCTTGCGAGAACCGACCGGACCTTGACCCAACGAACCTCGTAATTTAAAGTTTACTATGATCACATGAATATATATTGTTATTTTTCGTAAGCACCAAATACCGGAAAATTTTTGGGATAAATAATATTTAGTCCTTATATTTTCATCTAATTTGAATGTAGTCATTGGGTGTTCAATTTTAAGAATAAGGTCCTTGTGTTTTGCCTAAATTTAAAATATGTCTTTTTATATTCACTTTACAATCAAAATTAACAATTTATTATTTGTCATGTATCTCATTTTGACACATCAACATTTATGCCAACACCCCTATGCAATGTCATGCCAACAAAATCGAAGTCTTTTATTACTATGTGTTTGCTTTTTAGATTACTAGATTTTTGTGGTTATTTAAGTATTATAATTTGAGTTATAGGAACTCCTACACCCAGCTGCTAAAAACTTATATATATTTTTTAAGCATGAGAGAAGAATATACGTTTCTAATTAATGTTATTAAAAAAGCATTTTAGAAATCAGTTTTTAGAGTCTGGGTTATAACAGTTTTAAAGCATCATAGAAGCGGTGTTGCTATTCAAAAAACATGTGTTTTTCACATACTAATTAAATGACACCTATTACATTTTTAAAGTATGACAGATAGGAGTTTTTACAATTTAGTTTGAAGGAAATTTTTGTCCACTCAAAAGAAAACTCCTGATGAACTTGCAAATGCTTCAAGGACAAAATTTGAGATTCCAAAGAACCTTGATGAGCAAGTATTGGTTTCTACCTTATTAGCGTTACATGCATCGGACTAACCAAGTGCTATGACTAAGTAATGCAACTTTCTGTTAAAAACGCAGATTATCCATGCAAAATTGTAATCTCAAACACACTCTACAAACAAAAGAAATGGAGCAAAGGAAGTAATGCACATATGTTGCTTATGGCTTCAAACACCATTATAGGTACCAGTTTCTAGCTAGTCTTGATACTGAAGCATGGAAAAAAAGCAGGAAAAACTTGCAGTCATTCAAACTTCAGAGGAGTGCTGCAGAGATTGAACATGACCATGTTGAATGCATCAAATCTGAGTGGAGGTGGCCTAACTCAACCCAAAAGCTAGCTTAAGAGTTGAGGTTTACCCTCAACCTTATAAATGGCCTATCTCCTTAATACCCAAGCAATGTGGGACTTCCAACACGCCCCCTCACGTGTGGCGGGAGGACATCCAAGCCAACACGTGCAATAAATGGGTGACGGTGGACCACAACTAATTGGGAACAAGATCCTGTCCATTTCAAATGAAATGGACAATATCCATTTAGTGTAAAATGATGGGTAATATTGTCTTAACATTAAAATTGAAGGACTAAATTTACAATATTACCCTTCATTTTACACTAAATGGATATTGTCCATTTCATTTGAAATGGACAGGATCCTATTCCAACTAATTGGGCCTGGCTCTGATACCATAAAGACAATTGAGAAACTCTATCTCAAGGTGAGTTAGAGAGCTGTATTTCATTTACTTATATAGAGCTTTACAAGAGCAGTAATACAAGGAAATTAAATATATGTATGGAATGTGTATAATACAAAAGCAATAAGTATGTAACGTCTGAGAGTGATTTTAGGAGATGAGAATCATATCCCAGCTGGACTGCTATAATCATGTTTTGCTAGGATCATGGTTTGGAGATTTTGTGTTATCAGTGAGTTCCATTGGAAGTGCTTCTGGACGTTGAGCAAGTTTTTTTGCAATATGATGAAATCTTCGGCTCGTATGCCACTAAGAGTGTCCTCAAGCAAATATAGACCCTCCACGAATCTAAGTGAAATTTATGCCAGTCAAGAATATCATAGAATGATAAATTCACGTAGTTTGACATGACAACTGCAGAGAGACACATAAATTAACTACTTAGAAAATAAATTAGATGAGAAGCATTATGGGCACAATAGAAGTAAACAATCCAACAAAATCAAACAAATTCGAGTGTTTTGTATTGTTTGGTTGTTTGTTAATGTTTTTGTGTTGAAAACAGAAAACAAAATGAAGAAAAATTAGAAAACCCTTGTGTAACATTTAACATGTTGCATGAAACCAATTTGATTTCTAGAACGAGAGAGTAAAATAATTCTTGAAGAATATAATTTCTCATTGATCTTAAATAGAGAAAGAGTTACATATACAATAAAATACTAAACCTTAACAAGATAAGGTTGATGAGAGGATAAACATGATTCCTATAAGATAACTAAGTAAGCTAATTACAATAGGAGACTAAGAGATAATTACAGGTAAGGAGATAATTACAAGTAAGGAGATTGATTACAACTAGATATGTATTCAATGACACAACAGAGATTAAGTAGAGGTAGAGGATGAAGATGTAGTATGCTTAACATGCCCCCTCAAGCACAAAGGGGATGGAATTACTTTGAGCTTGGACTTGAGAAAGAGAAATCTTGCTGAAGATAATCCTTTGGTGAAGACATCTGCAATCTGATTTGATGTAGAGATGAAGGAGATTGTGATGTCTTTGTTGAGCACTTTCTCTCTGATGTAGTGGTAATCAACTTCTATGTGCTTTGTTCTAGCATGATAAACAGGGTTGGCAGCTAAGGATAACGCACTTACATTGTCACACCATATAATAGGAGAAATTGGAAGTGGGATTTGAATCTCATGAAATAGCATTCTCAACCAATATAATTCAATGGTAGCAATAGCAAGGGAACGATACTTAGCCTCAATACTGAATCTAGATACCACAGGCTGTTTCTTGGCACTCCATAAGACTAAACAATCTCCAAGAAACACAACAAAGCCTGAGGTAGATCTTCTATCATCATGCATTTAGTTGAAGGGTAGTCTTGGAGTAAAAGAGCCCATGATCTATTGTGTTTTTAAGGAACCTCAATACTCTTTTAACTGCAAACCAATGGACAGCAGTAGGATTGTGCATATGCTGGCATAGTTGGTTGACAGAGAAGGCAATATCAAGTCTTATCAAGGTACAATACTAAAGAGCTCCCACTACACTTCGATATTCATAGGGATCAAGTAAGGATTCACCATCCAATTTGGAGAGTTTGGAGCTTGAGGGACAAGGTGACTTTGTAGGCTTTGCTCCACTCATCTGAGTTCTGCTAAGTATGTCAGTGATGTACTTTGATTGGCAAAGATGAAGACCTACATAATCACGAGTGACCTGAATACCAAGAAAGAAACTTAGGGATCCTAAGTCCTTGACAGGAAATTCTTTCTTCATGAGTTGAACTAGAGTGTGAATCATATTAGGATGTGTTCCTGTGATGATTATGTCATCCACATATATTAGCATAAATATTTGAATACTCCCAGATATAAGAATAAAAAGGGAATTATCAACTAAAGATGCAGTGAAACCAATGTCTAATAGATAGCTAGAAAGTTTATTAAACCAAGCTCGTGGGACTTGTTTGAGTCCATAGATTGCCTTCTGCAGTTTGCACACTAAATGAGGATGATTTTTGTCAACAAAACACTTAGGTTGTTCCATATAAACTTCTTCAAATAAAGCACCATGGAGAAAAGCATTAGAGATGTCTAACTGCTTTATCATCCAATTGAAATACACTGCCAATGCTAAGATGACCCGAATTGTGGAAGGCTTGATCATTGGACTGAAAGTATCAGTATAGTCAACTCCAGAGGTTTGCTCAAACCCCTTTGCAACTAATTTGGCCTTCAATCTGTCTACTGCACCATTTGATTTTCTCTTTATTTTGTACACCCATTTGTTATGAATAACATGTTGGTGTGAGGGTCTAGGACATAAAATCCATGTTTTGTTGGAGATTAAGGCTTCAAATTCCAGACACATTGCTGCCTGCCACCATGGGTCAGAAGCAACTTTACTATAGCATGAGGGTTCTGTTTTAGGGAACATGGTGTGGAAGTTGACAAGGGATACCTAGAGTGAAACATTTTGAAGTTAGGGAAGGTTTTAGGCTTTTGATTTCCAGTTCTGGACCTAGTGATCATGGTGTGGGATGGGACATTAGTAGGTGATTCAGCTATAGGTTCAGTTATAGGTTCAAAGGGAACTATAATGGAGGATTCTAGTAGGTGTTATGCCTAAGGTTTGAGTTCTGGACCTAGTGATCATGGGGTGGCTTGGCAATTGTGCAAGGGATATGATGGAGTTTGCATCAGCAAAATGCTGTTCTGTAGGTTGAGAGCAATTTGGATTAGGTGAATCATCTGCGATGAGGGCTGTGAGTGGTAGAACCATCATCTGCAGTATATGATTGCTGTGTGGTGAAGTTAATGCAGATTGGTGCTTCATCAATAAAAGAAGGTATTATAGGTAAGAGAAAAGGAGAGTCACCTGTGGAGTGCAATCTGGATGGAAAGTGTGATGTGGCAAGATCCTTGGATGGAAAAGAAGTCTCATCAAACACAACATGTCTTGAAAGGTAAGCTTTGTTGGTGACTGGATCTAGACATTTGTAACCTGCAAAGTTATAACCTAAAATATACAAGGTTTGGACCTATAATTTAGTTTATGGGCATTGTAGGTCAAAGTAGAAGGTAACACAAGCATCCAAACACTCTAAGCTTCTAGTAGTCAGGTGCCTTTTTGTATAGTTTAGAGTATGGAGACATGTTTTGGAGAACAGGAGTAGGTAACCTATTTATGACATATATTGCAGTGAGAAAAGAGTCTACCCAATACTTATTTGAAAGGTGGGAGTGAGCTAACAAGGTTAAACCAGTTTCAAGAATGTGTCTTAGCTTTCTTTCTGCAAGACCATTTTGAGGAGAAGTGTATGGACAACTTTTTCTATGAACAATGCCATTGGTTTTGAGAAAGGATTGAAAAGGAAGAGAGGTATATTCACCTCCTCCATCAGATTGAAGTTCTTTGATTGTTGTGGAGAATTGATTTTCCACAAGAAGTTTGAATTTCAGAAAAACATCATAGGTTTCAGATTTGTTATGTAAGGGATAGATCCATGTAAATCTTGAAAAATCATCTACAAAAGCAATGTAATACTTGTAGCCAATGATGGATAAAACTGGAGAGAAGTCTAGATATCAGTGTGAATAAGTTGTAAGGGGGAGGAGGAGATACGGTTTGAGGGAGAAAAAGGTTGTTTCTTGCTTTTGCCCAATTGACAAGCCTCACAAAGGATACTTTTATTAATAACTGAATCTGAAACAACATTTGAATGGAAAAAAAAGGGAGTTGTTATCTCTAACAACTCGAGTGACTACATCATTGGCAGGGTGACCTAATCTAAAATGCCATACTAAAGAAGAAGTTCTAATTCCTAATAAAGCTATAAAAGACTTGTTGCCTTGTGAGATTTCTTGTTCAGCCGAAGAGGGTACATGCCATTCTCACTCTTCCCTTCCAGAAGGATTGTTTTGGTCTGAAAATCAATAATATAGAAGTTAGAGGATGTCAAAATAAAGAAGCAAGCATTATCATGACAGAATTTTGAATGGACACAAGATTAGCAGAAGATTGTGGACAATGTAAAACATTATTGAGTTGAAAGGAGGCATTAGGATAGTAAAGGGTTGTAGAACCAAAATTTGCTATAGCAAGAGCTGCTACATTTCCCACAGCAATAGTTTCATTGTTCTGAAATGGTTGTTGAATGTTGAGATTCTCCAAGTCTTGAGTGATGTGTGCATTGGCTCCACTATCTGCAAACCATTGTGGATCTTCATAGACATTGTTGGATTGAGCCACCATTACTGCTAAGTGAGGAGGTGGATGTCTCCCTTGGAAGGAATAGTCCATCCTATGGTAGCAGTCCAAGGCTTGATGGCTTAACCTACCACATATTTGGCATGGAACTCGAGAGGAGCAGAGTTGAAGGTAGTTGTCTGTCCTGAGATTGGTTGAGGTAGTATGCCAGAATTGTTGTACCTTGGAGCAGTTGTTGTATCTTGGAGCAAAATTGTTGTACCTTGGGCTAGAAGAGGTATTAAACCTTGGTGTTGTATTGGAGAATCTGTTAGCAGGTGCAGGTGCAGATGGCCTAGGGCTGAAGCTTCTGCCTAGAGGCCTAGCAAAATATGATCCACGACCTTTGAAGGGTTTCTGTCCTTGTTTTTGTGTAAACAAGGCAAAAGTTGATGTGTCAGAAAGGGCTTGTTGCTGATTAAGCAGCATCTCATGGTTGATAAGCTCCTCTTGAAAATCATCTAGGGTGAGTTGTCTTTCTCTAGTTAATAGAGAGACAGTTGTGACAAAGGTATTGAAAGTAGGGTTGAGACCATTGAGAAGGAAGGAGATGAGATCATCATCAGGATAGGTTTCCCTACTGCTACTAGTTGATCAGAATAAAGTTTGCTAATTGAATATAATTTGAACAGGTCAGGGAGCCTTGGTGGAGACTTAGCAATTGTCTTTTGAGATTGGCAATTCAAGACCTAGAATCATTAGCAAACTTGGTTGCTAAGGTGTTCCAGACTTGTTTGGAGGTATCAAGTCCATAAACTGTGGATAGAACCTTCTCAGAGAGAGTCAAATTGATCCAACTGAGGACACACTGATCCTTTTTGTTCCAGATGGTGAATTCTGGATTAAGGCTTTCCACACCTTTGTCATTTGTGATCCGTTTTGGGAGGGCATGGTTCAGATCCATCAACTATGCCTAATAGATCATGGGTGTACAGGATAGGAAGAAATTGGGTGGTCCAACCAAGGTAGTTTGGACCTTCAAGCTTTCCATTGAATTGGGAAAGTGTAGGTGGAGAAAAGGTTGAATCAGCAGAGGATGCCATTAGAGGACAGGTTGTTGATAATAAGGAAGAAAAAGAAGGAGAAGAAGGAGAAGAAATTTTGGGCGTATGCCTATAGAGCTCTGATACCATAAAATAATTCTTGAAGAATATAATTTGGCGAAATAATATTATCAGCCTTCTCATTGATCTTAAATAGGGAAAGAGTTACATATACAATGAAATACTAAACCTTAACAAGATAAGGTTGATGAGAGGATAAACATGATTTCTATGAGATAACTAAGTAAGCTAATTACAATAGGAGACTAAGAGATAATTATAGGTAAGGAGATAATTACAAGTAAGGAGATTGAATACAACCGGATATGTATTCAATGACACAACAGAGATTAAGTAAAGGTTGAGGATGAAGATGTAGTATGCTTAACACTCTCATGAATGATGTAGAAATTTGCACAGAAAAGAACCCCATGGGAAGATGATATTACCAGGAACACAACCATAACGGATGGAGTCTGCTATAAGGTTTGTATAGTCTAGGCATCCATGAGGGCATATGCAGAACTTTGTCCTATGAACTTTGTCATTGTATACCATATATCCTTCAGCAGTATCTGTAAGGTTGTTCTGGATGTCAACCATTATTTCAAAATTGGGAATGCTTTCCCAAAAACCACTCTTTGTCCTGTAACATTGTAACGCCCCCAAAATTAGCCTTGGCTAATTTGGTGGAGTCACTGGCAGTCCGCCTAATTAAACCACGTATGGCTAATAGGCAACCGCCCTTATAAAAACAACATTTGTCAGAGTAATGCAAGGAAGGTGAATAAATCTGAGAGTACTACGAATCATTAAATAAGAACATGGAGCTACTAGACAATTAAAACAAACCTGTAACTAATGAGTGCACGATCGATTGAGACAATAGCACTTTAGCCACTTCGTAAGTTACCTAAGGAATGATAACAACTGCGTAAGTCTAACGACTTAGTAAGTAAACCCCACGTAAGCATGACATGAGCGATTAATAAAAATAAACGTGCTATCCAAGTAATGATCAAAAAGGGCATTTACCCCCGCTAATACACCATTTCATAGATTTTAGGGTTTTAAAGCTCTATGATATAAAACCCGTGATACACCTAACTGTTTTGATGCGGGAAAAGATAATGCTTTATAGGTCATAACTCCCATACATGGTCTACCGAGATATTACCCTTCTTAGGTTGATCTGTCTGAGGACCTATAATACAATGCTAGTGCTACCATTGCACAACATACCGTCGTAACACTAGTGGCACGATCGGGTCCGAGTGGCCCATACCAACTAGTGACTTCCGTCCATAGTGACCGAACCATTGGAATGGTTGCATCAAGGTTGAAACCAATGGATCCACACCCTCACATAACACACATTTGACCATAGTACGAGTTTATATAATAAGCCCATGGCGTTTATACATACGCGTACCGGCGTACCATGTCTTCTGATGCATCTTGGTGATTTATTAAAGCATACAATTACGAGTAATTACGAAAAGTAAACATTCTCATATCATACGCATGGTCAGTCAGCTGACATATCCCACGGTTTTAAGGAAAAGGGTGTAAGTGTCTACTTACCTCGCACATTCGAGGGAATCCTCTGATGAAGCTATTTCCTATTATAACGGATACAAAACACCGTCATTCTAAGTCTTAGGAAACCTAAGGTTAAGGCTAAGCTGGAGCGTACACGTATGAAGCTTAAGAACAAAGTGCCGCCTCTATGTCGTCGCCATCGAGCGTCGTCCACTCAGTGTGTTTAGCACACTGTTTTAAGGCTCGGACAGTGCACGTTTCTAGTGATGTTTGCAGACCTCTAATCCCTTTCTAGGCTAACAAAATAGAACATGCAACGTAAGGAATCACAGAACCTCAATTCTTTGAGAAAACCTATTTGAAAACATCACCATTTTTTTAGGAAACGCTTAGTGAACACTAAAAACCGTTATCAAGGCAGAATCATAAGATAACAAGATAATAACAACGAAGAAAAACTGAGCTTACCCCAAAGCTCAGCACCGACATGTTTCCCTTCCCTCGGAACCCTTCGTCGACGCTCTCTTTTATGAATTTCTTTCTCAAAACACCAAGGAACGGTCTTGGTAGCCTAAGGGCATACCAAGGGAAGAAGAAGGCGTGAGAAATGAAAGGGAGGGGTGGGCTATTTATAGAGAAAATCTGCCACCAACTTCCTGACAGAGCAACGGACATCCGGCAACCCTAGCGTACGTCCGGTGGTCTATGCACATTGGTCCAAAAGGTGTCTAAATGCGTCAGTATTACCCAAAGGTATACCAAAAAGTAACGTCGTCGGTGGTCCCGCGTCGTCGGTGTACTATTCTGAGCGTAAATCCGGTGGTCCCCATCGTGCGCTGCACTATAGACGAAGTGTCGTCCGCTAGACCTAAGCGTCGTCCGGGTCGATGTTAAACTTACTCCTAGCGCATCCAAACGTGATTAGGTTGGGCTAAGGGTGTTAGGCTTTACTTGGCGCTCTACCAAAAGCTCAGGCTTATGCGTTTAGTCAAGGAGGAATCTTCTAAATAAGGGTTACTTTTATCGGGGCATTACAAACATTCACCCGGTTTACATTCAAAGAGAGACAGCAAAGTTTCCATTGACATGATATGAAAAACTTGTTTCTTTGTTTGAAAAACTATATCATAATCAGCATGCCAATGGTTTATCCCATTGAAATTGAAATTGGAGAACAAAGATGGAGTCTACTCTTGGCAGGGAAGTTATCTCATGTAATGCCATTAAAATGTTTTATAATTTTCAGCAATCCATGAAAGTGAGCTGACAAACATAACAGAAATGAAGTTACCTATTAAGCGTGGCAGGAGAAAATGATTGATTTACTCGAGGGAGGGCAATATTCTTGTATAAAGTATAACGAGTATCATGGGCAGCTGGACACACAAGTCGAATTGCATTCTTCTTAAGAAATGGAACTTGTTCAGCAACCTCCACACCCTTTTCATGCCATATCACAAAAAAGTGGTCAATGCCTTCAGTTCTATTCGAATAGGGGTACTTTGAGATTAGCCTTTCCACCTATTTCTCAACTATAACAGTCATATTCTCATACGGTTGTTCTCTAGCAATAGATTGAATTACATCAGGAATCAAATATTCTGTAATCAAGAACAAATTAATTAAGTGATGCCATTCTTTGGAGCAATACATAGAAACATATACACAAATAGAGAATTAGTCAATCTCTCTTTCTCTATATACATATGCAAAATGAAATTGATGAAATTAATGTATGTACCTGGGTGCGCATTTGATGCCAAGAAATGGGAATAAAGAAGAGACGAGCGTGAAGAGGATTAATGGTGAGGAAGCGACTCTCCTTGATGTTCTTGAAGAAGTAGGCCTTGTTCCCGTATATCCCCGTCAGCTTCCTCGGCGACTGGAAGTACGCGTCGGGGTCTCTGTCCCGGTAGATGTAGACCTTCAAGTCCCTCTCCACTTGCTTGTAGTCCTGTACGAAACACTCTGGAAAGCGAAACACCTCGGAGACTATACAAGCAAGGTGTTGACACGAGAGGGCGTTGAGGAATTCGCTACAGATGAAGCCAATGACAAAGATCGCTAAGGGGAAGATGACAAAGATGCGGATACAGTCTTCATAATTCCAATTGGGTCTGTGTGGAGTCTGTGGAGGGTCGCTTGGCGGTGGGTGCAAAGGAGTTGCAGTCGCAGCAGCACGGCAACGGTTTTTCTTGCACATGGTTTGTTTTTTCTTGGATGGATTTTGTCGGGAAAGTGATTAGAGTGCCTGGATATTTTGAGCGGGAAAAGAAAGTGTTTGCTTCTTCTGTTGGTTAAGTTAGTTACAAGAATTGGAAATGGGAGCAGGAAATTAAATTGGGTTTTATTTTTTAATATATAAATCAATGGTCTAGTGAAATCTGGACCGTTGGTAGAAAGCCTTCATAATCTTTTTGAAGCGTTGTGAGGCATTAGATTAGAGTATACTATTGTGTAATACAAATCAAACAAGAATGAATGGCTTATAGGAAGTTCTTGAATTTTTCCCTGTAAAAGGAAACATAAGCAAAGAAATGCATCTGCAAATTCTTCGTGGAAATACTAGAAACATGAGACAAGATTTGCAAAAGCCTTCCTTGCTTCGAACCTGAAATTTATTTGATTTTCTTTTCAAATAATATGTTAAATACTACATTTTTATCCTGCAATTATCCAACAATATTGACATGACACTACAAATCAATGATTAAATCTCTTTTTATTTAACGATTTTAATCCAAAAGTTAGTTGAGAGGATCATACCAACATTAAAAATAATAATAATAATGTTGGATATAATTATAGTATCTAGTGTTAGAGTTAGTAAATTCTAGTTGAGTGTGTATCAAATCAAGCTGCTATAGCTTTTGAACAGGAGCATCAACACCGAGTTGTGTCCGTACATTGTGTTCATTTGTCCGAACAGGTTGAGCAATGGGTTAACAAACCCTAGGCGTGTCTATACGGATCAGCCTTAGAGCCTATGCGACCTATTCGAACATCACTCCTTTAAAACCTACCATTTCTGCTACTACCTACTTAAAATCTTTTCCTAGGACTTTGGAATTATGTTTTATTTTTTTGAGAGCCTAGTGCTAAGAAAAAACATCAAAGAGAATAGTGAGGTTTATCTATAGAGGTTTTAAAGGTTGAACAAGTTAATTCAACGCTCTTGTTTTGTCATCCTCCTGTAACATTCTCTACATATTGACATTAGTTACAATTCTATGGACGTAATCTTTAGTGGTAAACTACAAAAATTTCGGGTCTTAGCAGGATAGAGTGATTTTATCCCCAACATCTAGCATCTCTCTCTTCTTTTAGTTAGATATCAATCGTGGTTCTTATATTATCTATAGTGGTTCATATAAGTCAATCTTCAAACATAATTTTGTGTATATATATGCATTGAAGTTGCTTCTTCTCACAAGTACTTTAAAGATGTCACAATTGGCTGAAAACCATCACGTACAGTTCACCAAATCTCAAAGACTCAAACCGACATTCTCCTCTGTTCTTCTGCCAAATGAAATTATCTCTCTCAAAGTGTCTGGAGTCTCTCTTTTAGCCTCATCTCTGTTAGAGAATAGTAATGTGGGCTTGTCCCACATTGCTCAAGTGTTGAGAAAGCCCACATAAATAAGCATTACCTAAGCTTGTCCCACATTGGAAAAGTATGAAGTATTTCTCTCATTTGGCTCCTATATAAGGAGGCCTCCTATGTACAATCAAATCACTCAATAAAACAAGATGTAGCCTATAGGGCTTTAGTGTGTGGATGTAGGTCTTAAACGGAACCACCTTAAATCTTGTGTCTCTCTTGCTCTTTTATATTTCCGCATTATGTTTTCTAATATGGTATCAGAGCTAATAGGCTAACGGCAATTATTAGATTCTGGTTATCTCTTTTGTTTTTGTTTCTTTTGTTATTTATTTTAGTATGGGTTCTTGCCTAATGTATCAGTCATTTTGTTGAGCACCTTGACTCACTCATCTTCTTTCTCTCATCTTCCTCTCTTTCATATTCCTCTTATGGTTTTGTCTATGATCATATCATTATATCATCTGACTAACTCATTTCATTTGTTTTCCTTTTTATTTTGTTGCGGTTGTTTTCCTTTCTTTTCTTTGTTTCTTTTCCCTATAATCTGTACACTTTACATTGCTTGTGAAGTTCCATTTTTTGTTGCAGTCTTGGAAATTTTCTGCTTTCGTTGGGTTTTCTTTGTCATGTCTCTTTGAGACATTTAAATCAGCTACTTCAGCACCACTTGCCTCCATGGCTCCTTGGTCAAATTTGAAAAAAAAAAAAAAAGAAAAAAAAAGCACAAAGGTTTCCTCCGTGTGTTTCACTGACCTTGGTCGTGTCTCCTGGTTGTGCCTTAAGCACGATATATATGGCGTTCTTCTAGCACCTCTGCCCGATGGGTCTCTCTCTAAACCCCGGTTGTGCCGCCTTCATCGTGACGCTTGACCTCGGTGCATCCGCCGTTGTTTCCTTCTTTCTTTGTGAGATGTGAAAATTCATTCTTATGAAAGAAACATCTATGCGAAACAAAAAAATGCACATGGCTGCTTCCCGAGAATGCCATCAGCCACCGCCTTCCGCTTTACGCTCATGGCTAGCCCACACGCCTTTTATGGCCTTCCACGGCCCAGCCGTAGCCGCGCATCCTCTAGCCTTTCACGAGCTTCTCGGCCGTCTTCCATGGCAGTTCTCCGAATCCTTCACTGCAGATCTGATGGCCTTAGCCGTGCTCTATGTTTCTTGGCATCCACTCACTTGCTTCTTACAGTTAATGTCCAGATTAGCGCATCCGCTGCCGATCTCTGCTTGCTCCTAGCATGAGATATTTCATCTGACGATAAACCACCTTTCTTTTGTGGTATTGAGAAGATGAGGTGAGTTTGGTTATAGATTTGACTTAATATTGTAGATATTCCTATTCTAGTTTAGGAATATGTTATCCTGGTTTAGGTTTTTTTTACTTATTTTGTTTGGTTACGGGATTAAGGTATTCCTTATCCTGTTTATGTAATCTGTGAACATAAAAAAAAAAAAAATCACAAAAGAGGCCCAAGTTGCCCACAAAAAGAGGCTCAAGTTGCCCATTTTCTTTCTCTCTTGGCCCTTTGTTGGCCCGTTATTTGGCATTTGTGGTATTATTTCAAACTCATGCCCATTTCAGCCCATAGTTGGCTTGTTGGCCCATAGTTGGCCTTATAGATTTTGGTCTTTGTGGTATTGTTTAAAACCCAAGCCCGACCTTTGTGGTATTGTTTCAAACGTAGGCCTATTTCAGCCTATTATTGGCTTTCATATTTGGCCATTGGCCTATTATTTGTAATTTGACATTTGTGGTATTGTCCATGCCCATTTTAGCCCATTGTTGGCTTTCATGTAAGGCCCATGGTTGGCCCATCCCGATCAAAAGTTGATGTTCAAGAGCCGCCGACTTCCAATTTCGCCATCAATCACCTTCTTCAATGCTGAGATCAAGAAGCAAACTCAAGATTTCACAAGTTCCCACCTTAAGTTTGAGGGGGAATGTTAGAGAATAGTAATGTGGGCTCAAGTGTTGAGAAAGCCCACATAAATAAGCATTACCTAAGCTTGTCCCACATTGGAAAAGTATGAAGTATTTCTCTCCTTTGGCTCCTATATAAGGAGGCCTCCTATGTACAATCAAATCACTCAATAAAACAAGATGTAGCCTATAGGGCTTTAGTGTGTGGATGTAGGTCTTAAACCGAACCACCTTAAATCTTGTGTCTCTCTTGCTCTTTTATATTTCCGCATTATGTTTTCTAATAATCTCCTTCTCTCTTCCACCTCAACGAAAAAGAGGCAGTTTTTGTTACTCTGGAAAAAGAGGCACTTTGAGATGCAATCTGACTGCTTTCCGATCTCTCAGCCATTCTATAAATATATTCTCTTACGATCCACTAAGTTTTGTTTTATATTGGGATCGAGCTTTCTAATCTGACACCAATATATGCCTTCAAGTAGGCACTCAATTCTTGTCACACTTATCCAAATAAGAGAATTTCCGCACCATCTACGACAAAACTAGTGTTTTTGATTTACAACCTTTTTATTCCACAAGAATTTCAATGGTGAGAAACATGCAGTAGAGTGATGTTAAAACATGCATGCCCTCGCAGACTCACAGAAAATCATGTCAGATTAAGAACAAATCTTGCAAATGCAGCCATTATCCACATGCATATGGCTGCAGACAAAATATCTGAGTGGATGAAGATTTCTAAAGCTGACACGGGTTCGTAAAAGTGACGCTGCCAGAGATCGAACAGGACCATGTGAAATGCATCAAATTTGAGTGGAGGTGAGTTCCATTCGAAACGCTTCTGTACCTGATTCACAAAGGGAGCAGATTTTCAAAAAGAAATCATATGCATTCCAGTAAATGATTAAACTCATTCATTACTACAAGCTTAAGCTTTGATTTGAAATAAATTGTGATTTTACCTTGAGTAAGTTGTTTCGGTATCTGGTGAAATTTGCACCTTGTATGCCTTTAAGAGTATCCCTAAGCAAATGTACATCCTCCTCCAAGTATTATTGAAAATTTATGCCAGTCAAGAACATCATTGAATGGAAAATTCAGGTAGCTTGAGAAGATAACTGCAGATCGAGAGACACATAAAACTACTTAGATGAGCAATTAGACGAGAAGCATCATGGGCACAATAAAAGTAAACAATTTAGACAAAAGAAGCCCATGGGAATATGATATTACCAGGAACACATCCATAACGGATGGAGTCTGCTATAAGGGAAGTATTGGTTGGGAATCCATGAAGGCATATGCAGAACTTTCTCCTGTGAATTTTGTCATCAAGTAGCAGATATCCTTCGGCAGTATCATTCCACACAAGTTCAGATTCGAGTTCAGTGTCATCTTTCCACTGTTGTTCCAGACTTGCTCTTATTTCAGAATTGGGAATGCCTGACCCGGGATCAACCCATGTCCTGCAACATACACCCACATCAATTTACATTCAAGTTGAAATACTTGTTTGGAAAACTATGTTGAACCTCCGAATGATCTCTGCAATGAACAATACTTTATTGAACCTCAATTAAGAAAACCTTCCAACACATGAAGTTACCTATTAACTTGAGGCAGAGCATTTCCTGGAGGTGGATGAGAAAATGGTTGATTTACTGGAGGGAGGGGAATATCTCTCTATGAAATAGCTGGGCACACAGGTCCAATTGGATTCTTCTTGAGAAATGGAACTCCATCAGCAACCTCCACACCAACTTCATCACATATCACAAAAATGTGGTCAGCACCCTGAGTTCGGTTCCAGTAGGGGTACTTTGAGATTATGCTCTCCACATGTTCCAGACTTGCTCCTATTTCAGAATTGGGAATGCCTGCCCAGGGATTAATCCTTTTCCTGCAACAAACACCCACTTCATACTTTTTTGGAAAACTATGTTGTAACCTCTGAAATTGATCTCTGCAATGAACAACCCTTTATTGAACCTCAATTAAGAAAACCTTCCAACAGATGAAGTTACCTATTAACTTGAGGCAGAGCATTTCCTGGAGGTGGATGAGAAAATGGTTGATTTACTGGAGGGAGGCGAATATTTTTGTATGGAATATCTCTGTATGGAATATCTGGACACACAAGTCGAATTGAATTGTTCTTGCTAAATATTGGAACTCCATCAGCAACCTCCAAACCAATGTCATGACATATCAAAAAAGTGATCAGCTCCATCAGTTCGGTTCCAGTAGGGTACTTTGAGATTATGCTCTCCACATAATTCTCAACTATACTGATCATTTTCTCATAAGGTGTTCCCTGAATTTCACAAAATATGCCAAGTTAGACAAATGATTCTTCAAAGCATTCTATCATTCCTTCATATTGCTTATATTCTCAAAATAATAGATTTTTTGTAGCAAGAACAAATTAATTCTGTAGTGCCATTCTTTGGAACAATACAAGAAACACAGAAATCAATCTTTGCAAATGAAATTGATGAAATTAAGGTACGTACCTGGGAGCGCATTTGATGCCAAGAAATGGGAATAAAGAAGAGGTGAGCCTTAAGAGGATCAGTGGTGACGAAGCGACTCTCCTTGAGATTCTTGAAGAAGTAGGCCTCGCTGCCGTACATCCCCGTCAGCTCCGTCGGCGACTGGAAGTACCCGCCGGGGTAGATGTAGACCTTCAATTCCCTCTCTACTCGCTCGTAGTCCCGCAAGAAACTCTCCGGGAAGTGAAACACCTCGGAGTTTCGACGGAAATAGGCCTTCATCAAGAATATCAAGGATTAGTGAAAATTAGTGTATATATGTAATTATAGATGATGTACCTGAATATAAATGGCGGTGAGGAAGCAGATGACGCAGATCGCTAAGGAGACGATGAAAATACAGACTTTGGAACTTCTGTACATTGTTGGTTTTTTCTTGGATAGATTTTCCCGGGAATGTGATCAGAGATGACCTGGATATTTTTGAGCGGGAAAAGAAAGTGTTCGGTTCTTCTGTTGGTTAAGTTCGTTACAAGCATTTGGAAATGGGAGAGTGAAATTAGATTTGGTTTTATATATTTATGAATGAATATATAAGTCAATCAGTGAATGGTCTAGTGGAATCTGGACCGTCGGATGAATGCCTTTTGAATTCTGCTCCTACTATGAGCTGGCAAACTTCATAGTCTTTTTGAAGCTTTGATTAAGCTAAACATTATGGACACAAATTTATGTAATAAAAATCACACAATAACGAATATCTTATCACTACAAGAAATTTAGTCTTTTGTATCACAAAAAGTCCAAAAGTTGCCGCTAAAGACTTTTAACAATTACATGTCGTCGTTAATATATCATCATAATTGCTCCGTGGGCATAAATAAAGTTGGAACCGAATGCCATATAAGTAGGGCTGGCAAAATGGGTGATCCGACACGACCCGTTCATGACCCGCGACCCGTTTAGGCCAAACCCAAACACGACTCGTTTAACTAAACGGGTGGGGCTCAGAACACGACCCGTGAAATTTCACGGGTCACCCGACATTAAATTAAAAAAATTGAAATAATAATTTTATCAATTCATCTCTTAAAATTAAACTCCTAGTTGGCTAACATCAAATCAAACCACATCATTACAATTTACAATTTACAAAACAAAACAAACACTTAATAAGCCTAATTGGCTAGCACAAAACAAACACTTAATAAACAAAACAAAACAAGCACCAAATCAAACCAAATCAAACAAATAAAACAAACCACATCATTACAATTTACAAAATAAACTCTAGTTGGCTAGCACCAAATCACTTATCTAAACTAATTGTCTAATAAAACAAACAAACAAACAAACAACCACATCATGTCATCATTACACAATTTACTCTTATATTACAAATTTCTACTTGGTCTAGTCAAAATCTTGATTCCACACTTGAGATCGAACATGACCATGTTGAATGCATCGAATCTAGTATGTTCACTGGAGTATCTCGATGAATTTTAACGTTCATTTCAATTGAAATATAATGTTGTTTTGCATAACATCATCATTTTCTTCTTTACCCACATTCATTAAATTTTGTTCTACATCAAAAGATAAGAAAAATTAATGTTATTAAAGCAAGATAAAAAAATGAAGAAATTAAATATCCTATTAGGTATTATTTTAAAATTTGTTTTCTTAAAAAAAAACGGGTAATCCGTGCGGTGTGTAACTGCGGAGAGACACATATAAAAGCACCATCATGGACACATATTAGGTTGTTTGTTGGTTTTGAAAATAGAAACAAAAACCAGAAGAAGAAACAAGATAGAAGATTTCATTTCTGTATATTTTTGAATTAAGATGCATGATACAGTACCGGAATACATATAAGAAGTCAATAGGTTGAGCAATGAGTTAATCCTAGGCATGTGCAGAACTTTCGGCCTTAAAAGCCTATCTGATCGATTTGTTCAGATATCACTACTTTAAATTCATTCCATTTCTACCATACGCCTATTTAAACTCTTTTTAAGGACTTTGAATTATGTTTTTCAGATTCAAATGCTAGAGAAAACATCAAAGAAAACTTCATACTTGTTTGGAAAAAGTTTATTCAATCTCTTGTTTATGAATCAACCCTATTGAACCTCAATTAAGAAAACCTTCCAACAGATGAATTATATTAACTTGTAGGCAGACATTTCCTGTGTGACTAGAAAATGTTGATTTACTGTGAGATCTTTGTATGGAATATCTTTTGGTTAGATATCAATCAATTGAATTGTTCTATCTAAATATATAATTCAAGCTTCAAACATAATGTATATATATGTTCCAAGAGGTAGCTCATCGGTGAGATCACGCCAGTACGAAAGTCACTTTCAAATCCTCATACTCTCCACATAATTCTCAAAAAAAAAAGTATATATATAAGCATTGAAGGTGCTGCTTCTCACAAGTATAAAGATGACAAATAGCTTAAAACCATCACAGTTCACCAAATCTCAAACCATAAAAAAATTTTTTGTAGCATAGATTGAATACATACATGCATATTCTATTCTGTAAAGCAAGAACAAAGCCATTCTTTATACAATACAAGATAGTGTCTAGTAAAATTATTAAAAAAAAAATCAATTAAGGTGATAGACATTTAAAATGAAAGTGTAGTATATAATATTATTCTTATAAGTGCATAAAACTTGCAATAAAAATAAATAAATTGTATTTTCATTACGACATTCGTACTTACTACAAACTATATTTTCATCACATCTTATTTTATTATACTTATGTGATAGTGTCTAGTAATTATTGTTAAAAAAAAAAAAAATCAAGGTATGATAGACATTAAAATGAAAGTGTAGTATATAATATTATTCTTATAAGTGACTTTTATTAGCTCTAATTTTATTTTGATTAGTGTTTTTAGGTAAGACAAGACTTTAAAAAGGATTTTAGTAAACTCTAATTACAACTTGATTGGTTTTTTTGAATGATAGAAATTTACTCAAAACTGGGTAACTAGGTTAAAGAAAAATTCTTTAAACCAGCCTAATAATCTGCCATGTGTCTTTTTAACATGTAAGAATTATGTATATTTTTTAATATGCTTAAGAGAGTCTCACACTTTCCACTCCCCTGTTCTTCTGCCAAATGAAATTATTTCTCCCTCGAACACAAAGAGTCAGTAACCTCTCTTTTAGCTTCATCTCCTTCTCTCTTCCACCTCAACGAAAAAGAGGCAGTTTTTGGTATTCCGGAAAGAGGTGGTGAGGTGGGACTACAAGAAGTTTTAGATAGCAATCTGACCACTTTCCGATCTCTCAACCATTCTATAATATATTCTCTTATGATCCACTTAGTTTTGTTTTATACTGAGAGCTTTCAAATCTGACACCAACACCAATATCAAGGCACAATGGAATAAACAATCAGGCACTCAATTCTTCTGGTTTTTTTATTCCACAAGGTTCAATGAAAGAATTTCAATAGTGAGAAACATGTAGTAGAGTGATGTTAAAACATGCCCTCGTAGACTCACAGAAAATCATGTCAGATTAAGAACAAAACTTGCACATGCAGTCATTCGTAGTAAAAGTGACGCAGCCAGAGATCGAACAGGACCATGTGAAATGCATCAAATCTGAGTGGAGGTGAGTTCCATTCGAAATGCTTCTGGACCTGATTCACAAAGGGAGCACATTTTCAAAAAGAAGTCAATATGCATTCCGGTACGTGTCTATAAATTAAATGATTCAACTCATTCATTCCTATTAACTTAAGCTTTTGAAATAAACTGTGATTTTACCTTGAGTAAGTTGTTTCGGTATCTGGTGAAACTTGCACCTCGTATGCCTTTAAGAGTGTCCTCAAGCAAATGTACATCCTCCTCCGCGAGTATTATTGAAAATTTATTCCAGTCAAGAACATCATTGAATGGGAAATTCAGGTAGCTTGAGAAGATAACTGCAGATAGACACATAAAACTACTTAGATGAGAAGCATCACGGGCACAATAAAAGTAAACAATTCAGCATAAACATCAAGAAAGAAAAAAGAGATAATGACCTTCAAAACAAAACAAAAAATCTAAATCTAAACGATTCAGCATATGTTTAGAGCTGATTTTCCATAGAAAACTTCATTTGTTTGAGAGCAAGCATCGAAAACCTTGAACTGTCTTCGGATTTAACATTAACATGTTGCATGAAACCTGTTTGATTTCTAGAGAGGAAAGTAAGACTAATCATATATATATATAAAAGCCGAATCACTCTCAGAAAGACTTTAATATTGCAACATGTGGCTTAAATCCTTCTTAAAACTATAGCATACATGCTGTTATAAATTAAATGGTAAGGATTTCATTGATAAAATTAAAAGGTTCTTGAAGGGTAGAGATTTATCATAATAAATACCAATAAATAGATGAAGTGATAGATGAAAAGAAAATTGATATTTATTATGACACATCTCAGTCATTTAATTACTTTAATAAAATCCTCACCATTCAATTTTTTAACAGCATGTATGCTGTAGTTTTAACTATAACATACAAGCCAAATCCACAAATGACAACTTCCATTGAGGCACAGTACGAATTTCCTCCTTTATATCCTCCACCACGTTGCCCAGTCTACTCATATCCTCTTCCTCCTTGAGCACCGCATCAATGACAACTTTTGCATCCCCTTTGAATTGGACCTTGGAAAAACCCAACTCCTTACATGTTTTAATTGCCATTATGAGCGCAAGAGCTCCAGCTGTCGAAGAGTCAGGACAGCCCTTCCATGTTTTACATCTAGCCACCACCATCTTACGAATATGATTGCGAACCACCACCGCTAGTCCCATCCTATTCCTCTGTTGTGACAAAGCAGCATCCCAGTTGGCCGTTACCCACTCTTGCAATGGTGCTGACCAGCAGATGGGGCTTGGATCCTCCAGTACCTGTGATGACATCTCCCTCTTCTCCTGAGCAAGTTGGAAATCAGCAATGGCTTGTTGATTCCTCTAAAAGAGATTTGTAGGTGATGACAGTATGCCCCCAAAAACACATCATTTATCCTCAACCAGATTCGCCTAGCCAATACTGCAAATTGCACCATATCCTCTTGGAAGCATTTGTCAAAATGGATCTCAGTCACCTCCCAAAAACACAAGCCAGTGGTCGCACTCTTCTGAAGTTTTTTATTTCCCATAAGCCACACATCCCTTGTAGATGAGCACTACCATAGAACGTGCAAAAGCATAAAACATAATTATGTGGACTCATTATGTAGTTATTATACTGCCATGATTCATGTGTAATATTTTTTATGTGATTTCCAAAGGGTAGTTCAATTGGCTGTGAACCATGTCTAATGAAACGAAAGTCACTAGTTCGAATTCCTCCTCCCCCTTCCCTTGTGTGAACATGTCAATATATATATATATATATATTCTATGTGAGTAAGAGCATTGCATAAATAGATTGGAATAAATAAGTTTGTGGAGACAACATTAAAGTACCTAGCACTATAAAGAAATTTATATACCTATTGGTGTTTGTTTACTATACTTGGAAATCTTAGGCTCCATTTGATTTGCGGAACAAACCCCTATAATGGAGTGACTATTCTCATGTAATAGTCAAGGATGGAGCTAGGGTGAATGTGTAGGCCATGTCCCCCCAATTATATTGTCATGTGAGACTCGTGTAACAAATTGTCAACTTTAATGACCCAATTATCTGATTGTTGGGAGATAAAACGGTTATTGAGTTTTTACGAAAAGTACATTAATACATAATTGACATCACTCTAGCCTAAAAGTCTAAGCTAATGGGTTTTGGTCCATTGCTTAGGTATACTAACTACTTTTTTTTTTTACTTCTCAATGTAGAACTTAACTCTCATAAGTGTACTCACAACAATAATTTATAAGAATAAGTTGCAGCGAGTCAAAGTTTATAAGTATGAGTGCAAGTGTGGTATTAGTTTGGGGGGCAAAGTGTAATTTATCCAAAAATTTAATGAATGAATTGACAACCTACTAGCTTGGAAATATGAGTGCAAGCGAAACTTGGCACGCAATCAAAAATATTTTTCTAAAAATATGATCATTAGTAAAAGATGAATCTCTGAAAATATAACCTTTGGGAAGAGACAAACATCTTAAAAATGTGACGGTTAAGAAATGACAAATTAAAAAAAAAAAAAAAAAAAAGTTCTTTTTATCACAAGGTTATGTGAAAGAGTGTTATTTTAAAATAACACGTTTTCAAATAAGCATTTCCTAGCTTATTTCTTGAAATCACATAATTTTTCACGGTACCGGCAGGCGGCGACTTAAAGTAGGTGCCGGGGTCTCTGTCCCAGTAGATGTTGGCCTTCAATGCCCTCTCCATTTTCTCGTAGTCCAGCGTGAAAGTCTCTGCAGAGTAAACCACCTTGGGGTTGGAGGCAATCTCGGCAGAGTCTTGATCACCCCAGTAGCCGTAGGCCTTCATATAGCCGTTAATGACAGCGGGGCAGTCGCGAGCGATGTAAGGTCTGCGAAACTCAATGCATGTTCTAGTGGAATCTGGACCGTCGGTAGAAGGCAGCCTTTACAATTCCGCACCTACAATTGGCTGGCAAACTTGATGGTAATCTTTTTATAGCGTTGTGAGCCATTTGATTAAGCTGAACATTATAATCCAAAGTACCAGATGTTGTAGAAATTAAGCTGTTATCAACTTCAATTTCCAACAGCAACCTAACGTAATAGGAGCAGAATGTTTTATCAAAATCACATGGATTTTTTTTTTTTTTATTATTATTTTTTTCTGAGACTCCATTTATTTTGACGTAAAATGTTTTCTGTCGAATAATATTTCCTAAAAATCACAAATATATATTCATTAATCATATTAAACTATAAATTACAAAAATGTCTAGACCAGGTCTAGGAGGTGTCCTGACCAACACTTGCCGGACCCAACCTAGATGTACTTGCTCGGGAACCCACCAGTACATTTTCTTAATTTAGAGTTTAATATGATTGCATGAATGAATATATAATGTTATTTTTGGTATGCACCAAATACTAGAAAATTTTTGGGAAAAATAATATTTAGTCCTTAGATTTTCATCTAATTTGGATGTAGTCATTGGGTTTTCAATTTCATAATAAGGTTTTTGTGTTTTGCCTAAATTTAAAATAGGCCCTTTCACTCTACAGTCAAAATTAACAATTTACTATATGTCACATGTATCTCATTTGACACATCAATGTCTATACCAACACCCATATGCAATGTCATGCCAACAAAATCTAAGTATTTTATTATTGTTTGTTTGCTTTTTAGGCTATTAGATTTTGTCTTTCTTAAAGTATTATAATTTGAGTTATAGGAACTACTACAACCTAGCCGCTAAAAATTTATATATATTTTTAAGCATGAGAGAAGAGCATACTTTTATAACTAGTGTTACTAAAAAAGCATGTTAGAAATCACTTTTTAGAGGCTGGGTTACAGGAGTTTTAAAGCATCTTAGAAGCGGTGTTACTATTCAAAAAAACATGTGTTTTTCAAATACTAATTAAAGGACACCTATTACTTTTTTAAAGTATGACTGACAAGAGTTCTTACAATTTAGTTTGAAGTAAATTTTTGTCCACTACTCAAGAGAAAACTCCTGATGAACTTGCAAATGCTTCAAGGACGGAATTTAAGATTGCAGAGAACCTTGATGAACAAGTATTGGTTTCTACCCTATTGGCATTACATGCATCCGACTAACCAAGTGCTTTGACTAAGTAACGCAAACTTGTGTTAAAAATGCAAATTATCCATGCAAAATTGTAACCTCAAACACACCCTAAAAACAAAAGAAAGGGAGCAAAGGAAGTAATGCACATATGCTGCTTATGGCTTCAGACACCATTATAGGTACCAGTTTCTAGTTAGTCTTGATACTGAAGCAGGGAAAAAAAGCAGGAAAAACTTGCAGTCATTCAGACTTCAGAGGATCAAGTGCTGCCAGAGATCGAACATGACCATGTTGAATGCATCAAATCTGAGTGGAGGTGAGTTCCATTGGAAGTGCTTCTGGACGTTGAGCAAGTTTTTCTGCAATCTGATGAAATCTGCAGCTCGTACACCTCTAAGAGTGTCCTCAAGCAAAAATACATCCCCCGCGAATCTTATTGAAAATTTATGCCAGTCAAGAATATCATAGAATGGAAAATTCGCGTAGTTTGACCAGACAACTGCAGAGAGCCACATAAATTAACTACTTAGAAAAGCAATTAAATGAGAAGCATTATGGACACAATAAAAGTAATCAGTTCAGCAAAAATCAAACAAGAAAAAAAAAGCTAAATATTCTACCCAAATGAAACAAATATTCTTGTATCGTATGTTTAGAGCTGATTTTCCACAGTAGGTACGAGTTTGCACAAAAGACTTCAATTGGAAGACCAAGCATCAAAGGACTTGAACCATCATCGGATTTTTTTTCAACACAAAGTATATGTTTGTTCAAGTGTTTTGGGAGGTGTTTTTGTTTTTTATTTGCAAAAGTACGATGGTGTAACATAAAAGTGAAGACAGATTTGAGTGTTTTGTATTGTTTGGTTGTTTGTTAATGCTTTTGTGTAGAGAACAGAAAATGAAAGAAATAAAATTTTGGCACTACCCTATTTAGAAAAATCAGAAAACCCCCTTGTGTAACATTTAACATATTGCATGAAACCAATTTGATTTCTAGATCGATAGAGAGAAAAAGTAGTACTTCTCCACTCTAATGAATGATGTAGAAATTTGCACAAAAAAGATACCCATGGGAAGATGATATTACCAGGAACACAACCATAACGAATGAAATCTGCTATAAGGTTTGTATAGCCTGGGAATGCATAAGGGCATACGCAGAACTTTGTCCTATGAACTTTGAAATGAAATAGCAAATATCCTTCAGCAGTGTTTGTAGGGTTGTTCTGGATGTCAGCCATTATTTCAGAATTGGGAATGCTTTCCCATAAACCACTCTTTGTCCTGCAACGTTCACCCGGTTTACATTCAAAGAGAGACAACAAAGTTTCCATTGACATGATATGAAATACTTGTTTCTTTGTTTGAAAAACTATATATTAAAGCAGAAAGATATGTAGATAATCAGCATATATGCATGGTTTATCCCATTGAAATTGAAATTGGAGAACAAAGGTGGAGTCTACTCTTGGCAGGGAAGTTATCTCATGAAAGTGAGCTGACAAACATAATAGAAAAGAAGTTACCTATTAAATGATAGATCTACTTGAGGGAGAGCAATACTCTTGTATGAAGTATAACGAGTATCATGGGTAGCTGGACATACAAGTCGAATTGGATTCTTCTTAAGAAATGGAACTTGTTCAGCAACCCCCACACCCTTTTCATGGCATATCACAAAAAAGTGGTCAGCGCCTTTAGTTTTGTTCCAATAGGGGTACTTTGAGATTAGCCTCTCCACATATTTCTCAACTATAACGGTCATATTCTCAGACGGTGTTCTCTGTATTCCACACATCAACAAGCAGTAGATTGAATTACATCAGGAATCAATTTAATAACATGCATATTCTGTAATCAAGAACAAATTAACTAAGTAATGCCATTCTTTGGAACAATACATAGAAACATACACAAACAGAGAATTAATATGTGCAAAATGAAATCGATGAAATTAATGTACGTACCTGGGTGCGCATTTGATGCCAAGAAATGGGAATAAAGAAGAGGTGAGCCTTAAGAGGATCAGTGGTGAGGAAGCGACTCTCCTTGATGTTCTTGAAGAAGTAGGCCTCGCTCTTGTATATCCCTGTCAGCTCCCTCGGCGACTGAAAGTACGCGCCAGGGTCTCTGTCCCGGTAGATGTAGACCTTCAAGTCCCTCTCCACTCGCTGGTAGTCCCGCATGAAACGCTCCGGAAAGCGAAACACCTCCGAGAAGATACCAGCAGAGTGTTGACGCGAATTGGGGCTGAGAAAGTCGCTAGAGATGAAGCCGATGATGAAGATCGCTAAGGGGAAGATGACAAAGATGCGGATACAGTCTTCATAACTCCAGCTGGGTCTGTGTGGAGTCTGTGGAGGGTCGTTTGGCGGCGGCTGCGAAGGAGTGGCAGTCGCAGCAGCACCGCGACGGTTTCTCTTGCACATGGTTCGTTTTTTCTTGGATGGATTTTCTAAAGTGATCAGAGTGCCTGGATATTTTGAGCGGGAAAAGAAAGTGTTCCGTTCTTCTGTTGGTTAAGTTAGTTACAAGAATTGGAAATGGGAGCGGGAAATTAAATTGGGTTTTATTTTTTTAATATATAAATCAATGGTCTAGTGAAATCTGGACCGTTGGTAGAAAGCCTTCATACTCTTTTTGAAGCGTTGTGAGGCATTAGATTAGAGTATACTATTGTGTAATACAAATCAAACAAGAATGAATGGCTTATAAAATTTTGAACCCAATGGCTTATAGGAAGTTCTTGAATTTTTCCCTGGAAAAGGAAACATAAGCAAAGAAATGCATCTGCAAACATGAGACAAGATTTGCAAAAGCCTTCCCTTCGAACCTGAAATTTGTTTGATTTTCTTTTCAAATAATATGCTAAATACTACATTTTTATCCTGCAATTATCCAACAATATTGACGTGACACTCCAAATCAATGATTAAATCTTTTTTTATTTAACGATTTTAATCCAAAAGTTAGTTGAGAGGATCATACCAACATTAAAAAAAAAATGTTGGATATAATTATAGTATCAAATCAAGCTGCTATAGCTTTTGAACGGGAGCGTCAACACCAAGTTGTGTCCGTTCATTGCGTTCATTGTCCGAACAGGTTGAGCAATGGGTTAACAAACCCTAGGCGTGTCTATACCGATCAGCATTAGAGCCTATGCGAACCTCACTCCTTTAAAACCTACCATTTCTGCTACTACCTATTTAAAATCTTTTCCTAGGACTTTGGAATTATGTTTTTTTTTTTGAGAGCCTAGTGCTAAGAAAAAACATCAAAGAGAATAGTGAGGTTTATCTATAGAGGTTTTAAAGGTTGAACAAGTTTATTCAACGCTCTTGTTTTGTAATCCTCCTATAACATTCTCTACATATTGACATTTGTTACAATTCTATGGACGTAATCCTTAGTAGTGAACTACAAAAATTTTGGGTCTTGGCGGGATAGAGTGATTTTATCCCCAACATCTAGCATATCTCTTTTCTTCTAGTTAGATATCAATCGTGGTTCTTATATTATCTAAAGTGGTTCATAATTCAATCTTCAAACATAATTTTGTGTATATATATGCATTGAAGTTGCTTCTTCTCACAAGTACTTTAAAGATGACACAACTGGCTGAAAACCATCACGTACAGTTCACCAAATCTCAAACCAGAAAACTTGCACTAAAATATATATATATATATATATATATGTATATATATATTGTATTTTCATTCGGACATTCTCCTCTGTTCTTCTGCCAAATGAAATTATTTCTCTCTCAGAGTGTCAGGAGTCTCTCTTTTAGCCTCATCTCCTTCTCTCTTCCACCTCAACGAAAAAGAGGCAGTTTTTGGTACTCTGGAAAAAGAGGCACTTTGAGATGCAATCTGACTGCTTTCCGATCTCTCAACCATTCTATAAATATATTCTCTTACGTTCCACTTAGTTTTGTTTTATATTGAGATCGAGCTTTCTAATCTGACACCAATATATACCTTCAAGTAGCACTCAATTCTTGTCACACTCATCTAAATAAGAGAAATTCCACACCATCTATGACAAAACTAGTGTTTTTGATTTACAACCTTTTTATTCCACGAGAATTTCAATGGTGAGAAACATGTAGTAGAGTGATGTTAAAACATGCATGCCCTCGCAGACTCACAGAAAATCATGTCAGGTAAAGAACTAATCTTGCAAATGCAGACATTATGCACATGCTTATGGCTGCAGACACCATAATTGAGTGGAGGAAGATTTCTAAAACTGACGCGGGTTCGTAAAAGTGACGCTGCCAGAGATCGAACAGGACCATGTGAAATGCATCAAATCTGAGTGGAGGTGAGTTCCATTCGAAACGCTTCTGGACCTGATTCACAAAGGGAGCAGATTTTCAAAAAGAAATCAATATGCATTCCAGTAAATGATTAAACTCATTCATTACTATAAGCTTAAGCTTTGATTTGAAATAAATGGTGATTGTACCTTGAGTAAGTTGTTTTGGAATCTGGTGAAATTTGCACGTCGTATGCCTTTAAGAGTATCCCTAAGCAAATGTACATCCTCCTCCGCGAGTATTATCGAAAATTTATGCCAGTCAAGAACATCATTGAATGGGAAATTCAGGTAGCTTGAGAAGATAACTGCAGATCGAGAGACTCAATAAAACTACTTAGATGAGCAATTAGACGAGAAGCATCATGGGCACAATAAAAGTAAACAATTCAGCAAAAAGATCAGTAAGACTAAATTATATAAGCCCATGGGAACATGATATTACCAGGAACACATCCATAACGGATGGAGTCTGCGATAAGGGAAGTATTGGTTGGGAATCCATGAAGGCATATGCAGAACTTTCTCCTGTGAATTTTGTCATCAAGTAGGAGATATCCTTCAGCAGTATCATTCCACACAAGTTCAGATTCAAGTTCAGTGTCATCTTTCCACTGTTGTTCCAGACTTGCTCTTATTTCAGAATTGGGAATGCCTGCCCCGGGAGATGTCCTGCAACATACACACACATCAATTTACATTCAAACAGACAGCAAAGTTTCCATTTACATGATATGAAATACTTGTTTGGAAAACTATGTTGAACCTCCGAATGATCTCTGCAATGAACAATAATTAAGAAAACCTTCCAACACATGAAGTTACCTATTAACTTGAGGCAGAGCATTTCCTGGAGGTGGATGAGAAAATGGTTGATTTACTGGAGGGAGGGGAATATCTCTGTATGAAATAGCTGGGCACACAGGTTCAATTGGATTCTTCTTGAGAAATGGAACTCCATCAGCAACCTCCACACCAACCTCATCACATATCACAAAAAAGTGGTCAGCACCCTGAGTTCGGTTCCAGTAGGGGTACTTTGAGATTATGCTCTCCACATGTTCCAGACTTGCTCCTATTTCAGAATTGGGAATGCCTGCCCAGGGATTAATCCTTTTCCTGCAACAAACACCCACTTCATACTTTTTTGGAAAACTATGTTGTAACCTCTGAAATTGATCTCTGCAATGAACAACCCTTTATTGAACCTCAATTAAGAAAACCTTCCAACAGATGAAGTTACCTATTAACTTGAGGCAGAGCATTTCCTGGAGGTGGATGAGAAAATGGTTGATTTACTGGAGGGAGGCGAATATTTTTGTATGGAATATCTCTGTATGGAATATCTGGACACACAAGTCGAATTGAATTGTTCTTGCTAAATATTGGAACTCCATCAGCAACCTCCAAACCAATGTCATGACATATCAAAAAAAAGTGATCAGCTCCATCAGTTCGGTTCCAGTAGGGGTACTTT
The DNA here is from genome assembly GCA_013348765.1 of Carpinus viminea. Taxonomy (NCBI): domain Eukaryota; kingdom Viridiplantae; phylum Streptophyta; class Magnoliopsida; order Fagales; family Betulaceae; genus Carpinus; species Carpinus viminea. Next base: position 6,577,606 of record CP054669.1, on the reverse strand, counting down.
GAGATTATGCTCTCCACATAATTCTCAACTATACTGATCATTTTCTCATAAGGTGTTCCCTGAATTTCACAAAATATGCCAAGTTAGACAAATGATTCTTCAAAGCATTCTATCATTCCTTCATATTGCTTATATTCTCAAAATAATAGATTTTTTGTAGCAAGAACAAATTAATTCTGTAGTGCCATTCTTTGGAACAATACAAGAAACAGAAATCAATCTTTGCAAAATGAAATTGATGAAATTAAGGTACGTACCTGGGAGCGCATTTGATGCCAAGAAATGGGAATAAAGAAGAGGTCAGCCTTAAGAGGATCAGTGGTGAGGAAGCGACTCTCCTTGAGATTCTTGAAGAAGTAGGCCTCGCTGCCATACATCCCTGTCAGCTCAGTCGGCGACTGGAAGTACCCGCCGGGGTAGATGTAGACCTTCAATTTCCTCTCTACTCGCTCGTAGTCCCGCACGAAACTCTCCGGGAAGTAAAACACCTCGGAGACGATACCGGCAGAGTATTGACGCGGACGGGCCTTCATCAAGAATATCAAGGATTAGTGAAAATGAGTGTATATATGTAATTATAGATCGATGTACCTGTTTATGAAAGGCGGTGATGAAGCAGAGGACGCAGATCGCTAAGGAGACGAGGAAAAAAAAGACTTCGGAACTCAAATGGTGTCTGTGTGGAGGGTTTCTAGGCAGCGCAGCGGCATGGAGATGGTTTCCCCTGTTCATGGTTGGTTTTTTCTTGGATTGATTTTCTCGGGAAAGTGATCAGAGAGGGCCTGGATATTTTTGAGCGGGAAAAGAAAGTGTTCGGTTCTTCTGTTGGTTAAGTTCGTTACAAGCATTTGGAAATGGGAGAGGGAAATTAGATTGGGTTTTATAAATTTGTGAATGAATATATAAGTCAATCAGTGAATGGTCTAGTGGAATCTGGACCGTCGGATGAAGGCCTTTTGAATTCTGCTCCTAGTATGAGCTGGCAAACTTCATAGTCTTTTTGAAGCTTTGATTAAGCTAAACATTATGGACACAAATTTATGTAATAAAAATCACACAATAAATTTAGTCTTTTGTGTCACAAAGAGTCCAAAGTGGAATAGGATCCTCTCCATTTCAAATGAAATGAAAAATTCATTTAGTGTAAAATGAGGTAATATTGTAAATTTAATCATTCAACTTTAATGTTAAGACAATACTACCTCTTATTTTACACTAAATGGATATTATCCATTTCATTTGAAATGGAGAGGATCCTGTTCCTTCAAAAGTAGCCGCTAAAGACTTTTAACAATTACATTTCGTCATTAATATATCATCATAATTGCTCCGTGGGCATTCATTTGTCCGAACAAGTTGAGCAATGAGTTAACAAATCCTAGGCATGTCTAGACAAGTCAGCCCTAAAGCCTATCTGACCTGTTCGAACATCACTGCTTTAAAACCTACCATTTCTGCCACAGTGCCACTGCCTATTTAAAATCTTTTTCCAGGACTTTGGAATTATGTTTTTTCTAAGAGCCAAGTGCTAAGAGAAAAACAATCAAAGAGAAATAGTGAGGTTTATCTATAGAGGTTTTAGAGGTTGAACAAGTTTATTCAACGCTCTTGTTTTGTAATCCTCCTATAATGTTCTCTACATATTGACATCTGTTACAATTATGTGGATGTAATCCTTAGTAGTGAACCATGCAATTTTCATGTCTTGTGTGATTATTTATCTTGTTATTAAGTGTTCTTGTTTTTTGTGTCTTGCGGATCTTGGCATGATAAAGTAACTTTATCCCCCAACATCTTTTTGGTTAGTTAGATATCAATCATGGTTCTTATATTATCTAAAGTGGTTCATATAATTCAAGCTTCAAACATAATTTTGTATATATATGTCCCAAGAAGTAATTTCAATCGGAATATGCACAATAAAGGTCGTTAGTTCAATTTCTCTCCCCTCTTGTGCGAATATGTCAAAAAAAAAAAAATGTATATATATAAGCATTGAAGCTGCTGTTTCTCACAAGTACTTTAAAGATGACACAATTGGTTGAAAACCATCACAGTTCACCAAATCTCAAACAAGAAAACTTGCACTAAAAATAAATAAATTGTATTTTCATTACGACATTCATACTTACTACGAACTATATTTTCATCTCATCTTGTTTTATTATACTGATGTGATAGTGTTTAGTAATTATTATTTTTAAAAAAAAAAATCAAGGTATGACAGACATTAAAATGAAAGTGTAGTATATAATATTATTCTTATAACTTATAAGTGACTTTAATTAGCTCTAATTTTAATTTGATTGGTGTTTTTAGGTAAGGCAATACTTTATAAAGGATTTTAGTAAACTCTAATTACAACTTGATTAGTTTTTTTGAATGATAGAAATTTACTCGAAATTGGGTTGAAGAAAAATTCTTCAAACCAGCCTAATAATCTGCCATGTGTCTTTTTAACATGCGAGAATTACATGTATTTTTTAATATACTTAACGGAGCCTCCCTTTTAGCTTCATCTCCTTCTCTCTTCCACCTCAACGAAAAAGAAGCAGTTTTTAGTATCCCGGAAAGAGGTGATGAGGTGGGACTACAAGAAGTTTTAGATAGCTTTCAAATCTGACCACTTTCCGATCTCTCAACAATTCTATAATATACGGAGAGCTTTCAAATCTGACACCAATACCATCAAGGCACATTGGAATAAACAATCAATTCTTCAGGTTTTTTTATTCCACAAGGTTCAGTGAAAGAATTTCAATAGTGAGAAACATGTAGTAGAGTGATGTTAAAACATGCCCTCGTAGACTCGCAGAAAATCATGTCAGATTAAGAACAAAACTTGCAGATGCAGTCATTCATAGTAAAAGTGACGCAGCCAGAGATCGAACAGGACCATGTGAAATGCATCAAATCTGAGTGGAGGTGAGTTCCATTCGAAATGCTTCTGGACCTGATTTATAAAGGGAGCACATTTTCAAAAAGAAGTCAATATGCATTCCGGTACGTGTCTATCAATTAAATGATTAAACTCATTCATTCTTATTAGCTTAAGCTTTTGAAATAAACTGTGATTTTACCTTGAGTAAGTTGTTTCGGTATCTGGTGAAACTTGCACCTCGTATGCCTTTAAGAGTGTCCTTAAGCAAATGTACATCCTCCTCCGCGAGTATTATTGAAAATTTATTCCAGTCAAGAACATCATTGAATGGGAAATTCAGGTAGCTTGAGAAGATAACTGCAGATAGACACATAAAACTACTTAGATGAGAAGCATCATGGGCACAATAAAAGTAAACAATTCAGCATAAACATCAAGAAAGAAAAAAGAGATAATGACCTTCAAAACAAAACAAAAAATATAAATCTAAACGATTCAGCATATGTTTAGAGCTGATTTTCCATAGAAAACTTCATTTGTTTGAGAGCAAGCATCGAAAACCTAAGTCAAAGACTCGAACCATCTTCGAATTTTAACATTGACATGTTGCATGAAGCCAGTTTGATTTCTAGAGAGAAAAGTAAGACTAATTTATATAAAAGAAGCCCAAGGGAAGATGATATTACCAGGAACACATCCATAACGGATGGAGTCTGCAATAAGAGCAGTATCGGCTGGGAATCCATCAGGGCATATGCAGAATTTTGTCCCATGAACATTGTGATGAAATAGCATATATCCTTCAGCAGTAAACATAAGGTTGTTCTGGATGTCAGGTTCAGAGTCATTCTCCCACAGAGGTTCCAGAGTGGCTCTTATTTCAGAATTGGGAATGCGTGCCCAGAAACCACTCTTCATCCTGCAACGTACATTCAAAATTTCCATTTACATGCTATGAAATACAGAAAGATATGTAGAAAATCAGAATGGTAAAAAAAAAATACAAATTTACCTCTTAAGCATGGCATGAGCAAATGATTGATTTAGTTGAGGGAGGGGAACATCCTTGAATGGAATATAATGAGCATCATGGGTAGCTGGGCAAACAAGTCGAATTGGATTCTTCTTAAGAAATGGAACTCCATCAGCAACCTCCAACCCAATTTCATCACATATCAAAAAAAAGTGGTCAGCACCCTGAGTTCTGTTCCAGTAGGGGTACTTTGAGATTATGCTCTCCACATAATTCTCAACTATGGTGATCGTTTTCTCATAAATTGTTCCCTGAATTCCACAAAATATAATACAAATGATTCTTCAAAGCATTCCTTCGTATTACTGATTACATCAGGAACCAATGGAATAATTAACATGCATATTCTGTAACCAAGAACAAATTGATTCTGTAAAGCCATTCTATGGAACAATACAAGAAACAGAGAAATCAATCTTTGTACCTGGGTGCGCATTTGATGCCAAGAAATGGGAATAAAGAAGAAGTGAGCCTTAAGAGGATCAGTGGTGAGAAAGCGACTCTCCTTTATATTCTTGAAGAAGTAGGCCTCGCTCCCGTATATCCCCGTCAGCTCCGTCGGCGACTGGAAGTACCCGCCGGGTTCTCTGTCTCGGTAGATGTAGACCTTCAATTCCCTCTCCATTCGCTCGTAGTCCCGCACGAAACTCTCCGGAAAGTGAAACACCTCGGAGACGATACCGGCAGAGTCTTGACGCAAATACGCCTTCATCAAGAATGTAGTCATGGATCAGTGAAAATGAGTGCATATATGCAAATATATGCGTGTATTTATAGATCGATGTACCTGCTTATAAATGGCGGCGAGGATGGAGATGACGGAGAGCGAGGAGACGATGACAGCATAGTCTTCGAAATTCCTGTGGGGTCTGTGTGGAGGGTTTCTTGGAGGCGCAGCGTCATGGTCATGGAGACGGTTTCTCCTGGCCATGGTTGGTTATTTCTTGGATGGATTTTCTCGGGAAAGTGATCAGAGAGGGCCTGGATATTTTTGAGCGGGAAAAGAAAGCGTTCGGTTCTTCTGTCGGTTAAGCTCGTTGCAAGCATTTGGAAATGGGGGAGGGAAATTAAATTGGGTTTTATTTATGGATATATAAATCAATCAATGGTCTAGTGGAATCTGGACCGTCGGATGAAGGCATTTTGAATTTCGCACCTACTATGAGCTTGCAAACTTCATAATCTTTTCTGAAGCTTTGATTAAGCTAAACATTATGATTTAGAAGATATCAATTTCCCACTTCTCGCTACAAGAAATTTAGTTTTTTGTATTGCAAAAAGTCCAAAAGTCGCCGCCACTAAAGACTTTTAACAATTAATATGTCATCATAATTGCTCCGTAGGCATACATAAAGTTGGAACCAAATGGCGTATAATAGGCTTTGTTTGTGGGAGGAACGAGGTGGAACAGGGCTGGGATTGGAACTATAGCTGCAGTGACACCAAATTTTGTTCCAAAAATGCCCTCACATATGTTGAGTGAAGTGAGGTCATTTTTGGAACAAAATTTGGTGTTAGCCTTAGAATAGCAGCCGGCATTTTGTTTCAAAAATGCCCTCATATATGAGTGAGTGAAGTGAGGGCATTTTTGGAATAAAATGAGGCATTTTGGAACAAATGCCGATTATTCCAGCTTCACTCAACATATGTGAGGGCATTTTTGGAACAAAATTTGGTGTCAACCGGGTACACTGCAGCTACAGTTCCAATCCCAGCCTCGTTCCACCCGCAAACAAAGCCATAAGTTTATTCATAAAGTTTGATTACCCATAAAGTACTCATTTTATACTCATTAAGGGAATATTATACATTGTATTACATAAAAGCAATGACTCATTATGTAGTTATTATACTGCCATGATTCATGTGTAATATTTTTTATGTAATCCCCAAAAGGTAGTTCAATCGGCTATGGATTACGCCTAATAAAATGGAGGTTACTAGTTCGAATCCCTCTTATCCCTTCTCTTTTGTGGACATGTTAATATATATATATTCTATGTGAGTAAGAGCATTGCACAAATAGATTGGAATAAATAAGTTTATGGACAACATTAAAGTACCTAGCACTATAAAAAAATTTATATACCTATTGGTATTTGTTTACTGTACTTGGAAATCTTTGGCTCCATTTGATTTGCAGAATAAACTCCCTAGAATGGAGTGACTACTCTTACGTAATAGTCAAGGACAGAGTTGGGGTGACCGGTGTAGGCCATGTCCCCCCAACCCAAGGGAAAAAAAAAAATGATATGGTAAAAATAAAATAAAAAATTAAGTTTTTTTTTTTTGCCTATTGTCCCTACCCACTAAAATTGTTTGCCTTTAGCCCCTATACCCATCCCAAGCTCTCACTCCGTTCATAATAATAGTCATTTCTTTGATTGGTAAGGATCTATTCTAGAAATGGTTATTCGCATAGAAATAACAATTCCCTTACAAATAGAATAGTTATTCCTCTAAAAAATGAGAGGAATAAACTACATTTTTCAAAAAATATATATCTATATTATTTTTTATTTTATTTTAAACTTAAAAATAAATAAATAAAAAGAAAAAAATAATAATAATAATAAATAAAGGTGGCTGACCACCCACTTTATTTATTAGGTTTTTTTATTAAAAAAAATAATATAAGATTTTTAGTAATTTTTATTCAATTCGAGTTAGAGCATATGTTTTGTTACTAAATTGAATAATAGAAATAACTATTCCATCTCTTAATGAAATACGCATTCCATGAACCAATCTTAATGAAATACGCATTCCATGAACCAAACAAACTCTTATTGTTGTTTTGTTTCTGATTAATTATACACTTTACACTTATTTTATCACTCACTTCATACCGTTAATGTGACATGAGCTAAATGGAGATTATAAAAATGTTTTTTTTTTTTTTCTAGAGTGGCCATTCAACCCATGCCACATCAGCCGGTGGGTGTGAAGTGGTTTCAAGTTTAGAAACGTCTTGATTTGTTCATCTTGAATGAGTGGAATAGAAGCTGAGATGGATACCATAGGAATCATTGCGAGTTTTAATGTTGGATACAATAGACTTATCAATTCTCATGATATTGTTTTGGTTGAGAGCATCACATCAACCTCACAGAGAATGTTGGATAGAATTATAATATCTAGCATCTCTTTTCAGTTGGATGTCTATCGTTGTTCTTATATTATTTAAAGTGGTGGATATATATAATTCAAGCTTCAAACATAATTCGTATAATATATGTATTGAAGCTGCTGCTTCTGACAAGTACTTCAAAGATGATACAATTCAACAGATCTCAAAGCAAAAAACTGGCACAAAAAAATATATATGCGTATCTGTGTATTGAAGCTGCTGCTTCTGACAATAGAAGGGAATTATCTACACCCTGTTATTCTTTTTGGACCCTCGTAACAATGCAATTATCACCCTATACTATATTAGAGGAAGCAATACCACAATATAGTTAGAAGAAAATGCCAGACTCCCCGATGAGCCAGCCCTGGCAGGTCGAATTCCAACCATCTCCAAAGTTGGACAGGGCAATCAATTGAATATAACGCCTTAATAGTGTTAAAATAAAATATTTGGACCAGTAGACACATTCAAATGTCTTACATATCAACCGTCGGATAGAGACCGGGCGTGTATGCGTCCATTAGAATCTGTGTTAGAATAAATAGGCTGCTGAAGCTCCCCCGAGTGCGAGGACTTTCGGGACTTTGGATTTTTAGGAGAAGCTGAGTAGGAATCCGTGGAACTACTCGTAGAATAGATTGAGGATGTTGGCAGTCCGTGGATCTTTGGCAACCCTGTCGGATCAGCACCTAAACTGTAACCCTTCTCGACTGTTTCAGCTTCCAAAGGCAATTCATCCAATGTCTACACAAAATAGAAACAAGTCTCACTGAATTTGGCCATAATTTCCCAACAATTTTTTTTTATCAATGTAATTTCCCAACAAATTTAGCTAGCCTATTGAACATAAGACAAAGATATGGAAAGCATATTTACATTTATACGACATTAACAAGAAAATCCACCTTCATAAGGCTTGGGAAAGTTAATTATACGCACATAATACACCATGCACATAATACACAACTAAGGCTTTCACGAGAAAATCCATTCCACTACCCACCAAACTTATAATAAAAAACCAAATGCAGTTAAGAAATTAAAATTGAATTTTAAGACGCCATAAACTCACTCAAACCTCTCCTGCTGGTTAGCATATCAAGAAAACTTACCCGGAAAGCCTGTTGAAGAACTCGGAGTGTTTCTCGAGTGCGCTTTCTCTTCATTGCTACCTCATCTGGTTCCTGCAACATCTCTTCAAACAGGTTCTCTCTGATTCGTATCATAAGATAAATGGCACAACCAATGGTCAGCACAGATGAAAACAAGTATACATACAGCCCAAAGTTCAAAGGATCATATCTCAGAACCCTGATATGACTCACCTGTAAAGCTTTTTGATGAAAACATTGTGCATCTCACGCTTTGTATGGTTTACCTGGATATAAAGGAATAATACTTGAGGAACTATTAGAATTATAAGAATGTCTTGTAACAGAATAGTTTACCACATGGATAATAACAGAGAACCATGTCATAGACAATTTCTATGGATTGTCAACAATGAACTCACCTACATTATGCTTTCATCATATTAAGTTAAGAAAAGAGAGAATGTGGGGTAGGCAGAGAAGATTATTATGAACATTTATTTTTCATGTGCTGTAAGCATGAAAAAGATTAGTATATAAGCGAAGAAAGTTCACTGCTAACACAACACCACATCCCAACAAATGAACTGTTTTTTTTATAAGTAAATCACTCACTATAAGGAGCATAGGGGCACAATAAAACAAAACTTTCTTTAGCTCTCCACCAAATCTCACGGTCTTCAAAGTTCATTGCATTACGCTCCCTCCAAATGCTCAACATTAAGCACAAAGATGCCATCCTCCAGACTTCTAAGATGTTACAGCTTCCCATCTAACCTCTGCAGCTTGCCAACAACACTATTACCTTTCTAGGTATAATTTATTCAACACCAAAAAGTCAGAACATCAAAACCCATAGATCTCTTACCACTTCACAATGAAGAAGATGATGTATAGACTCTCTGCTCCTCTTACACATACAACACCAATCCACCATTATGACATTCCTCTTCCTCAAACTATCCAAGTTAATATATTCCCTAGTGTCGCTGTCCACCCAAAGAAACCTACTCTCAAAGGGACCTTAACTCTCCAAATACTCTTCAAAGGAAAGGTGGAACCTACCAAAGTGGACAACACATGATAAAAGAACCTTACTTCAAACTTCTGCTTATTGGAAGGGATCCAACATAATTTATCCTCACCACCTTGTCTCAACCGGTTAGAGTACAAAAGATCGAAGAAAGTGACAAAGTCCACCTCCCAATCATGCACTAGTCTACTAAAAAGATATATTCCACCGAAAATTTTCATTTAAGAACTGCATATGATCCACAACCCAAGCCTCCTTCCAACGTGGAAGACGAAACAGGTCCGAAGAATCTGTCTTTAGAGGCTGGTTCCCACACCATAGATAATATGCCAGAACCTTATCTTAAACCCATCTCCCACCTCATACCTAACAAAATTTTAAAAAACTCACCCCCCATATGTTTCCACACTCCCACTCCGTAAAGCCATTTACCTCCTTGGAACATCAACCTCCCCATTTCTGTCATATTTGGTTTCCACCACCAATCTCCACATGCATCCCTCTCCATAGCATAACATCATAACCATTTTCCCATGAGAGCTTGATTAAACTGAATCAAATTTCTAAACCCCAAAACCGCTTGAAAACACGAAGAACAAAACTTCGACCTGTTAACTAAATGAAACTTAAACTCATCACCATTTCCACCCCACAAAAAGTCCCTCTAGAGTTTTTCAATCCAATTAGCCACATATACAGGAATTAGAAAAGGGACAAATAATAAGTAGGCAAATTGCAAATAGTGCTTTTAATTAAAGTCAACCTACCTCCTTTTGACAAATAAAGCCCCTTTCAACCCGCCAATCAACGTTCCATTTTTTTCAACAATACCATTCTATATAGTATAAGAATTCTTATACGAAGCACCCAAAGGAAGGCCCAAATACTTTCTTGGTAGAGATGTCATCCTACAACCAAAAATACTAACCAAACTACTTCTACATCTACCAAACTTCCAACAGGAACTAATTCTAATTTAGATAAATTAATCTTCAACCCCGCTTCAAATCATAAGAATAGAAAACGCAGACAACAGAGTTGTTCACTAGTTGCCTCAAAAAATTAATGTATTGTCCACAAATAAAAGATGGGACAAGAAACTCCTCATTATTCCTCTACTCCACCAAAAAAACTGATAAGAGCCCCCTATCCACAGTGACCATCATCATCCTACTCAGCCTCGATGACAACCACAAAAAATAAAGGACAGAGAGCATCCCATGTCTCAATCCACGAGATCTACTTAAAAATACAATAGGGGAACCATTAATAAGAATGGACATTGGCAAAAGAAAATTTCTTACCCTTACTATTGGCACACCTCACGACATATATCAAACAGTGTGCACAGCTCATATAGGTCCATGATGTAATCCATAAACGTTTGATTACAATAAAGGCGTGTTCTACATATAAATACATAATAACATTTTTCTGTAACATGATAGGGAAAAGAGAATGAGAATACCAGGAAGTGCATAATTGCTTTAGGTATAGAGTCCTCAATGTTCTTCCGAACAATGTCATAGTATGATCTCAACAGCAATTTTGTGGCTAAAATTTCAATACCCTCCTCCTCTGACTGATTTTCTGTGGGCCTCAAGACAGTTGGAGGCTTATAGAACATCAAGAAACATCCATTAGAAAAAAAGTAAATAAAAAATTAAACATATAAGAGGGAAGAATATTGGAAAAGTCTGTAACAGACACTGGAAAGATGAAGTATACCTCTCTTAAATGGATCATAGAGATGGATTGCTCCATGCTATGAATAGGTTCACTATATGACTTGTTTGCCCAGCTTTCTTTAGCAAAAACACGGTTATCATTTCCACCAAAAATCGATGGAATTCCCCAAGTTGTACCGCTTGTATTTCCTAAGCAATTATCAATCCTTCCAAATATTAGAATATCTTGGACTCATAATGAATTTCGTTCTTACAAGATTTATTTTCAGGATTAGCTTTTGCAACCAAGGAAAAATGAATAAATAAAAGCGTCAGGTATTTGATTGCTTGCATGCAATTTGCAGAATTGATTATTAGAGAATGAATAGCATACATATTCCAAAACATTTTACTACAGAGGTAAAACAACTAAAAGTAATTATATCAAAGTAACACATTACCAGAGGATGTAACCTTTTCAACATCAGCCCCATGGCGAACACCCTGCCAGTCATCCAAAAGAAATGGCAAAACAAAAGTAATTAGACCAAGTATATATTAGCCATTATAAAATCTTAACTTGCTTCTTTTAAGTCTTAAGATATAATGGTAAGTACAGGCATAAATTCTGCATAGTTTGCTTTTCCGAGGAAGGCGGGAGAGCTGGGCTTATTGGCCAGAAAAAAAAATACCAATTATCCAACCTGATCAGACACAACTCCATTTGCTGCCCTAGGAAAAATAGCTCGAGTTTTCAGACTTCTTTCAGATGTTGGTACTTTATCAGGCTCTACACCATCCTTTAAAATCAAACAATGGGAAACAATCAGAAGTGAACGATCTTACAGATTGCAAAACACAAATGACTAGCACAGGGGATGTATACTTTTTGCCTGGAAACAGGAAGAGTGACCTTAGAAGACTTAAGTTGTTGCTTTGCAATCTCTACAGCTTTGCTCCCACCAATAAAGTTCGGGTGTGAAGTGTTTATGTAGTCCATCTGCAAATCAAGTTATATTACAAAATCCTTAGCATTCTGAAATATCACAATCAAGTTTGATGCAACAGGTATGTCTGCCTAACAAGTCCATAGGGTATTGAGATACAGTTAAAGATCAAGGGGAAGCAGGGTAAAAGATAGAAAACACAAGGTAATATGAATACTTTTGTTCTGGGAATCATAACAATAATCTCAGTGAGAGTAGTAGGCAAAAGGAACTTCAAATTTTCAACTGCCGACCTCATAAATTTAATAGACCCCTAGTTTATCCAAGACCAGATTAGTTACTATGTACAAACGAAAATTAAGCAATAACTGTTACACTCAAGCTAGCCATATGTAGAGATAGTTGTTCTACCACTGCCAATACTGTTTAATGTTATACATTGCATAGATGGGGTATGTTTGGAAATACAAAATAGTCAGACAAGGGAAATTGTTTCAATATAACAGATGCAACTCAATTAAATGGAAGAGTAAGGATACTAAAATATACCAACAAGCAACACAACCAAACCATATAACAAACAGATTCCAAATCACCACCATCATTAAGTAATGATATCTTTAGCAAAAATCTTTAGATCAAATGATATCTCCTTTCATAAGCAAGGGCTGGAGAGCAAGTCATTAGGTTCAGCCCCCTATGTGTGCCATGAGAAATAAAGGCGTAAAGCACAAATTAGAACTAAACCAAGAATCTAAACATTGGTAAGCATCATAAACAAATGGCATTGGACAGGAAGAAAATTTAAGCAGGTACTTATGTGCACTGGTAGACATTGCCAAGTAGAAAAAAAAAATTACTAATGTGCGCTTGTTCGCTTTTCCCTTTCTAGTTAGGTGATCCATATTGTATACTCTATGTGTACTTTGGAGCTCCTTACGCTTATAATAAGACTGGTTATTACTTATTAAAAAAAAAGTGTTGATAATAAGTTCATGCACTGTTGACTGACACGAGCCAAATCCAAGTCTAGTGCTGAAAACTAGTTGCTCCAGGTTTATAGAGTGGAACAAAGTTTTGATTAGAAGACCCCATAATAAAAGGAAACTACTATCTGTACAATTTACATAATGCATACATTATGAGTTCATATGCAGCACATGTAGAGTATCTTGATGTCAAAATACCTCCATTTCAATAATGTGCCCAATCATTGTTTCTGAGGGTTCAAGACCATCTCGAAGAAAGTTCCCTGTAACTTCATCCATACGCTTTCTCAAAACAGGAAATCGCTGCAGTTCATTCACTAGACAACGGTGGCTAATCTGAGGAGAGAAATATGTTATTCTGAGATCAAGATTTACAAGTGATGGTTTGAGACACCACCAGATGTAGGACATAAGTAACCCTCTACCTTCATTAACTCATCATATATGAACCTGGCACACTGAAGGCTTGGATCCAATAAACGTGCTACTTGCCTTCGAACAAGAACCTCAAATGGCACCTAATACACAAAAATTAAATTAAATTGATATGATTTTAACATTGGACGGAGGCATGGGGAGCATACAGGCAATCAACACTATGGATTCCAAGAGTAAAAGAGAATGCCAATCGCAGAAATTAAGGAAAATATTTGCATAACACAGAGAGACCTACTTCCGGAACAAATAATGCAGATCTAGTGCCAGTTGCATTCTGAATGGCAGTTCGAATGTCATCATCAGTTAGGTCCTCGCATGGATCCACCTCCTACAAGATAGATCAAATTGCATGAGACACTCAGCCAATATTAGACTGAAAACCAGCACTACATTCCAGCTACCAAAATAGAATTTGTCTCAGCACAAATGAGATTAAGCTCCCTAACTCATGGATCATAATTTTATTCAACAAGATGGTCAGGCTCATAAAGGTTGCACCTCAAATCTAGTGGTCACCTCAAACTCCAATTATTTAAAGAAATGAGAATGCCTTGTCAGGTTTAATAATAATAATAATAATAGCAAAACAATATTAACAGTAACAATATTAAAGTAATTCTATATGTGGTGGCAGAGTTATATAGTTTCTTGCAGCAAGCATACCTAAGGTCAATTTTTCGGCTATGGTATACCATTTATTATGAGAGCCAAATTTTTGAGGTTTCAAATGACTACAGAATCAGGATAGATTCAAATACAAGTAGAAAGAGTGGTTCAAAGAGAATTGCAAGTTTTTGGGTTAATCAGAGGTCAGCTGCACTAACAAATATTTGCAATTAGAGGGGTATCTGTCAGAACTTTGTAACACTGATAGTTGCCAGTTAGTTGGTTTTGAGTATATGAGTGAGCAGATACTGAGTTAATGGTTTTTTTTTTTTTTTGGTAAGGTATTGAGGTAATAGTAGTTGTTGGTTAAGTCTATGCTTGTAATGTATCTCCTTTTGGCAAACAGACT